>CM052811.1:13051405-13249549 GCA_028533885.1 Nasua narica
AAAAAAAAAAAAAAGGAAAAAAATTACATTACATCCAGGGGACTCGATGGTTTCAGCCTCAGGCTGACGGATGTGGGTCGGTCGGTAACTCTGTGCTGAAATACTGGAATTTCTGAGACGTTTCCATGGTTTATGGGACCATAATATTTGAAGTGGGGACCTGGGAACTATCCTTGACACGTCCCTCCTCCTTGTCACCCCACCCCTCCCATGCCCCACACAGTCAGGGAAGGAGGGGACACAAACTATCAGGCATGTGTCCTGAGGGGCTCAGGCCTACATGGTGGCTTATCGGTCTGAATCCTACCTACGTCACAACTTTGGAGGAGGGCAGGTGGCAATGTTCTTTTTTTTTTTTAACTGACCCCAAAGTCTCCTGAACTGTTGTGCAAAAAAAATCAATACACTGGCTCGTCCTGTTGGTCCTTAACTTTTTCAAACCTCCCTTCCCCAAGACCACCACTCTCTCCGGGCCATGTAGCTCTCCCAGGGACCCCTGCACCAGCCTCCCAGCTGACCAGCCTCCCCGCCCCCCTCGCCCTGCAGCCAGAGGGATATTTTGGACCCCAGAGCCCGACAGGCTGCTCCCTCAAAATCACTGGCACGCCAGGAGCCCGCGCCAACCCACGAGGAAAAGACAAAAGGCCCATTAGAAAAACAGGCCGAAACACACGAAGCAGTTGCCCTATGAAAAAAGAAATACAAATAGCAAAGACCTATTCAAAGACCCCTAACTTCATGCACAATTAGAGAAATGAAACTCAAAACAACCACGTGATACCGTCTGCACCCCCGCCTTCGGGGAAAAGGAAAATGGAACTCGCGGCTGGTACTCGAGGTGACCCGTGAGGGGATGTCCATGCGTCTCTCACACGCAGTCTGGGCGTGGCGACAGCTGCGGCCAAGTGGTGACATTTTGGAGGGTCACCATGAGGGACACCCCGTCCATCCAGAACCCAGTGCTCAAAAGGGGCCCGTGATGTGTACGTGGGCCGGTGTCCTCTCTCTGTGTCCCCTGCTGTGTGTGGGAGTGACCTTCCCGGGGTGGCTTCGCACTGTTTGCCAGAGCAGAAGCCTGCAAATACGATGCCCACCAAGAGGGGCGAGTCGAGCCAGTCATATTCTGTGCCAACAATGAAATGCCCCACAGACGTTAAGGAGAAAGAAGTAGGGCCAAAAAGACACTGGTCAAGGAAAGGAGCTGCCGATCTCCCCAGCGAGAGCCATTCCCTCCGTTGCAACTCTTGAAAGCACCGGCTTGTCCTCACAACGATACGCACGGAAACATTTCTGGAGGCGCGCACCAAAACCCTGTGAAGTGAAATTGCCCTTGGGGAGGGAGACAGGTGGGGAGAAGGAGGCTTTCCCTTCTCCTGGTGTACTTTGCTGTTCTGCTTGGATTTCTAATCGTTGGCACAGAGTATTTTAATTTTTAAAATGTCATCGCGGAATATCTGGGGAGTGGGATGTGAGGCCTATTTGGTTTTCTTCTTTGTACTTTTCTATATCAAAAAGAATCAAAATCAATGTGTTTAAATGTTGCAAAACAAACAAAAACTTTCGCTGCCCTGAGGATAAAGTCCACGCTCCTGAGCTCGCCCTGGGAGGTCCTTTGGCGCCAACGGCTGCTTCCCCTCCAGTCTCCCGACTCCTGGGTCCCTGCCACAGCCAACCCCATCCGCTCTCCACACCCCAGGGCCCCTTGCTCTCTCTTACCTCCCGGCCTCTGGCCGTGCTGTTCCTCTACCTGGAATGCTCGGCCCCACCGATTCCCTCTTCCTCTCGCCTTCCTCCTCCTCCAGTCTGGCGCCAGGCGCCCGCCCACCCTCCCCCCACTGGCAGCGTCGCCCTGCCTGGCTGGCTCCCCAGCACCCTGACCTCAGCTCTGCCACGCCGGGGCTCCCATCGTGCGGGGAGGGCCTTTCTGCCGGCCGCACTTCCTCACCCTGACCTGGAAGGTGGGGACAGGGCCCGCGTCGCCGACAGCGTCCAGGGCCCAGCACTGCGCCTGGCGCAAGGGACACTTCACGAACCGTTGCGGGCGGAAGGACAGGTGACCGCCCGAGGGGAAGGAACACATAACACTGCCGGCGCCCAGGCTCATCCCCATCGCCGCCTGGCTGCGGGGTGGGGTCCCGGGGCCTCGGGGTCCCCTGACACAGTCTGCAGGGGCAGACGGAGCCACCCGCAGCCGCGCCGCCCGCTCACTCCGCGCTGGCTTCTGTTTCCTCTTCGGCGGGTGCCAAGGCCCTGAACAAATATTTTCCTGGAGTGGAGGAGCGGCTTAGCTCCCAGCCCTGAGTGCTGGAAACCCCGCCGGGTCGGGCCGCTTCCAGGAACCAGAGGAGGAGCGGGGGTCTGGCCGCAGCTAGGGGAGGGGGTCCTCGGGGCAGCGCTCTGTGCCCGGTGCCCGCCCTCCGGGCGGCCGCGGACAGGCCGCGCCACCAGCCCGTCACCCCCCCCCCACGCCCCCCGCCACCCCCGGAAAGCAGCCCGCTTGCTCTGTTCAGCTCGCGGCTGGGGAAGGCTTTCGCCCTGGGCCTCTCTGCCCATAAATTAGAATGCTCTGGGATCCTGAAGAAAACGTATGCCATGTGGGCCTCCCTCGTTTTTACTGAAAAAGCTACAGTGGGGTTTAAAGGAACTAATTAGAATCTCAGAAGCCCCTTTAAAAGCTCCCCCCTCCCCCCGCGACCTGCTTTAACTCTCTTACTGCGGAATAATATACTCAGAGTGCACTCGTCTGATGCAGAGCCTGACGATTTCCGTACAGACGCAGACACCCTTGTAATCACCACCTACATCGAGCCAGAGAAACTTCCAGAGGTTCCTTCATGTCCCTGCCTTGCCAACCCCACAGCCCCAGCAGACGCACCCCTGGCTTCTGTGAACATCCATCAGCTTTGCCTGTCCCTGAGCTTTCTGTAAATGGAGGCCTGCGGTAAGGGCTCTTCGTTTCTGGAGCTTTAGACACGGCCTGTGATATTCATCTACGTCATATGCGAAGCCCTAGTGTGTCCTTTTTGACTGCTGAGTAGCACTCCACCCTATGAATGAATCTGTTGATTCATCCCCTGTCCCGATGGGGGTTGTTTGCATGGTCAGGCTGGGGGAATGAGGCTTCCAGCCCACACACCCCTATTCTGCTTGCATTGTATGGAAGGCATAGGTTTCTCTTCAATAGGTACTGCTCCAAAGTGCCCCCATCCATCGACGCTCTCCAACTACACGGCCCCCTCAGCGTCCCCCCACTATCGTCCATCTCTAATGTCAGCCTTTGTGGTGGGTGTGGTGGTGCCCGGCTTTCAGAGCAAGACAGCAGCTCCAGGCAGCTCCAGTGAGCACCCCAAAGGCCCAGACTCGCTGTGTGCAGGGAGCCCATGTGTCACACTGGCTCGTAACAAGCCGCCTGCCCTCGAGAGGCGCCCAGGGCAGCGGAAAGCCACTGTGAAAGCAAATACCTCGGGGACAAGGTGAGAGGTGCCAGAAGTGAAAGGGCAGAGAGGACACAGCGCCTCTCCCTTGAGCTGTGAGCCCAGCCCCGAAGCGAAGCAGAGGTGTGACAGCCTAGCCAAGGGCCCGTTTGGGGGTGCGTTCACGCTCATACCCACATTCTGCGAGTGGGTGTAGAGCTGGCAGGACTCGACGATGGCACTGGGTGACAGGGTGCAATGGTGCTGGGGAGTGGGAGGAAGCGAGAGAGCTCGATAAGGGCTGAGCCCACAGCCAGGCAGAGCCGGCAGGATCCCAAGCCCCTCGAGGGTCCCTTGGCTCAGGGCCCTCTCCTCCAGCTCCTGCAACTCCGGGAACCAGCGCTCGCCTCTTCCAAGGCAGCCCGCCCGCCTTGCTCCTCTGTCTCGCTCTCCAGGCTGGAGCGGTGGGGGCTGGGGCCGGATCGACGCGGAGAGAGCACAGGGTGCCTCGGAGGGGCGAGCTCAGCCCCGCACTCCTCTCTGCACAGGAGTCCCCTGCAGACCCATTGAAAAGAAGCCTCTCTCCCCAGATGCTGTTTGGGGTTCACCTACCAACAAGCCGAGGCTGGGAGGGGGCATGAGACCAATGGGACTACTGGCCCTTCTGCTGCCCGTTACCCTGCCCCCACCCCGTGATGGGCCAGCCCAGAGGACAACTTCAGGTTCCACTGGAGAAAGTGTACCTGGGGGAAGGCAAGGTGACACCCAGTGAAGTGGGGACAGGCCTCACAGGTTCTGCCAGTTCTACTCCGAACCAGCTTTCAAAGCCAGCCCTCCTCCCTATCTGTCTGCTGCCCTGGGCCTCCACCCCACACCTCTCTGCAATTCGCGGAGCTGCTCCTCAGGGACCCTCAGAGAAGTTGCAGGTGACCTCCCGCCGTCCCAGCGTCACCTCTCCCCACACCGAGTCTCCCGAGTCCCTACTTTTGCCAGCACCGTGCCTGGAATGCCTCCCCTCACCCACTGTCCTTCAAGACCCAGTTCCAGGGCCACCTCCAGGCACTTCCCCTGACCCCGACGCCACGCTGGGTTGGGTGTCCACCGGCCCCACCAGCCCACATCACACCCCTGGACCACGACACCCCTGAGAGCAACACTGTACATCTTTGTTCTGGAAGCCAGAGCACAGGGTGAGCCTGGGAGTCGGAGCAAAACCTGAGAAGCAAACAAGGCAGGAAGTGCCATTTAAAGCAGAAACCGGCCTAAATGAAGAGGGCAACACCAACAGTGTAAGAGAAGATGGCTCATTAGTTTAGAAAATAGCTCAAAAGCACTCCTGGCAAAAAAAATTCCACGAGTGCCCCCCTCACACAATGCAGGGACACGTGGCCAGGCGCACGCGGGCACGACGGAAAGGTGAGGAGAAAAGGAAATAAGGCCCCATTGCTCCATTCCCAGGAGTAGGGAGGGAGAGTCACGGGAACACAGAAAAAAAGGGAGACCCAGGTCAAGGTCATGGGGAGTAGGGCAGCAAGCTGAAGCCTGAGAAGGGAGAGGCAGAGAAATCCCTTGGGGGTGCCTGGGGTGCCTTAGGCACTTGGAGATGCTGTGTAACCCCCTCGCATTGCAGCTTTCTCCCTGCTAGTCTCCCTCAGTGAAGTCGGCTTTATGTCCCCATCCTGTACCGGCAGTGGCCTCCAGTGGCGGGGGGGCAGGGGGGACACGGGGGGACACGACTCCCACGGGACTCAGAGCAGGAGGGACACTTAGCAGAGCAAAAGAAGCTGTGGGCAGTGGCACAGCTTTGCCCTTTGGAGAGGATGGGAGCAGGTGGCCTGGGACACCCGGACTTGGAAAGTTGAAGGTCCCTTGTGGAAGGGCCATCAACCGTCCTGGGTCCTAGTGCCACCTTCAGGGGGTGATGGCCGGGGGCAGTGGGCTCACGGGCCAGGCTGCCCGCTTCCAAAGCCCAGCTCCACTGCTCACGAGCATGGGACTGAAGGCAAGCTGCTTCCTCTCTGGGCCAGTTTTTGTCTGGGAGGTGGGCATAACCACAGTAGCGAGGTTAGGAGATGTTGGTAGTGGGGCGGGGGGAGCGGTGGGGAGGGGAGCGGTGTCCAGCAGCGTCTGGCCAACAGTGAGCTCAGAGTAGGAAGTTGCTTGTTCTGCAACTAAGCCCTCACCATCCGGACCAACAGGCATTCAGGGTTTTCGATGTTGAATAAATGAATGAGCTAAGGATTTTGTCTCCGCCTCCAAACTTGTCAAGCACAGTGTATTGGGGAAAGTACAATTCACTCTGCAAAGCAGCCTGGAGCCTGCTGTCCCCACCCCACCCACCAGTGCAGGGCCCTGGAAGGAATGGTCCCTCCTGCTCTGTGCTCCTAGGACACTCCTGGGGTGCCGGCCAGCACCCAGGGCCAGAGGGGCACATGCCAAGGGCCCCAGGCAGGGAGACCGCCACGGAGGGGCAGCTGAAGGGCACCAGCCCAGATGGGATTGAGTAAGGGGGGGGGGGCAGCCAGACGCCCTTAGAACACCAGGGCTCCCACAGTGCACTGCACATTTTCAAACTCTGAGTCGGTAGAGAGCCCTCACGTCCACAAGGTAGGGAATGATCTAGAGGGAGAGCCAGAAGGACGGGCTGGGCAGAAGACAGTAAGACCAAGAGCCCTGGGAGGAGGTGAGATGACAAAGACCAGATCCAGGACAGAGGGGACACAGCCCTCCCTTACTGCAGAGGGTCCAGCACTGGTCCCATGGTCCTCACCAACCAACAGCATGGCCCAGAGCCAGGCTCCCTCCGAGAAGAGGACAGGCGAGGGCACGGCCAGGCCAAGAAGAGACTCAACCACCACCACAGCCCAAAATGACAAGTGCCGTTTATTACAGTTACACGAAGGGGCCCAGCCGCGGGCTCGCCGCCATCCCAGGGATGAGCAGATATGAGCAGTCACGGACCCTTCCCCACCCTTCTCCCCACACCCCTCCCCCGAGTTGTGCCCAGTCACACACTCCGGGCAGAAAGTCCCAGTATTGAGCACAGGTTCCCTTCTCCTGGCGGTGCACCTCTCTGGGTCACAGACGGCCCCCCTCCTGGAACAGCCAACAGAGCAGCTGAAACGGTGTCAAATTAAATAGGCAAGCACAGGGGCCCCCGGGAGGGCCGGGCGGGAGGCCTCGGGTCCTAGCGAAGGTGTGAGAGGAGGTCCGTCCAAGGTGGCTGAGAGGCAGGCCTTGGCTCCGGGCCGCGTGGGGCCAGTGGCCGCCGCCGAAGGCTGGGCTGGGGCTGCCGCAGTTTCTCCAGCCGCCGAAGAGACAATGCTTCGAGCTTGGCAACACGGAAATATACATCAGGACTTCTGTAACCTTGGCTGAACTTACTGACCTCTGGAAGAATTTTAGCAAAGACAAAAAAACAAGAGGCAAGGCAACCAGAGGGACTCTGGCCCCAGAATCCCTTCTCGCGGGAAAGATAAAGGCACAGAGTTTTTGGCCACGTTCCCCAAGATCATCTGTGTTTAGAGAAAAGGCTGGTCATGTCCACACGACCAGCACACAGAGAAGCAGCAAAGGCAGGAGAGTTCACGTGACTACTTTATATTAAAGTTTATTACATTTGGAAAATCTACTGTACAGGGAAAAAACCCATTGGATTAAGTAGAGTTTTGCCAAAAGCAAAAGACTATCATATCACTCTTTGGAACATTCCTGATTCCAGCCCAGGGCAGGGCCACAGGAGCACATCGAAGGAGAACCTGGTCCCGTGTGGAATGACCCCGGGCCAGGTGTGCCCAGGCCCCTCACGTCACCTTCCGGAAGCAGACGTCCCCTAGAGACATTTTCTGGGGCACCTGAGGCAGGGGTCAGTCTGCGGGAGACTCTCTGGGCCCATCGCCCCGTCTCCCGCCCCACAGTCCTCTCCCCTCGGGCCCTGGCCGGAGGCGCCAGGCTTCCGTTCTCCCGTGGCTCCCCTGCTTCACAGCAGCCCGGGCACAGCGGCGGCGGCTCCACGGCCACGGCCCGAGGGCCGCCGGGACCAGCCAGCCCAGCCCCAGGGCCACCCGGCAGACGTTCCACACCCTGTTGCACACGTGAGTGACAAACTTAGAGACGACCCTCGAACTAGGCCTACTAGGCTGGTTTCCCGACTTGGTTCTCCTAGTTTAAAAAAGGAAAACAAAAAAAAACCAGAAAACAAAACAAAAAAGTCTGAACGCGGATGCTGTCTCCTTGCCATAGATGAGGGGAAGCAAGACGGAGGTACTCGGATCAACTTACGTAACTTACCTCAGAAGTAACGAAGGCTACTGGGCTATGGACAGAGAAACTAGAGGAAACATGTGCAAAAACCAGTTGGTATCTAAAGGAGACCCCCCTCCCCCCACAAAACAATGGGAATCGGCTGGAGCTCGGAACTCGTCTCCCTGCCCCTTGGGGGAGGAAACGCCCCCCAGAACGGGGGTCTCCACCGGCAAGTGCTACAGATGTACCTGCCGCCGGCCAGCGGATCCTTCCAGGGCCAAAGCGGCAGGGTCCCCTTTCCCTCCAGAGTTGGGCCTGGGGAGGGGCTGCTCCAGGTTGCAGAAACTGAGGCAGGAGGAGGCGATGCCAGGTGCTGGCTGTGGTGGAGAGGTCACGCGCGAGAAAGCCCCAGCGCCCAAGTCTCCAGGCAGAAGTCAGAGAAGCAGAGTCGAGAGCCCCCGGCGTGCCCGGGAAGGGGCGTGGTGGCGGGGCCCGCAGTTCTTCACGGAAGAGGCAAGTGGGGGCCTAGCGAATGGCGGGGGAGGAGGGGCTGGTCCCCATCAGGCGTAGAACTCCTCCTGCTTGCTGGGCTTCTGGTAGGCTCCGCCGTTGGCTTGTTTGGGCTCCTCCAAGGAGTAGCTGCCCTCGTCCTTCTTCTTCATCCGGTACAGCATGAAACCCACCAGGCACACAGCAAAGATGAGCCCCACGAGGCCTCCAGCGATGACCCCTGTGAGGGGCAGGGAGGCCGGCTCAGGGCGGGGTAAGCGACAGTCCCCTCCCCACACCAGGAGGGGCCCCCAAGGCAGCTATGGTCAGCCCCGCTCCAGGGTCAAATATGGCCCCCGCCCACCCACCCGAGGGAAACTCACCGCCCAGCACTTCCTTCCTGTCCAGGAGGCCTTGTGAGGCCTCATGGTCCACTGGGGGTTGATTCCGCTTGTCGGGCTCCACCGCCGCCCCGGCCATGTTCTCCCCAGACAGGTCAAAGGTGAAGTCCTACGGGAGGCAGGGACGGTCTCAGGCTGGGGGGGTGGGCCACTGCTGGCAGTAGCTCAGATGCACCCAACCCAGACCTCCTGGACCCCCAAAGCCGGGCACCTCTCATCCTATCACACCAGACCCTGGCTGGACTGTGGCAGACACGCCAAAGCAAGTGAGACAAGGCACATGTACTTATATAAAAATAGACAGGGGGCCGCCTGGGTGGCTCAGTCGGTGAAGTGTCTGCCTTCGGCTCAGGTCATGATCTCAGGGTCCTGGGATGGAGTCCCGCGTCGGGCTCCCTGCTCAGTGCAGACTCTGCTTCTCCCTCTCTCTGCCCCTGCCCCCCGCCTTGTGTGCACATGCGCTCTCTCTCTCTGCCAAATAAATAAAAATCTTTAAAAAAAGGAAATACAGTCATTCTAATGTAAAGTGTAAAGTTACCATGACTGTAAGACAGAAAGTTACACTCTCTTGCTTAAGTTTGGGAAGCCTTCTTAACAGGCGACCTTGAAGGAGTCCTTTGCTCTGGTCTCCTATTTAGTCTGTCCTGCCCTTGGCTCGGCCCAGGAGGCAGGGGGAAGGGGGGACCTCGGTACCCTGGGCTCATGGTGGGGGATGGGACGTGCTTACAGGGCACGGGGTGTTGGGGGTGCCCGATGACCGAGCCAGAGCCCCTCAGCGCCATGCACTGTATGTGCCCAGCAGCTGCCACCCCGGAAACACAGAGGACCACAGCAGGGGGACACTCACCTGCTCTCCAGAGCCCTCGCCTACTGGGAGCTGAGTGGAGACTCCATCCTCCACCACCCTCTCGGTGGCGGAAGGACCTCTGTCCTCCACACCGGGAGTGCGAGGGTCGAGCTGGCTGGGTCCCGCCGAGGGCTCACGGTGCTCGGGCTGCGAGTCCCTGTGGGGACGGGAGGTGGCAGGCCCCGGGGCCGTGGTGGCTCTCGCTGTGGAGGCCCGGTGAGTGGTCGGGTGCGGCGTGGTCTCACCGGGTGGGTGGGTGGTCTCCTTCTCCCTGTTGGTGAAGCCAGGCTCCACCGCAGCCGGGAGCACGGCCTCTCTCTCCTCAGACACCTCTCCGACGGAGGTGGAGGCGGTGGGATTATCTGCACCGGTGGGCTCTGGAGCCGTGGGCACGGCCGTTGGGAGCGCCACGTCCTTCCGGGGCGGTGGCCTCTGCTGTGACAAGGTGACATCCTGCAGAGCACCTGGAGGCCCAGAAGCAGCTTGTTGGAGCGGGGAAGGCCCACGACATCTAGACCAGCCAAGCTCACACGGTGAGGAAGGCCTGGACGAGGGCCCGCACCCGGACTCCCCGGCTGGCAGACCGCGCCCTTCCGTGAGAAGCTGTTTCCCCAGGGAGGAACTCCGCTTTGGAAAGTGGACGAGGAAAGCTGCCCTCTTCTGCTGCACACGCCTGGGGACAGCGTGGCCTCTGGAGCCACGACATATCGAGGCCGTCTGGGAAGGAAGCTTTCCCACTCCCTGGGCTCCCTGGGTAGGACATTCTCGGGAGCCTGAACACTTTGTCCCCGGCACACACACCTCCCTGGCCCCCTCCCTGTTCACCTGCCCTCTCCCCAGGGAGACCTAGCGCTACTGCCTCCCCGAGAACAGAGGCCTGTGTCCTTCCTTCCAGCACCCAGGCCCCTACTTCGGCCACTTTCCCCACAGATGGTCTCAACCCTCTTCCAAAATCCTGCTCAAGAGCACCTCCTCTGGGAGGCCTCCCTGATCACCTCCCACTCAAGGACTTTGCTCCCCCAGGGAAAGGGGAAATAGGCGAAGATAAGGAAACATCTATGGAGGATCGACACCCTACCGGGCTCTGTGTTACTTTACAGCTCCCAACAATCTTATGAAGTCAAGATATATTCCCATTTTACAGATGAAGAAATAGAGGCCCGGAGAAGTCCCCCTTTCCAAAGACTGCCCAGAGAGTTAGAGAGGACAGTAGGAGCCCAAGTCTATCTGCAGCAGACAGCCCCAGGGCCTCCTAGAACCCCAACACTCCCCCAACCCATACGTGCCCTGTCCTTGCAGCGTGGACCCCATTCTCTTCCCCAGCACCACCCTCCAGACCCAGCTGCCTGACGACCATCTTGGGGGGCCTCGCGTCAGCTCACCTGCACCGGAGCCAGAGAAGTTGTCAGAGTCATCCCCAGAGCCATCCTGATCTTCGGGGGGCACATTTGTGGCCACAATTTGCTGGAAAAGAATAGAAAAGTGTGTGAGTGGAGGCTTGGCCAAGGCCCGGCCACTCTGGGGTCCCTGCCTGAGAAAGCTGAGCTCCTGCACCACACACACAGAGCCCAGCAAAGAAACCTTTGTGCGTGGCTCTGGGACCCTCAGCTCGGGGCAGCCCTCTGGTCCCCCCACACCCATGAATGCTATGATGACCTGGCCCTGTGCCAGATGCTGGGGGTACAACACACCAGAGGGGCAGGGCCCTTGCCCCAAGAAACTCAGCCTGGTAAGGGGGCCCTGGACCTTTAAGAAGAGCCACAGAAGATGCCATTACTGGGAACAGAGACTGTGGCCCCCAGGACCCCGTCAGCTCACCCTACACTGAAAATGGGGCCATTGGCCAGGGGGCTACAGGGTCTAAGACTGGGGTTTTCTAGAGCCCCAGGGCCAATCCCCCAGTGACCTGACTCCAGGCATGCTGGGCACCAGGGTATGGACATCAAGGGCCTCACGGGGGCAGAGGTGAGGGATGGGCATGGGTACGCCCACACAGGACAGCCGCAGGCCTGGCCATGCTCCTTCCCACACCTGGCCCGATTTCTCATGCACGGGAAGGAGGGGCCCAGGCCCCCTTGGGGAAGGAAAAACAGGGTGCCTATTACGCTGGGGACAGACGAGACTGATCGAGAAGAGGCCTGGCACTCAGGAGGCACCGACACACGGGCTGTGGGCCTGGTAGGGACCCTGTGTGCAAACAGCGGCCTGCCCCGTGCGGCTCCAAGCGGCTGCAGGGGCCAGAGGGCAGCTCCTGAGGCAGGGGCTGTCCCCGCAGAACGAGTGAGGGTGCCCGGGGGGGTGGAGACACACCACACACAGCCGAGCAGGCTGCAGAGAAGCCTGGAGCAGGGCGATGTCGGGGAGTGGAGGGTTCCCCAACGCCAGTTCCGGAATGTCAGTCGGAGAGGGGAAGACCCAACGGCCAGGTGGCAGGAAGGGCAGCTATGAGCGTCCTGTTGAGCAACAAGCCTTTGACCCCGATGGGTTCGTGATACCTCCATCTCTAGAGGCCCCGACGCCCAATGTCAGGAGCCCGAACAAACCACGAACGAAGAGGCAGAGCTGTCCAAAGCACACGGGGTAGGAGACCCCCTGACTTTGGCCACTTCCTAGCTGAGTAAACTTCTCAGGGCCTCAGTCTCTCCATCTGTAAGATGGGGACAGTAGTATGGTCTACATTCTAGGATTGCTGCAAGAATTCAGAGGTGATGCACCGGCGGCGGCCGCTGCCCTAACTCGGGGCGCGAGAGCTGCTCAGCAAGGATGAGCGGATTCTGGTGCCTGCTGGGGAGAGCCGGGGTGGAGGTGGTGGGTTTCACAAGACAGGCAGGACGCAGCTGACTCACGGGAGACCCAAGGCTGGGCTCCAGGGGATGAGGCCTCCTCGGCCCAAGGGGCCTCGCTGGGTCCCGGCCACAGGCCTTAGAGTTTCACTCGTGAGTGGAGTAAAGCAAGGAAGAGACAGACAAGACCTTCGGCCTCCCGGGGCAGAGCTGGGCCAGGTGGAGGCCCCCCATCACGACGCTCGGGTCAGAGGGGCACTTCAGACACCTGTAGAAACCACCAGGCTAGAAATACCATTGAGCTTCCTCTGAAAGTACAAAACTCAAGTTCTACCCCTCCCCCCACCCCCCAGAAAAAGGTTCTGGTCCCAGCAGGGCCCATCTACATGAACTGGTTTAGTCCCTGTCCTCCATCTGCCCCTGGGGCCACATCCTGCCTAGGCGTCCCCAGGTGGTGCTTCCAACACCTGGCCGGTCTCCGTGAGCTCCGCAGCCGCACCCTTCGGGAGCAAAGAATACTGCTCACCAGGGGGGCACAGAGCAGCCCCTGCCCAGGCCCACAGGGCCACTGCCGCCCACAGGGCACCCTGGCGGGCGCGGGCGGAGGAGAGGGGGTACGGGGAGACAGGAGATTTCAGGAGCGGGTCAAGGAGGGCCAAATCTTCTAGCAGAAGCCGCATCTCGAGCCCAGGTGAGAGGTGGCAGGTGAGGGGAGGCCCAGCCTCTCACCTACCCAGAGAAGCCCCAACAGGTTAGCCGTTTCCCAAGAATAGGGCCTTTCACCACCAGATAAGACTGAATCTGCCCAGTCCGTAAAACAATTTGTTCCCTCAACTCTGCTCAGCTTATCCCTTTGCCATCTTGTTTACACAACAAGCTCTTAAGCAAACGCTTTCTCTGCTGAAACCAGCTCCCGGGCCTCAGGGCAGTCCCTCCCCTCTCAGGGCTGGGAAGGGCGGCAGTGACCTCCTGATCCCCTGAGGCTTCATGAACCTTACTGAGCACCTCCGCTCCCTGGGGAGGAAGTAAGCAGAAACTGCTGAGTCTGAACTTGGATCACTAGGTGCCAGATGACTCTGGCATTTTTGGGTGAGACTTCCGGTTTCACTTAGGCAGCTGTGCTAAGAGCCTGTGGCCAGCTGCCCCCAAGGCCTCCTGCAGGATTCTCCGTAGCCTTGTCTCTGCCTTGGGCCCCTTGAGACCACCACGTGGCCACAGCTCAGGGCCGCCTAGGGACAGGTTGGCCCAGCTTGGAACCTACCTCAAGCAGCCTGGGAAGGTAAAGGCAGGCCAGCTCTCACCTTGAATGGGGCTCTTTAACCTCTGCAGAACCCTAGGAAGCTCAGCTTTTCCTCTAACACACCAGAACCCTTGTAGGAAGATCGAAACATTTGCACGTTGGGTTTGCTCAGAGTAAGGGCCAATTTGCTCCAGACCCTTAAGCCCACCAGCCCAAGAGGCCAAAGCCAGATTTGGCTCCAGTGGAGGGCGGGGGTCATGGGGCAGACACATGGAGGCTGGAGGACAGGGAGGAGGAGAGGAACTTAACCCACCCCCATCTCGGCCACCCTGAGCTGCTGGCCACACCTGAGCTGCGTGGAAAGATGGAGAGAGGCGAGCCAGGGTCAGGGCTTCAGCAGAGCAGGAAAGGGGGTACGAGAAATTGAGGCATTCTCGCACACTGGAAACACTTTCTATCCCTTTCCACCTTTACCCTTCTATTTGAGGCAGGCAGGCCTGAGATAAGTATCTTGCACAGATAAGGAACTGAAACAGACTTTTCTGTTTCAGGGGAGGGACTTACCCAAGGCCACCGGCTGTGGCTGCAGGTGCTCCCCTTGCCTACTCAGCTCTCCCCCCGCCCTCAGCCCCAAATCCCCCTGGCTGGCCCATCTGGCTGAAGGTGCCCGTCTACACTTCTGCAGCACATACACGGAGATGCCAATCTCTTCGACACAGCCGCCGGCTGCAGAGCCACACGGTGAGAGTGTCACAGAGTGACAATGCCTGACCCCTACTCCAGCAGCCGAGGGGACCCAGGTGCCAGCCCCCACGTCACAGCTGCCAAGGGCTGGGAGTCTGCATCCGGCTGCTGCCAGCCATTCCTGAGAACAGATCAGGTGTCTGTGGGCGGAGGGCCAGCAGAAGAGCCTCAGGAAGGTGGAGTCTCAAGCCAAGCTCTCACCCCTCATTGGCCATAGACAGCGCCGCCGTCCTGGGCAACCTCCGTCCTGGCTGGCCGAGCGGCCTGCGGCCATGTGGCAGCATCCCCCCAAGACATCTCGGGGCCAAGAGCTCCACGGTCGGGAGAGCAAGCGGACATCTCAGAGAGGTTGGAGGGAGGATGGAGGACCCCGGCGCTCCCAGCTCCGGACTCATGGAAGAGGCTGCCCGCCGCCCCACGAACTGCAGCCAACAGGTCCAAAGGCCTGTGGGTTCCAACCCACACCCTGAGTCCCTGACCATGTGTCACGGGCTGCCTGACTTACTGACGGACAAAGCACGAAGCCTTTACAAAGCATCACTGAGCTGCTCTTTAGCCCACACATGGCTAAAAGTACAGCATCGTGTAAGGAGGTCACGGGCTAATATTAAACAGGGTCCTTGACATCAAAACTCAGGAGATCACCATCCGGGGGGGCTCTGGAGAGAAAGAGACATGGTCTGGCGGGAAGATGGGGTGAGAGACGGGGGAGGGGGTTCCGGGGAAGAGAATGTTGCAGAACACGCAGCCCCACTCCTGTGGCTCACCCTACACCCTGGGGCCTTACCTTCCTCATCTGGGGCACCATTTGTACCCCCTCCTTTAGCCCTGGCTAAATGGCCTAGGCATGGACCCAACGGGCTAGGCAGGTCAAACCCAAAGCATCTTAGGTCCAGGGTCTCAGGGGAAGGACCAGAGCCAGGGCTCGGGGGAGGGGAGAGCCTGACCAGGGTAGCTGCCCCGGGGTGTATCTAGCCCTCCCGCTCCCTTGCTGGGTGACCTGGGCAGCTCTCTGCCTCTCTGCAGACAACAGAAGGGACTGTTGTCCCCCAAACTCCCTTGGTGCTCTGACAGGCTAGGCAGGGACAAGGGCGCAGCAGCCCCCGCTCCTTGTCAATGGGGCCGGAGCGGTATAGGGGTGACACAGTGGCCACAGACAGCCAGGCCGGGGTAGGTGGGAGGGGCAGGACAATGGGCCAGGGCCCAGGAAGACACGGGGCTCCCCCCTGCCCCAGGCTATCCAAATGGCGGCACATAAATCACTTTCTCTCCAGAGGCTTCTTTCCTACCTTGGGAGCTGCCAGGGAGACGTGCTTATGACTCTGAGAGGCACCGATCGCCCAGCCTTGGCCTCAAGACCCTGAAATCTCCCCCTGCTGAAGACAGTCCCAGAAGGTGGGGGCCTCACCAGAGCCCCAGAGCTGCCCCAGCATTTCCGGCCTGACAGGCCCTGTGATTTATCAGCTTAGTGTCTCTCTCCCAGAACCAGGTCAAGCCAGGACTTGCAGAGGGCGTGATGGGCCTGGCCCAGGGCGGCAGGGGCCCGGGCAGCGGCCGCTGGGTGACAGGGGACTTACCCTGCCCTCAGCCTCAGCAGCCATGCAGGCACCCAGGGCCCCAACCCCCATCGGCACTTCCACCGGGAGGAGGGCCTTTCAGGGAACCTCCCACGCGTGCACCCTTCCCCTCACGCACAAGCACACAACCCACCTGAGCCGTCCCCAGCCCGCCGCCACAGAGGCCTCCCCACGGGGGGTTCCAGGGCAGGGAGGGGGGGCAGGGCATGTCCATCCCGGCCTTGAAAGTCCCTCCGCGCTAGCATTTCCCACAGAGCTAATGTTGGGCTGTCCGGATGGAAACCTGAGGTCGAGGTCGCAGAGCCCTTTGCCCTGGCCCATTCTGCCTGTCAAGTACCCGGAGAAGATGAGGCTGCGTTGAGGGAGGGAGGATCCTGGCAGCCAGCCCCAGGCCCGATGCCCAAGCCAGGCCGGAGCTGCACCAGCACCCCCAGACCCGCCCCTCCCCAGAGCTGGCGCCCGCCTCACAGCCCACGTGCTGGGACTCGTCTCAGAACAGGCCAGCTGAGGGCTGGGTGTGGGCCACAGAGCTGGAGGACCAGTTCCTCGGCTTCCTGCCCCCCAACCCCGCCCGCGAGCACCCTGGGCTGGGCGTTGAGCAAGGCTCCCCAGCCGGGCCCTGCCAGCCTTTGTGGCTGGGGCTGCCCCGGGAGCCAGGCAAGGGACGGCCCGGGGAAAGTGACCAAACCCAACACCAGGAAAACCTGGTTATAGCCTGGGCTCTGTTCCCAACTTACTGGACGACCTTGGAAAAGACTCCGTTTCCAGTTCCCAGTCTATGGCTCGGAGGTCGAGACCTGCCCTCGAGGGGCAGCCAGGTGCAGCGGCCACAGCAGACTGCGCACCTGAGGGGTGCACCACAAACACGGTGCTTAGCGGGGGGGCGGACCCTCTGTGGCTAGTGGGGGGAAGGGCACTTGATCAGAGACTCGGGATCATTGCTCTCAGCTTCCCGAGGAGGGTTATGGCCCAGGCAGGATGCTGGAGATGTCCCAAATCAAGGGGACTCTGGAATGGCAACTAGCAACCCATGAGGACAGAGGGAGCGGCTGAGGCCTGCAGAGCCTTGTCCCTCTCTGACCCTGGGTATCGGAACAAGACAGCTAAGACCAGAAGCTTGGTGTAGGGTTCCCCAGACAGCCCTCACGGGGGCCCCTTGCACTCCTCTCTAGTTGATTAACCCCCAGATTCCACCAGGCGTGGGGGCTTGACACCTCCGACACCCCAGCCCCGCTCTAAATAAAGTATCCTCGAGTTTCACAGAGGCAGAAACTTGTAGCTTTGGACACACCTGCAACCAGTAAGGGCTCCATCTGTGTATGCAGGGAAGGGGAGCTCTTCTTCACCCAAATTTACCCCATTGGTGTCCCGCAGTTGCAGAGCATCCCCATTAAAATGCCTCTGGGAAGGCTATCTGGTGCTAGTCATTCACACTGGAGTATAAAGCAGCTCTATACGGGGGAGGGGCTCATTCTGGAAGTGGGGCACTGTGGGTGGGTAGTAGCTATGGAGGATGGGAAAGGATTACAAAAGAGAGGCTGGGAGATGCCAAGAGCAAATTTTTTAACCTGTGTCAGAATATGGTTGCCAGCCAAGCCCATACCCAAGAAAGACTAAATTCCCTTTGTTTCCACTTTGAGCTACAGGCATGCGTTCTCCTCCCACATGCAGAAGAATGGTCTAGCCTGGGAACCTGCCTCTGGGATAAAGTACAGTTCAGACTGATTAGGCACTGAGGCTGCTAGGGGCCCAGACAAAGACATAGGAAGGGCAGAGTGTCCTTGAAGGAGTCCCATGAGGAAACCGTGGCAGAGTGGAACTGGGAGTTTGGGGCGTAAGCAAGACACAGCAGAACCTTCCATGAAGACCAAGTCTGAATAGGCTGAGCTTGCTCCCCAGGTGACTGGTGGGATCTCACCTCCACAGAAGCAGAGTAGCCTGGGCCCCCATGACCGTCAGCCTATCCGCCAGGGGCCTCTTGATGGCTGCAAGGCCCACGGAGCCACAAATGCCCAGCACTGAGCTCCCAGGCACTAGCAGCACCCGCACAGAGTAGGTCCTAAGGCAGCTGAAGGGAGACTGTGGATGCAGCCCCAGTCTCAGGAGCTCAGAGGCGCCCAGGAGGCACCCAGGACGGGGAGTGCCCCTAACACCGTGCCCAGGGCTCAGGGACAGTCAGGGGTAACAGTAAGAACCTCAGGCTTTAACCTGGGCTGGGGGTTACTTGAAAACCAAAAATACCTGAATTAGGCCTTAGGGGGAAAAATAGTTATCACGGCTAATATTTATTGTGTACTTTGTGCCTGGTACCAATCTAAGCACTTTAGCTGGATTAATTAATCTTCATAATAACCTTAGATTCTAGTACCATAGTCATCCTCCAGATAAAGAAACTGAGGCAAAGGGGACAAGTCGTTAGTCCCAGGGCACACAGCCAATGGAGTGCCAGGGAGAGGGCTTGCGGGCGGGCAAGCCAGTAGGCATGCTGAGAGTCACCCCTCGGTGAGGACCACGTAGGTGAGGTCCCTTACCCTCAGGAAGAGCCATCATTTCCATGGGGGGTGGCAAAGGGGAAAGTGCACAAGGAAGGACCAAAGAAGTGGGGCCCTCCTCCCCCAACATCCTGTGGCCCCGCCTAGCCCAGCTCCCTCTCCTGGGCGACCTTCAGTCTGCAGTTCTGGGGACAAGCCCCTGTTCCCCTCCCCCAGGCTGGGGGGCCCTGCTCAGCTGGCCTGAGCCCCTGCCCAGGTGCCCTGGGGTCTGGCCTCCTCCCACCACCCACTGGCCCAGCCCACCCCTCCTCGGGGTCAGGAGCCCCCACCCCCCATCCGGCAGGCGCTCAGGCAGAGGCCAGCAGAGTCCGGCCTGCCAGGGAAGGTTCCAATTTCCGAGAAGGGAGCAAAAGCCCTGTTTTCAGACCCTACAATATCAGCACGCTGACCAGCCGGCCACTCACATGAAGGGACCATAAGCCCGGGCCAGGTCAGACAGCCAGCAGGGGCTCTCCCCAGGGCACCCCTACACAGAGTCAGCCCCCAAACTCCCCTAGCCTTGCTCCTCTGAGCCCAGCCAAGGAAGGGGCTCTCACTCCTGCCACACACATCACTTCTTGGGATCTTGTCCAAAGCCCATTGAAGCAGATGAAAACCCCCAAGTCACAGAAGTGGAAACTGAGGCTTAGGGGCAGGTGAAGAAACAGGCTTGAGGAACCCAGGGAGGACGTGACGGAGCCTGGTAACTCCATGTCCGGTGCTTGTCCCAGCCTCCGCAGGTCGCCTCTCCCTGCTCCAGTCCCCGGGGACGCTCACCTAGGCCACTTAGCCTGCCAGTTCTAGACCCCAGCTGGCCTGCCTGGCCCCACGGCGTCAGGCCCCCAGAACCCACCCCAAAGGCAGGCACACCGCAGCAATCAGGCTCAGGCTGCTGTCATACTGGGGGGAAAGGTGGACCCGCATGTCCCCTGGATGCCCAGCCCCTAGGTAGGGGCTTCGAAGGATGGCCCTATTCTGCCGGGGGTTGGGGGGGGGCGTCACAAGTTCTCTGCTCCTCATGCAATTCCCAGGACGAGGACCCAGACCTCAGGGCCTTCCCAGGACCTTACAACAACCAGGATGACCCCAGGAAAACACTGCAACTATGCCCCTCCCCCAGACCCTCTACCCAGAGGCCCAGAGTGCCTGTGGGGGGCAGGGAGAGGAGGCAAGGACAGAGTCTGAGGAGCTCCCTCTGCCAAGGTGTCCCATTCTCCTAGCCTGGCCCACAGCCACAGGCCCTGGCCAGCCCGGAGGTCCTGCTGCCCCAACAGTCCCCACAAGGCACCCTGGAGGAGGTGCGGTCCCCACAGACAACAGCACCGCACCCCTGCGATTCTCTCTGGGAAAAGGTGGAGTGACGTCAGCCTCTACTGCAGTCTCGGAGGCCTCCCAAAACACCCGCAGCCTGGGGCCCTGCGAGCCCAAACCTGACCACACATCCATCGGGGACACTCCCCAGA
Organism: Nasua narica; assembly: GCA_028533885.1. Lineage (NCBI taxonomy): Eukaryota > Metazoa > Chordata > Mammalia > Carnivora > Procyonidae > Nasua > Nasua narica. Next base: position 13,071,139 of record CM052811.1, read on the forward strand.
GATGGGACTCCAAGGCCCCCGACAGTCTCCTGGGCAGCAGGGACACAGACAAGCCACAGAGAGAAGAGCCAGTGCTGCCGACACAGTCCAGGCCCTGAGCAGGCTGGCGAGGCCCCTGGGCATCAGCGGCCACCACGGGGCAGGGGGCACAGAAACAGCAGTCCTCAGGTCCTCCAGGGCCACCCACCGTCAGCATGTGCCTGGTCTGGGGCAGAGGAGTGCACCTTGGCCCTGCAGAAGGCCCCTCTTTAACTCCCACACCCTCCCAGGGCCAGAGGGCCCCCAAGGAGGGCCGGCATGGCCACAGAAAGGGCCAGGCAGCCCGAAGTGGGAAAGACAGTGAATTCAGCGTGGTTGTGGTGGGACGGGTCTTCACAGTGCAGGAGATCTCGGTGCCCAGGAATGGTCCCGGAGCAGGGCTGGCAGCCTCGGCCTCCACCGCTGCCCCCAGCGGGGCACCACCTCCCTGTTACCTCCCAGGTTCCGAAAATGACCTGCGAGCTGAGGTCTGAGCTCCTGACCAGATACTGCCGAGGGATTCTGGGAGGAACCCCGTCTCAGTGAAGGACCCTTACTGTCACGGCCCCTCTAGCCTGTCTGCACAGACCAGGCCTCCTGCCTGCTCCCAGTCAGGGCCACCCGCTCTTGCGTGTGCCCCGGACCGGGTGTAGACCGTTCCCCATGTGCACAGGGCCGTGTGCACGGCAGGTCCCCAGGCTCTGGGCTTCAGAGCTGGTCGAGACAGGCAGGGCTCGGGGTCCTCAGGGACCAAGGCAGCGGGAACAGAGGCAGGCCCCGCCCACCTGTCCGTGACACAGCAGGACATCGCAAACACCCCAGTGCGTGATGGTCACCTCGGCTTCTTTGCCCCCTCCCCCCATTTCACAGATGGGCTCACTGAGGCCAAGACAGGCCCTGGCACAAAGTCACTCGGCAGCAAAGAGGAGGGCCAGGGTCGGAAGCCGGGCAGCAGAGCCTTAGTCAGCCCCGCCGCCCGCTCCCCACCCCGTGCCTGGCACAGAGTGGGCTCGTGGTCAGGACTGGTCGGGTGAGTGTCGGGGAGGCTCTGAGGGCCTGGCACCATGACTCAGCTGACAAGTGGAGTGATAAACACGCCCGCCTGCCCCACTGCCCCAACCTGCCCGACACGGCTGCCGGTCCCGCTGAGGGGCGGGCCCGGGGCGTGTGGCCAGGGTGCCTGGGTGTGTGCACAGAACGTCACCGAGCCTGACCTTGCCCAGGGTCCCCTGTCCACCTCTGGTTCCCACTCTGAGCTCTAAGTCCACCTCCTCCAAGCAGCCTGCCCGGCCCTCCACAGAGGACCTCTCGGGCAGTGAGTGTCCCTTCAAGGCCCCAGAAGTGTAACAACAGAGGACCCTAAGCTCCTGCCACGTCCCCCACTGTCACCTTCACCCTCCCCAGGACGAGGGCTCTCTGCAACCACGTGGCCATCGGAGCTGAAGAAGGGGAAGGAGACCCTTGAGCAGATGGGAGAACTGAGGCCCAGAGACGCAAACACCTGCGCAGGCCAGTCAGAGGCTAAACTGGGACTGGGAAGGACAGGTGTGCTGGCCGCCCTTTTCTCTAGGAAGAACTTCCAGAGACTTCTAACGCCAGCGATGGCAGAGTGTTAAGAGCTGCAGCTAAAGAGGGAAAAGTCAAAAAAAAAAAAAAAATAAAGAAAAAAAAAAGGAGGCAAAAGTCCACAGGAAAAGGACAGAGAAAGAAAGACTGCTTGCTAGCTTCTGAAGAGGAAGCTGCAGACAGGTGGGAACAGGTTCCCCCTGAAACAGACTGCGGCCTACCCAGCAGGAAGGCCCAATGGGGAAATAGAGACAGGATGCCCCAAGCAAAGCTCAGGTTTGGCTGCAACCCACGCTGCGGTGCACTCCCCCTCCCCCGCATGCACACACGCACGCACACAGCGTCCAGTGGGGCTGCACCCCTCAGGCTAGTTACAGGAGTTTTCCCAGCATTGAAGGTCAGAGGAGAAGCAGCCTCCACATATGACCCAGCAGCCCTCAGAGCCATAAACAGAGCCCAGGAGGAGAGAGACCCGCAAGCAGCTCCAGAGGCAGAAGGGGGTGCATCTGGAAGCCTCCGAGTTCATGAGTCACAGGAAATATCACTGGGCAGACGGCTGAGTCCGGGAGCAGGTCCAGCCACCAGCCTTCCCCTCCTGGCCTGGGGTCCCAAGCCCCGAGGCTCCCCACTGCACTCCCCTCCCCCCTCAGCCTGCCTCCCCGCACCCGCACCCCCCCAGACACCCTGGCTCCCCACCACCTTCCCTCGGGTCCCCCCACCACCACCGGCTCACTCCTCTGGGCCCCAGAGCACTGAGCTGACTAGATGCCCCTGTCTCAGGCCCAGAAATACTGGGGACCTTCCAGAGCCCCCTCCCCACCCAACGTAACCTTCGCGAGGCTGGGACGAAGCAGCGCCATCACGCAGACAGAGCTGGCCGGCCCAGAGACTGTGGCCCGGGTCTCCAAGTCACACAGTTGTGGAGGTGACCGCGGGCGCAGGGTCTTGCCTTTGTGGCCTCAAACGGGCCTCCTTGGGTTGAGAGATATGTGCCTGCCCTCCCTCGGCGCTCCCTGCCCGCTCAGAGGGAGGTTCCAGAAGGCACACTCCCATCTAAAGCCCCACGTCTGCTGGAACAGCTGAGAGGGAAATGACACCGTGCTGAGTCTGTTCCAGGGCCCAGGGTCCTGGCGCCAAAAGCCTTCTTTCCACAGACTCCCTTAATCCCATTCCTTCTCTCTAGACACACTTAGGCAGGCCCTCACGGGGGAGGGGAGAGGCGGGGGGGGCCGGTTTTTCAACCCACGACTGGAAGATTGGTTGTTGAAAAGCAGGAAGAAATCGGGAAATCGTTTGTTCTGTAAAACGAGCAAGGTTCCAGGACCAGAAAGCACTGATGACCAACTCTTCACAGGGCTGCTCCTGCAGTGAGAGTTCTGAGAGCTGGGGGGCCAGCCGGGGAGCCCAACCCAGGAGCCAGGCGTCCTGGGGGGTCTGGTCACCCGGCTGGTACCATGGTGCCTGCCCCCCAAGCTCAAAAATGGTTCTACTAATTCCGACAACGTTTCCCCAGAGCTGGAGACGAAAGTGCGTGGAGACCAGTGGCTGGCCCGGGGACAAGCACACAGGCACCATCCAGTCATGGGGACAGTCGCCCCGTCAAGCCACTCTGCACCAAGCCAAGGACGTACGGTACGTCCATACACATATGCCCCCACATCCGTATAAATCCTGCTTCTTCCACATTGGTCCCTTAGAGGGGCTCACTTCTAGAGGCCTCATCCACACAAGCAGGGCAATGACGTATCTCACAAAGGTTTGGGGTAAAAATGAAATAAGAATGTCAGGAAAGCACTGAGCACTCGACAGCAAGCACTCAATCAAAGGGACCCGTAATTCTATCGACGGCTCCCTTTCTCTCCAGCACTTCCACTTCCAAACACTTTCAAGTGCTCATTATGAAATGAATACGCAAATGACAGAAAGAAGAGAGGGAGAACAGGTATGATGTCCGCTTTCCAGAGGACATCAAGACTTGGAAGTGAAGTGACTCACCCAAGGTTCACCGTGTACGGTGAATGAGCGGCAGGGCTGAGACTCAGTCCTGGGGCTCTACTTAATCCAAAGTTGTCTCTGGCCCGCCCGACAGTATGGGTGCACTAAGAAAGATGCACTTCAATCCAAATAAAACACGGCAAAGAGATGGAGACAGGACCCACGCTAGGAACAAGGGCCCTTCCGATTACGATTACGAGTTAGCCTCGCCAGGTCCAGGCTACCTCTGTGACTAGAGAGTCGCTTACAACTCAAGTCTGATTGGGGAACTCACAACGTGGGGGTCATCAGGGGCCTTCTGCCAGAGGTCATCCACACCTGTTCACCAAGGGAGCCTGTAAGCACATCCCCTGACAGCCTTTGTTATTCTAGGTACCGTCAGGGATACTGCAGAGGTCCCAGCTGGGTCTGTGAAGGCACAGACTACACGTGTCACAGATCACGAACAGTGCTCACAAGCAAAACTCTCAGGACAGAAAACTTGCCATCTGAGAAATCATTCTTACAAATCTGATTAGTGTCTTAGCACTGCTGGAGAAAAGGGCAAGTTAGAACTGAACAGAGGGGTACCTGGGTGGCTCAGTGAGTTAAGCCTCTACCTTCGGCTCAGGTCATGATCTCAGGGTCCTGGGATCGAGCCCCGCATCGGGCTCTCTGCTCAGCAGGGAGCTTGCTTCCCCCTCTCTCTCTGCCTGCCTCTCTGCCTACTTGTGATCTCGCTCTCTGTCAAATAAATGAATAAAATCTTAAAAAAAAAAAAAGAAGAAGAAGAAGAAGAACTGAACAGAAAAGCTGCTTGCTACTCTGAGGACCAAAACTGTCACCTTGGGCCACTATCAGAGATGGGGGAAGAGAAAGAGCAAACCAGAATTCAAAAGGTACCAACCCGGGGGCACCCAACACAAGGGGCAAAGTGGTCTTCGAAGCTGAACAAACCCAGGAGATTAAATGCCTAACGTAACAACACAGTGACAACAGTGAGGACCCCGGCCTCCCCAGATTAATATGCTTCGTATTCTTCTGTTAATAAAGGAAGGAAAATAACTACTGCCCAAGTCCTGCCCAAAGTAAGAATACTTTTGAGGCTAATATGGATTCTTAGCTCACTAAGAAAACCTGGATACCAAGGATACCTCATTCCCAAGGGATTTCAGAATCCAAAATTTGGCAATAGGAAACAATCCTCTATAAAATACTACAAAATTCACGCTTTTCACTAATTCTTTCCAGGCCTCTCTCCTTTCTCATCCCTCTCCCACCAGCCTCGGTTAATGAGGTTTTATTGGAACCCACCAAGAGCCACAGGTAGAGACTTAAACCAGCTCCACCCTCCTAGAGGAGCTGAAGCCAGGAGTGACATCACCTCTAGAAGGCTTTGAGCCCAGGAGGAGGCAGCTAGGGACTCCCCCACCCCCACCCACTCTGCCAGGCCTTTGGGAAATGTCTCTACTAGCCCCCATAATTAGGGCAAAAAGGGATTTTATGCCTTTCAAGAAAGAGAAAAGGGAAGGAGAGGAAAACAGCAAGTAACTCTTCCAGAACAAGCAATTTTCCTGGCATGGAAGAGACAAAAGACCACGGGAAACACACACTCAGAAGCCTTTTTAGACAAACCTGTTCTTGTCTCTTGGGAGTGGTTGCAAGCAACCTTCTGCCCCAGCAGCCTTCCCTTGCCATTCAAAGTCAGGTGCCCAGGATCACGCCCTACCTCACTGGTCCCCAGGGAGGTTCTGACCTGCTTTCCCACTGGGACCAAAGTGAACCCTGGGAGAAGACCAGATGTCTGCAATCTGTAGACACCGCCTCCTATTTTAGGCAAACCCCCATTGCCTTATTTCTTTTAGGAAGGGGGAGGGGAGGATACTTTATGCCACTTTTTGTCCCTACTTCTAACCCAACATGGGCATCCACTGTAAGAGGAAAAAGCAGGGCTGGGAAAGAGAAAACACGCTACACTTTATAAAAGAAAAAACAAAACCTGAGCTCCAAGCCAAGGTCCGACTCCACAGCTTAGTGCTTTCAGGCTCCACTCAGCCAGCCACTCCCTCCAGGAAGCCCTCCCACCACCACATTCTAATGAGATTCCCTCCTTTCATCCTTTCCCCCTTGAGACACAACTGCCTCCCAGTCCTGTGTCTCAGTCTGTAATGTGTCGAATTTTCTAGGCAAGACATAATGCCTCCTACTGCAGCATCTGCCCTTACTCAGTACACAAACTGGGAAACACCAACCACAGAGAACCTCGTATCCCATCAGCTTCCCCCATGGCAACAGGCACTCTGGGATCCCAGCTCTGGAGAATGCCAGCCTCAACCAAGGCGGGCAAGAGAACCACCACCCACACTTCCCCTCCAATTCTGCTGGAAATAGGTGGAGAACCCCACCTCAGCAGTCTCTGCTATGACCCCATCTTGGGCCTGGAGAGAGTGGACAGCCTGGTACCACCAGAGGGGCCCCGGAAGTAAGCCATACACCTCCACTCTCTTCTCCGGAGTATTAACTACGATTCCAGGCACCAACTGAATCCCACAGAAACTGCAACCCTAAAGAGAGAAGAAGCCAGATGCCAACTTCTTGGACCTAAAAGCCAGGAATGCACCGGAGACAGAGCTCAGAAATCCTATCAGTCCCCATGGCTCCCCCAGATTTGGCACCCTCGCCCCCCCTCCACCTCCAACTCATCAGCAATTCAAGAAGCATCAGGGATCCTGTTCTTCAAAATGCTTCCAGACACAACGGTCGCCTGGAAAGCAGGGAGGGCTCTTCTCAGATGAGCCTGGGAAACACCTCACCTGCGCCAGACCCTGTAAAATACCCCACAGCTCTCAATAACTGGTAGTTTCTATTATTGTAGAGGGACCCGCTTCCAGACCGGTCGGCGTTGCTGAGACTTGCGCAGATGCCACATTACCAAGGGAAGCCCCGGCACCTCCCCCCAACCGTCCACCCCGGCCGCGATCCTTCTCTGCCCACGTGCCTCCCTACCAAGAGCTAGGGAAGTGAAGCGGTCCAGATGTGGCGAGAGACCGCCACTTCCGGAAGGGGAAGAGCCCCCGGCTCCGTCCGCACCTCGCCTCTCCATCCCCCGGGATGGCCGAGCCAGCCCGCCGGGAGGGCCCCGGGACTCCTGAATCGGGCGTGGGGGCTGGGCGTGGACGTGGACACCCGGCGGCCAGCGCTGACACCTGGCGGCCGCCCAGGTCCTGGCCCACGGCAGGGCCGGCGCGGCGGGGCGGTTCCCAGGAAAGGGTTACAGGGGCCGAGAACAAAGCGCCCCCATTGGGAAAGGCGGGCTAGCGGACGGCGGCGGGGGCGGGAGATCACTTTCTGGGGGCCCTCGGGATGCTCTTTGTCGGCCCGGTCCCTCTTTAAAGGGGGACCCACCCCTCGCCAAAGGTGGACGCTGGAGTCCTACCCAAAGGCCTCCTCCCCCAGCCACGGGCTCCACATTTGTCCCTCTTTCCCCCCCCCGGCTCCACTGGGCGGGCCAAGGGACCCGCCTTCTCTCCGCGCGGCTCCAGCACAAAGCCAGGCCGGGGGAGGGGAAGAGCCATTCCGGGGTCCACTCGCGAGGAAGCCGCAGCCGGCGCCGGCCGTGCCCAGCTCCGCACGCGCCCCTCCGCGGGCAGCACAACTTCAGCAGCCCCAAGTTGGATCCCTGCGGGGCTCTGATGTTCGGAGGCCAACTTCCCGGAATCTTCCGCTGCCAGCGCGGCCCGGCTCCTTAGGGCAGCCGACGGGAAGCCGAGGGCCCCACCTCCGCCGCCACCGCGACCCCAGCGCAGCCCTAGCCCGGGTTCCTCTGCCAGCGCGCCGACCCCGCTGCGCCCAAACTCGCCTCCGCCGAAGGGGCTGGGTGCCCGGGCTCGGCAAGTCTGCTTTAAATTAGGATCTACGGGCGGGGCGTTGTGGCCGCGGTCACTGCATATTCTCGGGTCGCCGGCGGAGCAGAGGGGAGCCGGCGACCCCAGGCCCCGCCGCAGGCTGGCGGGCTCCGACGCATGTGGAGCGGGTTCACAGAATTGAGCGCGGGGCGCCCAAGCCCACGGCCCTTAGCGGCGGAACCCGCGCAGCGTTCACCGACGGCGGAGGCAATTGAGGCGGGAGCCCTGGTTTTGCGGTCACGGTCCGGGGCCCGCCGGGGTAGCGCGGGAAGGCAAGTCCCCGCTTCCCCTCCCCCTCCACGTGCCGCGGGCGGCATCGGCGGGTCTGCAAGAACCGGCTTCCCGCCGCTCCCTGCCCGGCCCCGGGCCGCACTCACCGGGAGAGCCGGCTGCAGGCGCAGCGCCAGCGCGCAGAGCCAGAGCCAGAGCGCCGCGCGCCTCATGCTGCCCGGACCGGCGGCGGGAGCGCGGCAGGCTGCGGGGATCGGGGCGGCGCCACACGGCACGGACTGCGCGGGGCTCCTGGCCGGCTCCGCCGGGTCGTTGAGCTCTGCACCTTCGGGCGCTGCCCCGCGCGCAGCTGTCTACGGCGAGGGCTGCGGGACCCGCCGGCTACAGTCCTCTCTCTACCGCTGGATTCCTCTCCGCTCGGTTCCGCTCGGCTCCCGCCCGCACCTCTCCGGCCGAGCTCCGCCTTATAATAAACCCACAGGCCCTTAGCCGTTGCAAAAACTAGCCCCCCACCCCCAGCTCGCCAGGTCTACGGGCCAGCCCCAGTCCCCACCCCCCTGGGACCCCGCCCCCCTAGGCCACCCGGCCCGGCCCCCTTGCAATGCCCCACCCCCGGCGTCCTGGCCCCGCCTCCGTTCCCGCCCCCTCTCGCACCGCTGGGCAGAACCTCTCCTTCCTCCGGAGCTGTGGTCCCCACAGCCTGTTGTGCCCGGCGTTACAGCCCTGCTACTCCTGGGTGGCGGGGTCCAGGGAGCACCTCCTTCCTCCCTGGCCCAGTATAGGGGGGCGCTGTCCGGGAGAGGAGCAGGAGGGGCGGGGGCGTCGGTCTCCGACTGTGGGCGCCAGTCTGCAGCGCCCTCTGGGCGTGGGCACCGCGCGTCCTCCAGGTGCGTTGGACTCCGCAGATCAGGCGGCGGAAACCCTTTCCGGGCTCTGCGGGGCCTCAGGGTGATGGGGCCTTAAACGAATGGAGCCCTCCCCCATCCTCTCCTCCGGCTTCGGAGGGGGTCCCTGCGTCCCCACTTCCCCAAGGGCAGGTTCCCACATGCCCGTGCCTTCTGCCAGCACTCCAGAAAGTGCTGAAAGTTGGGGCCTTTGAACAGCAGGACATGCTCAGGACTGGCTGTAAAAGGGAAAAAAAAAATGTTTTCTGTGTCTTTCTGTAGAAGACTGCCCTCTCTCTCCACTCTCTGAGCTAAATGGAAAACTAAAGGGCTTTCTTCCCAGGTCGGGCCTCCTCTGGCCTGCAGATCCGAGGAGCACCACTTGAGTTCTGCTCCTTTGTGATTCCCTGAGACGCCCTGCACCTCAGTGTGTCCAACACCCTTCAGGCACCTCTGCAAAAAGATTATGGAGGACCTATGGGTGTAGCACAAACGGCCTTGAGGGCAAAGGGGAAGAAACTGCCAGCCCTGAGTGCAATCTGGTAGGTGGTAGAGACCGTGCCAAATGACCTTCGTACCTGGACCTGGAGACCAAGGATGGCGCCTTCCTTGCCCATCTTCTCCCCGCAGCAGGCAAGGCTGGCCTCAGTTGGCTTGAACTGGGAACCAATGAGGTCCCCCGAAGTGTCTTGGCCTCTCAGCAGTCCCCAGTGTTTCTCTTTAAACGATTTAAACATTCGTGAGTCTTGGTTATACAGGCAGGCCAGGGACAATCTGCTGTGGGCCCCTGGGTTCTCCACCTCCCCAGCAGGCCAGTCCAGACCTCCGCAGCCTCCTGCCTCCCCATCCCAGCCACACTCCCCACTCGGAGCATTAAAAGATGATGCCCCCCAAACAGCACTCACCCCCATCTTTGTCTTTGTGTGACCTTGGGCAGCTTCCCATTTGGGGTCTGTTTCCCCAGGTCTGTCTTGGAGGATGATAGATGCTCATCAGGGTTTTGGGGACCTGATATGGGGTCCCTGAGTGCCTTGGTATCATGGATCATCCAATAGCATGACACCAGGCAGGGTCTCTCTGGGAACTCCGGGAGTCCTGGTGGGTTAAAAAGCCCTTTTAGTAGAAAGACCGTATGTCTCCTGGGAGGTGGCTCCACAGGTCTGAAGTTAGTTCTCTAGTCTTTTCAACCCAATGTGGAGGAAAAATAGGTCAGTTTGGGATCTTCCTTTTCCCTACTGCACAAAATAGAGTAGCGGGGGGAGGTTGATAGAGTCTTTTCAAAAATCACCAGTTTAGTGTTTCTTTCCAACAGTACATTTGCCCCAGATCAAGGGATTTCTCTGAGCAGACTAGAAATAGGAGGGACCCATTAGAGGGGCCACAAGGGGGCATAGACAGAAAGAAGGGAGGTAGAGGGTCAGGGCTCGCCTTTGGCCCAGCTGCCCCCTGGCCTGCTTGCTTCTCCTCCAGCCCCAAGTCAGCAAACTAGCCTTTTCCTTGAAAGCAGCGACATGAGCCCATATGCATAGGTATGGCCATCCAGCCCTGCTGTGCTCACCAGCCCCCTGGCTTGAGACTCCCAGCCCCTCCAAGACCTTCATCAATTGAGTCACTAAAGAGTTAATATCTGACTGAGCAGAGGGCCTCCAGCCTCCCATCGGGAGACCCTGAGGCGGGGTCCTCATCCTAATTTGTGTTCCTAACATGGGTTATGAAATATGTTCAGTATCATCCCTGGAGGATCCCTAACTGCCTTAAGTGTTTCTTCCTTTTCCCACTAAGAGAAAGAAAGTTCCAGGAAGGTAGGGCCCGTGTCTCCCCAACCCCATTTCTCTCACTCTTCCCACAGGCACACAGGGCGTCATTAATGGGAAATGCATACGGCTGCCCCTGGGGTGGCCTGTGGGGAGTGGACCCCGAAGAGGTCGGCCCCGCGGGGCGTCTGTGGGACCCTGGGCGCAGGGCTGCCCTTCGCTGAGTAGGCACCTGAACTGGCACAGGTGTCCTCAAGCAAGTTGGCATCTATCAACACTTAAAATGCATTTAGTCCTCCACTCGGAGCTCTGCCTCAGTGAGCTTACTCTCCCCAAGTGTCTTCCCCAGTGTCCGAACAGGCATGTCTAAACGTTCATCGGGAGAGGAAAGGTGAAATAAATGCGAGTGTACCCACCCCGTGGAAAACTATACAATACACTTTCTATATTTTTTTAAAAAGATCCTATTTGGGGGACCTGGTTGGCTCAGTGGGTTAAAGCCTCTGCCTTCAGCTCAGGTCATGATCTCGGGGTCCTGGGATGGAGACCGGCATCGGGCATCGGGCTCTCTGCTCAGCGGGGAGCCTGCTTCCCCACCACCCCCCTCTGCCTGCCTCTCTGCCTGCTTGTGATCTCTGTGTGTCAAATAAATAAATAACATCTTAAAACGATCTTATTTATTTACTTGACAGAGAGATCTAGAGAGCGCACAGCGGGGGGAGGGGCAGAGGGAGAAGCAGACTTCCCGGGGAGCACGGGCCCCAGGAGCAGGACCTGAGCCCAAGGCACAGGCTGAACTGAGCCACCCAGGCGTCCCTATACAACAGTTTTTAAAATAAAGCAGGTGTTTAAGTCCTGACATGCAACATTTTTCAAAGCCTATTTTTAGGTGAAAAAGCAAGTAAAGGAGTGATATGTGGTATGGCCACAATTTTTTTAAAACAAAAACATGTGTGTAATGTACATTGACTATGTATGTATGAAAAATAAATTTCCTCTAGGGGAGGAAAATGGGATGTGGACAGGGTAGGAGAATTTTTAAGTCTACTCTATTCAGTTTTTTAATTTCAGATATATCGATCTACACAGAGAGAGAGCTGGGTGGCTCAGTCAGTAAAACATCTGCTTTCGGCTCGGGTCATGATCCCAGGGTCCTGGGATGGAGCCCCGCATCAGGCTCCCTGTTCAGCAAGAAGTTTGCTTCTCCCTCTGCCTGCCGCTCCCCCTGATTGTGTTCTCTCTGTTAAATAAATAAAATCTTTTTTTAAATGCTAAATTTTACATTACGTATGTTTTACAATAAAAAAGAATGTAAAAAAACTCCATTTCACATGCAATACCTACCCCTCAAAATAATAATAAAAACCTATGCAACTACTACTCAGTTTATCAAATCTTAACATGATCTTTTTTCTTTTCTTTTTATTATTTTTGTATGAAATGAGACATTATAGACTCCACTGAGTCTTCTCAATTTATGTTTTGAGATTTATCTGTGTTGATACATGTGCCTCTGGGTCACTTACCTTAACTGCTGTGTTATCATTTATTGTATGCATCTATCACAGTTTGTTTATCCATGGACCTTTGGTTGTTTCCAGTTTTTCAATATTATACACAATGTTGCAGTCAATTCTTGTACCTTTCTCCTGGCGTGCCTGGGAGACTTTTTCTAAAAGTAGATACAGCTGGGTTTTAGATACAACTATATTCAGCTTTTTAGGAACTGCTCTAATTTCTCTCAACAAATTGCTCTCCACAAGGGTCCATAGCAGTTTATACTCAGCAGCAGTTATGAGAGTTCCCATTTTTCTACATCCTCTATATAACTTGGCATTTATTGGACATTTTATATTTTGTCAATCTGATGCAAGTAAAATATTTCATTGTCATTTGATTTTGAATGGCCCCTGCTGTTATGAAACGTTTTATTGAAGCCTTTTATTGCTGGGTGCTTGGGCAGACACTCCTGGTTGCTCCCCATGTTTGTTTTCTTCTCCTTTTTTTCAGTAAAAGCACCCCTACATTTCAATGGGCCTCTTGGCTATTAGAAATAAAGACTATCTTTGGCACCATGAGGGTTTTGCCGGCGGGCCAGGAGCAGAGATGGTGTACATACATTGAACAGGTTCTTCTCCTTCCCTGTTTTCATTCCTCCTGGCTGGGATGCAGAGAGGATGGATGCAGCTGGAGCGGTCATCTTGGACATGAAGTGAACTTGCGAACGGAGACCGTGCATGGCAGAGGACCAGGTTGGAAGGAGCCTGGTTCCCCAGACAAGGACGCGGCACTCCAGCCTGGCTGCCCGCGCAGCTGTGTGCATGACCAAGACATCGACCTCTGCGTTTCCTCAGACACGGTTATCCCGGATTTTCTACCCCTCGCCAGGGAATCTAACCCTGACGATACACTGGCCAACCTGGCCGTCTGCACCTGCCCCGAGAGAGTGTGGGGAGGACAGGTGTGTGGGGGGAGGCGGGAGAGGGAGGGTTCTGCAGGTGCTGCCAGGAAGTCCCCAGGGTGGTGTGGGGGGGGTGACCCCACTAGCTCCCCAGTCCTGGGCCGTATTAAATTCTGGATTTGATTCACGTTCCCTAACAAACTCTGTCCCCAAAAGAAGTCTTGATGAGAAGGAAGTTGTTGGAGTGATGGGGTGTTTTCACGTGGTCCCTTGGCTCTGTTCCCGCGGCTGGGGCCCCTCTCACGGGCTGGCGGGCACACCACGGGGGCTCCACAGGACGCCCTCCCCCCGGTGTGCTCGAGTCCAGGGTGACCCATGAAGAATGAAGGGCCAGGGGAAATTTTTGTTGCACCTTTGTGTTCCCGGATAGGAGAGCTGTGGAACTTGCGTGGGTTCTGTTGCACTTCTGTGCTCAGGCGTCGGGTATTGCAAGTGGACTCAACTTTACAAGCTGCTTCTCTGTTGCCATCCACGCATCCAAATCAGTTACCTCTCTGAAGCCTTCCCCTGGGGGGGATTGTGTTTATCACCTGATGCTGCCCGTCCCACCACCCCAAGGAGACCTAAGGACTTCTTGTCTATGAGCTTTTTTGTGTGTGTGTGTGTGTGTGTTGGTTTTGGTTTTTGGAGGCAGATGGCCTGTTGTTCATTCATTTGATAAAACGTGTCCAGAGCTGCAGGGCCGCCCAGCTCCACCTCGGGAGCAGCCCTTGTGGGAGGTTTGGAGGGGAAGCCAACGCCAGGCTCACCCTCCCAGGTGCCGTCAGACTGATTCATCCGGAGCCACTTCCAGGGGTGGGGCTGCTCGTCTCTGGCCCCCGGCCGCCTGTCCCTACTTCCCAGGGACCTGGCATGTGCGCCACCGCCGGGCTTTCCCTGACTCAGCCCCCAGCCGACGAGAGGCTTGGGGGGATATTCTCAGAGCCGGAAAGTGGCACACCGTGTCGGGGTCACGCCCGCCCGCCGTCTCAGCTAGCCTAAGATGCGATTTCCGCCGGCGCATTCTCAGCTGTGGGACCTCGAGCCAGTAAGTTAGCCTCTCTGTGCTTTGGTTTGCTCCTCTATGAACTGGGGAACTACCAGTACCGACTCAGAGAGTTGTTGCGAGGACTAACGGAGAGAAGCACCGTGAAGGGTTCAGCCTGGTGCGGGGCACCCCAGGCCTGCCTGATGGGACGGTGCGTCTGGGAGAGGCAGGTAGATCCTCAGCTTTGCAGCCCTCTCCCTGCGACCTGGGTCAAGGTCAAGGTGTTTAAGCCTCCTGAACTCACACTGTTGTGACAATTACAGGGGAGACCCACACACAACGCTTAGCACTTGGGCCCAGGCCTGGTAAACCGAGAGAGCAGAGGAGTGAGGCATTCCCAGGCCCCCAGGGAGCCTCAGGGGTGGCCTCTGAAGGGGAAGGAGCTCACAGCAGCCAGACTGCGGAAGGCACGCTGGGCTACGGCTGAGGCTGCGGGTACGGAGCCCGCGTGTGGCGGATTCGACGCACAGACAGAAGGTGTCTTTGCCTCCCGATACCGGGACTGTATTAGGCAGAGGAGGCCAACACCCCCAGGGCGGCATCTGGCTTGGAGGACATGTTTAACCGGTACAGTGTTTCTTAAAAAGGAGAGATTTCTGTAAGGGAAACGCGTACAAGAATCCAGATTTCTGATTTTCTAGCAGAATCAGAGAGCTAGTAAGCCTGGAGCCCCATCTTGTCAGGGCCGCAGCCAGTTAAAGCCTCGACTGGTGAAGTGCATGTATTTCCCCACATCGGCCGCCTCCCGGGCCCCGAGGGAAGCTGACTTCCAGAGCCTCTGCACAGCCACCACGTGGGTTGGCTCTGGCATGAGACCGCAGTTCAGCTCTGGCCCTGCCTCCCTGGACAAGTCATACAAGCCTGCTAAGCCTCAGCTTTGTCATCTGTAAAAGGCGTGTAAGACTAGTCCCTTCCCGGGGCGCCTGGGGGCTCAGTCCGTTGAGAGTCTGCCTTTGGCTTAGGCCATGATCCCAGGGGGCCCTGGGACCAGGCTCCCCGCTCAGCGAGGAGTCTGGTTGTCCCTCTCCCTCTGCCCACCAGCCCCCCCGCCTCGGCTGGTGCACCCCAGCTCTCTCTCAAATAAAAGAAGGAGCGCCTGGATGGCTCAGTGGGTTAAGCGTCTGCCTTCGGTTCAGGTCATGATCGCAGGGAGCCTGCTTCTCCCTCTGTCTCTCCCTCCCCTCCAAGCTGTGTTCTCTCTCTTGCTCACTCTGTTTCTCTCAAATAAATAAATCATCATTTTAAAATATATAATTTTAAAATATGTATATATTATATATTTTATGTATATATTTATATGTACATAAATTATATATATTTATATACACAGATGTCTATATACATAATATATACATTATATATATATAATATATATATATAGAGAGAGACCAGTGCCATACTAATACGGTTGTTCTGGGGGGAAATGGGGTAATACACGCAAACTACTTAACACCCAGCACTTAGTAAGTATCCTGCACTTTCCAGCTATTGCTGGTACTGCTTCTGGTAGCAGCTCATGATCTCAGGATCAAAACTGACCTCTGTGGAGACTGGGAAGGGCTTTCCTTGATTTGGACAGTTTGTTTTCTCCCCAGGTCACACAGCCACAGTGTGGGAAAACTTGTAGAAATCTCCTCTGCCCCAGGCACTGATCCCTTCCTACCCGCTCCCAACTCTTGACAAGTCCTGATCTTTTTACTGTCTAGTTTTGCCTTTTCCAGAAGGTCATCTGGTTGGAATCACTGAGTATGTAGCCTTTTCAGATTGGTTTCTTTTGCTGAGCAATATGCATTTAAGCTTCTTCCATGTCTTACCGTTTGGTAGCTCATTTCATCTCTGAATAATATCCCTTTAGTCTGGATGTGTCAGTTTGCTTATCCACTCACCTACTGAAGGACGTCTTGTTTGCTTCGAAGTTTGGGTAATTATGATTAAAGCTGCTATAAACATCCGTGTGTAGTCTTTTGTGTAGACCTAAGTTTTCAACTCACTTGGGTAAATATGGAGGAACATGATGGTTGAGTAATATGTTAAGACCGCCTTTTAATCTCATAATACATGAATACAATCACATTGGATTCAACTGATATTAGGAGTCTTGCATCTATATGCACATATGAGAATAGCCCACTTTCATGGTTTGTGTGCACTCTAGTTCTGTTTTCAAGGCTGTTACAGTTTTGTAGAATAACTTGGGAAATTTTCATCATTTTCCGTGCTCTGTAAAATTTATATAAACTGGGCATTGTCTGTTCCTTAAAGGTTTACAGAACTTGAGGCGCCTGGGTGGCTCAGCGGGGTAAGCATCAGCCTTCAGCTCAGGCATGGTCTCCGGGTCCTGGGATCGAGCCCCACATTGGGCTCTCAGCTTAGCGGGGAGCCTGCTTCTCCCTCTCCCTGTTCTCTCTCTGTATCTCTGTCTCAAATGAATACATAAAATCTTAAAAAAAAAAAAAAAAAAAAAGATTTACACAACTTGCCCCTTAAACAGTCTGGGCTTTGACTACCTTCTTTTTCTTTTCTTTCATTCCTCCTTTTTTTTTTCTTTTTTTTTTTTTAAGATTTTATTTATTTATTTATTAGGAAAGAGAGAGAGAGAGAGAGCATGAGAAGGGAGAAGGTCAGAGTGAGAAGCGGACTCCCCACGGAGCTGGGAGCCCGACGCGGGACTCGATCTCGGGACTCCGGGATCATGACCTGAGCCGAAGGCAGCCGCTCAACCAACTGCGCCACCCAGGCGCCCCTCCTTTTTCTTTTATCCCTCCTTCCCTCCCTCCCTTTCTTCCTTTTCTTTTTTCTTTTTTTTTTCTTTTGCTATCTTAGCCATCTTTAGGGGTACAGTTCAGTAGCATTCACATTGTTACACCGCAGGTCTCCAGAATTTTTCCATCTCGCAAAGCTAAAACTCTATACCCATTAAACAGCAACTCTGCAGTTGGAAACCACTCTTCTGTTTCTATAACTTTAACTACTTTAAATAACCTCATATAAGGGGAATCAGACAGTATGCCTTTTTGTGGTTTCACATATCATAATGTCAAGCTTATTCACGTTGCAGCATGTGTCAGAGCTTCCTTTCAAGGCTGAACAATATTCCATTATATGTATGGACCACATTTTGTTTATTCATTCATCTATTGATGGACACTTGGATTGTTTCTACCTTTTAGCTATGGGGAACAATGCTGCTGCAAACATGAGTATGCAAATATCTCTTTGAAATCCTTTCAATTCTTTTTTTTTCAATTTTTATTTATTTTTTTAAAAAGATTTTATTTATTTGACAGCGACAGACACAGTGAGAGAGGGAACGCAAGCAGGGAGAGTGGGAGAGGGAGAAGCAGGCTTCCTATCAATCAGGGAGCCCGATGTGGGGCTCTATCCCAGGACCCGGGGATCATGAACTGAGCCGAAGGCAGAAGCTTAACGACTGAGCCACCCAGGCACACTCAATTCTTTTGAAGTGGGACCTTCCAGAAGTGAAATTGCTGGATCATATGGTAATTCTATTTTTAATTTGTTTAGTAACCCCCAAGCAGGTTTTTTTTTTAAGATTTTATTTATTTGAGAGAGAGAGAGAGAGATCATAAGTAGGCAGAGAGGCAGGCAGAGAGAGAGGGGGAAGCAGGCTCCCCGCTGAGCAGAGAGCCCGATGCGGGGCTCGATCCCAGGATCCTGAGATCATGACCTGAGCAGAAGGCAGAGGCTTTAACCCACTGAGCCACTCAGGCGCCCCTCCCCCCAAATGGTTTTCAATAGTAGGGGCACCTTTGGGTAAATCCGTGACATTTGACATTCCCAACAGTGCACAAGCGTTCCAGTTTTTGTACATTCTAACTCTTGCTGTTTTCTGTGTTATCAAAGCCATGAGGAGTGATATCCCACTGTGGTTTGATTTGCATCTACCTAAAGATTAGTGACATTGAGCATCTTTTCAAAAGCTTGTTGGTCATTTGCATGCATCATCTTTGGAGAAATTCACTTTGCCATTTTTAAAAATCAGATTTCTTTTTTCTTCTTGAACTATGGTTCTTTATATGTTCTGGATATTAACCCCTTATCAGATACGTGATTTGCAAAGATTTCTTCCCATTCTGTGAGTTGCCTTTCACTCTTATTATTCCCTTTGATGCACAGGGTTTTGTTTTTTTTTTTAAGTTGGATGTCGTCTCATTTACCTATTTTTGCTTTGTTCCATGAGCTCTTGCTGTCATATGCAAAAATATCATTGCCAAATCCAAAGCCATAAAGCTTTCCTCATGTTTTCTTCTAGGAGTTTTATAGTTTTAGGTCTTTCATTTTAGGTCTTCAATCCATTTTGAGCTAATTTCTGTATCTGGTGTAAGGTTAGGGTCCAACTTCATTCTTTTGCAAGAGGATATCCTATTTTCCCAATACCATCCACTTTCCCTATTGAATGGTCTAGGCACTCACGCTGAAGATCATTTGATCCTATACGCAAGGGTTTATTTCTGGGCTCTCTATTCTATCCTATTGGTTAATATATCTGTCTTTATGCTAGTACCACACATTTTTTTAATAAAAAAATGAAGTATAATTGAAATATAACATTAGTTTCAGGTGTATAACATCTATGATTCAGTATTTGTATATATTGCAAGAGATCACAATGTGTAGTTGACATCTAAACACTGTTTTGATTACTGTAGTTCTGTAATAAGTTTTGACATCAGGCAATGTGAGATCTTCAATTTTACTCTTTTGATTAGCTTCTTACTTTTATAGTTATTAGTCTATGTTTTCTATTACTCCTTAATTCTGGAACTTTATATTTCCCTAGAAAATCTGATTTTTAATTTATAGTTAGACTTGTTTTTAACAAGATTTATTTGAGAGGGAGAGTGAGCGGCGGGAGGGGCAGAGGGAGGGAGAGAATTTTGAGCACATGCCCCGTTGAGTGCAGAGCTCAACGCGGGGCTCAATCTCCCCACCCTGAGATCATGACTTGAGCCGAAATCGAGTCAGACACCTGACTGAGCCACCCAGGTACCCCGAGGTAGACTTTTTATATAATGTTCTATAATTTAAAAAAAAAAAAACCTTGCAATTTTATAATCCCCTTTGTGTCTTTCACTTATTTTAAAATTCTGATTTGCCAAAAATATGTCTCATTATTGTTTTTAACCAATCAAGCCTATTCCTTTTTTGTGGAGTTTATTATTAATCCTTTCTATATAATTTTTGTAATTTTATTTTACTAGGTTTTTTTAAAGATTTATTTTAGGGAGTGGGGAGGGGCAGAGGGAGAGGGAGAAAATCTGAAGGGGACTTGGTGCTGAGCAGGGGGTCCCAAGCCCAGTGTATGGTTTACATACAACCTTGAGAGCATGACCCAAGCCGAAACCAAGAGTCAGATACTCTGCTGACTGTGCCATCCAGGCTCTCCTTACTAGCTTCTTAAATTATCTTTAGACTTTCTTGGAGAAATGTTTTTCTCTGAGTAGCCGTTGGCCCAAGTCCCCCAAGTTTTGATACATAGCACTGTTACTCATTTTTTTTTTTAAAGATTTTATTTATGTGACAAAGACACAGTGAGAGAGGGAACACAAGCAGGGAGAGTGGGAGAGGGAGAAGCACAGGCTTCCCGCTGAGCAGGGAGCCCGACTCGGGGCTCGATCCCAGGACCCTGGGATCATGACCTGAGTCGAAGGCAGATGCTTAATAACTAACTGAGCCACCCAGGCGCCCCAACACTGTTACTCATTTTGAAGTTGGCCCAAATGTTTTATTCCAGATTATTCTTTAACCTAAGAGTTATTAAGAAATGTATTTTAAACATTTCTAAGATATATTTCTAGTAATAGATGTATTTCTAAGGTATATTTTTGGCCTTCTTTTCTAATTCTCTTCAGTGAAACCTATCGCATTCTATTCAATTGAATGTGTCCTGAATGATGTCAGAACTGACTTTCGAAGCGGGAGTGGGGAAGGCTCCGGAACATCCCCCCTCCCTCTCCACCAGGGGGATCTCCACCCTTGGTGTAAGACAGGCCCACCCAGTGTTGAGACCCAACTTTTCAGGGCTTCTTCCCATGAAAGACCTGGGGCGAGACGGCGGTGACGGCGCGTGGCCGTTGTGATGGGCACGTCTCTGTAATCTGCAGCGCCAACCTCGCCCTCCCTCCAGGTTCTTGCTACTTCCAGGCTTTGCCCATCATGCACAGGGGTCACTCCACTGCTCCCGGAGGTAGGGCAACTCCCTATTGTTCACATGCTGGCAGCCATCAGGGCAAAAGTACTATCACCTTTATTAGTACCAAGAGAAAAGATTAAATGTACCAGCAACTAAATTTCTTATTCCTATCTTCGTTTTCCTACTTAGTGATTTATCTGCTCATATGCAGAAACATAAAGGAGCTCCAGTCTCCATGTTTTGAGGCTGCACGTAGGCAAATTAAAAACAACTCCTCCCCCCAACCTTTTAACTCACTGTAACAGAAGTCACTCAACACCCCTGGACGTCACAGATCTCATTTAATCCTCGCAGTTTTAGGAGGTAGGTCTCGTTTCTCTTACCTACACATGAAGAGACGAAGGCTTAAAAGATTAAACCATTTGCCTAATGACGTAAAGCTAAAGGTGTGGAATCTGAGCTGATCCCAGAGTCCTGACTCTGAACCATAAGACTCTGATATCCAAGAAAACTTGAATCAAGGTCAACCTAGCCGATTTTTCTTCAAACTACAGGGCTATTTCATTTGGTTTAAATTCCTGGTAAGTGGGGTGCCTGGGTGGCTCAGTTGGTTAAGCGACCACCTTCAGCTCAGGTCATGATCCCAGAATCCCAGGATTGAATCCCACATCGGGGTCCCAGCTCCATGGGGAGTCTGCTTCTCCCTCTGACCTTCTCCCCTTTCATACCCTCACTCTCTCAAATAAAATCTTATAAATAAATAAATAAATAAATAATTCCTGATAAGTATTTAGAAAACAAAAGTTCTGTGACTGAAACATAGAAGAAATGAGAAATTGCCTACAGGATATAAAGGTAATGAAGTTAAATTAAAAAGTCACCAAGTGGGGCGCCTGGGTGGCTCAGTTGGTTAAGCGACCACCTTCAGCTCCGGTCATGATCTCAGGGTCCTGGGATCGAGCCCCACATCGGGCTCTCTGCTCAGCAGGGAGCCTGCTTCCCCCTCTCTCTCTGCCTGCCTCTCTGCCTGCTTGTGTTCTCTCTCCTGTCAAATAAATAAATAAAATCTTTAAAAAAAAAATTACTGAAAAAAAAAATTACTGAATTGTAAGCTTCCTGTAGGATCTGTCTAGTTCTCTTAGGTTCTTAGCATCAAGCACTCCTCAGATCCAGGGCTCTGTGTGCAACCAAG
This sequence comes from Nasua narica, assembly GCA_028533885.1. Lineage (NCBI taxonomy): Eukaryota > Metazoa > Chordata > Mammalia > Carnivora > Procyonidae > Nasua > Nasua narica. The sequence goes on from CM052811.1 coordinate 13,092,305, forward strand.
TATTCTGACTTTTAAAAAATATTTTGAGAGAGAAAGCATCATGACCTGAGCCAAAGGCAGAGCCCGAATTGACTGAGCCTCCCAGGCAGCCTGATAGTATTCCAACTTTACAGATGGGTAACCCTGAGGCCTAGCGGGCCAGGATCACACAACCGAATCGAGTGCTCTTGTGCACTGCAGCCTCCTGGAGGTGAGCACCGGTGCCACAGTGCTCCATGCTTCTCACCTGTGTTCAGAGATTTACTGTCTGGAGCATCCAAATGCCATCAGATAGGCTAAATTGCTCCTGGAAAGCTGGCTAGGTAAGGTAGACAGTGAACACTGCTCCTCTGGGGTTCCTCTGCCCTTCCCCTTGGGTTCACCCCCAACCCCAACCATTCTGAGCAGTCAGAACAGAACCAAAACAAGATTAAATTAAAACTGGCATAAAATTAAAAACGTGTATGATGAAAATGCCTTTTCCAAAGTAGTTTTATACAGATCAAATTATCTGTATGGCTTAAAACAAAATGAATAGCTATAGGAGAGGAAAATGGAAATAGTATTAGCATTCTAGGTTCTATGTATCTTTTTAAGATACTCTCAACTCTTAAAATCAATAACCTAAATAGTATTCATCCATGGTACAGGTGGTGACACACCGAAGGTCACAATGTTTGTAAGTCACAAGGTAAACTTCAAATCCAAGCCTAAACCCAAACTGTTTTCTCTTTTAGACAACACTGTCTCTGGATGTTCATGTGGAAAGGAAACAAACACCTATAGGTAAAGATAAGTGATTTAATTTAATCCTCAAAACAACCTTGAATATCATTTTGTCAAGGAAACAGGCTAAAAGTTTCATCCTATGAAGTGTGTAATCACTCTATGTAATTAGACGAGAGATCCTAAATACTAATCAAAAGATAGGAATACCATCAGAGTAATCAGTAGCCCCAGATTTGCATCCATGTGATAAAACTATTTGCTTTTCCTTAAATCAGAGTGAACTTGAATGGGCAATCTGAATTATAATTGAGGTACAGAAGGGTATTTTATCTAGAGAAAAACACAAGACCAGGTTTATTTCATACAATGTTATTCACACATTTTTCATTTTCTAATTTATACATAATATACAAAGTGAAGATAACATTATTTCATATGAACCAAGAAGAGCCAGGACTTAGACAAACTGGTCTGGAAACAATCCATATCAAAAGGAGACGCCCAAGAGTAAAGTCTAAGTGGTTCTGCCCAATTAGTTTTATTCTGAAATGTGTTCAGATTTTAGCAAAACTCCATGCCAACTTATCAAATGGTGGAATCAGAGAGGTGGGCACCAAAACGGCAGACCATAAAATTTCTACGATAATAGATACTCTTCCAGAACAGGCTGCAAAAGTATTGGGAAGATTGGGCTGCCAACACTGGGATACATGGGAACATCAAAACCCTAAGAAGGTTCCATTTCCCAGCCATCCCCTAGGGCTTTCTAAATTTGCAGAGATAACTGCCTGTGCCAATAGCGGGTAGGAAAAAGGAAAACCAGGAATTCAACTGTGCAAATCCAGGAAAGTCACTTATCGATCTCCAGCAAGAACTTGGATCATACCAGCTCACAATCATAAGCTGATACTGGGAACAAATTTCAACACGGGGCCAAGACACTCTGAGGCTGGCAAAACAAAGTAGGATGGGGTGGAAGAGAGCAGCTTTTTATGTGGGGGAAAAAGCACTGCCACTGTGACTGGGACGTGCTAATGAACCAGTATGACTAGGAGAGGGGACAGTGACAAGTGGTTGGATTTAATGGACTCAACATGGAATGTTGGGCTAGAAAATTAGAGTAACTCAACGTCAAACATGAAAAAGTATGCCTGGCACCCCAAACTTTATGCCATTAATTTTAGGCTCATGATATGAACAGCTCAAGTGATAAAACCTTTATATTCAATATTGTGCTCAGAAGAATGCTTTTCTTCTGCAGACTTCTAATAAAAAATCCCTTACATGTTCAATCGAAGGAGATAGCATGGTTCATTAGTTTTCAGCACTAAACAGAAGTGGGTCAACATAAATGGTTTTATACAAAATACTGACTTCAACAAAATACAAAGCACTTTCTTTATCTTTCAGAAACTGAATATACAAAGCAAGTTTTTTTTTTCCAAAATATTTTCATAGGCAAAGGATTAAAAACGATTTTAATTATACACATATGGTCACAATTTTGCCTTAAAAAGATTGTTGGGAAATGTACATAAGGCCGCTTGTAAATGTACATCATGTTACTGTTATGTCTTATGTCCAGAGAAAAAAATGTTATCATACAGATTTGCTCTTACTTGGGAATAGGCTATTCAAAAATACAGTACTCTTCTGTACAAAGAAAAAAGTCACATCACATTTAATAAGATGGAAAAAGCATTGGCCTCCATGGTAACCAAATATCTCAGTCCAATACTTTCTATTATGCACAATACCCTGACTTCTTGAAAGTGATCCAAATCCTAGTATGTCCATATTAACAGAGTCAACAACTATGTTATAAAAGAAAATGTTTCCCACAATAATAAAAAGAAAGCTGGTTCATACTTCTGAAACCATATAAAGATAAAAAATTTTTAAAAAATCACTCTTGATTTGGAGAAATAAATTTACATTATACAACACTATATGCCAGGTCAGAGGGCAGGGACATAAATGTACACTAAAATGCTAATGTTTCCCAAAGAGATAAAACAAATTCCATTTACAGCATGAAGGTTTACAAATGTACACCTGTACAACCAAGGAAAGCATCACTACTAAATTAGCAAGGCTTTTATAATAAACATTGAAATAAGATTTGCTTTCAAAGTGTAAACTTACATCTATTACTACACACACAATGCATATATTTATAGGAAGCAAAGAAAGCTATCTGAATATGTAGTCATGCTTAAATGTTGAGCTATCAAATTCACTTTTCAGTGGCCCCTTTCACCTCTATCTGGTTCCTACTTTCTCAAAATCTACTATAAAAAAGCAAAATAAAGCTCAACGCTTCCTCAACATGTCCTTGTAATTCTATAAGCAAAACAATATACAAATTTCCACTCTTTCTCAGATTGCAAACCAAACTGAAAAGTTAAAAAGGGACTTAACTTTTCAATTAGTGCATTTAAACTGAATGGAAGTGTCACCATGATTTTGTTTTTTTTTCTACCTCTTACAACAATTACATATGTGAGTATATACAATACTTCTGTACATTGCCAGAGACGTTTTAGGGCAGTATTTTTATTAAAATCACATCCACTGTAAATAATATAAGTTCCTTTCATCTCAAATCATTTAATTCTTGTCTGTCTTGCCGAGTTTTTATTTGCATGATAGTTTGTGAATTACCAAAATACAACTTAACTTTTTTAAAATATTAATAATATTTATGCAGTTGATTGTTAATTGGTTATAAAAGGCTTCACACAAAGGACAAAAAAAAAATAAGGACTATATTTCTATATACATCTCTATAAACCTGTTGTGCTATGGGGTCCGTAGACCTACCAGACTGCAAGCCAGTTTATTAAAAGAATACTGTACTTTTTCCTTTAAAAACTATTTTTGTGACTTTACAAGGTAAAAATTTACAAAATATGTGACAGCTTTTTTTTGATAGTTACATCATATACAGGCATTCTGTGCTTTGCCAGCGATCCAATCTGATAGGTCTCCACTCAGGGCTGAATATAATTTATAATTCACCACCCCCACCCCCCCAATATACACAAGAACCTTAAAAAATTTACAAATGGATGAATAAAGTCAATAAATAGTTTTGCTTTAAAAAAAATTTTGAAGATTCATAGTTGAGTTGTGTTTTGATAATTCACAAAAGAAACGTTCTTTTCACATGGTTACATCTTCTTCTTTCTCTTTTCCCTTTACAGCATTCCATTTGGTGGTCCTCCAATAGGCCCTAGATCTGGGCTATTTTTCAAATAATATTTTTCCAACTTGGCCAGTATATGCTTTCCATATGTGTATTTGCGCAAAGTAGTAATGTGAGGTCGAATCTGAAAAACAAATAATCTGCGTAGTAAATCTTATTTTATTTTCTGGTTTCTTAAAAAAGCACTCCTAAATCTCAGTGATTTAGAAGAATAATTGGATCTTAATATTCAAATCCTTTAAAGAAAAGTTGTTTGCAAAGGTAGTTCATCCTAGTCAATCTCTCCAAACCTCTACTCTCAAAATTGTTCAATGAATAAATAAACCACTACTTCTGAACTATTACAAACGCAAATAGTAGAGGGGCTCCAAACATAACAGGAAAGCATCACTAGTGAACTATTAAGTTCTTAAAAAGTTGATGAAGACAGAATTTTCTAGCTCAAGTCTGTTGGATAAAAATTCAATAGAAAATGGAACAAAAGACATGAATGAGCAATCAGATATGTGATGGCTAATACATTTAAATTGTTCAAAATCTCACTAATAGTTTTTAAAATGCAAATGAAAAGAATCGTATCATTATCTTTTGACCCAGACTGGCAAACAAAAAAAATTTTTTTTAATATTTTACTCATTTTATTTGAGAGAAAGAGAGGGAGAGAAGGAGCATGAGTAAGGGGAGACGCAGAGGAAGAGGGAGAAATAGGCTCCCCGCTGAGCAGGGAGCCCAATGTGGGGCTTGATCCTAGGACCCTGGGATCATGCCCTGAGCTGAAGACAGATGCTTAACGACTGAGCCACCCAGGTGCCCCAGACTGGCAAGAATTTTGTAAGGCACAACAACTGGTATTGATGAGATGATGACAGAATAGGCATTCTTCTTATATACTGGTAAATGTGCAAATGTGTACAGATTTTTTGAGAGCAAAAAAATGGTAGTATCTATCAACATGTAACATGTTCGCATACTTTGCATCAGCAATAGCACACCTAAGAATTCATCCTACAAAAACAGATGATTATGCAGACATTCATATACAGCACTGTTTACGACAGTTAAAAACCCAGAAACAATCCAAATGTCATAAATATGGTATTGATTAAATAATGTAGTTAGTTGTTAAAAATAAGACGGATAATTTTTATAAGTATTTTTAAGCAGAAATATTACTTTTTTAAAAGACAAAAAATTTATGATCTTATATTTTTCTTTATATGACAAGAGATCCTAAGAAGTTATATGTCTCCTGCTTTGTCTTTTTTGAAGATGTTATTTATTTATTTGAGAGAGAGCGAGAAAGAGCACAAGCAGGTTGAGAAGCAGACTCCCTGCTAAGCAGGGAGCCTGATGTGGGACTTGCCCCAGATCATGACCTGGGCTTAAGGGAGACGTTGAACCAACTGAACCACCCAAGGACCCCTCATCCCCTGTTTCTTAAATGAACTGATTTAGAAAAAGATGGAGTATTTAATACTTCCTCCAGTATTCTTTTTAACAGTTTTCCCACGGAAATTTTAAAAGAACCATTAGATTCTAGGGAAAAAACAGCTTGTTTAAAAAAAAATCCAATCAAAATAAATTCTCTCTTTAGGAAAATGTATTTGGTTAATGAAAAAACCTAATTAGATTTTAAAATTAATGTTCCACCCATGTATTACAGCAAACTAAATATATTTATATAAGACAGGGATGGGCAATGTTAAAGACAGGTAAATAGCTAGCTGAGAATGAATGTGATTTTATTGAGACTATTTTCGGAATTTAATGAAACAGTACACCATACCTACATTTTTCAAAGGTTATCCACTGATTTTATATTTTTTTCTCAAGTTATAACAGAAGAGGAAATTAAAACGTAGAAAGCTAAAATTGTAGCCTGAAAGTCATACAAATTGAATCATCTACCTTAAGTGCTATAAACTGTATTACCTTATGCATGATTATCTTTCTCTGAGCAGGTTCAGCCATATCAATCATCTTCTGAACCACATAATTGGCATACTGGTCCTTCATCATGGTGTATAAGGCACTGTGAGGACCATCATTCTGGCAGCAAACTTCATCAATCAGTAACGCTCTCTCGGCACGGGAGGCATGAGTAACACACTTTTCTACTACATTGCTAAAAATTAAGTATATATACAAAAAGTTATTTAAAGATTTAAGAGAGAGAAAGGAGGGGAGAAAGAGAGGGGAGGAGAGGCAGAAGGAGACTAACTCTCCCCACTGAGCAGAGAGCCTGGCACAGGGCTGGATCCCAGGACCCCGGGATCGTGACCTGAGCCAAAGGAAGATGCCTAGCCGACCCAGCCACCCAGTCGCCCCAAAAAGTTATCTTACTTTTTTCTTTAAAGATTTATTTGAGAGCGAGAGGGTGCACACACCTGCAGGGCGTGCAGAAAGAGAGGGAAAGAGAAACCCAACTGGACTCCAGGCTGAACACAGAGACTAACTCGGGGCTCAATCTTGACCCTGAGATCACAACCTCGGCCAAAACCAAGAGTTGGATGCTTAACCAACTGCACACTTAGGCGCCCTGTATTTTGTTACTTTTTCTTTACAGCAAAACATCCTTGGTTTTGAAAGAATTTGCTCAACACATTCAAGACGTTAAGTCAAGATGGTATTCTCTTCTAATTCTCTTAGCCTTTATTTTTAAAACAGAAATTAGTATCATAGAAGAACCCATCCTGGATAACCACAAGTTTAATTATACGCCTCCTATAATAATGATTATAATTCAAAAAAGAGGAAACCAGGTCATTAGTGGGGTTCTGAGATTTTCATTAACATGCACTAAGGAATTTGCATTTACAGGTTTGGGGAGACAAATCATTTTCTGAATACAGATTTTAAAAATGGAATATATGTAGGCAAACAAATTTTTCATGTAAGAATAAAAGCAACATTCAGTATGTGCTTTTCTCCTGTACTAAAATAAAAATTATGTTTAAGTTTTTTTTATTTTTAAAATTTTATTTTATTTAAAGATTTTATTTATTTATTTGTTAGAGAGAGAGCATAAGCAGGGGGAGTGGCAGGCAGAGGGAGAAGCAGGCTCCCCGCTGAATAAGGAACCTGATGCAGGACTCGATCCCTGGAGGGGATCCATGCAGGACATGATCCTGGGATCATGACACCTGAGGCAAAGGGAGACGCTTAACCCACTGAGCCACCCACGCACTCAAGAAAGATTATGTTCTAATGCTATAGTCTACATATATTTCTTTGTTTACTAATAAAAAGCCAAAGAGTTAAAAGAACTGACCCTTGGAATTAGAAAATATTCCAATACCTGGCAAATTTGTGTTGACTCAGGGCTAAGACTTTTCCTCTGATTTCAGAAACAATTTTGCTTTTGTCTTCAGGTCGACCATGTTCCAGTACATGCTGAATAACATAATTGCCATATTGATCCTAAGTACAGATATTTAAAAATTACTTTCCTTAAGTCATTCCTTAATAATGATTATTCTTTAAAAAGGTGTTAATTATTTTTACTAAAAATTTAGCAGTATACAGTCACAAGAATATACCAGGCTTTTTGTCCCACTGTGTGTTTCTACAGTGTGTTAATTTAGCAATACATTATATTTGCCTATGTTTTGAACCATTTTAAAAAATACATAAAGATTTAAGACTATTAGGAAGTTGATACCTGCACCAACTGCTCTGTATGTTGGTGGAGTTCTTCTAAGATGGGTAAGGTCTGCTCTGCAGTACAATGCTCTAGGATGCGCTGGATCACTCTGCAGCCATAAGGATGAGTTGAAAGTACAAACACCTTAAAACAATTGGAAAAAATACATTTTCATTATCTGACATTTTTGGAAAGTCCTATGAGGCAGACAGGTTCCTGAGGACATGTAGAATTCATTTAAAATAGAAGGGTGGGGAGTCACCTTCGGTATGATCATCACCCTGTGAGTAAAGACTGGAAAGCAGGGTGCTCAATTTAGGAGGTAACAGATATTTTCTTTTCTCTCTCTTTTTAAAGATTTTTTTTTTTTTAAGATTTTATTTGTCAGAGACAGCAAGTGAGCACAAGTAGGGGGACCAGCAGGTAGAGGGAGCAGCAGGTTCCCTGCTGGGCAAGGAGGACAATGGGACCTGATTCCAGGACCCTGGGATCGTGACCCGAGCTGAAGGCAGTTGCTTAACTGACTGAGCCACTCAGGTCTCCTCTCTTTTTCAAAGATTTTATTTATTTATTTGACGGAGAGAGACTGCACACACACAGTGGGAGCAACAGAGGGAGAGAGAGAAACAGGCTCTCTGCTGAGCAGGGAGCGCAATGCAGGGCTGAAGTCCAATGTGGGACTTGATTCCAGGACCCCGGGATCACAACCCAAGCTTAAGGCAGACGCCTAACCTACTGAGCCACCAGGTGCCTTTTTTTTTTTTTTAAGATTTTATTTATTTGAGAGAGAGAGAGAGAATAAGAGGGATAAGGAGAGAGAATCTGAAGTAGACTCCACACTGAGCTTAGCCCAACGTGGGGCTCAATCCCACAACAAGATCATGACCTGAGCTGAAACCAAGCGTAGGATGCTTAAGTGACAGCCACTCAAGCACCCCAGGAGCTAACAGACATTTTGATCAAAAGGTACCAAATCAGAAGATGAAGGACATATAATAATGAAAACAGATGGCAGGGTGAGAGTAGTACACAATAAAATTAGCAGCTACTACTTATTACTATGTACTAGTTACTTATTGGTATTTTTTAAAAAGATTTTATTTATTTGAGAGAGAAAGAGCATGAGAGGGGAGTAGGTCAGAGGAGAAGCAGACTCCCCATGGAGCTGGGAGCCTGATGCAGGACTCGATCCTGGGACTCTGGGATCATGACCTGAGCTGAACGCAGTCACCCAACCAATTGAGCCACCCAGGCACCCCTGGTATTTATTTACTGTGTCTTACTAAAGGATCTGAAGTCTTCCTTCCTTTCCTTCTCCCTAAAAATTTGGAAAACACTGTTGAGTTTATAATTCTAAGAGCTATGATCCTAAAGTAGTATTACTAAATTCCTATTTCTATAGTTTTCAGCTTAAAAAAAAAAAACAACAAAACGAAGCTATCTACTGATGCACTCTATGAAAGAGGCAGAAATCACTGTACATTTACTGTTTTGTCTCTTATGTTTGTAATCTTGTGACTTACGAAAACTATGTTAACACTCAAATTCTAAAAGAATGCCCTAATTAGTAGTCAAAAATCAATCTTACTTGTCCTTTGAAGGCATCAATGATGAACTGTAGTGACTGTGGCTGAACACATTCAATACATTTTTGCACAACATGGTTTCCATTCTGATCTTTCACACATTTGAGTACATGACCATCTAGCTCCTTTACCATTTCACTCTGCAAAAAGATGACATTTAAAAAATCACCTCATCAAGCAAGATATCAGGATTAAAATTACAGAGTACAAGAGTATACTCAAAAATTTCTTTGCAATTTTTTAGATATCAAAGTTTAAAGTCTGCCCCCGCCAAGAAGTCATTGATGGTGAGAACTATCAAAACATTTTTGTAGGATTGTAATGTAAATGACACTCAATGAAGAATAACCTAGTGATGCTAAATCTGCCATATTTCAACAATGCTCTTCACTGTATAAACCTTCTACATCATCTTTCTCAGATAAAAATATATCTAATTCAGAATTCTACACTTTTTCTTTACTTAGCAACCCCCTTTCCTCAAAAAAGAATTTTTTAATTTTTAAAAAATATTTATTAGAGTGCATGCAAGTGGGGGGAGGGGCAGATGGAGAGGGAGCAATGTGGAGCTTGAGCTCATAACCCTGAGATCATGACGTGAGTGAAATCAAGAGTTGGACACACTTAACTGACTGAGCCACCTAGGTGTCTCTTTGGAAATGAATTCTAGGGAAATTATAGATTTTTGTTAATTTAACTGATAAAAATAACCTCCTTCATTTGTTTCTTTGCTTACCAGTAAGGTTAAGCTTATTTACGGTAAGATTTATTTACTAAATGTATTTTCTTCCAGCTAGTGATCTTCTTTTTTTAAAATAAAATTGTAAGCATTTACTAAATAAACATCTTAATCCTTAGAGAAAAATATAGGTAGCCACACGATAATCTGTGTGCCTTATTAGTACAACAGGAAATAGTATTGTGAAGAAATGGAGTACAAATAATATATAAAGGTATATCATATTTAAAGTCTCTCTCACCCAAAGAACTCTCAACTACATACTGACATAATTCTAAAGGAATTTTGTTAAACTAAGGTATAACACAGATGTTTAGCTATAACTAAAAAACAAAATAAAATATCCTAAAGAATCCAAAGAATACCATTAACAGTTACACATAAGGCTTATTCCTAGTGATTTATATTTTCAAATATTAAAGACAATTAAGATATCTTTATTATTTATTTATTACCAAAGTATAATTGACATACAATGTTACATTTGTTTCAGGTGTGCAACATAGTGATTCAACAATTACACATACTACACATCACTCACCACGAAACGAACAGTCACCATAAAAGATTATCACAATTATTACCTTACTGACTATATATTCCCTATGCTATACTTTTCATTTCTGTGACTCTAATTTTATAATTGAAAGTTTATACCTCTTAATCCCTTTCACCTACTGCCTCCCCCACCTGCCACCCACAACCAGTCTGGGAACCAGGAGTTTGTTCCCTGTATTTAAGAGTTTGTTGTTTGTTCTATTTATCAGATTCCACATATAAGTGAAACCAAAGGTATTTAATCCTTCCTCTGACTTATTTCACTTAGTATAATGCCTTCTAGATCCATCCATGTTATTGTAAGTGGTAGATCTCATTCTTTTTTAAGATCTGATTTATTAATTTGAGAGAGAGAAAGAGACGATCATGAACAAGGGGAAAGGGTAGAGGGAGAAGCAGACTTCCCATTGAGTAGGGAGCCAGACTCGGGACTTGATCTCAGGACTCTGAGATCATGACTCTGAGATCATAACCGAAGCCAAAGGCAGACGCTTAACCAACTGAGCCACCCAGGTGCTCAAGATCTCATTCTTTAAAGTATCTAAACGAGCTTGAAACTTATGGTAGAGCAGTTATGTAAGCATTTATAATCTTCAAAATTTGTGGATCTTTTCCATCTTGACATATGTTCAATTATTCTAGAACTCGGATTTCCTCCAGGGAAGTAATACTATTTTCTCACAAATTTTTACATATACACACATATCCATATATGTGTTATTAGTGTTTTTAATTCTGGAATTTACTTTATTATACAATAATGTACATGGGTGGAGAATCAAATGTGATCTCTTTCCAAATTTACTAATTACCCAATGCCCTTTAAGAAATAATTATTTCCATTACTCTAAGTTTACTATAATACACAAACTAGTTATATATATACATTATATATAAATATAAAATAGTATCTATTAGTATCTATTATGAATTTTATTTCTAAAGTCTGCTTAATCTACAAGAACCACACTAGTAATAATGCTTCACATTTTCAAAATCTAGCAGATCAGCAGTAATCCTCATCCTCTTAATATTTCTATTTACTCTGATCAGTTATAACTCCAATGAGCACATGACTGGAATTGCATTAATCTTTTTTGAATTTAAAATAAAATTTTAATAGACTTTTTCATCCAAGAATACAGTATATCCCCATTTAATTTATATGTGTTCTCTTTCCTCTTTATCTTAAAAACTGAATCGTTATAAAATTCTTAGGTTACTTTTCCTATTGAATTAAAAAAAAAAGATTTATTTATTTATTCATTTATTTGACAGATAGAAAGAGATCACAAGTAGGCAGAGAGGCAGGAAGAGAGAGAGGGGGAAGCAGGCTCCCCGCTGAGCAGAGAGCCTAATGTGGGGCTCAATCTCAAGACCCTGAGATCATGACCCAAGCCGAAAGCAGAGGTTTTAACCCACTGAGCCACCCAGGCACCCCTCCTATTGAATTTTTTAAGAAATTTTTAAATGAAATTTTTAAGAACTTTACTTATATAATTTTTAACTGACATATAGGAATGCAACTGGTTTTAAAATTTTTATTCTTGTACTCGCTTCAGAAGCGTATATACTAAAACAGGAATGGTACAGAGATTAGCATGACACCTGCACACAGATGACACACAAATCTGTGAAGCGTTCCAGTTTTCAGTTTCATGTTAACTGGAAGTAAAATAAAAAGCACTCTACTCAACGAAACATTTTTTTATTCTTATGATAGAAATGTAAGTACAATCCAAATGCACTTCAGAAATAGTAAACGGTATTCCTGATACTACAGAAAATCAAATAAGCAAGTACAGCAAAAGTACCTAGCAGCAGCATTCTGCTTACCCACAGGAAGGCACTCAATTACCTTCACTTAAAGATGAAAAGATGTTGAAGAAAATGAAGGACAGATCAAAGATCTACTGGAAAACATTAATGTACTGTTTGAGACAGACGCTTTAAAGCATTTTATTCTAATTGTGGAAATATTTAATGTTTCACTCTAAGATTATAAAGTAATAATTTAAAAACCGAAAAAGATACAAAAATTTTGTCTTAACTTACAATTACCTGCTGGTCAGATGAAATAGACTCTAATGCTTTCTGAATAACACGACAGCCATACATCTGCAACGCTAAAGGCAGAACATGACCCCGGATACGAGTAGCGAGGGCTAATTTTTGATCCAAACTCCCAAACTGATGGAAAAGAAATTAATATTAATAAAAATAACCATAATAGTATTTCGTTAAACCTGAATAACCCACTGTTTGCAGCCTATTCATTCTATTTTAAAAATATCATGTTTGGTAATCATGTAGGAAGGAGGATTTGAGTAAAAGATAATTAAGATAAATTCAGAGCTGCCTGAAATAACTGTATTATTCTGGGGGGGTGGGTTAAGTCTCACTATCCAAAATTTCCTTGTTACTAATAAAATAAGCACCAACTATTCTTTTAAACATCTTTAGTCTTCACTTTAAACAAACAAAATCTCCTTTAACTTCTGAGCCATACATTCAGATCAACTAATTCTCAACTATATTCTGATGTTAACTGTGCAAGAAACTTAAGTCAAGCTACAATACGGATTCTTAGTTATACATTGAAAATTAGCTAAATAACAAAGTACAGGACACCTAACAAAACCAAAAGGAATATAATTAATTTCTTCACCTACGACTTACTCCCAATGCTTTATATTTTAAAATATTCATCAGACTAATATTAAACTTCTCATTTAAAGTAGGCCCATATATTTTAAAACTTTTTTTTTTTTAAGATTTTATTTATTTGAGATAGAGACAGTGAGAGAGAGCATGAGAGGGGAGAAAGTCAGAGGGAGAAGCAGACTCCCCGCTGAGCCGGGAGCCCGATGTAGGACTCGATCCCAGGACTCCGGGATCATGACCTGAGCCAAAGGCAGTCGCTCAACCAACTGAGCCACCCAGGCGCCCTAAAACTATTTTTGTGATAAAATATATAGCATGTCATTTTTGACTATTTTAAGGTGCATAATTCAGTGGCATTAATTATAGTCACAGTGTTGTGCAGTCATCACTACAGACTGTTTTCAAATCTTCCCTGCTGCCTCAAACAAAACGCTACATGCATAATGTACTAACTCCCCACTTCCCCCAACACCTGTTAAGCCCCAATCTACTTTATGTCCCTATCAAGTTGTCTATTCTAGGTACTTCATGTCAGTGAAACTCTATGATGTTTGTCCTTTTACATTTGGCTTATTTAACTAAGCTTCATTCATGTTGCAGCACATTAACAGAAATTCATGCCTTCTTTTGGCTGAATAATATTCTATTGTATGCATATATCACATTTTGTTTATCCATTCATCTGCTGGGCATTTGGGTTGTTTCTATCTTTGGCTATTGTGAATAATGCTGAAAAAAACCCTAGTGTTTTGAGTCCCTGTTTTCAATTCTTTTGGATGTATATATAAAGAGTGGAATTGCTGGATTGTATGATAATTTTATGTTTATTTTTAAGGAACTGCCAAATTGTCTTTCACAACAGCTGAATTGTACATTCCAGTGAACAATGTATGAGGGTTCTAATTTCTCCACATTTCCATCAACACTGGTTATTTTCCACTTTATTTCAGCCATGCTAGTAGATGTGAAGTAGAATCTCACTGTGGTTTTGATCTGCATTTTCCTAATGGCTAAAACTGTTGAGCTTCTTTTCATGTGCTGCTTACTGGCTATTTGTATATCTTATCTAGAGAAATGTCTCTTCAAGTCCTCTTAAGATTTTTTAAGTAATCTCTACACCCAACATGGGGCTGGAATCCACAACCCTGAGATCAAGAATCACAATGCTCCACTGACTGAGCCAGCCAGGCACCCCTCCCGTCCATTTTTTTTAATTGGGTTGTCTTTCTGTTGAGTTTTAGGAGTTCTTTATATATTCTGGATATAAAATCTTTATCAGATATAGCACTTGCAAATATTTTCTCCCAAGCTCATATATATGTAAGCTATATATGTTTATAATGAGCTTTATATATAAAGCTTTATATGTGTGTGTGTATATATATATATATATATAATAAATATACATATTTTTTGAAGATTTTATCTATTAGAGAGAGAGAATGAGCAGGAGGAGGGGCAGAGGGAGAAGCATACTTCCTACTTAGCAGGGAGCCCAACACGGGGCTCAATTCCAGGACCTGGGACCATGACCCAAGCCAAAGGCGGACGCTCAATCAATTGAGCCACCCAGGATGTCCTCCAAGCATATATATTTTTATATGAAAATGACTCTTACCAAACTTCCTCAGCTTTTTTAAGCATTAAAAGCATAGTTGGATAGATATACAAACATGTATGTGTGCTTACCTCAAAAAATTTCTGTATAACATAGTTTCCAAAAACATCTGTCATTAATTGATAGGCTGATTGTATAATTTCATTAAATACCATCTGTCGCTCAGCTGGAGTAGCTCTCTCTAGTTTTTGTTGAATGAATCTATGTAGAAAAAATTTTACATGCCATGAAAACACACTGGAAACAATCTTCTGTAAAAATATGACTTGAGTATTACACATCCCCACATATATACACATATTATTTCTTGAAATAGTCCTAACTCATTTAGTACGGTGAACAGCCAATTTAAAGCAAAAAAGACAAAAGTTATGAGGCATTTCTTTACACCACCTTATTTTTTTCCTTTGTAACAGTTTAACAGTATTTGAAATAACTACTAGTTAGGTAAAAAGTCTGAACATAAGTTTAACACTTAAGTTAGTTCTGGTTGCCTTATAATCAATGAAGAAAAATTAGATTTTATTGGTTAGTCACATATTTTTTCATAATATTACTAAATAATATCTAGGCTTAGAGCATAATAAAAGCTCTTTTAAAAATATTTTATTTAGGGCGCCTGGGTGGCTCAGTTGGTTAAGCAACTGCCTTCGGCTCAGGTCATGATCCCGGAGTCCCGGGATCGAGTCCCATATCGGACTCCCGACTCTGCGGGAAGTCTGCTTCTCTCTCTGACCTTCTCCCCTCTCATTCTCAGTCTCTCACTCTCTAATAAATAAATAAAAAAATCTTTAAAAAAATATTTTATTTATTTGATAAAGAGATAAACAGTGAGAGAGGGAACACAAGCAGGGGAAGTAAGCAGGGGGAGTGGGAGAGGAAGAAGCAGGCTTCCTGCTGAGCAGGGAGCCCAATGCAGGGCTAGATCCCAGGACCCTGGGATTATGACCTGAGCCAAAGGCAGACGCTCAACGACAGTCACCCAGGCGCCCCAATAAAAGCAGCTTTTACAAATAAATTCTTAGCCACTGTGAGTGATACATGCTACTCTTAAGGAATTTTCAACCATAGGGAGGTAAAATAAAACTATAAAAGGAAAACACAATTCAAATTTAATAAATGGGTTACAAGTGAAATGTTTCAACTTAAGCCACATCACATCAAATACAAATCTATAAAGGAGCACAAAAGCATTTAATTTTCTTTATGATATATATATATTTTTAGACAGTCTACATTAGGGACAAGTACTTAAGTCCACAAATGTTCTTCAGAGCATTATTGTAAAAGAAAAATTAAAGTGAGTCAAAGTAATAAAAATAATCCAACAAAAAGGCACTGCTATATATTCATTATAAAAATATTCTCATTACAGAAAACTGGGAAACCATAAATAATTTAAAAACTTGTATTTTTATCATTTGTCCTAATATCAAAGGAAAAATCCTTATCAGGTATTTATTTTTTAAAAACTTCCAACTTTTATGCAGATTAAATGACCACAGTCAAGAAAAATTTATGCTCTTACAAGGCAGTAATTTCCAAAGCAAAAACACAGTGCAGAATATCATAAATGATAATCACCTACCTAGAACCATGCTGGTCTTGAGAAAACTCAACTATGTGTCCAATCAAGTCTCTAAGTTGAAGGTTTGGGAAACGGTTGTTCCTGAAATCTTCCAATAATCTACTTCGGCCAGAAGGCATAACATCAGACCTATTATACCGAAGCCGAGAAGGAGGAAAGAGCTGGCTGCTGGAGCTAAACAGACTGGAAGTGCTTGAAGCACTTCGGTATTTTGCTTCTGCTCCAGGTGCTGCAGAGATATATCGACCACTACCATTTGTCAGGCCTCCTACAACAAAGCAGCTGTGGTCAGCAAATAATTTTGACAAGGCCATTCCTCAAATACGAGTTAAACTAAAAATTCAATCAAAAAATATTCATTTCACTAACCACTAATTCCTATATGTTATAAAAGGAAATTAAAATTGGAAGAGAAATCTCACACATTTAATTTAATGTGTGTGTGGCTGTAGGATCTGGGGGAAAAAGACTAGAAAACGTGAGAAAAATAAACCCGTATTTGTTCTTGACAATTTAATTTAAATCATAATTATAACATCTAATGTCATACACAAAACTTTTGTTTGTTCTTGGAAGCTTAGTTTAAAACACAATTACAGCAACTAATGTCATACATACTAGTATCAATACCAGAACACTGAAACCACCAACAAAATTTCCAGTATTAACAAGGTTACAAATAGCTAGCAAACTCAGATTTTAAGTCACTGAAACAGAGTTGGGTTGAAATTTACCTGCAGGGTTAATGGAACACTGAGGGCTAAACTGGTCCTTTTTTTGGACTAGTATATAAAAAGATGCATTAAGTTGTATATACCTCTATGCAAAGAAAAACTTTTTTTTTTTTAAGTAAACTCTCTGCATAAGGTGGGGCTTCAGCTCACAACCTTGAGATCAAGAGCTGCATGCTCTACTGACTGAACCAGCCAGAAGCCCTGAAAAACCATTTCTTAAAGAATTTAACACACGGATTAATTTTTCAAGTTAAAAAAAACACACACACAGTATTAAATAATAATAAATCCAAATTATATCTTATTCTAAAATATTTTTAAAAATTTAAAGGAATACTTTCTATAAAATACTATTATTTTACCAAAAAGAAATAGAAATAAACATTTATTTTTCCTAGAACTTTAATCTTGATTATTTGAGACAAATAAAAAAAACCTCTTTAACTTTTATATTCCATTCCAAACAAGTAAATTAAAGGAAGGGCAGTCAATAGAAACAAACAAAAAATACAAGAAGGAAATTGTTATTACAAATAACCATTTAAAAGTAATTGACAGTGTCCTTTTAAAAAAGAAAAATGTATAGGAAATCATAAAGCACAGATGCAGTAGCTTGAATGAACAAAATCTACCATTAGCTTTATGCTATTGTATACCATCTCAATGTAGAGTAGTGCTATATACAATCCAGACCACAAGGCAGAGATGATACCAAGGACATACTGTCAGTGCAAAGTTGCAGAGTTATAAGAGGCATTTAAAGGCAAAAAGAGTTATAGGGACAAGTAGCAGTAAGAGTTATAATCCTGGAGAGTGAATTGTGTTAGAACATTTCCTCTTTTACTTTTAGTCCCATTGTTCTAGCTTTTTTTGATTGAATTTCCCACCATCCAGGTTATACATATTATAATTTATATGACTTTCCAGTCCCCTTTCCAATGTTAAGTGCCACAAAGTTACATTCACCTACCTACATGGTAGATACCTGGCACCTAGAACGTCTGACACACAGTGGGTACACACTGACATCCGTGAGTATTTTATGTAACAAACTGCCGAAGGTCCAGTTCTGTACTCTTTCTTAACAGTGTGTAATTTAAAAAACCATTTTATACACCAAAACCACTAACATCAAATTCTCATATTCATTCAAGGTCTATAGAACTATCTCGGGTTGATGTATAAAAAATCTAAAAAGTGAAAGAATTCAGTGTTTTGATACTGTCTTGATTTCCTCAATACTCTTTTTTTTAGGGGGGAGGGGCAGAGGGCAAGGGGGAAGGGGGGGAGAGAGAAAGAGAGAGAGAGAATATGAATATCTTAAGTGGGCTCCACATCCAGTGCAGAAACCAAACAAGGGGCTTGATCCCACCACCCTGAGATTGTGACCCCAGCTGACTGATCTCCTTAATACTCCTAACCCTCTAGCTCCTATTATTTCTATTTATACAGTTCTGTGAATATACAGTGCCATGAACTGTTCACTAGCTCATTCAAGTATCTAACAATTCTTTTTGTAGGGTAGGGGGTGTTCTGCTTATCATTCCAACCTGTTTTTACAAAGAACAATTATAATGTCCCATTCAAAGGCTACTTTGATGATGTCACTTTACATTAAAAGATCCTGCTAGAGTATATTCTCTAAAATCTTCAGCTTAATTTGCAAGTCATTATTCTGAACCTATTTCCCACACACATTTCCTAGTAGAAAACCCTAATTTAATTGTTCACTTCTCCTATTATCTCTATACCATTGCTTATCATTACCTCAAACATAAGGTCCAATCCTACATCTCTTTGACCTTAATGAACTAAAGATTTTCAACACCAAATGCAAAATACATACCTATCCCCTACCGTATCCCCATGATACATATCATAGGAATGATGACTATGCCAATTTTATTTGGTACGTCTAATATCCAATAGAAATTTCTCCCATGTCTAGATATTCTTTTGATTATATTCTATCAGTTCCCTAACATCAAACTCCTAATACACTCTTTGCCAACTTAATAGGTCTAATAATGCTAAATTGCCTTGAGTTTAAAAAAACCTGAAGTTTAAAAAAAAAACCAAGAATTTGAGTCCTACTAAAAACCTCAGAATTTAGTATTTGCATTTACAAAATTGAAAAAAATTCACTCAGGGTAGGATACCTTTCTTTCTAAACAATGAAAGCATGCCATCCAAAACCGATTTGGGGATTGAAGGGCATTTTACAAAACTGGCCTAATTTATACTCTTCAAAAATGTTTAAGTCATAAAAGACTAATAGTGCAAGATTAAAGAATAAAGAGCCATGACAAATGAGTGCCATATGTGAGCCCCCCTAATCGATCTCCTTCCCAATCCTTACTCTCTCCCCTAGCCCCTGGCAAAGTTTAAATAAGTTGGCTGATTTGACTGTGGTAGTGTATCACTGTTAATTTCCTGACTTTGGTAACTGTGGTTACATAAAAGAATGTCCTTATTTTCAGAAAACATATACTGATATATTTATGGGTAAAAGACAACATATCTGCAACATCCTTTCCAAAATATCAAGAAAAAAACTGGATGTGAGGGGAAAGGATTATGAAGAGAGGAGAAGAGAAGAGAGGAAAAGAATGATAAAGTTAATGTGGTAAAATAACATTTGGAATATCTGGGTAAAGGTTAGGCTGGAATGTTTTTTATCAGTGTCACAACTTTCCCAAAAGTCTAAAATTATTCCAAATAATTAAAACATACAAACAGGCTATCTATATTCGTACCATTGCTAATGGTAGTCTATAACCAGATATGTTTCTACATCGAATGTGTTAAACGGATAGTAGTCCTTCAATTTATCACTGACATCCTCTCTTATCATTTACCACTTCTTGATCACTACTTCGATATGAATGTTATTGGACATGGAGATTTGTACTATAATTTCACAGATGAAGTCACTAGGGTCCAAACGTGATATGCAGCTAGTCAGCCAAGACTCTTGGCTACCGCTTATGACACAACAGTGTGCTGTTCCTTACATGCTATTTACATAAGGATTTTTCAAGGTCATTCATAACAACTGAGTGAAGGCAAACACCATACAATTATCCTAGTAGAAATAATATTTTATGTGTTCATTAATTTCCTTGAGAAGTCTATTGTTTTAGAATCCTTTCTATTATTAATCAAAAATACAAGATTACAAAATACTAAGAAAAACAAAGAAGAAAAACAATGTAACAACTGAAACCACCACAAAATAAATAAACCTGACTATTCTTTTCATGATTTTCTACCTCCTGAGGATCTGGAATGGCAGTTCCTCACCCTATCAGACCTGTGCATTCTTTTAGAAATACAGATTTCTGAGCCTTACTCAAGACCTACTGAATTACTCTCTTTGGAAATTTTTATTAAAAAAAATCTGAAGGTTATTCTGATAGAAGATTTGGAGACTAATGAATTACAATTTAAGACAATTCAAGGTTTCATTTTATACCAGGTTGTCAACCCCTATTTCAAATAAAAAATAGTAATCCTAGTAGATTTGGGGTCCTGAAAAGGGTACAATTTTATATAAGCCACTAGACAGTGCCTGTTTCAGAAGACAAGGCTCTAGAAAGCTCAAGAAATTGTTAAGCTGATAACCAAAGATGACCACGCAACAATCAATGATATAGAGTCTAAAATGAGGACAGTCTATTTTACTTTATGACATTAACTTTAGTTACTTCTACCCCATAAACAGGTCAGCTTAGTACTTCCAGTTCAGTATTTTTTTTTTTTACTTATTCATACATTTATATGCATATGGTATTTGGTAGGAAAAATGACTTCGGAGCAGTGCTTCTCAATATGCACATGAATCCCTTTGGGATACTGTTTACACATTCCTAACTTTAAAAAAATTTCTCAAAGAACACTGGCCAGACCTCTGTCCTGAGTTCTGCCATCATTTTAAATAGGGTTTATACGTTCAACATAATCAGTTTCTCTACCTACATTAGGAAGTTCACTTAATTAACTGATACTAGGCACTAGACCCTGAGGGTCCATGAGGGTCCTTTAAAAAGTTAGGAACCATTTATTGAGTGGTCTTCCTTGGACACTGAGAATGTAAACTTTGTATAAAATGCTATACAGTGTTGAAATTGTGCCTCCCCGTTTGTTGTTTTGTTTTAAGCCACTCAGCTGGGGTAATTTGCCCTAACAGTCCTGGGAAACACACCCAGATTTTGGTACTCAGAGTGAAGTGCTACTATAAAAAATGCCTAAAAATGAAGTGACTCTGGCATTGGGAAAAATTTGGAGGTGTTTAACAAAAAGGCTTACCTGCCTTGGGAGGTCTGGCAGAAATGTGTATATTAACAACAATTCTGGTGAGGGCTCAGATAGACATGAGGAGCACCTATCAAAAGCTGCTACTATCTTAGAGAATATATATATTTGTCATGAACAATGTTGGCAGAAATATGAATGCTAAAGATGCTCCAAGTGAGGTCTCAAGAAAATGAAAAACATGTTACTGGAAATGGGGAAACCACACTGAAACGCTTGTGTTGGGCAGAAAACAGAACTGGTATGGATATTTAGCTAAGATTTCCAAGCAACGTGTTAAAGGTGTGCTCTGGTTTCTCCCAATTGCTTATGGTAAAATAAGAGAAAGAGGTAATTCAAAGGAACTGTTAAGCAAAAGAAAACCAGCACTTGATGATCTGGAAAAAAATCAGCTTATCGAGATAGAATGCTGAGGGCAGAGAGCCAACGGGTGTGGCTGGACAATCTCTTGACATTAATGGCAGACCAACAATGTTTCTAAGAATTTCCTATCAATAGAAACATTGCCAGCCTGGCCTAAAAGGATCAGAGATGGGGCAAAATGAAGACTGACTCTGAGCTCTAAGTGCAGAGCCATAGATGCAGAGGCGGGGGGCGGGGCGGCACGCAGCAATAAATCTAGAGGACAGAGCATCTAAGCCACAGGCCATTATTCTCAGGTCTTGTAACAAATAGGATTTGCCCTGCTGGATTTCAGACTTGCTTGCTTCATTCCTCCCAATTCTCCCTTTTGCATTAGGACTGTCTATCCTATGCCTGTCCTACTATAGTATTTTAGAAGCAGACAACTTGTTTTGTAGGTTTCCTAAGTCCACAGACAGAGAAGAATTCTGTCCCAGGATGGACCACCTTCAGTGTCTCACTGACAGAGAAGATGAGATTTGGGCTTAGTTCTGAGTTATTTAGATGAGATTTTAGACTCTGAGTTGATGGGATCCAACTCGGGGATGCCGGTTTTGGGTAAATGTATTCTGCATCTGGGCAAAACAGGAATCAGGGAAGCCAGAGGGCAGCCTATACAGGGTGGAACGGAGTGTTTCAAAAAAGTATGCTTAATTCTTAACTCCAGGTTACCTGTGAATTTAATTTTATTTGGAAATCAGGTCTTTATAGATGTAACCAAGTTAAAGCGAGGTCATACTGGATTAGGCTGGGCCTCTACCCAGTGACTAGTATCCTTGTAAGAGGAGGAAAATTTAGAACAGAGACACACAGGGAGAATGTCACATAATGAGGCAGGTGGAGATGAGAGTGATGTATCTGATAAGCCATGGGATGCCAAGGTTTGCCAGCAACTATCAGAAGTTAGGAAGAGGCAAGGAAGGACTGCTCTCTTTGGTCTTCAAAAGGACATGGCCCTGCATTGATTTGATTTCTACCCTTCAGCAGTGTGGGACAATAAATGTGTGTTTTAAGCCACCCAGTTGTAGTTTGTTATAGTAGCCCTAGAAAACTAATACATATGCTATCTTCTTAAAAACCCTATGGGACAAGGAAATAATCTCCATTTTACTTGTGACACAATAGGCTTGGAGACACTGAATACCTTATTCAAGGATGTATAAATAATAATTAGACTGAGGGTTTTTTTTTAAACCATTATATCTCAATAATTCGCTTAAACTGTTTAGTTATATTCTGCTATACCTCATGAAGAACATTTAACACCATACGATGTTCATAAATCTGGGATATGCTTCAAGCTACATGGGGAATAAATCACTAAATTTTTCTAATCATTATTAACTATATATTTGCCATATAAAGACACAAAAATGTTACTGGAAAAAGACTGAGGCTTCAGTGAGTTTAAAAACCAATGTGATTTTTAAAAATATTTTATTTATTTTTTTTAGAGAGTAAGCAAACAAGTAGGGGGGAGGGGCAGTGGGAGAGGGAGAGAATTTCCAGAAGACTCCCTGCTGAACACAGAACCTGACTCTAGACTC
Source organism: Nasua narica (assembly GCA_028533885.1). Lineage (NCBI taxonomy): Eukaryota > Metazoa > Chordata > Mammalia > Carnivora > Procyonidae > Nasua > Nasua narica. The sequence goes on from CM052811.1 coordinate 13,115,614, forward strand.
GTTCCCACAACCCTGAGAGCATGACCTGGCACGAAACCAAGAGTCAGATGCTCAATCAAGTCACCCAGCTGCCCCCAAAACCAATATGATTCTAGTTGAAAGCACAATCTTCCACATCATTTTTAATAGGTTAATATATAAAGCAAAAAGCATGAACATGGCTGGTATGCAACATTAAAGCTATACATCTTATGACAATATGTAAAGCAAACATTAGATGCAAACTACGAACCAAAATAACAATGTTATTTCCATTTCCACTGCTTGTAATTGTTTTCTAAAAGCAATTAAGTAACCTTACCTTTTAGCCTCTAATTAGGCGTAAACTTTCTAAAAATATAGGAGAGATCATAACAAAAGATATTTGATAACCTTCCCTTGTGTATAAAACAGCATTTAAACAGACTTGAGATTTTAACATATGAACTCTATCTTCTGACTAGTATTACATCATTTCTGTCACTAACTCACTTGCTGATTCCCATTTTTCCAACAAAAAGGTGACTTTTTGTTTGATTTCAAAAACTTCCTGAACCTTACCTTAATCTTTAGTAAAATCTGCCTCTCTGTTGAAAATGAGGACACTTTAAAAACTACCTATGAGCCCAAAATCCTAAGTAGTGGGGTGAATTTCATTGACTGCCTGATACAGACATGTGGGCAAAAGTATTTCTCTGCATATTGCAAACCACCCGTTCAGATCTGACTTCAATTCTTCTCTTTGACTAATACTTTCGATGACAGTTAACAAACCATCAGGCGATATACAACATTGCACTTCTTTTAAAATATTCCTGTTGTGATTGCACGGCCAGCTGCCCTGACTGACTGGGGTAAATGAAAACTTTTGATCCTAGACAAACACAGGCACACTAATTTTTTCTCTTGATGGGGTTGTTATACTGGTGGGAAAAGGGCTGACTGAGAAGGTAATGTGAAAGATACATTTAACCCAGAAAAACCTAGACCTAAACTCATTTCCAAAAACCAAAAACAAAACAACAAAAACCCCCACAAAACACACAATAAAAATTCCATAACTGTCATGAAGCTTTTCAAACTGCAGTATTCTGAAGAGTATGATCCTAATACATTGATCAGAAAACACACTGAACAACCAAATGATGCTTTAATGTAGAAATCCAAGTAGAATGTAAAATAATTTTTGAAACAAGAAAGTACCCAATGTCCAAGAATAGATTCATCAATAAAATAACAAAGAAACAAAATCCTTCCAATTCAGTTACTCGACTTTCTGTTAAGATCTGAATACTCTCAAAGCTGTGGAGAAAGGCCTGGGCTTTCTTACTTCTAATCTAAAATAAACTCAGAAGTAATTCTAATGTAAGTACAGTCTATGGTAAATTTATATGCAGGGAAGAAGGTAATTCTCATGGAGAGATTCACTATGTTTTTACAAAATGGAATTAAAGTGCAATAAGGAAAGAGCACTACAATCATCATTACATTTTAAGTGCCAGTATACATGTCTACTACACTCAACACTACAAACTCCATGATGGTGGGTAAGGATGGTGTCTTTATTCCTTAAAGCAGAGTCTGGCATGTAGGTATTCTTTATTGGCTAAATGAACTAATAATAATAAGTAAAATTTCTGATCAGACACGAAAATTCTAAAATGAAGGTCAATAAAATTACTCATGAAAGATTAACATAAAGTGTGGTTTAATCTCAGTATAAATCAAGCTTATTCCTATTCTATATAAAATATCACATAAAGAAGACCCTATGTCATCAGTTTTAATTTAAAAATCAGTTGTAAAATGTTTTAAGAGACTAAGGTAAAAATTACTTAATTTAGATTAAAGGTCAATTGTTAACAAGTGAAAAACCATAAAGCAGCCAATATACTAACATTCAAACTCACTTTTCCCACCAACTCACCACAATTTTACTAAAAATTCTGAACTTAGGGAATATTTACTTATTCAGATAGATACTAGACAGAAATAAAAGCATTCTTTGAGAAGCAGTGTGACATCCTGGAATAAGCCAGATAGACCTGGGCTCAAGATTTTCATTCTTTACTAACTTTGTGTCTGTAAGCAAGTTATTTAATTTCTCTGAGAATAAAGTGTGTGTGTCTCTGCATAGTGTGTAAGAGGAGTCAAAGTTCATTTTTCTCTATTTGGGTATTTAATTGCTCCAGTCCAATTTACTAAAAAGGCTGTCCTTCCCCAAATATGCCAGGGTGGCAACAGTAGGCACAAATCAGGTAAGTAAATGAGGTTCATTTCTGGATCTGCTATTCTATTCCACTTATCCTTGTGCCAATGTCACAAGTTTAATCACTGTGAATTTACAATAATAATTTTGATATTAACTTGGTTCTTCAAGATTGTCTTGACTGTTCTCAGATCTTCCCATTTACATTATTTAAATCAGCTTGTCATTCTTTTTTTTTTTTTAAAGATTTTATTTATTTATTTTGACAGAGAGAGAAATCACAAGTAGGCAGAGAGGCAGGCAGAGAGAGTGGGGAAAGCAGGCTCTCCACTGAGCAGAGAGCCCGATGCGGGGCTTGATCCCAGGACCCTGAGATCATGACCTGAGCCGAAGGCAGAGGCTTAACCCACTGAGCCACCCAGGAGCCCCAGCTTGTCATTCTTTAAAAAGCCTGAAAAATTCTTGAGACTGTGATAAATCTATACATCAACCTGAAGGTGTTGTCTTTATAATACTGAATTTTTCAACCCCCAAACATTATATGTTCACCCATTTATTCGACTTCTTTACCTTCTTTGCTGTGTTAAAAGATTTTATTTATTTATGTGAGAGAGCAAGCGCACAGGCTGCGGGAAAAGGGCAGAGGGAGAGGGAGAAGGAGAAACAGACTCCTTGCTGAGGACAGAGCCTGGTGTGGGGCTCGATTCTAGGACCCTGAGATCATGACCTGAGCTGAACACAGATGCTTAACCAACTGAGAGACTCAGGTGCCCCATCTTCTTTAACTTCTGTCAGTGTTTCAAAGTTTACATGTAAAAGATCTTGCCCTTCCTCCACTGGACCTAGTCCTGGATACATTATAAGGAAACAAACACACAAGAAAATATTCTCACTATACAAGTCAATATTCAATGTCACCCCATGAACATGCTATTTTCATTTTCAAAGAATATTTGGCTAAAGCTACAGATCTCTCCTGAAGTACATCTGCATTTGTTTCAAGAGCTATATTTCTGATCCTGTTTACTTTATGTACATTGGTTAGAGTATAAACAATAAAATGATGTAAATTCTAGGTGAAGTCTTGGGAGATTAAAAGAATTTTTAAAGCACATTAAGACTTATTTGTTACCTAAATAAAAAGAAAAATATAAATAATTGAATGGGGAGCTGAAATGCAAACGTGAAGGTAGGGCCAACAATAAAAAAAGGGAAAGAGTAAGATGACAGTGGCATATAATCAGCAAAAATTTTTACAAAACTCCAATTTGTAAAATTCCTATCAAGGGGGGGGAAGTGTTGAAAAACACATAAAAAATAAAAATAAAAAAAATAACACACAAAGAGACTTTTTAATTTTCTCTTATCTATAAACTTTTATCCCTCAAAATGATTTTTTAAAAGATTTTTTTTGTGTATATACATATATATATATATATATGTTTTTTAGAAAGCTACAGTAATCAGAGCAGTTTGGTACTGGCATGAAAATAGACACATGAATCAATAGTACAGAATAAGAGAGCCCCAAAGTAGACCCACAAGTATTTGATCCCTTAATGTGCTACAGTGGAGTCAAGAATATATAATGGGGAAAAGACATTCTTTTCAACAAGTTATGTTGAGAAAACTGGACAGCTGTATGCAAAACAATGAAACTGTGCCAGAGAAAGTGCACAAGAAGGAGGGGAGCAGCAGAGGGCGAGGGAGAAGCAGGCTCCTGCTGAGCAGGGAGCTCGATGGGGCTCAATCCCAGGACCCTGGGATCATGACCTGAGCCAAAGGCAGATGCTTAATGACAGAGCCAGCCAGGTACCCTGACCTATACTTTTCTTATCTTTAACGGCCACATCGCTCAGCCAGTCTACATTAAAAATTATGATGAAGGGTGCCTGGGTGGCTCAGTGGGTTAAGGCCTCTGCCTTTGGCTCAGGTCACGATCTCGGGGTCCTGGGATTGATCGCAAGGGGATTGAGCCCCTTGCGATCTCTCTGTCAAATAAATAAATAAGTAAATAAATAAAATCTAAAAACAAAACAAAACAAAAAATTAGGATGAAAATGAAATAATGAATATGAAAGTGCTTTAGAAAACTATTCAAATCCTATTCAATTATAGGGAACCTATTACTTTAAAGATAATAGTATTTTTTTTTACGATTTTATTTATTTATCTGACGAGAGAAGAGAGAGAGCACAAGTAGGCAGAGTGGCAGGCAGAGGGAGAGGGAGAAACAGACTCCCGGCTGAGCAAGGCGCCCGATGCAGGGCTCGATCCCAGGACCCTGGGATCACAACCCGAGCCGAAGGCAGATACTTAATTGACTGAGCCACCCAGGCATCCCAGGATAATAGTACTTTTAATGAAAGCTTCAACATAATTTATACTATTTTCTGCTTAAGGGCCACATATGACACTTAGAAAAACCACAGACCTACTTACAACCAACTTTTTACTTTTAAACATTTCATTCTAAGAGAATACGCTGACAAAATCTGTCAAAGTTTTGCAATTTTAATATATGTTAACTTCCACTTAATAGGAAACATGATCCTAACAGTTAATTTTTTTAATATAAAATTTTCTGCAACTAGAGGAGAAAATAGGTGGGACGCCTGGGTGGCTCAGTTGGTTAAGCGTCTGCCTTTGGCTCAGGTCATGATCTCAGGGTCCTGGGATCCAGCCCCCACATCAGGCTCCCTGCTCAGCTCTGCTTCTCCCTCTCTCTTCCCCTGCCTCTCTCCATGCTTGCTCTCTCAAAGAAAATCTTAAGAGAGAGAATAGGTTATAAAAACTTCTAATCCATAAAAGTCCTGAATTACTGAATATAAGGCAATGAATTGTCAGAACTGATAGCCACCTTTTAATAAACTAATTTCACTGACTGAGCTCAAAGCATGAATCACACTTTTTAGTACCCTTTTCTAAAGAAAATCAAGCCAGTTCAAAAACGAAGAGGTACAAGGAATAAACCACTAGTTCGTCAAATCCTACGTTAAATAAAAATATAGAATGCTGCTTTATACCCAGGAAATTGCATATCAATCTGATTACTATGAGCACAAAGATTAGAGTAAATCGGAAATCACTAACATATTTTAAAAGCTTATTTAAAAAAGGAAAAAGAAACAGAGAAGAAAAGAATTTGTCAGCTAGCTCCAAGAACAAAATAATACTGGAAATATTTAATGTTTTTTCAGAGATGAAGTACTTCAAAATAAGATACTGACTTCTGTAAGAGAATGATTAAAGAAACAACTGCAAGTAGATTCCCCCCCCAGCTCTACTGATTAAGATAACATGAAAAAATAATTCATTTTATGTTTAACACTTAACCTGAAGCACAGAATATGACACTGGTCTTTGCATTTCAAGATAAAAACCATTAATTTTAAATTTCTTCTCTTTCCTTGTTCCTGATTCCCAGTATTTAAATGCTACTTTTAAAAACCTGTAGTCAGGAGCGCCTGGGTGGCTCAGTTGTAGGGTGTCTGCCTTTGGCTCAGGTCATGATCCCAGAGTCCTGGGATCGAGCCCTGCATTGGGCTCCCTGCTTGGCGGGAAGCTTGTTTTACCCCCTCCCACTCCCCCTGCTTCTGCTCCCTCTCTCGCTGTGTTTCTCTCTATCAAATAAATAAATAAAATATTTTTCATAAACAAACAAATAAAAACCTGTAGTCAAATGGGAGCCAATCGTAAGGGCTCCAAAGGGCCAAAGATGGTACATTTTTTAAAAAAGATCTTATCTGAGAGAGAGAGAGAAAAAAAAAACACAAGTGGGGGGAAAGCTAGGATGACAGGGAAAAGCAGCCTCCCCAGTGGCCCAATCCCAGGACCCTGGGATCATGACCTGAGCTGAAGGCAGATGTTTAACCAACTGAGACACCCAGGTGCCCCAGATGGTAAAATTTTAGAATAAAAAAAGGTATAAAATTGATATCTCTCAGGTTGCAATGGACTAAAACCTATCGCTACCCTAAAAGTCATCAATTTACAGGTAACAATGGTGATTAAAAGAACATGGGTTACATACAGAAATTGCTAGGGCATCAACTCATTCTCAAAAGTTATTCTCAGAGTTAGAAAATAAAGAAATCAAGCGTTATCCTGACTCCTATCTGAACTATATTCCAGGGTAACTTCACAACTGATGAAAAGTGCTTTTTTATAGAAAACTTCCAGCTAATAAACACTGAAGGTATGACAGAATTAGAGTATTACCACTTTGCAACCTCTGAAAAAATAGACAATGATCCAAAGCTGCTACGCCACTAGGTGGATCAGGCTGACAAGCTCACAAATGGGAGACAACCAGGGACGTGTCTTCTGATATGGTGCAACAGAGAAAATAACAGAACCCATTTTGCCAAAAACAGCAAACAATAAACAATAAGACCATGCCTCTAGATATAATTCCATTTTACAAGAAATACAGGGAATAGCGGAACACATTAAATACCACTATGGGGGAGCAATCAACAAAGTTAAGAATGTGAGAAATTCAACAGGACAGTTTCTTCAACAAATAAACGGAAAGAAAAAACAGAGGAGGGGAAATGGCTCCAGATTAAAGGGCACATCAAACAAATACAATGTATGGGCCTTATAAGGACCCACAAAAAGACATTTAAGTCAATTAGGGAAAATAGAATAATGAAATATTATTAATTTTAAAAGATATAATGGGGGCACCAGGGTGGCTCAGTTAAGCGTTTGCCTTTGGCCCTGGGATCAAATCCCACATCAGGTTTCCTGCTCATCAGGGAGCCTGCTTCTCTCTCTCTTCCTCTGTCTGCTACTCCCCCTACTTATGCTCTGTCAAACAAATAAAAAATCTTAAAAAAAAAGTGGTGATAAAAATTAATAAAAAATAATAAATATAATAAAAAATAAAATAAAAATAAAAAATCTTAAAAAAATGGTGATGATGTAGTTTTGTTTTTAAAAAAGGAATTTTATCTTTTGTACTAGGAAATGGAGGAATAAAATTTTTTCATGTTTCTGGCTTCGATAGCTTAAAAAAGTAATAGGTTGCAAACCAGAAATATTTTAGTTCATAAAAAGTGAACCAAAACCTATCAATTGAAATATTTGTTCTTTAATGAAAAAGTGAATAGTAGTCATAAGCTGAAAATACTTATGTTGATCAAATGATAACTACTTTAAAAAATGAAACATTGGGACGCCTGGGTGGCTCAGTTGGTTGGGCAGCTGCCTTTGGCTCAGGTCATGATCCCGGCGTCCTGGGATCGAGTCCTACATCGGGCTCCTTGCTCGGCAGGGAGCCTGCTCCTCTCTCTGCCTCTGCCTGCCTCTCTGCCTGCTTGTGTTCTCTCTCTGTTAAAATAAATAAAATCTTTAAAAAAAAAAAAGAAACATCTTTTTTGGAAAGACAACCACACGATGTTGCTATTAGATCCTATCTGTGAATCAAATAACTAGCAAATGAGAGAGCTGGTTAAAAAAAAAAAAGTGTGTCATCCAATACTTAATAGAATTTAAGTATCAGGAGGGTCTATCAATAACTATAATGGTTGCCTATCCGAAAATCTCACAAGACAATAACATGGAACCAATTAATTCCAACCAATTATAATGAAATTGAGAACTCCTACCTCAGGATATTCTATTCTTAATATGTGAGCTGAGGAAGATTATTTCTAAAAATGGATATGCAAATTCATTTCCAAATCATCCACTTTGATAATTTGATTCATGAAGAAATCACTAAAGGATATACAATTTAAAATCATTTTCTTAGACCAGAGAGCATGTTAAGTTTTGTGCTGTGATTCAATCAGATGAAAGCTAAGAATAGATTAATTCCATGAACACTATGTAAAGAGCAAATTTATGAAATCTATTTAATCATTCCAACCTGGAAGGATGCATATGGTCCTTGTTAACACTGTCAGTCATACTACAACTAAAATTAAAGGAAATTGGGAGATTACAAAAGAAAATAATCCACAGATAATTCCAATCGTAAGTGTATTAAAATATCAGATTTCCAGCTGAAGCTAAACTAAGGCGTTTAACTTTACATACAGAAGTATGAGGCAAAAAAAAAAAAAAAAAAAAGAAGGATCAGGCTATCATGTAGAAATGCTGGCCCAAGTGATGATTATTTCTCATAATTGACAAGAATTTCTTTCCTAAGCATCTACACAGCTGGGTTCTTTACAGTCTGAAGTAACTTGATTGGTGTTTAATTATAGATACATCTAAAAAGTCATTTATACTTCTAATTTCTAAGCAAGCTATGTAGAATAATTAATGCCATTTTTACAGGCCCTAAAGCACAACATAAGCAGTAACTGTTGACGGGAATCTGATCTGAAACTTACCTATGTAAGGACAGGACATGACAAATAGAATTTTTAACAAATAAAACACAAAACTATTATGAAAGACCTATTCTTAGGGTTGTTATGTTCCAAATTTTTGTGTCCATTTCAAAGTTTCAAAGGCATGTCTTACATGGGGGTGGTGGGAGTGAGTAGGTCTGAATTGAAATATAAGAGATCAGGAATAAGCAGCTCCTATGATCAAGAAAAGATGATAAATGAACACAGGTGTCAGGCGGAAAAACTGATTAAGTTTACATAAATACTGCTGTAAAGGAGATCTTAGGATCCCACCCAAATAAATAGTTGTATATATTTAATATCTACAAAAGAGCTAAGACCCAGAATTTGGGGCACAGGACCAGCCTTTAAAAATCTAGGCCACTTCACACTGACATATATCTAAATGATGATCACTGCAAAAGATCCCTTTGTTACATGGACACTTACATTAATGAACTTTAGGAAAAAACTGCTATACCCTTATGACTGGGGGGGGGGGGGTCAAATATAAACACTAACTTATCTTTGCTAACAACAGCAACATTACTTTTTAAATCACAAGCTGATTTAAATCTTTCCAAGCACATAATCAAAAAAAGAATCTCAGTTTTGAGTTAACTAAAATTACAAAAATTCAAAATCTAATTTTAATCAAATACTTTCTTTGAAGAGACACAGATTCATACATAGCCTCTGATATCCAAAATCTCTTAAAAATATTCTGTTAACTACACGAGTAAATACTTCCTGGAGAGGGAAAAGGGTAACCACCATCTCAACAATCTTGGGGTGGGGGGCAATTTTAACATAAAGAAACAGAAGTTCTAAATGCTCCAAATTCAAGGATATAACAAGCCTAAAACATTTTTTTTTCTTAAAAGACATATTCAAAAGTAAGAGTATATGGACCAAACCCTTAAGACTCTAACTCACAAACGTATTAAGTCATATACCCTGATACAACCTTTGGTAAATGGCCAGGCATTCAAAGGCCAAAGCAAAAACCATTGTACTAAACTAAATTATTTGAACTTCAGTAACTATGTGACTAATGTTTTCCTTTAGGTGTGCAAACACTTGCAACGGTGAAATTTCTTTTACTATCATGTTTAAACAGTTGACTTTTCAGATGATCTAAAACACACACAAATCAAAAGCACAGACAAGAAAAAACACACCACTGTATTTCATAAAAGAAACATAAGATACAATAGGGGTCTTTAACTTACTGTACATTAGACCCTCACTTTTAATTTTCACAAAAGTAGAACTTTTTCAAAAGGCTAATATCTAAAAGCAAAAGCAATTTGGCATGTTTTATCCAACATTAAATATTTTACATATATTATAAACACACACACAAACACACTTACATGTATACACATACAAATAAAAAGGGTTTTGGTTTTTTTTTTTTACCTAAATGCAAACTGGATGAGGATCCATGTGATGAAAGTGATGGCGGTGGCGTAAGTGAATGTCCTGGAGTTTGGCTTGGCAGAGGCATGCCTATTGGACTTGGAGAGGAGGAAAATCCCAGACTATTGTAAAATGGTTGCCCTATGGGTGCTAGGCTGCTACTAGATCTTTTGTACAAGTCAGAGCTAGTAGATAGAGACTCTCTCCTTGTGGCACTACTACTTGCAGAACTGCCAACTGAAGAAGAAATAAAAAAAACCCTAATTACATACATGTGTTAACTGAATAAAACCTATCCCCAACTCTTGCTGGGAAATAACAGAAGTGATCACAATAATTATTTTTAGAAACATTATGGAGAAGATAATTACTGTGATAACTATATAAACTAACTTATTAATCATAAAAGGGTATAAATGCACCCCAATAAAGTAACCAAATACTTAACAGAGCACTCATATGTTTATTATTTCACACATATTTACCATTGACACATATGATTACTGTGCTTTAATACCCTGGTATGATTTATAAACCCTGAAATTGTAAGGTGTCTGCTTTAGGAGATGCTAGAGATTAAATTCCAATAAGGTTAAATTTTGGCAGTGTCCTATCTCTGGAATCAGTTTCTTAGACTTCAACTCAATGCCAAGAAAGGATTACACTGATAAACAGATTTTTAATACATTTCCCTCACCATTCACATTTAATTTGGCTTCTAGCTTGTGTTCAAACCATAGTCCTTTAAGTCCATATTGGCCCGAATATCAGTCAAAATACAGATGACAACTAACTTCTCGGTATTTTTCACATTACACATTCTTCCTACCCTTCAACAACTAAGTTACAAAATAGATATGAAAAACTAAACTTCCTTTTAGAAAACTAATAGCTCTCATTACTGTTATCACACCAAAGACATGTTTTCACTTACCCCTTCGGATCTTCCATTCCCAAGTATCTACTACCGATTTTACGAGCCCCTTACTCAAGTGAAGACTGATAAACCTTTTATTTTCCCTTAGATAATATACAATTCTCTCATAATACATCTCTCACTGAACTACATACTAAATTCTTTTTACTTAATCCCAAATTCAACCTTCTAGTCCTTTTTTTCCTTTTGTACTCTGCAAAATCATAAAACAATGATAGAATATCATTACCATATAGTGATGCATGCTCAAAATAACAACCCAAGATCTGTTAATTGACACATCTGGATAGTCAAATGCTTTACCAAGTGTTTAAAAGGGCTATCCAAAACTCCCATTTCTTACGTCTCACTTAGAGACCACATTTTCAAGTGCTTTTATCCTATTTCTAAGCACTGGCCTTTTTTTTTGTTTTTTAACTGAATGCCTTTTACACCCAAGAGAATTTGATATTACGTTTCTTGTCAAGATTGTGAAGAACAAGCTCTATATTCGGACCAATATGGTTAACATTTTTCAAGAGAAATTTAAAGTTTCTATTAGGTCTTGGTTTTCTAATCACAAGTCAATCGTAAGTAGGTCATTAGGGTATAAATGAAAAAATTAAGAGAAAAATTAAGCAGAGCACATGATGGGTAGACCAAGTTAAACTTATAATACAGATAGAAAACAATTACATTGGTTTTGCCAAATTCAGGATTCTTATAAAAGAAAAATACCAGGCTCACACAACTGTATGAGGCAAAATATTAAAACAAAAGTCAACCTTTTATATCAGACAGTATGGTTGCTGAAAGAATGATCATGTTTTATTGAAAATTGCACAGTTTAAGACATCATAGCAGGGAAATACTATTTAACTATATGCATTCTAACAGCAAAACCAAACATAAACACTAATGTAATCAATACTTCTTGAGTTGCCTTTGGCAAAATTGTCAACAAATGCTACATTAACTATGCTAATTTAAAAGGACACTGTCAAAGTGTTCTAGAACATGGCTAAATTTAAAATTCCTATTTATTTCAGAAAACAATTTAACTGACAAGGAAAAGACAACAGCTCTCTAATGAGAGCAGTAGCACTGTCATTCCCCTGGCAAATAACCCAAAAACAAAACAAAACCAAAAAAAACCCATGTTTTGACACATGCAATATTATTTTCCTCCAAAAAGGAAAAGCCAAGCCAAACATTTAAAAGTAATTCAGAAATAGCTTTATTTTAAGCCTAAAGAATCTAGCTCCTTAACTTTTAATATATGCCTAAATTATCTGCAACACTGCAACTATGAAATATAAAACGAAGTTTACCTAAAATATCTAAAAGGCTAGACCAACAGTGGAGTCACTAATCACTTGTCAACTGTGCATAAAATGTTAAGTTACAAACTTCCAACACTTTCTAAATAATGGGTCACAGAAAGGATGATTTAATTATTATATTATAATGGCTAAGCTTTCTAGCCAACTATGTTATAACTGGGGTATTTAACACTGATGAGTGTTAATAATCTCCTCATATAGCTAAGAAAATGACTGTATGTCTGACTGTGGATGTGTGTATGTGCACATAACCATACTATCATTTTAGATTTCATAGAGATATGGAATTGCCATAATGTGAAACCGCCGTGGGCAGACCTGTTTTAAGAGTACACACGTGCAGCACTTCAATGAACTCTCACAAAATGTCCAAGAGGAAGGGAAAGATGACAGACTATGTACTGGCATCCAGGAGTGGCAACTGCCAATGCCCTCTGAAGCAAGGTAAACAGAGGCACCCAGACTAGTAGTAAGAATTGTGTAAGCAATGACTATCAATAAGGGAGGCATGAAGAAGATCAGTTTTTGGGAAAGAGGCATCTGCTTGAAGTATCTGTAGGGAACAAAATGTTCATGCCAACCAGTTCCTGAATGCTGGGGGCAATGACCTTAACAACTAAGAGACAAATGGGAATTTGAAAGAACTGGATTAATGGGGCCTAGAAATCTACTTCAGACCATCAGTGACTTTATTTTATCAGAAACGGGAACAGGAGATTTATGAAAGCTCTTCTCTGTTTTCTATAGTCTCTAGTTTAGAAACTAGTTATTTCTACAAAGTTTATCTCTTAATTTCTATGTTTTTTTCAGTTTTCTTCAGCATGTTGGATTACTGGGGAAAATGCTTGTCAAGTGTATTAGAAACAAAAAATGAGTCCTACGGGAGTGCTTGGGTAGAAATAAAAATATTGAACTCCAAAAGGAACAAAAAACTCAAGTGGGAAAATTAAAAGATTGAAGAGTCTCCATGTTCATTGGATTTTCCCTCAGAAGTTCTTGTGCCCATTCTTTAGGTAACTCTGTGTTCTACAACTTTGTGGTCTGCAATAACTTTGTGATTATTTCCCTATTGTACTTCAGTATAACAAAAAAAGCATCCTCCATCTAAAAGTTTATAGTTGTTTTAGACCATTCTTCTTATAAATATGAATGTTGAAAGTTCAGAAGATCCTTCAGGCAAACATAATAATGACTGGCCTATGTTAGTTCTGACATTTTCCGCACCAGAAAAGCATATAGTTTAAGGTGGTGGGAAAGCAGATGAGAAGCAGGTATTAAAGATTCTACAACTTTACAAAAATAGAAAATCTCCTGAGATCTGAAAAAATTGCCCTGCCCCTCATGAAGAAAAGGCTGCCAATTCACTGTACCAAATGTTGTTTCCTAATGTTTCCTGACTACTCTGGAAACCTCAGAGAATAGTAACACAAGGTATGTCAATAGGGAATCAATGTGGGCCTCTTCTGACTTCACCTAGTCATTCCTCAGTTACAAAATCACTTTGTTGTGGGTAAATTATTTTGTGAAGATACTTCAAATTTACGTTTTTTTAAGTATTATATATAAAACTAGGATAAGGGAAGAAATACTCTTTTAGATGAATTTTTAGTGATAAAGGTCAAATTATTTAGTCTAAAAGATAAATATATTGATAGTTTCCTAGGGGCTTCTGTTTAGAACATTTTATTTTTATATATCATACCAACTAAAGAAAATCATAATAAACTACTAGCATTTAATAAGAATAAACTACCTGAGAAGCACACAAAGATAATTATTTTTAAACATCAGAAATTTAAGATGGCAAAATATTTACTTCCTCAATCATTATTAGATAGAGAATAAGGAAGATCTAGTAATTAGTATAAAATACATTGCTCCAAACAAACCTTACTAAAACAAAAATTACAGTAATACAATTCTTAAAGCCAGGGGAAAAATGACTATAGCTGAGTAAAACATGGGCTGTTTGAAATCAGCTAAACATTAATAAATAGTTAAAGATTTGCAAGAGGCAGCTTTTTTCCTATAGAATTAAACAAATAAACCAGTGTTTTATTTCTGTCCTTTCTATGCTACAAGCCATTTATTAATATTTGTTATTAAAAACATACATATACCTCATGTCCACTTAGCAGAGTACACTCATCTTAAAAGGCAACTTACCTGATGAACCAAATCCACTGAGGGCTGAGCCTATAGCAGCACCCAAAGAGCTACTGCTTCCAAAGCCAAGAGATGTACTTCCAGGCTGGCCAGGTCCGTGAGAAAATAAAGAACTGCTCTGGGAGCTACTAGTCAAAGAAGTGCTCCCGTAAAATGAATTAGACTGCAGATTCGTGCTTGGTGGCTGCTGCTGCGGCTGCTGCTGCGGTGGCTGAGTGCCAATTGGCCGAAAGAGACCATTTGTGCTGCCCGTAAGACTATTTGCAGTCCCTCCAGCTGCTGCTGCTGCTGCTGGAAAATAAATTTCAGATACTTCTCGAAACTACTCAAAAAGCTATTCTCTATTTTTAAATTATCTCAAAGAACACCAGAAAAATATTACCCCTGAAAACATCAGTTACACTTACCAGCTTGTGCTGCTGCTGAACTAATTAAAACAGGTGTTGGAGCCATTAAACGAACTGGAGCTCCAAGGCCAGTTCTTGCTCCAGGGCCAACCACTAAGGCACCAGTCTGATCATAATAGGCAGTTGGAGCTAGTACTTGATAGCCTAGATAATATTAAAATAAATGTTTACTAATGAAAACATTATAGAAACATGCATGTTCATTTCCCCCTGCATTTGTTTTTATCAACCAGAAAATATAATTATATACTATTAATATAAAATCATTAATTACAATATGAAAAACAAACCCATCCAAGAAGATATTATTTACTAAATATATGGAAACGTAATAGAGCATAAGGAAAATTGTTTTCTCTAAATTTGAAGACCTTCCATTTACAGACCACAGAATGATGAGGTACCTTCTTTGATACAGAAACTACTGGCTATCAAGCACATATACTTGAAAAATATTGCCTATTAGTTCTGAGAGGAGGATGGAAAGACTAAGGCATGTGAGGCAGAACACTGTAATTGTTTATTATGCAATTTTAAAAAAATATTTTATTTATTTATTTGACAGAGAGAGAGAGAGATCACAAGTAGGCAGAGAGGCAGGCAGAGAGAGAGGGAGAAGCAAGCTCCCTGAGTAAAAAGCCCAACGCAAGGCTCAATCCCAGGACTCCAAGATCATGACCTGAGCCGAAGGCAGAGGCTTTAACCCACTGAGCCACCCAGGAGCCCCTGTTTATTATGCAATTTTAATAAAGTTCTAAACCAAGTGCTTCATTACCAGCATTCCCTTAGATTTTCATTTGTAAGCATCCATTTAAAAACTTAAGTCATGATACACACAGATACTTTAAAATCATACAGTAACTCTTTTTGTAAAGGTTCTCAAGCTTAAGTTTGAATAAAAATCATGCAGGCATTAGTTTTAGGATAACCTTAAGTACAAGGCAGGTGACAATTTGCACTATTCAGAACTACAGGAAAGTGAGGTTTACATCTTAGCAACCCTTCTCAGTGGGGATTCCTTAACTATAGAACAGAAAGTAACTATTGTGAAGAGAAAAGTGACTATTTTTTTTTTAAAGACTGACTGATTGATTGACAGAGAGAAGGAGATCACAAGTAGGCAGAGAGAGAGGGGAAGCAGGCTCCCTGCTGAGCAGAGAGCCCAACGAGGGGCTTGATCCCAGGACCCTGAGATCACGACCCGAGCCAAAGGCAGAGGCTTTAACCCACTGAGCCACCCAGGCGCCCCAGAAAAGTGATTATTTTGCCAATTCTTTCAAGGATAGTATATAGCAAGTACCACTCTAGATGCACAGGAGAGAAGTTAACTACATATAGGAGATACTTTAGGCAGGAAAGCTTCTCCCCTCCTATTAGTCAGGTTGAGAAAGGCTGTCTTATACAAGATATGGACTCAGGCTCAGCAGTCTGACAACTATTTGCAAAAAGGCACTGGCAAACTCTGAAAGTTTTAAGTTTAAACACTACCTTCACAACTAGGGCCAACACTTTCACATGCACCTACAGTAACTGTTTTGCAATCTTAGTTTCATTACAAACAGACAGACGTATAGGGCAAATCTAGGAGGGAATGCAGAGCTTTCAAGCCCTCTCCTCACGGAATGAAGGTGATAAATCTAAGAAGAGATTATTCTATATCCAAGGGGAAGATGTCAAAGAGGAAAAGTGACTTAGGGGCATCTGGGTGGCTCAGTGAGTGGGTGTCTGCCTTCGGCTCAGGTCATGATCCCAGGGTCTTGGGATAGAGTCCCACATCAGGCTTCTTGCTCAGTGGGGAATCTGCTTCTCTCTCTGACTCCACCCCCCCCACCCCGTCTCTCATGAATGAATAAATAAAAAATCTTAAAAATAAATAAATAGAAGTCTTGACTTTAGAAGAGGGGACCAGGCTGGAGCTATAAAGGATGAAATACCAAGAAAATTAAAAAGGGATCTATGGACAGAGAACTTCACGTTAAGAGGTTGGAAAGAGAAGGAACCAGGGAAGAAACCATGAAGGAATAGCCGATACGGATGAAAGAAATTTAGAACAATGTAGTCTCTTGCAGGCCAAAGAAAAAAGAATTTCAATGAAGGCTCAATGATCGAAAATGTCAAATGCTGCTAAAAGCTATTAAGATTGAGAACTGACCAATGGGATTAGCAACATGGATGTCATTACGGTAAGAGATGAAAGCCAAACTGTGGTGAATTGAGTCAAGAATGGAAGAACCACCAACAACAGACAATGCTTCCGAGGAGTTCTGCTGTAAAAAGAGCCACAGGGGAGAAAGTGGATGTTGAGAGTTAATTTTCTTTAAAGTACAGAAAATGTACTCTACTAGCAAAGCACAATACTTTGTGTTTAAGAATTTACTGTTATTGTGAAATAAAACACAAGTTCAAAACCCAAAAGTACAATATAATAACAACAAAAAAAATTGTAACCACCATCCAAGTTAATAGAAAACTGCCCAGAACCCTACCTCATTTGTCCCTGCTCTACCATAATCTCCTCTTCCTGTTACACAGTGCTCTACTACCCATAAATGCCTCCCTCCTTAACCATCATTTGTTTTGGGTTATTTAAAAATTTGCATGTATGATTCATTCGTGTGGTTGTATAGTCGTATATTTCCATTATTGCATAGCACCTCACCAGGTGGATACAATGGGTTCATCTGTTCTATATTTACACCATTCTGTTTGGGGACACTGCCAATAGTACTGCTATATACATTTTGGTACATGTATCTTGGTATGTAAAGTGTGCAGATTTCCCTACTCCAAGGTCTGTATCTAAGGAGTTGACACAATGATTATGCAAATTTACTCTTACTACTTTAGTATTTCAACTGCTCTGTGACATTAACACCACTTTATATTCTGACTTTTAAATCTGGCTAATCTGGAAGATAAGCAGAAGTAATCTGTTGTGGTTTTGATTTTTCCCCATACAAAGGAGGCTGAGCAACTTTTCAAATGCTAATTGGACATTTGGATTTTCTCTAGAAAGGGGCTTGTTCAAGTCTTTTACCCATTTTCCTTTTGGGCTGCCTTATCTTACTAGTTTAGAAATCTTTATATCTAAGTCTTCCACTGTTTTAATACATAGCAAATATCTTCTTCCATTCCTAGACTGACCTTCTAATCCCTTTATGGTGACATCTGCAGTAATGGTGTCAAATTTATTATTTCCTTTATTTTTACAATAAAATTTCCCTATATTCTAATTGCTTTAAAATTCCACTTTTTGGGGCACCTGAGTGGCTCAGTGGGTTAAAGCCTCTGCCTTCAGCTCAGGTCATGATCTCAGGACCCTGGGATCGAGCCCCACAACATCGGGCTCTCTGCTCGGCAGGAAGCCTGCTTCCCTCTCTCTCTCTGCCTACTTGTGATCTCTCTTCCTCTGTCAAATAAATAATAGCTTTGGGGAAAAAATGATAAAAAAATAAAATTCCACTTTTCCTATTTAGGTCTAAAAATCCAAATGAAGTTGGTTATTTAACACAAGGTAGGGCTGAGGTTCAGTTTCATCTTATTTCCCAATCAATTTTATTTCATCTTGCTTGTAAAACAAGTCATTTCCCTCCTTACAGCTTCACACAGTTTCTTTGCTCCTAGGTATCCATTTCTTTGGGGCTCTCACCTTTGGGGTCTCTATTCTGTTCCACTGGTCTGTTTCTCCCTCCATGCAGTAATTTAACTGCAGTTTTAGAGTAAGGCTGACTCTAGAGTAAGTCAGACTAGAACAAGTCCTTTTACTTATTTTAAGAGTGTGTGTCGTGGGGTACCTGGGTGGCTCAGTGGGTTAAAGTCTCTGCCTTCGGCTCCGGCCATGATCTCAGGGTTCTGGGATCAAGTACTACATCGGGCTCTCTGCTCAGGGGGGAGCCTCATTCCTCCTCTCCCTCTGTCTGCCTCTCTGCCTACTTGTGATCTGTCAAATAAATAAAATCTTTGAAAAAAAAGTGTGTGGCTTTATCTTGATTGACCCTTTGTATTTTCATTAAATTTTCCTACCAGCTGTCAAAATACCATGGAAGAACCCATTAGCAATTCTGATTGGAAATGACTGAAACTACAGGTTAATAGGGAGAGAAATGATATATTTAAAATACTGACTTATCCAGAGATATCTCTGTTTAGGTATCCTTTAATGTCTAAGCAAACCTGTCTCCCATAGAAATCATGCTTCCCATAAAAATTTTTTTAAATTTAGCTGTAGGTACTGGCTACTACCATAAGTAACCAGCTTTAAAATTTTTCATTTTCAGGGGCGCCTGGGTGGCTCAGTGGGTTGAAGCTTCTGCCTTCGGCTCGGGTCATGATCTCAGGGTCCTGAGATCGAGCCCTCTATGGGGCTCTCTGCTCGGCAGGAAGCCTGCTTCCTCCTCTCTGTCTGTCTGCCTCTCTGCCTACTTGTGATCTCTCTCTGTCAAATAAATAAATAAATAAAATCTTTAAAAAAAATTTTTTTTCCCCCATTTTCAGGGGCACCTAGGTGGCTCAGATGAGTAAGCATTTGCCTTTGGCTCAGGTCATGCTCTCTGGATCCAGGAAATCGCATGGGGCTCCCTGTTCAGCAGGGAATCAGTCTGCTTCTGCCTCTACCTCTGCTCCTCCTCCCACACACTGCCCCCTCATGCTCTCTCTCTCAAATAGAAAAAAATCTTTAAAATTTTTCATTTTCAAACAGTATGCTATTAAAAGATTTTTAAATTGATTTTCATATCCAAAAACCTTAACATTTTAATTCTAATCCTTTATCTACAGATTCATTTAATATACAATATTTTCTCATAGTAAGTTTTAGTTCTTCCTTTACGGAATTTTCTCATTTCTCTCATAGCACTGGCTAGGGTCTCTAACATGTTAAATTCTGTCTTGTTCGCCGTCTGAAAGAAAACTTTTTTTTTAATTATTTTTTTAAATTTAATTTTACTTTTTTCGGTGTTCTAAGATTCATTGTTTATGTTAAAGAAAACTTTTCAAATTATTTCCCATAAAGAGGTAGTTTGTTATCCATGGGGGGGGGGGTGTCAATTCCCCCCTTAGCATACTAAGTTATCTTCTAATCCTAACTTGCTAGAGGCTTTTTGTTTTCAGAGTCAATATATGACTTCGTTATGCCTTTCCTGCATCTTTAGAGAAATTCTTTTTTTTTTTTAAGATTTTATTTATTTATTAGGAGAGAGAGAGAGTGAGAGAGAACATGAGAAGGAAGAAGGTCAGAGTGAGAAGCGGACTCCCCATGGAGCTGGGAGCCCGATGTGGGACTCGATCCCGGGACTCCAGGATCATGACCTGAGCCAAAGGCAGTTGCTCAACCAACTGAGCCACCCAGGCGCCCATCTTTAGAGAAATACTTGTGATTGATTTTTAATCTTTTAATGTAGCAAATTACACTATGTGACTTCCTGAAGTTCCTCTTGAATTCTTGGGATAAAACTAACTTGTTCATCATGTATTACCCTGCTTATATACTGCTAGATCTGACTTGCTAATATATAACTTAGGATTCCTAAGTCCATATTTCTAAGTGTGATTGACCTGTAATTTCTCTTTTCTATATGGTCCTCGCAGGTTTTATATTATTTTTTAAATGCTACTTATCTTTGTTTAGGAGTCTTTGTTTTCAAACACATTTGGGTATTTGTGGGTTTTTACAAGTTTATTTTTATGTATTTAAGATCTTATTTATTTGACAGAGAGAGAGGGGGAGAGAGTGAGACAGAGCACAAGCAGGGGAAGCAGCAGGCAGAAGGAGAAGCAGGCTCCCCACTGAGCAGGGAGCCCGATGCAGGACTCCAACCCAGGACCCCAGGATCATGACCTGAGTCAAAGGCAGACTCTTAACTGACTGAGCCACCGGGTGCCCCAAAAATATTTCGCTATTTTTAAGAATTTGTAATTTCAAAATGAGATGTAACTTTAAAAAGAGATGAAGACTAAGAAGGATTATGGTATAATGATTTTGACTTTCTAATCGATATAAATTTAAATGTTTTTATTTCTATTTCTTAGTACTAAAGTTATTTTTTTAATGTTTCAAGTTTTTATTTGAATTCTCATTAACATAGTGTAATATTGGTTTCATAAGTAGTATTTTAGTGACTCATCACTTACATAAAACTCAGTGCTCAGCACAAGTACCTTCCTTAATACCTATCCCTCCACCCACCCTCAATTTGTTCTCTATCAATAAGAGTCTCTCTTATGATTTGCCTCCCTCTTTTTCCCCCCCTTTCCCTTATGTTCATCTGTTTTGTTTCTTAAATTCCACATGTGTGAATCACATGGCATTTGTCTTTCTCTGGTTAACTTATTTCACTCAGCATAATACACTCTAGCTCCATCCACATCATTGCAAACGGGAATATTTCCTTCTTTCTAAAGGCTAATATTCCATTATGTCTGTGTGTGTGTGTATGTGTATATATATATATATATAAATATAATTCTTTAATTCATCAGTCGATGGACACCTGGGCTTATTTTCACCGTCTGGCTATCGTTGATAACGCTGCTATAAACATTGGGGTGGATGTACCCCTTCAAATCAGTATTGTTCTATCCTCTGGCAAATACCATGCAACTGGTGGATCACAGGGTAGTTCTATTTTTAACTTTTTGAGGAACCTCCATACTGTTTTCCACAGTGGCTGCTCAAGTTTGCAGTCCCACCAGCAGTGTAGTAGAGTTCCCCTTTCTCCATATTCTTGGCAACATCTGTTTCCTGTATTGTTAAATTTAGTCATTCCGACAGGTGTGAGGTGGTATCTCATTGTAGTTTTGATTTGTATTTCCCTGATGGTAAGTGATGCTGAGTAGCTTTCCACGTGTCTGGTATAGCCATCTGTATGTGTTCTTTGGGAATATGTCTATCCAAGCCTTCTGCCCATTTCTTAACTGGGTTGTTTTTGGGTGTCAAGTTTGATTAAGTTCTTTATAGATTTTAGATACTAACCCCTTATCAGATGTCATTTGCATACATCTTCTCCCGTTCTCAAGATTGCATTTTAGTTTTGTTTCCATCGCTGTACAGAACTTTATCTTGATGAAGTCCCTATAGGTTCATTTTTGCTTTTATTTACCCTTACCTCAGGAGATTTGTTTAGTTAAGAAGTTGCTATGGCTGATGTTAAAGAGGTTGCTGCTGTGTTCTCCTCTAGAATTGATGGTTTCTTGTCTCACATTTAGGTCTTTCACTCGTTTTGAATTTATTATTGTGTATGGTATAAGAAAATGGTCCAGCTTCATCCTTCTGCAATTTAGCTGTCCAATCTTCCCAACATCATTTATTGAAGAGACTGTCTTTTTTTCTACCAGATATTCTTTGTGGAATATTTGTGGAATTTGTGGAAATTGAACTGATCATATAGTTGTGGGTCCATTTCTGGGTCCTGTTTTGTTCTATTTATATATGTGTCTGTTTTTGTGCCAATACCATACTGTCTTGATGACAACAACTTTGTAATATAGTTTGAGGTCCAGAATTGTGATGCCTCCAGCTATGCTTTTCTTTTTCAAGATTGCTCTGGCTATCTGGCGTCTTTTGTGGTTCCATACAAATTTTAGGATTGTTTGTTCTAGCTTTGTGAAAAATGCTGGTTGTATTTTGACAGGGTTTGCATTGAATGTGACAGATTTTATTTATCTAGTATTTAGTTTGATAGTACCATAAAACAACTTGAGAAGTAAACCCTCTTTTTCTTCTAGAATTTTAAAAATTGAAATTATTTCCTCCTCAAATACCTGTCTGTATTCACAACTTATGTTTGCCTAAAGATTTTGTGAGAGAAAATTTTGGATACTCAACTGATTTCCATAATGGTAATGGACTTCAGTTTTTCCATATATCCTCCAGTCTGTTTGGTAAGTTACATTTTTCTAGTTATTTGACCATATGGTCTATATTTTCCATTTGTTAATATGAGATTATTCCTAATAGCTTCCAATGATTATTTTATTTTTCTGATAATAGCTATTTGTCTGTTTTAAATCTTTTTTTGCTAAGTCAAGAGTTTTACCAATTTTATTAAGTCTTTTCAAAGAAAATAACTTTTGGGATAATCTCTTTTTGCCATCTATTTCATTCACATTGGCTCCCACCTTTATTATTTGGTTTCCTTCTATAAATCTTTGGGTTTATTCTCTTCCTTTTATAGTCCCTATGTAGAAACTTACTTTCTACTCTATGCATATATTCCCCACTTCTACGTTACTTTATGTGTAGTTCACAAGCTTAAATTTTTAGTATTTTCATGATCATTCAGTTCAAAAGCTTCTAATTTCTATTTATCTTTCAATTCTTAGAGAGTCTAAAAAGACAGAGAGCTGAAAAAAAATGTCATGGTCCCCACATTGAAGAATTGTACAATCTAGTAGAGGAGGTAATGTATGATTTCCTTAATTCTAAGATGCCACTTTGTTTTAAGACATGACACTGATCTACTAACTGCCCCTCAGGGAGAAAAAGAAAAAGCTGTTCCACTTTAAGACATTTTCTACCTTTAAACATGGTAAAATAAGTGCAGAATTGAGAAAATAAATCACAAATAGCTAAATGAAATGCAAGGCAGACAGAAGTACTCAAGAAAGGTACAAGTTATGTGTGACAGGAAGGGAGAAGGAAGAGTAATTATTGATGAAAAAGCACTGGTAAAGAGATTAGGAAGGCATCATGGAAAGGATTTGGAAAGATGATAAGCAAAGCTAATTACAAAATCTTTATTAAGCTAGGTTAAAAAAAGGAAAAGTTAAGTTCTATCTCAATTCTGCTTAAAATGTATAAAAGGGTATTCCAAGTGAAAAGCCATTAACTAGTAGGGCTAGAGGCATAAAAGTACAAGTATTTTTGAGGGGCAGAATATGATCTAGTGTGTTAAAGCACAGGACTATAGCAGCATACTACCAATTAGTCTGGGACTAGATCACTAAAACTATTAAGAACTAGAATGGTATAAATCTGTATTTTTGAATGATGACTGAAAGGAGAATAAAAAGATTAAAAGAAAAGCCTGGAGGCAGAGTTAGTGGGAGGATAAGAAAAAGACTTAACAAGAATAGCAGAGATAAATGAATAGGAGACAGAATGAGTAAGGACAAGTTACTTAACGTGAAGCACAGGAGAAAGTCAAGAGTTGAAGATGATACTGAGGCTGAAACCAAAAGTTTCTAGTTCAAGAGGATAGTGGACAGCCTCCGAGGTGTGGGACCAAGTGCACCTGCCTCACTGAGGCGTGCCGATGGGGGTGTCCATGGCCCTGGTTCTCTGGCCCATGGGCCTGGGGCCAGGGCGCAGCAAAGAAATTGCTTACTGGCTTCTCTCTCCTCCCCTCAACCCCTCCACAGTACTCCTGGGTACAGGTGGCCAAGCCGAGGCCCCAAGAGCAGTGGTTTGAGCTTCCACTCCACTTGCACGTGGCACAGCCATGTGCACACTTGAGCGTGAAAATGATCTTCCATCAAGTAGACCTCTCTCTTGAGCTAAATCAACATTACTGGTTTGAAGAAGAGATCCCCATCTGACCAGACTCAGCAACACAAATTAAATCAGTCTTTTTGAGCAAGGAGTAAAGCTGTATAAAGGTGGCCCAATCACTCTCTTCTGCTTGCACCACCACTGAGCAGCCCCTCTAGGATGGCCACCTACATAGAGGTCGTGCCCTGTACAAGGGCGCCTGGCTGAGATAACCAATGACAGCTGAAATCCTGTCAGGCTCTGCTCACTAAGCTGAGTTTATGGGTAGTCTATGGCTGTGTCTACTGAGACAATGTGGCTCCTTTCCTAAGTTGTACCAAGGTACCCTGTATGGGCTAGATGCAGTTCTGACCATCCTAGTACCATATCCCAGTTCTACCCAGGATTATATTCCTTACCTCAGATGGAATGAAGAGTCTCATGAACAGATTAGGTTTATTTTACAAGATGAAATATTTGACCAGACGTGAAATTGTATAGATAAAACTCATAAAGTTATTACTATGGATATGAATTATGTTTGTATGTATTTATATGTGTGCGTATCTAGTTAAGTGAATACATATTTTTATGTATCCGAAATTAGCACAACTTAAACTTAGTAATACTGAAAATAAAACTATTTTGGGTATTGGGGGAAAAAAGAGGATAGTGGAATTAATAGTGAAATAGAGTACACAGAAAGACAAGTAAATCTGAGAGAGAGGAGTTCATTTTTTGACACTGTCAGTTTGAGGAGTGGCTAAAACACACACACGGGGTTATGTCCTATACAAAAGCAGAAATGTGTTAAGTGTTCAGCAAAGAATCCAAGATGCAGATGTAAACTAATTTAGTATACTGAAACAGTGATGATGGCTGAAAAGGTGAAAGTAGATAGACTTTCCCCAACAAAAAAATAAAGTATCTATTGTCCCAATATTGGAAGTTAAGTTCAGAGAGGGAAAGTAATTTGGCTAAGATCACATAACTAAGTAATATAGCAATTTGGCAGACCTGACTCCAAAGAGTCTAGTCACTAAGCCAGACTATCTTCCATTTTTAAGGATATACAGAGAGCAAAGGGAGACTGATAAAAAACATGAGAAAGGTAGGACAGTCAGGAGAATAAAATATTACAGAAGGTAGTATAATGGTAGATGAGTTGTAAAGAGTTGGACATCATCAATATGATGAACTACAACAAAGAATTGAGAAAACTAAGAATGGAGGAGAGGAGATCGTACTCTGCAATTGTTACTGAGTTAATATTAGGATTACTGCAAAGGAATCGTGGCAGCAGGGCTTAAAAGTTAAGTGAGGAGTAGAAAGAGGAGCCCAGAGTAGTCTTAGCAGTGTCTTCTATAAACTCTCAGCTCAGTTTCCTTTAGCCTTGTTTCCAAGTCTCTCCAGATCTACAACTTCAGCTTTATAGTACATTCTCAAAGGTCTCTAATCCACAATGGCTCCAGGAAAGCAGCCTCCCTGAAGCAAGTACATGGCTGGGGTAAAAAAAAAAAAAAAAAAAAAAAAAAAGAGAGAGAGAGAACCACATCCATTCTATTATTTGTATTTCAGGGACTACAGTATTAACATCTTCTCTTTATCCAGAGGGCTAGACAAGATGATCAAATCAGACCTTAGAATCTCAGAGAAAATAGAATCCAATCAACTGAGAAACCCTTAAAAGTAACACACAGAAGTATTCAGCAACACAGGACACATAAAAGAAACCCTCAACTACATATATGTTCTAATACTGTAAACACATTTCCTAAGTGATATGAATAATGTAATTACAATTAAATGGAAAATGAAACTCATATTTCATTAATAAGTAATCTATATAACGACTCATATACTAAGAGTGAAAAAACAGCATACTTAAAAGAGAAAGTGAGTCTTCAGGAGTAGAGAGAATGTAGAATAGAAAGTGACCTATTACCGAGTGATATTCAAATGCAGCTTTAAATTTCATGTTAAAAACATAACAAGTGCTGCTTGTACCGGATTAAGAAAAATACCTTCCTTCCATTATTATTAAAGTAGTAATTTTATATCTGGTTTCAAAAAAAATCTACTTCACAAAAAATGTATTTTGTTGGCCCTTTCTGAGAGTTATAGTATGTTAATGGAAAGAAATTTTTTTTAACTTTCTTGTATTAGGCTTTCATAGGCATATAAAATATGCCAGCATTGAAACTATGTAACAATAGTTTAAAATCCTATAAAATGAGCTGAACACAGCTAACAATGTTCAAAGTGGAAAATTTAGCTGCACACTTCTCAGTATCAACAAAATGACCTTTGGCTGCAATGGCAGAAAGAAGTTTTATCTTACATGCCAACTCTAACTGATTTTATTTCTTGAAGCACTGCTTCAAGAATTCTGGGCTATGGTGAGTTGGGAAAATGCTATAGTTTACGCCATAAACAGAAGAAAAAATGGACGCATTAAGAACTCTAGTACGTGTATGCCACCCCTGTTAAGTCTCACAAATATTACTGATTTTAACTATTGGCGTCTGAGTTCTAAATTACTTACTACAAGGAAGTCAAGACTCTAAAGACATTTCTGAATTTTATCACTCTTCAATGTGAGTTTCTACATTTAACATTTCAAACCTATGCAAATTTCTACAATTAACTAACTATATACCTGGCATGCCGGTAGCAAGACCCTGACCAAAAGCCAAAGTTGGATTTGCTGCTGCAAGTGATTCTGCCTGCTGCCCTTGCTGGCCCTGATTGGGAGTAAGAGGGCGCTGACCAGCTCCAGCTCGAAGAACCTACAAAGGACAAATGATTTTCTTAAAAACGAAATTATAAAATAACAGATAAATAAATTTATCTCAGGTAACTCTGTTACATAAAACAGTCTTTGGGTATTCTTTGAACACTTTATTATGTGCAATGAAACGTTGATTTAGCATAAAAAATATAAAATACTTAAAATCAAAACCACAATCACTGGCTCTTGACAACTAGCACAATCTATTAAGTGACATGGAGATTCCAGAAGGCCTTTGGGAAAAATTATTTCTATTTAGTATTTGTGCTCTTTAACTTACCAATGTAGTATTAAAATAAAAGAAATTTATTTGGAAGGGGAAATGGAAAAATCTTAGATCATATTAATTTCACAAAGATAGATAAACAATTCAGGATAAGGGGGATTCACTGGTAACACCAACTGTGTAAGTAAGTCTCACACGTAGATGTGTGAATTGTTCAGGTAGTATGATATTTCCATGTTTGCCCAAAGAAGACACAGGTTAAAAAAGAATTTATTAAATCATGCTGTAGAATAATCTACAAGGACTGAGCCAAAGGACTACTTCAACAGAACATCAATACAGTATTCAAGTACAGAAAGGAAATTTAGACAAAATTTAGCTGTCAAGTAACACTATACGTGGCATTAAGTTGCTTCTTTGGTATAATTATGAAGAATCTGACAACCAAATTCTGAAATCATCAATAGTGTTTCCACATTTATTAAAATAGTTCGAGGAAAGCGGGGGCTTGGGGGGTGGAGGGTGGGGACACCTGTGTAATAAACATTTTCTGTTTTAAGAAGTTAAATCTAATGTTTAGTGAAAATACTTTCATCTTGCTTAAAAATATAAAGTACACAGTAATCCTTTCCTGGTCAGATATATACTAATATTTAAAATAGTAATTTAAATACCGAGAAGAAAATGAAATGATAATTACTTGAATAGGAAAATTAGCACTCTTGAAGAGGTGATGAAAAGAAAATTAAAAATTGCTAGAAATTTCAAGACAGTTTCATAATAGAAACATAGAAACAGAATACATCCAAATCTTTAAACTCATATAATTAGAGAAAAATGTAATCAATACACTTGTACACCAACTATGTACTAGGTACTATATTACATACTGAAGAAGATGAAAAGACACAGATCTTGAAAACAAAGAACATCTCGAATTTCAAAGACTCTCTACGTATTAATTTAATGAAGGCAGGCCTGTACCTGTTGCTGTCCAGGCTGGGCTTGTGACGCTGCTTGCTGATTTGCTGTGTTGTTTGCCGCAGCTGCAGCTTGTTGCTGAAATAAATTGGCTGGATACACCCCCCACGGAACACCATAATACTGAGGTGGAACCACTGCTGGACCTAAACCCCACAACCCACCCCACCCCCCCAAAAAAAAAGTTACTTACATTTTATAGATAAATGAGGTCAGTTACCATTACATCATAAAAAGGAACAGTATATTAAGACTTAGAGCAAATGTCCTTATAATCCTCTACCCACTTAACACCTGCTACATACTTTCCTTTTTTTTTTTTTCTGATTCTATTAGGGGGACAGTCTCATTCAGATATGATTATTTAAAGAGAAAGTATTCAG
Organism: Nasua narica; assembly: GCA_028533885.1. Classification (NCBI taxonomy): domain Eukaryota; kingdom Metazoa; phylum Chordata; class Mammalia; order Carnivora; family Procyonidae; genus Nasua; species Nasua narica. The sequence continues at coordinate 13,144,250 of CM052811.1, forward strand.
GAGTGACAGCAACTTATGGGAATGGCCCTTAATGGAAATGGTAAAGATAAAGTCAAGAGGACCAATGAACTAACAGGACACTTAGCAATCTATGCAACATTTAATGCATGCCAGTTTATGGGTTTGATACTGGCAAACACATAATATTTTTAGGGAAGGAACATTAGACTTCATAAAATTGTAAGATTTACTATGTTCAATTCAAATTCTCTTTAAAAAGGTCATTTTCTGGGGACGCCTGGGTGGCTCAGTTGGTTGAGCGACTGCCTTTGGCTCAGGTCATGATCCTGACGTGGGATCGAGTCCCGCATTGGGCTCCTTGCTCCGCAGGGAGCCTGCTCCTCTCTCTGCCTCTGCCTGCCTCTCTGCCTGCTTGTGTTCTCTCTCTGTTAAATAAATAAATAAAATCTTTAAAAAAAAAAAAAAGGTCATTTTCTGATTATTGAAAAGAATTACAATAATAAAAACACTTTTATCTTTTTATTTGCAATCTATAACATAAAACTAGGGAACATTCTGGTACCAAGTGCTACAACTGTTATTTGAATTATAAATCTTCAATTTAAAAATATTCTTCTTTAAGTTTTTATTAAACATATTCTTCACATTTGAAACAGAATTAGCCATAATTCTCACAAAACAATTGAAAATCATATGAAATGAAACTTCAGTGTTTATATGGGTAGGAAAATGGGACTAGTGAGTCAAGACTAGAAAGAACTAGGTATTAGAAAGCACAGAGAGACACAAACATGTGAAAGTAAAGTAGGAAAAATAGAATGAATTGTTATTACTCTATTCTACTTTTAAGTAACATCTGCTCCCAAGAGAGGAAAGAGCATGCACAATATGGCCCACCATTATTAAGCTGATGAATAAGATGTCATGATTACTGATTGATATAACAAAGGCCTAAAATTCCACTGATATGATTGTAGTACAGCTATTTAACATTTTGTAAAGTTAAATTGTTAAACTCTGGGTTTTACTTTGTTTTGGAAGAAAATAAACCCCAGTACGATTTACTGAAACAACTCAAGTAAAAAGCATTAAAAAATTTAAAGATAAAATATATTTCTGAAGATAGTTTAAACAAATCTACAATGAGAACTATTAACAGGATTTATGAAGGAAGAATACATTATCAAAACAAGAGTCAGACATCTACCTAGAATCTCTCTGTCTAAAACAGTAGCCAGAGGTCACTTGTGGCTACTTTAGACTTAAAAAATTGAATAGTCCAAACTGAGATGTGCTGTAAGTATGATATATGCAAGATTTTGAGGACTTTGCACAGGGTGGTTGTGTGTGTGTGTAAAAGATCTATTAGTGGGGCGCCTGAGTGGCTCAGTGGGTTAAAGCCTCTGCCTTCAGCTCAGGTCATGATCTCAAGGTCCTGGGATCGAGCCCCACATTGGGCTCTCTGCTCAGCGGGGAATCTGCTTCCTCCTCTCTCTGCCTGCCTCTCTGCCTACTTGTGATTTCTCTCTGTCAAATAAATAAATAAAATGTTAAAAAAAATCTATTAGTAACTTAAAATTATACTAAAATGATATTTTAGGGGAGCCTGGGTGGCTTAGTGGGTTGAACCCTCTGCCTTCGGCTCAGGTCATGGTCTCGGAGTCCTGAAACTGAGACCCACATCGGGCGCTCTATTCAGCAGGGAGCCTGCTTCCCCCCCCCTCCCCCCGCCTGCCTCTCTGCCTGCTTGTGATCTCTGTCAAATAAATAAATAAAATCTTTAAAAAAAATAAAAATAAAATGATATTTTAGATATTTTGGCTAAATCACTGAAATTAATTTTATTTTTTTTTACTTATTTTATAATGTAGCTACTAGAAAAACTTAAATTACATTATTTGGCTCACATTCTATTTCCACTGGGTAGCACCGGTCTTTTGCCCAAGCCCAGAATGCCTAGAATGCTTACTTTCAAAACTAACAATTTCTTAAAGGAGTTTCTTTCGATTCCATAGATTGTATGATACACCAGAACTTTACATACTAACATCCAGTTACATAGCACCAAGACAGTTCATTCCTTCTTTATGGAATCACACACAGATCTATACCAAAAACTACTGAATATGACAGATCAGTTTCGGTCTGCTAAGCAAGCTATCAAACAAAAATTTGGGATTAACATTTATTTTCTCACTTAATATTTTAAGTCTTGAGTATAAAAAAAAGTCCCAAACTCTCAGAAAAGACTAACTGTTCTTTGGTCATAATAACTACCAGAAGTGGTGTTTAAAATGGTCTTATTCATCAGTGACAATACATATCAGTGAACGAAGTAAAAAAAACTGTGGTAGTCTAGAGTTATGAAATTCAATTGGCAGGCTCACTCCAGTGAACATACATCTATCTGTGGCTGATATTACCTTGTTTCTGCCTCTGTGACCAACATAATAACTCATACGTAAGATTCATTAATTTGTCTCTATACCCAACTCAGCCTAAAATAGCCTCCTTATAACCCTACAGAAGATCAACAAATTGCTTTGCTCAACGGGATGGTACCTGACCAGCACACAACTCTCCTCACTTAAATAAGTAATAAATATAGTTTTGGGCTTAAAAACATTTTCCCCCAGCTTTAATGAGATACCACTAACATGTAACATTGTATAGTTTTGGCTTTCATTTTAGATTTTGAGTGGTAGTTTCAGGTTCTGACAGTAAGTTCTTTGCAACTCCATCCCTCCATTTTGCCCCTCAGATGGCTTGCACATTTTAATACTGCTAAATAAACTTTCTAGATACTCATTCTCTCAAGATTGCTGAAGCTCTTTACCTCATACTGTCCCTGACATGGATATTTATAGCACCTACTCTCAGTTTATTTTATGAGAAGTGACTTTACTTTGCACTGTCTCTGTGCAGTGCACAAAAGAATTGGTCACAAAAGGGAAGATTTATAGTTGACAGTGTAAGATTTCTGAAACTACAAAATTAAAATATAAATCAACTATGTACATGAGGAAAGAGTTATCAGGCTTAGGCTTTTTCCTAGCACTACAATAGGAAAAATAGTAAACTAACTCTCTGGAAACTTCAGTTCATTTTAGATAAATGTTTCATTTTCCTAGGCCCTTCAAATTGCCCAAATAGACAAAAATAAAGCTTATAACAGAATTAAAACTAAATCCATAATAAGCAACAAGGTTGAATAGTAAGTTACCTGCTAATGTTGCTGCTGCAGCCAATCCTGCTGCAGTATATGGATCAGTCCCTGGAGGAGCAGCACTAATAATATATGGATTTGGCACAAATGCTGCTGGAGCAAGGCCTGCTGAGAATACACCAGCTGTATATAAAAAGGGAGAAATAATAAGTGAAAATGAAAAGTCTGATTTTCTTCATTAGGTAAAATCATTTCTACACTAGATCTGGAGTGGGGGAGGAGAGTGTATATAATGGTTCAAATTCTGATTAACTGAGTGACCTTGGCATGTAACTAACACAGCCTGACTCTGAGATTCTTTGTTTATGAAATAGGTGTATCACCACATCTTAAGAGAATTTTTCGTGAGAATTTAAATGATACTGAGTATGAAATGACTACACAGAACTAGCACAACAGGCACACAATAAATGTTGAGAGCTAGAGATATTGTTCCACAATAGTTTCCCATTAAATCTTTATTAAGTATACAATATGCTAGGGATTCAACAGTGAAGAAGACAGATAAGATCTGCCCTCACAAATCAATCCATCTAATGAGAAAACAAGCAAATTGGCAATTAGAATAAAGTACAGTAAGTGCTATGGGCATAGACAGAAGGGGTACTTAAGCTTCAGGAGTGGGTAGGATGAAGAGGGGCTATAGGGCAAGACAAGACAAAACAAGTTATAATCAGAAGGAAGACCCATAAAGATCTTCCTGGGTTATTGTAAGTAGTTTGAACTTTACCCCGAAAGCAAGAGAAGAAAAATGAAGGGCTTTAAGCACTGTAGTGACTTTAAGGCCACTTCTGCATCTAACGTATGCCAATGTAAACTTCGTAAAAGCTAGCGAAGATTTTAAAATATTCATTTGCAGTACTTATTACACAAGAGAACTGTTGGTATTGAGGAATCACTGTGTATAACATTTATCATAAGGTACTAACTGCCAGAGGTGTCTCTTCTGGAAAATAATGGAGACGAGTTGAAGGTGAGGAAATAATAAAAGGGGGGTGTTTAAAGTTAAAAGAGATCAAAAAGGTTCAATTTTAGGGCGCCTGGGTGGCGCAGTTGGTTGAGCGACTGCCTTCGGCTCAGGTCATGGTCCCGGAGTCCCGGGATCGAGTCCCGCATCGGGCTCCCAGCTCCATGGGGAGTCCGCTTCTCACTCTGACCTTCTCCCTTCTCATGCTCTCTCTCACTCTCTCTTGCCTAATAAATAAATAAAATCTTTTAAAAAAAAAAAAAAAGGTTCAATTTTAAAAAATGATGAATGAGGTGCCTGGCTGACTCAGTTGGTAAAGCATATATGACTCCTGATCTGGGGTTGTTGAATTTGAGCCCCACAATGGGTGAAGACATTACTTAAAAAGAAAAACTCTTTTAAGATTTTTATTTATATTTATTTGTCAGAGGGAGAGAGACAGTAATCACAAGCAGGCAGAGTAACAGGCAGAGGGATAAGCAGGCTCCCTGCGGAGCAAAGAGTCCGATACAGGACTCAATCCCAGGACCCTGGGATCATGACGAGCCAAAGGCAGACACTTAACTGACTGGGCCACCCAGGCATCCCAAAAAGAAAATTTTTAAAAATAAATAAAGATGAGTAAGAATGGGAAAGAGGAATATAAAATCATGTGGACATAAGTAACTTTAAAAAAAGTATTCAAAAGCAGCACTTATCTTAAAAATCTAGACCTTAAAATCAAGATTCAGAAACTTCTACATTACAGTTTTTAAATGTTTTGACTGTGATCCACAGTATGAAATATATTTCACATTGACCTAGTGTTCATACATACATATACATGCCACAAAAATGTCAAAAACATTATCCCTATAAAATTCCACCATAACCTATTTTTTACTTTTCTACTTAATCTTTTTCATTAATTTCTATAAATCTATTTGATTTCTAAAAATAGTGGTCATGGGCGCCTCGGTGGCGCACTTGGTTAAGCAACTGCCTTCGGCTCAGGTCATGATCCCGGAGTCCCGGGATCGAGTCCCACATCGGGCTCCCAGCTCCATGGGGAGTCCCCTTCTCACTCTGACCTTCTCCCTTCTCATGCTCTCTCTCACTCTCTCTCTTTCCTAATAAATAAATAAATAAAATCTTAAAAAAAAAAAACTTAAAAAATTAAAAATAGTGGTCATAACCCATAGCACTGATTTCGTGCACAGGCACAAAAAAGCCATTTGAAAAATCTGCTTTTGGGGCATCTGGGTGACTCAGTGGGTTAAAGCCTCTGCCTTCGGCTCAGGTCATGATCTCAGGGTTCTGGGATTGAGCCCAGCATCCAGCTCTCTGCTCAGCGGGGAGCCTGCTTCTCCCTCTGCCTCTGGCTCCCTCTTTGCCTACTTGTGATCTCTCTCTTCTCTGTCAAATAAATAAATAAAATCTTAAAAAAAAAAAAAAAAAAGAAAAATCTGCTTTTAATAGAGGAAAAATCAGAGGGTTCAATAAAAATCCCTGCACTATTTAAAAAATCATTTCCTCAGAGTTGGATCCTTAAATACACCTGAGGGCAAAGGTTTCAAGATTTCCTTCTGGTTCCTTTACCATAAATTATCTTTATCACAGAAAACAATGGATGCAGTGGTATTCATGTCCTCTCACACCACTACAAAATCTCAAAGCCAAGATGCAGTTTTTTTATATTCCGTATTTCATGATTTTAAAAGACTGCTTTTAAAATCTCAAAAACTACTGGAGCATACAAAATGTAAAGCCAAAGTCCTCGTGTACTCTTTACTGACCATTGGTTTATATCCTTCTAAATTTTTCAATTTTAGAAATAATTTTAACATAGCTTTTTCCATATTTATGTTAGATATGAAGTTTCAGATATTGAAAAACAAGGAATTAGTTCCACCTAACGGATACATATTGAACCTTCTGTTGAAAAAATGTTTCTCATTTAAGCTCATGATTGAAGAAATATTTACAACATAAGAGACATCAAATGTTTGTGTATTACATAAATATATATTTACTTGTATGTTTGCACATATTCATACACACGAATGTGTATCTGTGTTTATACATGCACACAAATATATACATCCTTCTACATTTTTAAATGCACACAAACACACAGTCACACATTTTATATCGTAGTCTATAATGATACTTTAATATGTTTTCACTTGCCAATTAACCATAGGTCCCTTTCTATGTCAACAGATAATCTAGGGCATCTGGGTGGCTCAGATGGTTAAAAATCTATCTTCTGCTCAGGTCATGATCCTGGGGTCCTGGGATGGAGCCCCACACTGGGTGGGAGGGAGGGTCCCTGCTCAGCAGGGAGCCTGTTTCTCCTGCTCCCTTGCTGCTTCCCACCCGCTTGTATTCTCTGGCTCTCTCTCTGTCAAATAAATAAAATCTTAAAAAAAATTTCGTTGTTGTTGTTTTGGGTTGCCTGGGTGGCTCAGTCAAGTTGAGTGTCTGCCTTCGGCTCAGGGCATGATCTTGGGGTCCTGGGACCTCAAGAGGCAAGTTTGCTTCTCCCTCTCCCTCTTTGATCTCTCTGGCTCTTACTCTCTCTCAAATAAATAAATAAAAGGTCTAAAAACTTTTTTTTTAAAGATTTTATTTATTTATTTGTTAGAGAAAGAGAGAGAGAGTGAGAGAGAGCATGAGAAGGGACAAGGTCAGAGTGAGAAGCGGACTCCTCTTGAAGTTGGGATCCCGATGTGGGACTCGATCCCGGGTCTCCGCGATCATGACCTGAGCTGAAGGCAGTTGCTCAACCAACTGAGCCACCCAGGCGCCCTAAAAACTTTTAAATAAGATAAAGTTATAGTTCTCTGACGGACGAAGAATTAGAAATTAAGACAAAAAAATTTTTATAAATTTTTTATTCATTTATTTGAGAGAGAGAGAGAGGCGGGGAGAGGCAGAGAGAAGGGACAAGCAGACTCCCTACTGGGCAGGGAGCCCCATGTGGGGCTCAATCCCAGGATCCCGAGATCATGACTTGGACTCCGAGGCAGATGCTCAACCAGCTAAGCCACCCAGTTCCCCTCTCATTTAAACTTTTAATCTATCAGGAAGAGGACCCAATTATCTCCAAGCTATTTTCCAAATACATTCTTTTATCATTGAGATGTCAATTAAAATTAAAATCTACCCCTGCACAGTAAACAGACACACTTGCACATATGTCTACTGCAAAGTGTTCTTGTCTATTATCTACTTGTATATATCTAGGTCAGTACCACACTGTTTTAATTGCTGAAAATAGTAACTTTTGATATATACTTGAGTAGGTCCCCCTCTTTCCACTTTAGTTTTCCATTAATATTCCCGTTTTACTTTTCTAAGATAAACATCAAAAACAAACTTCCAAGTTCCAAAAAAATTCTACTGGGATTCCAACGAAGAATACACTAAAACCACAAATTAATTTAAGTGAAGTGACATCTTCAAAGGTATGTGTCTACTTTTATTTGAGACTTCAGGAAAAGGTATAGTCGGCTATGCCTTGCACATCTTTAGTTACTACTGATTCCAATCCTTAGCTTCTAGTTTCTCTGTCTCTGCCAAGTACTGATTACTTTGGGTTTAGTGTTCTTGGACATTTCCCAAGTTTTACTCCAGTTCATTTCATCCTAGGTGACAGCTACTCAATAATGAACCCCACCTAGGTGTTTTTACTTACGAGACTCTGAAATGGTTGATTTTCACATCATTAGGTTTCAAGACTGCTGATCTTTGATGGCTTTAAGTCCTTTATCTTTTAAGATTGTGAATCAACTTTTAAAGTTCTTTCCGAAACTTTAAGATTCTCTTATTTCTACATTTTGGTTGTAAATTCTACAGTTTGTTACATGACTGGGTGCTTTCTGGCTGATCTTTCCCGTTTGCACTGTGAATTTTGCTTGCAATACTATCTGAGAGATTCTCTTATAATCACCTGTCCATCAGGTAGTATCAAGACTGCTAACTACACATCATAAAGTTAAGTCTCCAAACCAAGACTTATTTATATTTGTGGCCTGGGTGCTCTTACTACACATGGTTAGCATGTCTCAAACTCAAATCCTGGTAGCGTGTAGGCCCTCTATTTATTTGCCCCCTTACAGCCTTCTGCAGGCTATATAGTTTATTTCTAATTTTCTAATTCACTAATCTACTTTAATTTACCTCTTGATTTCCCATACTACATAAATTTCCCAGACACCTCAACAACCGTTCTTTTCTCTTTCTCTACATTTTCATTGTAGATGTCTATTTATAAAAAATAAAAATATAGGGCGCCTGGGTGGCTCAGTTGGTTGGGCAACTGCCTTCCGCTCAGGTCATGATCCCGGAGTCCCGGGATCGGTCCCATATCGGACTCCCGGCTCTGCGGGAAGTCTGCTTCTCCCTCTGACCTTCTCCCCTCTCATTCTCTCTCTCTCTCAAATAAATAAATAAAATCTTTAAAAAATAAAAATAAAATAAAAAATAAAAATATACTGGACCTATTATCTCTTTCTGGCCCAGTCCAAGAGCCAAGTCCAGGTTGCTACCTATTTTTATATAAACTAAGAACAATTTTAACATTTTTAATAGCTGAAAATAATAAAATAATAGCTTGCAACACATGAAAATTATATGAAATTCAACTTACAGTGTCCACGGTAAAATTTCATAGGAATATGGCCATACTCATTCCTCTATCATTTAAGGTTCCTTTTGTGCTCTAATACCAGAGTTGAGTATTTGTGATTGAGATCATATGGCTTGCCAAAATTACAATATTTACTATCTGGGCCTTTATAAAAAAGCTTGTCAATCCCCACTCTGGAAGAATCTTCTAGAGCCACACTGTCTATTATGTTACAGCCACATATAGCCACAGAGTATCTGAAACGTGACTAGTCTATTGAGATCTGCTCAAAGTGGAAAAATCCTGATTTGAAAAACTTCATATAAAGAATTTAAATTTTGCATTAGTAAGTTTTATACTGGTCACATTTAAAATAACATTTTTGGATATAATGGGTTAAATAGTATATTCAAATTAATTTCACCTATTTCTTTTTACTTTTCAAAATATGGCTACAAAAGAATTTAAAATTCTATGTGGCACATATATTTCTATTGTACAGTGCCGTTCTAAAATGGGCTTTCAGCCAGCCAAGAGATGACTAGGCAAACTTGGATACTAAGACTGATAGTCAACAATGAATATATTTAGCTATGGAATAAAGATTAAAAGGTAGAGTCAATTTTGGTAAATTATGCTTAGAAATAGTTCCATTTTTATTCAGGTTTTCAAATTTATGTGCATGGTTTCCTAGATGGCTTCACAAAGTTCTGCCAAGATTTAAAAGACAACATAAGTTCAATGTTACTTGAAATACTCTAAGGTATTAAAATGGGGAATAGTTCTAAAATTTTTTTTTTAAGATTTTATTTATTTATTTGACAGAGAGATTGAGATCACAAGTAGGCAGAAAGGCAGGCAGAGAGACGGGGAAGCAGGCTCCTGCTGAGCAGAGAGCCGGATGCAGGGCTCGGTCCCAGGACCCTGAGATCATGACTTGAGCCGAAGGCAGAGGCTTTAACCCACTGAGCCACCCAGGCACTCCTAGTTCTAAATTCTTTTCACGAAATGATCATATTTCAAAATCTGACAAAAATGCAAGAAAATACACAAACCTTAGGATTAAGTTCATGTACATTATTGATGTAGACATCCTAAATAAAACATCAGCAAATCGAAAGAGTTCATTAACAAATTATACACATTTTTTATTCCATGAACACAAGAATGATTCAATTAGAAAATATAATCATAAACTTTAATATCTGCTATAACCAAGAGCTTTCATAGATACCAATTTAAAGATTTAATAAAAGGAGGCCATTTACAAGGACAAGAAAAGGTAAAATACCTAACAAACTTATCAAGAAATATGCAAACTTAGGTGATAAAACTTTAAAGTACCGATAAACAACAAAAAAGCAGACTTGAACAAAAGTAAAAATACATTATGTACTGGTTAGCATACTTAATGTAATAAAGACGTAGATTTTCCCAAAGTTAATTTAAAATTTAAACCCAATCTTCTGGAAGTAAATAAATAAGCAAATTACTAAAATTCATATAAAAAGGCAATTAAGAAGAGAAAATTTAAAACTTCAAAAGGCAGAGCAATGGGTATACTAGCCTGTCACATATTAAAACATACTATATAAAGCCTCAAGAAATAAAAAAGGGTTATACTAGTCTGTGAGCAGACAGGAATCACTACTTTTTTTTCTTCTTTAAATTTTATTTATTTCAACGAGAGAGAGAAAGCACATGACATGCACGCTCAAGAAGGGAGAGAGAACCCCAAGCCAACTCAGCGCTGAGGATGGAGCCCTGTAAGGGGCTCAATCTCATGACCCTGAAAGCATGACCTGAGACGAGATCAAGAGTCAGATGCTGAGCCAACTGAACCACCCAGGTGCCCCAGGAAGCACTACATTTCTAATAAGGAGAACTAAGTATAGGGTTAAAGGAAGCTGGGGGCAAAGAATGCACGCTGCTATTAGAAGCCATCTAGAGGGGCACCTGGGTGGCTCAGTGGGTTGGAGCCTTCGGTTTGGGTCGTGAGCTCTCTGCTCAGTGGGGAGCTTGCTTCCCCTTCCTCTGCCTACTTGTGATCTCTCTCTGTCAAATACATAAAAAAAATCTTAAAAAAAAAAAAAAAGCCATCTAGAAACATGTGGTCGGTCACCTTTGATTAAAACCAAAAATAAAATATGAGACCTAGGAGACCTTCTTGCATTGACACAAAAAAATACAAAGGCAAGGGAAGAGAATCAACTTAGTTTATCACCTCCTCCCACCCCGTCCTGTTTCCATAGATTATGATGAGGATAATATTCACACCTTTTCCAACTGGAAAATAAATTAAGATCAGCTAAAATCAGGCATAAAAACGGTTACATAAATCTACACGTGATAAAATGATGTGACACTATATATACATTTACCAATGTCATATTCTCGGTTTTGGTACTACACTATAATTATGTAAGATGTAGCCTCTCTGTACTCTCCTTGCAACTCCATGTGAATCTATAATTATTTCCCCAAAAAAGGTGAAAAAACAGACATAAAACCCCAACATGGACAACATGTACCAATGCTTCAGTAGTAACAAATGCATAATTGCAATAATTCACATTAAAAGCTAAAGGTCAAAGACCAAATAACTTAATGAAGAAAACATTTTAAGGAATTTTCTTGGGAATCTAATTCTTTAAAATAAACATTGAGGGCGCCTGAGTGGCTCAGTTGGTTAAGCGACTGCCTTCAGCTCAGGTCATGATCCTGGAGTCCCGGGATCGAGTCCCATACCGGGCTCCCAGCTCCACAGGGAGTGTGCTTCTCTCTCTGACCTTCTCTCCTCTCATGTGCTCTCTCACTCTCTCTCTCAAATAAATAAAAATAAAAATAAAAAAAAAATAAAGTAAAATAAACATGGGGAGGGGGCGCTGGATGACTCAGGCATTAGGTGTCTGCCTTCGGCTCAGGTCATGATCCCAGGGTCCTGGGATCGAGCCCCATATCAGGATCCTTGCTCGACGGAAAGCCTGCTTCTCCCTCTCCCACTCCCCCTGCATGTGTTCCCTCTCTCGCTGTGTCTCTGTCAAATAATAAATCTTTAAAAAAAAAATAAGCATTTTGACTGATAATAGATAGAACTACATTTGAACTTCTAAACGTTTGACTCTCTCAACTTCACACTGAGAAAAAAAGCTTATGTGCTGACAGCTTTCATCAAGTTATATAGATTTTTTTTTTTAAGATTTTATTTATTTATTAGGAAAGACAGAGAGTGAGAGAGAGCAGGCCAGAGTGAGAAACGGACTCCCCACGGAGCTGGGAGCCCGATGTGGGACTCGATCCCGAGTCTCCGGGATCATGACCTGAGCCGAAGGCAGTCGCCCAACCAACTGCGCCACCCAGGGGCCCAAGTTATATAGATTTTTATTTATTCAAGGATACAATAATCAGAAATAGTTCTTCCCTAGTTAATCTTTACTCTTGCCATGTAATTAATTACTCTTTGATCTCAATGAGATGTGGGGTTTTTTTTTGGTAGGTATGTACATATGTATTTATTTATTTGACAGAGAGAGAGATCACAAATAGCCAGAGAGGCAGGGTGGGGATGGGGGGGTGGAGAAGCAGGCTCCCCGGTGAGCGGAGAGCCCGATGTGGGGCTCGATCCCAGGACCCTGAGATGATGGCCTGAGCCGAAGGCAGAGGCTGTAACCCACTGAGCCACCCAGGCACCCCTCAATGAGATGTTTTAAAATATAACGATGTAACACCATTCAATAAAAGAAAAATGAAGCATTCTAATTAACACTAACATAAGATTTTCTAAGATTTTTCTAACACTAACACAAGCATTCTAATTAATACTAACACAAGATTTTCTCATCAAAATGGTGAAGACTCACCTATATGTGGCTGCTGAGCTGCAGCTAATGCATACTGCTGCTGCTGAGCTGCAGTTAACTGCTGAACTGTTAATGCATTAGTCCTCTGAAAGAGCTATTAGAGAAAATATTTAATATAAAGGTTAGTCTCAAAGCATTTCATTTCTATTCAGAAAGCTGTGAATAGTGTATTTTAACAATTAATCACTTTCTCAACCATAAAAACATTTTATTTATAAAACATTAAGTATTTAAGAATACTCTTGTTATTCGTGTCAATGCCTCATAGTACTTCAGGCTACCCCAGCACATAGTTAAGAGGAGCTTCTTTAAAGGAGGGTCATGTTTTACCTGCTGCTGAGAATTGTAGTCAAAAAGGCCTACAGTAGCTCCTGAAGAGTCCATGGGTACCTGATTACCAGGATAGTCAAACTGTAAGGAATCCAGACCAACTTGTTCCATGGCATCCAGATTCTGAGTTTCAGGATTTGAAAAATCTTCAACAAGTGGTTTATTAGCTGTAGGATTAGGAAGAGGCCCCAATCCTTCTGGAGGATTAGTATTGGGGCCCAGGCGCTCAACTACTTCAGTTGGAGAGGCTTGACGACTTCCAGGAGTACGACTATATAAAGAAAACGGAAAGGCCTTATGAGTAAAAGTAGTCAGTCACAGTTGGAATGGGAAAGTAGGAAAATCATGAAAAACAAACGGTTGTAAAATACAGAGGGCAAATCAGGCACACCAGGTCACTAACCACTCCACTTCATCATTTTTTTTTGTCTAATTTTACTTCCTCTTAAGAACAGACATGGTTTTGTTTTGTTCGTATTACTAACAATCACTCTCTCTAATTTGAATAGCACAAAGATATTGAACTGAATTTTACAGGTAACAAAATTGGCCAGTATCACAACTTAAGCATAGACTACCCGAAACTTTTCTCAACTCAGACAAAATGAATGGTAAGTATGAATAGTAGACTATCAAGTGACAAACATGGGAAGGCTCAAAACCAAAACCCACCTACCACTTCTGGTCTTATCCACCAGCACAGAATTTTGCCATGATATCCTGCTTAATGATGGTTCAGAAAAAAACCAAAATGGCCATAAAGGATGGCTTTCATGACTTCAGAGTATAAAATGTGGGATACAATGGAAAAGGACATGAAATAAGATGAAGGCTGACTCCAGTCTCTGTCTTTAAATATGATTTTGAGCAAATCATTTCATATTCCAGGCCTTAGTTTCTTAAATGAGACTAAAGACATAACCTTCTTGTGCTTATTGTTTCAAGTAAGGACAAAAAAATGAAGTGTGAAAAGTCTCTATGACTGCTCTCCAAAAACCATCTTTTTATCACACAAATCATCAGAAAGAGGGGCGCCTGGGTGGCTCAGCCACCAGGTGTCTGCCTTTGGCTCAGGTCATGATCCCGGGGTCCTGGGACAGGGCCCCATGTGTAGCTCCCTGCTCAGCGGGGAGCCTGCACCCCCTTCTCTCTCTGCCTGCCTCTCTGCCTGCTTATGATCTCGGTCAAATAAATAATAAAATCTTTTTTTTATCACCAGAAAGAAATGGAAACTTATATTTACCAAGAATTAAGTGTGTCCATTAATAAAAGAGTATACTTTATATAAAAGAGCAACTTCCCCTACTAACATGCCTCTTTAATTTTCTCAAAAAATATACTGAGCTCTTCTCTTTTTATCAACAACCTTCATGGTCTAAACCTTATTTTTACTTTATTTCTTGACATAATCTATCCTCATTTATAGTGTCTTTTCTTCTACAGAAATATTTTATGCAAGATCTTTTCCTTCACAAGAAATGTTTGTTCTGAGGAATATGAGCTCACAGTATACACAAACATTAAGTATGCTAAGTAAGTAACAGTAACTGTTTTACCTAGCTTTCAATGCCAGTTGTTCACACTTATGTAACTCTTCCCCCAAGTTCAGGAGCTTCACATCAAGATAAATTTGCTAACATGTACAGAGCATTTTACAAAGTAATTACTTAATAAAATTACTCAATTGTAAGAATTGGTTTCCAGATATTTAGGTGAACTTACATTTTATTTAAAAATCAACCACTATCCTTGCAATATTTAGAGGAAATTTCTAATTCCTTTTCCCTTTTAACCATACCTAATTTTTCATGTGAACATTCAAAGGTTTTTCATTCAGAATATATGGGAAGGAAAAAAAACCCCGAAAGGATCTTCTTCTTTTAAATTTTAAAATAAAGCCTGTTATAGTTCCCTTCCTTTCAGTTCTACACTCCAGTGATTATACACTAATGCCTTATCAATTAATGTACATATTAGTGATATGTTAATATAGTGACCGACCATACAGCCATAGCTATTAATCCGAAACATTTTTACACTATCAAGTATAACACTGTATCTAAAATATTTCATAAACAATTTTAAACACATACCCCAAACTTAATGGAATAAAATTAGAATGCTAATAAATGTAAAAGTTCATATTAATATGGAGAAGCACAGCCTTTCATACAAAGAACTCTAACGTAACAATAAATAGAGGATATAATAGAAAAAAAGCATTGGGCTATTAAGTGGTGCTATTTTCTTGCTATAGTTAATGGTGTATTAACACTTCAATTATAAATTCATACTCTGAAGGGCTCATAATCAACTCAATTTTAAATATATGCCCTTGACTAAAACTCAGATTAGATAATTACAGAAAAGTAAAATCAGGATAAGGTTCTAAAACAAATTGAAAAGCATTAAATTTATTTCTTATCAAAGAGGTTTACTGGTTTTGGATGCTTTTTTGCACTTAGAACAGATTCAAATGGCACTGTTTTAAGAAGCATTGTTACTCTGCTTTTGATAATTAAAGGCAATAAATGTAAAAGCACACCACCCACATATATGGTTATACTCAGTTAACTGAGATTCCATGGTTCACAGGATCTCAAAGAAACAGCTCATTTTCAGGTATAAGCCCCCAAAGCATCTGACTAATGAAGTATAAAGTGTAGGAATTCAGTATGAAGAAAACTCCCTATTATCTAGGTAAATGTATACTGCCTAATCTGAGATCAAAGCTAGAAGAAAATATTTATTTAACTGCCATAAAGAGACAAATGAGAAGTTACACCCTTAAGACTTCTAAGCTCAAAGCTAACTTTTTGAAGTCTATAATATGTTCCCTACCTAATTTCAGAAATATTAAGCATAATCATAAATTCATATACACTAAGAAGAAAGGTCACAGCTCCTAAAATAATTATGTTTTCTCATTTCTGAGATTAGGAGTTAGATTGTGGGGGAAGGGGTAGGAGATACAATACAGGGATAGAAGGAAGAGGAAACTCCACAGAAAGCTGCTTAAGAGCAACCCCAAAGGAGTCTGCCAAGAAAAACCAGATTAAACCTAAAATTCACTAAATTTTAGCAAGGAGGAAAAAGTTAAAATTTAGACTACCATATTAGCAGAAAGGTAACAGCAACTTCTAACATTACTCCTTTAATGAAATGTACTGCTTTAGAGACTATTTTGAGGAATTATGTTTTTAAAAATGGTGCATAAGCAACTAATACTCCTTATGAAAAAAATTAAATCGACTGGATTAACACAAGGTACAAAGGGAATAAAATAAACCAAAATTGGAAAATGTCTAAATCAATCACATCAACTAGTAGTATCATCCCTAAAGAGATATGCTTTTCTTCTTGAGAAAGTTAAAGTCTTACTTAAAATCTTTGCAATCGGCATCCATTCCATTTGGCAAACCTCTGCCATTTATTTTAGAATCATCATCATCTCCTTGTTTAAGATCTCTGTTTTGGTCCTCCTCAAATGGAGAAGCCTTGCCTTTTTGATCTCCTTTCTCAGGTCCATCTGTTTCAGCATCTCTAGTGCCCTGAGGAAAAAGAACCTGTTTGATTCTGAATATTTAATAGAACACAAAAAAAGGCACCATAAGGTGACCTAAAACTACGCTATAGTGCATGTAAACAATAAAAGCATTGTATCCTATTTTAATTTTGTAATCAACTAATTTATCAAAGGCCAAAAAATTGAGCACAAAACAGTGATTTATAACAGAAGGGCTAAGGCAACCTTAACTATAGCGGTGCTGGAAAAGCAGTAAACACCACAGACGAGATTAAAATTCTACTTAATGCAGATGATTATTTTGTTCAGTTACTTTCACATCAAGCACTACCATGAATAAACAATTATAACCTTGCAAATTATGTTTCTTAATTAATATGGTTTGATATTTGTAACATAACTAAGATTATGTTCTCATTGGTTCTCTACTATTTCATGTATTTCAAGAAGTGGCCAAGTGAAGAAAACCAGAACTCCAATAGCTCCAAGATTTCCTTTAGCTCTGGGAAGAGCCAAAAACATAAGTGGACTTAAAGATAACCAAATAACCACTGAATAATTATTAAACATTTCTTTATTCAAAATACTTACAAAAGTTCCCTTCCTAAATCGAGAATCCAATTTATCAGCAGGAGAAGAACTTAATACATATTCTACCATGCTCACACCAAGGCCTCCACTTTCTGATCGCGGAGACAGTATTGCATTTACTTCACTGTTTCCATGAAAACCCTGTCCAGATCTTCTCTGTACCATAATAGGCTGGGACATTGAATGGTCTGTTTGGAAGGAAGAACACAATTATACATTTGTACTTTTAAACTCATCATAATGTATTTACATAACTTAATATGTTAAAGTAAAAATCAGCATATTGTTTTATTTTGAATGTTATTATAATTTTGATAAAAAACCTTCATACTGTTGAGACTCGCTGGCCTGGGCATATTTCTTGGGAATACAGAAAGATAAACCATTTGGTTTAAAAAAAAAAGTAAGTAAAAGTTGATATGAAGAATAGTCAAACCAGAAAGGTCAGTGGAGACAGAAACATTAACCTGAAGGCTCAGCTGCCCATAAGCATCTTGTTCAATGTTAAAGCTTTCTTTGTGAGTCATAATAATTCAAAACAAAAACCTTTAGAAGTGAAACCTAGAAAAAGAAAAGTAACTCCTAAACTGGCAGGGGCACATCTCAAGCTCATAGTTATATATACTGGATGGATTCAGAACACATGGCTGTACAACTATAAACACAAACAAGTTAAGTTTGGAAAAAATCAGTTAATACCAGAGAATTTCCTATTCTTGGTAATAAAAACTATCACCTAAACATTATTTTTTAAAAGTCCCTTCTAGGGGCTCTTGGGTGGCTCAGTTGGTTAAGCATCGGCCTTTGGCTCAGGTCCTGATCCCGGAGTCCTGGGATCAAGCCCCACATTGGGCTCCCTGCTTGAAAGGGAGCCTACTTCTCCCTTCCCTCTGCCTGCACTCCCTCTCACAAATAAATAAAATCTTTAAAAATAAGTAAGTAAAAGTCCCTCCCAGTTTAAGTTTTAATTTTTAACAAAAAAAATTATCTGATATGAATACCTTTTCTACACATTTTTATGTGTAGAAAAAAAGCAATATTTAAGATTAGAGAAAAAAATGGGATACAAATATCATAAAACATTTGAGGCAACATTAAAATAGATTTATCAAAAAAATTTTTTTAAGGCACTAATAAGCTAACTCTGGTTCATTTGTTATCACATGGAATACTCAATATTAGGTCTAGTCCTTAAAAGGCTGAACTATCATGGTGGTACTCAGCCATGATTTCATTAACTCTGTTTTTAAATGACTACTACTTTTGTTAAACCATATTAAAACATTTCCATTGTAGTACCCTTATCCACAAGAGATTAGTCATTGTATTTTTTCATTCAATCATTCACCCATTTATTAACATAGTTCAAATGTTGGTTTATGGTCTCTCATATGCTGTGCATTGTACTCTGTATGGGGAACCCAAGAACAATACAGTTCCTGCCCTCGAAGAGATCATAGGTTTAATATAAGGCAACCATAACAGAGTAAAAGTGCATCAGTAAAAATGATCTAGGATACTACAGAAACAGAAAGGAGGGGCATTAATCCTTCCCAGTGTTAGAGTGAATACCAAAGGAAGTGGTAAGAAAGATAAAGAGTTAAAGTGAGCAAAAAACCAGGTGAACGTGCGGGTGAAAAGGGTAACTTCAGTTAGAGAAACTAACTATATGATAAAGTCTCCTGCAGTCATGGAAAGACTCTTCGTTAGAACAATTCCTCTAGAACAAGGAATATCTTACTCATATCTGTACATACTTGGCATTCAATAAATGTCCTATAAACAAAATAACTTCTCATTTTTTATTCATTTCTAATTTCCTCTTATCTCTGGATAAAGACTAATATTTATCATTAAAATTTTATCCATTCAACTAAAAAAAGTTAAGTTACAAAAGGAAGTGGTACAAAAAATTAAAAATACAAACTTGACACTAAAAGAAATATATAAATACGTTGCTTCAATGTTTTATCGCCTGTATGAGTTGTCCTCCAAATATAACATACCAAAGATATTTTCCAACTATCCATCTTAGAAATAATCTCTCATTACTATGTTGCGCTCAAGATGTTTTGCTTCAGAATCCTTTAAAAAATATTTGGTTCTGGTAAATTAAGTAATTAAGCACTCACCCTTCAAAACAAAAATTAAAACATGTCTACCAATCAAGTTTTGAAGCACACATTACTTTATTTTAAAGATTGTATTTGGGACGCCTCGGTGGCTCAGTTAAGTGTCTGCCTTCAGCTCAGGTCATGATCTCAGGGTCCCAGAATTGAGTCCCACATTAGGCTCCTTGCTCAGTGGGGAGCCTACTTCTCTCTCTGCCTGCAGTTCTCCCTGCTTGTTCTCTCTGACAACTAAATAAAAATCTTAAAAAGAAAAAAAAAATCTTTTTTTTAAAAGGTTTTATTTTTGCGAGTGAGTGAGAGAGAGAGAGAGAAAGCATGAGTGATGGGGGGGCAGGGGAGCAGAGGGAGAATAAACAAACACCCAGGTAATTTCCACTCAAAATTTAAGGTTAATTTGATTAATTATCATCCAGTAGTATTTTACTGTGACAAACACTTCTAATTATTAAGTAGACCATTAGATAAGGGTTAATTTACATTAAAAATGTACATTATAATGACTTACAAAATTTTCAACAAAGACATCACAAATTTGCTCCAAAAACTGTCTGGCCGTAGGCAGGACTTCAAAAAATTCAAGTCAAGTCATAATTCTCACACGTAACAGCAATAACTTACGAGAAGTTCCCCATGCAGTCTCTCTCCATTCATCATCCCCAAGAAATATGCCTTTTTGTCCATCTTTTGTTGAATCATCAGGTTCCCAAAACTTTTTGGTAGGCAAAAGCTATTTGGGAGGGAAAAAAATATTAATTTAAGTTTCATTCTAATTGCAAATTTATTCTAATTCTACATGGTTTGTGAAAGCAAACTTACCACCAATATGTACAAATTAGTTTTTAATACTAAGGAAAATTCAGAGAGAACTATTTTCTATTTTGTCTTGCTAAAAATAAAATAATCCCAACTTAATGTTTGTAGACTTGCTCTAGTAATTCTAAACCTGAACACTAGTCAAAGTCCACTTCTGACCTGTCTATGTTTGAAATGGTTTTACCATATGACTTCCTTTATAAATTTTTTCAAAAAACTTACTAAATTTCATACTCAATATAGATAATAAAAATATCTATACAAAAGATGAAAACTTCTCCTTTACTTCCAAGTACTGCCCTTGGATCACACCTCCTATTCCATAGCTTCCATGATAGAAAATACATCTTTACTTTTATTCACTTATTCGATGAAAGTTAACTTCACAACTCTTCCTAGGTATGGAATGCTAGCAATCTATCAATTCTAAATCAGGAACCTAGGATGGTAGAAGGCACATAAGAAAGGAACCTCAAATACTTCTGAAAAAATCTAAAAGCCCCAATCTGAAAGCCCCATGCTCTATCTACCATACACACACACACACACACACACACACACACACACACACACACAGCACACAGAAACTGTGTTGATACAATGATTCACTGATTATTCAAAATGTACATTTGGCCAATTCCTAATGATACTTTATCACTCATCAAAGCCTCTCCTCTCTACCTTCCCTGACACTCAGAGAAGATGAACTGGGGATATGTCTGTTTGAAAACAATAGACTGGTTTTCTGAGACATGCATTTGGCATTTTAAATAAGCATTCCTAAGACCTCCTCCCTCTCAGCCCATAATTAGGTACCCAGTCTTTCAGTGCTCATAATTAAACCTGTATATACTTCTAACACTACACTTATCACACTAAATTACCTGTGTTTGTCTCTTTACGGGCTTGGTAACCTTATTTTCAGAGAGCTCACAAACATACAAACTAAATGTAATAAAACAAACTCAGTAAAACCTGAACTGGATCTGAGAAATAAAACTGTGTATGGGGGGTAAAAGTGTGAGTGGAAGGCGAGGAAGATAAAAGTAAATCACGAACAAAGGCACAACCTAATTGCATTGTGTGTACAACAAAGTATGAGATGGATGAATATATGAGGGAATGTCAAAGTTGATGCTGGTTAAAGCTTTCTTGATCAGATCCTGAGGAACCTTCAAGACAAGCTAAAGAAAAACTGCACATTACGTGAAGTAAAGGAAATCCAGAGAGGTTGTTAAGAGTGACATTATGTTTTAGAAAACAAGTTGTAAACTATAAGAATAATGAATATTCCAGACTATAGACAAGGAAATCAGTTAAGCACAACTACAACAGGGCCAAGATGGTAAGAATTGAAATAGGGTATTAACAGAAAGAACTGGAAAAATAAAATGGTTTGAGAGGTATTTAGTGGGAGAGTCAGTAGGATCTGATTACAAATGGGGAGGAGACTGATAAAATTTTAAAATTTGGGTAATTAGGTAAATGGTAGTACTACAGAAGGAGCTTTGAAGGCAGGGAGAAAGTTCAATTTGGGCATGTTCCTAATCTACAGATTTTTTGCTAAGTTGAATAGATTTCATTTCAAAGGAAACCAACTTCTGTTATTTTAAAAAGTTTTTCCACGTTAGGAACATCCTGGGCTGCAAATGATTTGTATTTAAAGCACAGACATTTTAAACAATAATATGCTCTAATAAAGATCCCAGCGAAATGCAACCTCTGTTCCTTCAGTTTGTTTTTCTTAAATCTCACTATAAAAGGTTCATGCAAATACTTAAAATGTAAAACTGATTAATATAAAACACTGTACTTGATATAAATAATTGAGCATTCATAGTAAAACCCAACTTAATCCTTAAAAATATGGTTTCTGAGAAAATAAACTTTATCTCATACATCATGAAAAAAGACTCAATATCCAAGTAACAGTAACAAATAAGGAATTGAGAATAAAATTTTAACAACTTAATAGAAGCAGTCACCATAGACAAAGAAGTGGCTTAAAACTAATCTTCTAAGGTAGCAGAAAAAATAGAAACTCTCTCTAAGACCATTCCAAAACCTTTGTGATAAAATTCCATGTAGTGCTTTAATAGAGAAGTTCGTATATCCATGCTTTAAAATACAAATTGTACAACTAGGAAAAAAAATCTATGTTAAACACTTATCCAATGTGCCTCCTTTCTGCCAAGCACTATACTATGAATATCTTTTCATTTTGCAAACATTTATAAGTTATCACACACAGGACAACAATTTAGTAGTTAATAAAATTAACACTTCTTCTGACAAAGGCCTGTACCTTCACTTCTGACAAAGGCCTGTACCTTCTAGAAAAAACTTTTTGTGACACTTTAGACACTGATTCCAAATACTTTCAGAAACTACTAGTTTTTGACCAAGAATAAATTAAACTGAGCTAAATATTAAAAAAAAAAAATAAACTAAATATAGGGGAAGGCAATAATTCAGGAAAGAACAGTTAAAAAAAAAATCGGTTGGACTAGCACTTGAGATTTGCCCCTGGAGACTCTTTTACTACAGCAGAAATGGGGAAGAATATTACAGAACACAAGGGCTAAGAGATCTTAAAGATCTGTAAAATACATGATCCACTACCACTTTATATTAGTTCCATAATTCACAAAAGCTTTAAACCAAGGTCAACCAATTCAGTATTCGTCAACCCGCATCTCTGTCCTTCTAACTCAGAAATGACTGGCTGAACATACAAATTCATCCCCCAACTGTCCACCATTTTATTAGTTTTTTCTTTCAAGAAGTATTTGTGGCTTGCCCTCTCCATCTTCAAAGAAATCACTCAAAACCTAGCATACTGCCTCAAAATACATAATAAATTCTTACTAGAATTTAGAGGCACACTTAATTTTTTTTAATACAAAGTTACATAAAATCACATAACCAACCAATTTAACACAACCCTAAGAATCAGAAGAGTTTGAAAGGCTTTTTGTCTACAACATGGCGTTTTAAATTAAGGTGTTCATAAAACATTCAAACTGGGACACTTTTAAGGAAGGGGGTGCTATTAATAATTTTACCATGACAGGGGTGCCTGGGATCAAGCCCCACATTGGGCTCCCTGCTCAGCAGGGAGGCTGCTTCTCCCTCTCCCACTCCCCCTACTTGTATTCCCTGTCAAATACATAAATAAAATCTTAAAAAAAAACAGTAATAAGAATAATTATGCCATGACAAGAGATATGTATCTGGACTGTCTGGGCAAATTAGTATTAAGATGACTCTCTTTATAAATGGAAATTCAAAAAAGAGAGGCATAGATGCTAATAACTAAATCAGTAAAGAACAAAAAACACAAGGTAATTCTCTAGGACCCCAGAATAGTGCTTTGCAGACTTTAATCTCTTCTGTTAATAAAAGAAAGCAATACTTCATTTTTTCAAATCCTACAGCTTCCCCAAATCTTCTCCATTCCTAATGTGCTTTAACAGAAAACACTAGATGTCATCACTTCCAACAGGAAGCAGTAAACAGTCAAGGCATTCATGAGTTCATACTATTCCATCACTACTATACATGATCTTGGGCCAGTTAACTAATCATTCTGAGCCTCAGTTTCCTCATCTGTGAGGGTAATAATAAAGCCACTGTCATAGAGTTTCTATGAGGCTAGAATGAAATAGCATAAGTAAACTGCTTAGAACAGTATCTAGCACACAGCAGATACATAAATCTTAGATATATTTACTACTAAAAAAATAGGAATCGTCTAATATTATAAAATATAAGTAACATACTAACCAGCAACATTTAACTGGCTGATTTAAGAACTATGACATTATTCATTATAAAATCTTGACTATAGCTGTTTGCCTTCTTTTTCAAGTCAAAAAACTTTTTGTGAGTTTAGACAGTGATTCCAAATACTTTCAGAAACTACTAGTTTTTGACCAAGAATAAATTAAACTGAGCTGTAGAATCATTAAATAAAGAACAGATGCCTAATACAGTCCCATTCTGCATAAGGAAACAGAACCAAGGTTACATATGTGGCTAGAAAATGGCAGCATTAGGATTTGAACCCATCGAACTGTGTAATTCCATCGCTCATTTTCTTTACACTTAACTACCATAGAAGATGGTTCTTTTCAGTCTAAATCATCAGTATTTCTGAAAATTCTCAGTATTAGAATACCACTAGATATAATAAACTTTAATGATATTATCATGATATTCAGCCTATATTATGTGGGTATTCATTATAGTGGATAAAGTTTAAGGTAGAACTGTTAAGATAAAGATTTATATAGACAAAACTATGATCTGTCTTCAAGTAGCTGGTTTCCATTCCAGTTATCCCTAAAAGCTCAGATCAGAGCCAGAACATTTGAGAAATATATAATTCATACAAAAGGTTATTCTTATTACTATCTTCAAAGAAGCCAGTCTTACTTGGGGTCATAGCACTAGTGGTAGATCCGAGAAAATGGAAGTCTCCCTACTCCCTTATCCAATATTCCACTTCACCACAACACCTGGGATCTTGGCACATACTTTTTTTTAAATATTACTGTGTAAGAAAAGACGGGGCATTATTTATCATACTAAACTATGAATACTTCCCCAATAAAACACATTAACGCAGTGACTTAAATTCTGGGTTTCCTAAGGAATTTAGGCAGAAGCCTCTTTCCCCCTATTTAAAAAATAAACAGGAACATGGAATGTATGTATAAAACAACAGGTATGTGCCTCTGCAGTGTAGTTTTATTATTTTTATTTTTTTTTTAAGGTTTTATTTATTTATTTGACAGAGAGAGAGAGAGAGAGATCACAAGTAGGCAGAGAGGCAGGCGGGGGGGGGGGGCGGGGGGGGGCGGGGGGAGCAGGCTCCCCGCTGAGCAGAGAGCCCGATGCTCGATCCCAGAACACTGGAATCATGACCTGGGCCGAAGGCAGAGAGAGGCTTTAACCCACTGAGCCACCCAGGTGCCCCTGCAGTGTAGTTTTAAAACACTATACTAATGAAGCTGAGTCCAATCTCCTGTGAATTAGCTTTGCTCTTTTTAAGCAATATGATGTAATACAAATCAGTAATCTTTTGACAAAAACATGCTATGGAAAAATATGGAAAGAATGAGTTTATGAATGGAGGAATACAGATCTGTTCCCATTTCTGGATGACCAAACAGAAAAGACTGCCCTTCTGATGATGGTTCAGCAAAGATATCACGATCTATAAATCCAGTACATTTGAAAACAGTCCTATATGTAATGCAGTGCTTTCTACATTAAAGATATACAATAACTTAAGACATAATAAAGAAAACTTTATTTTTGAAGAAAAAGTCAGGAACAGTGCAATCCATTAAAAAAGGATGTCACATTAAAAAAAAATAAGCAAGCAATTTTAGAAAACTGAAGAGCCAGACACTCATGGCTATTTTTAATTTATTAAAATGAATGAATTCTGGGATAAAACAAAAACAAAAAAACCTCACCTGTCAGGAAAGGAGGAGAAGACTGGTGAGAGAGAGACAGGCAAAGAAGGAAATCCCAGAAGGTTCCCTGCTGCCTGTGAGATGAGGAAAGATAGAAAGGCTTGTGGGAGAGAGAACCCAGAGACAGAAACCTGAGGTTTCTTAGCTATCTCTTAGAGGTAACAGAATTAGTTGGTAAACTGTTAAGAAAAAATAATTAGTGAATAACAGCTTATGTAAAAATACATTTCTACTGAATGAAGGTCACAGAAGCACTGAAGTACTGCTATCTGCCCAAAAAAGCAGGCAGTCTAAACCCTAGCCACTTTTACACCCTAGCCATTTTTACTCAGCATATCTGAAATTTCCATTAAGAAAGCCTAGAGTTAAGTTTAGATTAACATACAATTCCAACCCAGCTTGTCTCTTTTCCAAAAACCCCAACTATACTTCCTCCACTCCCAAATAACTAACCAAACTCTTCCAACTGTTTCTGATCATATTTTTTTTATCTGCAAAGATGTCTTTGCATTTATCAACTACTATTTGGAAAGGGAGGGGGA
This sequence comes from Nasua narica, assembly GCA_028533885.1. NCBI lineage: Eukaryota > Metazoa > Chordata > Mammalia > Carnivora > Procyonidae > Nasua > Nasua narica. The sequence continues at coordinate 13,170,296 of CM052811.1, forward strand.
AAATGAGCCAATCAGTAAATATATATACAACGTAGATCTAGGAAGTAAAGTGCTTGGGGGGGGGATCTAAGATAATTAAGTTAATGGTGTGACTTTACTTGCTCTTAAAAATCAAGTTCAAGTTTGTCACAGACTAGTCTGAAACACTGTTCAAACCTGCTTTTAAGATAGGTTATTCTGCTTTCTAAAGACCAAAGAAAACAAGTATCAGGGAACAACACAAAAAGCCCTTTTCAACTGCTTCTTTTTATTTGCCCATAGTGTAAATAAAGCCTAAGTAGCCACTGTACTGCAGTGAAGCTCTAGTTTTTTTGTTGTTGTTTGACTAAAAAATTATTCCCTCTTTCAAATCTTTCTTAGGGACCAGAATTTTACCTTATGCACTAGACTAACAAGTTTACTTTGGCAATACTTATGCTTAAGCACCTTAACTCACCCTTAAATCAGTCCTCTGAAAATGACAAACTCTTTGGAAAACGCTGTTCTGGAGAAGGGAAGGGTTAGCTAGCTGCAGGGTGCCCTCTTGTGGCCCAGAGGAGTGACTGGACTCTTTTTCTGCATCTGAAGAGCACAGCATTGGATGGAGTGAGTCTCATGAAGGTCTCTAATCTACCAAAGTAAAATAATCTCCAGGAGCAAGCAGTTAATTACACATCTTATATGTCTGTTCACTGTTATGTTTTATCAGCAAAGTCCACACTATGTTAGTACTATAGAACATGACAAAATAAAGATGTGACCACAAGGGTTTTTATAAGCAATTAAAGTTTTCTAAATATTCTTAGGTATATGGAAAACTAAGCATTTTTTAAGCCTTAAATTATGTAATGGTGCAGTTAAATGGGATGCCCCAATGAAAATCACATATTAACAGGACTGATAAAATCTATTAAAAAAATTCAGAGTGCTTACTGTGTGTCAGTCATTCAAAGCTAACAATCTACAGAGGAGACTAATATAAAACAAACTGTAACAAAGTAATATAATAAAAATATGTATAAAGATCTATGAGAAGTCAGAAGAGGAAGTAATTAATTCTACTACAGATAGCAATGGGACAATAGATAAGACTCATTTCTCAGTACAGTCTTATAGAGGATTAGAAGTTTATTAAGCAAACAGTGGATAAGGAGAGATTTTTTTTTTAGAAGAGAGAATGAACAATTAGGTGTGGCAAAAGCAAACAGCATACATATATAAAACAGCAGGACAAGGAAAAAGAAAAGCTCTCTTCAGAGCAAAGTAATTATTGTTCATTACCAAAATATAAAACATTATCTAAACCAAGTCAATCAAATCACCTATACACAATCTCACTAAAAATTAACCGCTAGGGGTTAAAAAAAAAAAAGAAAACAAAAACCGAAATCACCACAACTACAGAATTGTATAATCCAAGATTTTAAAAAACTCACATGTGGGAGATATAACCACTATTCAAGAATATTTATGGTTTAAAAAATAAGTCTCAGTGGCTCAAATAATCAAAGTGAGGTATATATTCTTAGTATTCATAAATATTTACCTCTCCCATTCCCCGAGATTCTAATGCAAGAGCTTGAAAATCATGATTCATTTCATCCACAGATCAAACCTGTTGAACAACAAAAACAAAAATTAGTAAAGGAAAAAACCACATTTATTAAACAATAGACTGCATCAAATATTTTTATATTATATTGCTGTTATTACTGCTATTAGCATGAGTTGAGACGGGCAAAAAACTCATTTCTCTAGGACGACAGATTTTCCTAAATAGAGCACATAATACCAATCTATATTAAAATTAAAATTAAAACCCTGGGGTCAAACGTTCTTGGGCTAGTCTGTGTACCAAGAGAAACCCCTACTAGTTGAACACAAAAGATGGAAAGTAAAGAATAAAGCAAGCTCAAATGCTAAAAGTTAGTCTTTTTGTAATAGTTCCAATTACAAAATTACTATTTTACTTCCGTTAACATTTTTCAAAAGCCAGTACTTCATTATTTGTAGATCTTATACCAATGATAAAAAAAATTTCACTGAAAATATCTAAGTGGTGATCCAGTTCAACCTCAAAGAAACAAATTAATCAGCTGTGAGTAAGAGCAATATTGAAATTTCCTTAAGAGTAGCTCCTTTCCCTTCTCCCTAAACTAAAACCAAAGTGCATTTTATCTTTCCATTTCTAACTGCTTAAATAGTTTATTATTCACATGACAATTAATGTGTTCCTGAGTCAGAGGCCCTTTGCCTCCTAATGTAAAGCACTGCTGGAAAAATCACTCAACACTGAAGCCACTACAAATTTAGCCTTTCTGCTTTTGGGCCTTGCAATATAATCCTATTATTTCTCCCAATCAATCTCTCCCTCTTTAAAACTCCATAGCAGCTTGTGATTACAAAGCACTCCTCCCTTCCTGTAATAGTTTTGTTGCTACTTTGTCTCAAAATTTTTCTAATCTACCCCCCCTGCACCCCCTTCCCCCACCAAATGCTTTTTTCTCAGGCTTCTTCAGACTTCCATTTGTCTCTTCAACTCATTTTAAATGTTAGTGTTTCCTAGTACTCTATCCTTGTCTCCTCTCTACCCTTTATCCTGTGCAATCTCACCCACTCTTATTGCTATATATATGCTCAGGACCCTGGCTCTAACATTTCTATTTATGAATCAAAATTTCTCTCCTCATAAAAGTTTCCAATTATCTCCTTCCTCCCATTCCCTGGGCAAAATTCCAACTTTACTCTTCTTTGCCACTTAAAACTTAATTCTTTCCTTTCTTACTCCAATATCCAGTCACTAACGTCAACCTCACTTACAGCTAACCATTTTCCATCTGTCTGGTTGTTGTTGTGTGATTTTTTTTTTTTACTTTAGGTTTTTTTTTTTTTTGGAGGGGGGAGCAGAGGAAAAGAGAGAGAATCTGAAGCAGGTTCCATGCCCCGTGCTCAGCTCCAGTACAAGGCTTCTCAGCTCCAGCACAAGGATCTCATCACCCTGAGATCATGACCTGAGCCAAAATCAAGAGTTGGATGCTTAACCAACTGTGCCATCCAGGTGTCCCACCAGCTATCTGGTGTTTAGACTACGACCATCTCTTACCTAAAATATTGTGATCCTCTCCGATCTTCCCATCATATAATCTAATTTCCAAAGTGCAATCAATCATCTTTCTTAATTATACTTTGTTCTTCTAACTCCTATATTTTAATCTTTGACTCATAGATAGAGGTCAAACTCCTAGCTTACAAGCGAACAGAACTGGATTCAAATTAAAGTTCTTGCAGCCTACTAGTTCTATAACTCTGGACAAGTAACCTAAACTTGTTTTTTCTCAATTTCTTCATGGGAGGGTAACAATAGCAGCGGCCACATGGCTTACTGTAAAACCTGAATTAGATAACACAGAACACTTAAATTGGTGCTGGGTACATAAGCATTCATAACTTAGCTATTAAAGTGGTGCCTGACTGGCTCAGTCCATTGAACATGCAACTCCTGATCTCAGGGTTGTAAGTTCAAGTCCCACATTAGGTGTAGACCTTGCTTAAAAATAAAATCTTTTAGGGCGCATGGGTGGCTCAGTTGGTTGAGCAACTGCCTTCGGCTCAGGTCATGATCCTTGAGTCCCAGGATTGAGTCCCACATCGGGCTCCCGGCTCCATGGGGAGTCTGCTTCTCCCTCTGACCTTCTCTCCTCTCATGCTCTCTCTCACTTTCTCTCTCAAATAAATAAATAAAATCTTTAAAAAATAAAATAAAATCTTTTTTAAAAAGTTAGCTATTAAAAAAAGCTCTTCAATCCTTTCACCAAATGATACTTGAATGAGATATCCATATGCAAAAAATGCACCTCAACACATACCTTACATCTTAATGGATCATACACCTAAATGTAACACCTAATATTATAAGACTTCTAGAAAAACAGAAAAGCTATGTGGCCTAGCATCTGGTAATGATTTTTAAGATCCACATCAAAAGCAGAGTCAATAAAAGAAAAACTCATGTCTAAAAAATTGACTTCATCAATAAAAACACACTATACAAAAGCCACTGATAATAATGAAAAGACCACAGACCAGGAGAAAAATATTTGGAAATCACGTATCCCAATACAGGACTTGTATCCAGAATGTATTAAAAACTCTTGGGGAGGGGCGCCTGGGTGGTTCAGTGGGTTAAAGCCTCTGCCTTCAGCTCAGGTCATGATCTCAGGGTCCCTGGATCGAGGCTGCATCTGGCTCTCTGCTCAGCGGGGAGCCTACTTCCTCCTCTCTTTCTGCCTGCCTACTTGTGATCTCTATCAAATAAATAAAATCTTAAAAAAAAAAAACACAAAAAACTCTTGGGGAGCCTGGGTGACTCAGTTGTTAAGTGACTGCCTTCAGCCCTGGGATCAAGTCATGTATCAGGCTCCCTGCTCAGTGGGGAGCCTGCTTCTCTCTCCCCCACTCCCCATGCTTGTGTGTTTCCTCTCTCTCTCTCTGTCAAATAAATAAAATTTCAAAAAAAACAAAAACAAAAACAAAAACACCACCACACTCTTAAAATATAATAACCCAATTTAAAAGTGGGCAAAATATCTGAACAGATACTACATCAAAAAAAATATATGGATGGCATATTAGCTATTGTTAGAAAAGCTGGATTCAGGGCGCCTGAGTGGCTCAGTTGGTTCAGCGATCAGCCTTCGGCTCAGGTCATGATCCCGGAGTCCTGGGATCGAGTCCCACATCGGGCTCCTGGCTCGGTGGGGAGTCTGCTTCTTCCTCTGACCTTCTCCCATCTCATGCTCTCTCTGTCTCTATCTCAAATAAATAAAATCTTTAAAAAAAAAAAAAAAGAAAAGCTGGATTCATTAACAATTCTCACAAAATGAGTATTTCATTCACCCTTTCATTTACTCAGTAAGCTTTTATTGGACATCTCCAATCTGTTAGATTTTGTAGAGAAAAAAACAAGTTAAAATATGGTCACTGTTCTTTTTAAGATTTTATTTATTTATTTGAGATAGAGACAGTGAGAGAGAGCATGAGAGGGGAGAAGGTCAGAGGGAGAAGCAGACTCCCTGTGGAGCTGGGAGCCCGATATGGGACCCGATCCCAGGACTCTGGGATCTCATGACCTGAGCTGAAGGCAGTTGCCCAAGCAACTGAGCCACCCAGGTGCCGCCCCCCTTTTTTAAAGATTTTATTTATTTGAGATAGAGACAGTGAGAGAGAGCATGAGAGGGGAGAATGGTCACTGTTCTTAAAGAGTTAATCGCAAAGGTTTCCTGGTAATTGGAGGTGTAGCTCCTTTAACCCAAACCCTCTGCAGATATCTAGAAACTCTGGACAAATAGAAACAATTTGAAGGTAATGGAAAACAACAAAAAACAAACTGGAAGATAGTCTACACTTAAAAGAAAGGACTGGCATAGAGTGAGTTTTTTAATGGCTTTTTTGCCCGAGGACAGGCCTGAGTTTGGAGGTGGGGTGCCAAAATTCCTATAAAGAATCCAATCTTAAAGTCTTGAAGAACCAAAAGACAGACTTTGGGGCAACCAGAGATGCAGGAAACTGAGGAAGTCTCAGAAAGGAAACAACCTGTAAAGACAAATATAAATATATATAAAGCTTTATTACAAACATGCTTGCAGTAGTGTTGCTTGCAGATTACTGAAATTCTGAAATTATAAACCACATAACTGCCAAAATGGAATATCATGTGACTATTAAAAATATTTGAGTTTGGGGACGCCTGGGTGGCTCAGTTGGTTGGGCAACTGCCTTAGGCTCGGGTCATGATCCCAGCGTCCTGGGATCGAGTCCCGCATCGGGCTCCTTGCTCGGCAGGGAGCCTGCTCCTCTCTCTGCCTCTGCCTGCCTCTCTGCCTGCTTGTGTTCTCTCTCTGTTAAAATAAATAAATAAAATCTTAAAAAAAAAATATTTTGAGTTTGAAATTAATAAAATGCTTAGGTAGTAACGTTAAGATTGAAAGGAGGCGTGGCTGGGTTGTTCAGTCGGTGAAGCATCTGACTTTGCTTCAGGTCGTGATCTGGGGGTCCTGGGATGGAGTACTGAGAGCCTGTGTTGGGGCTCCAAGCTCAGAGGGGAATCTGCTTCTCCCTCTCCCTCTGCACCAACCCCCACTCACACTCGCTGGCATGCTCTCAAATAAATATTTAAAAAAACAAAAAAGACTGAAAGTAAATAACCCAAAATTCATAGAGTCCTTAAGTGATCAGAGTACACCATTTTTTTCATCCATTTATCTGTATGTTATCACCTTTCTACAAGTCCATGAATGAGAGGGATTTTTTTTTTTTTTAAAGATTTCATTTATTAAAGAGAAAGAAAACACTGGCAGGGAGAATGGCAGGCAGAGGGAGAAGCAAGGTACCGGCTGATCAAGGAGCCTGATACAGGACCTGATCCCAGGACTCTGGGATCATGACAAGAGCCAAAGGAAGACATTCAACTGACTGAACCACCCAGAGGTTCCAGGAGGGAGATTTTTATTAAGAAAAATGAAAACAGGGCGCCTGGGTGGCTCAGTTGGTTGAGCAACTGCCTTCGGCTCAGGTCATGATCCTTGAGTTCCGGGATCAAGTCCCACATCGGGCTCCCAGCTTCACGGGCAGTCTGCTTCTTCCTCTAACCTTCTCTCCTCTCATGCTCTCTCTCACTTTCTCTGTCTCTCAAATAAATAAATAAAATCTTTAAAAAAAACAAAGAAAAATGAAAACAGAGCAGAAGACAAAAAATTTTCTCAAGAGTAAAAAAGGACTGGAGCTTTACTGAAAGCCTTTCTTTGCTTACTTCCAGGTTTTCATCTGTGGGTCCAAATAAATGAGGTTGCAAGTTAAAGAATCTTCAGATAAATGTGAGAAGTCTCTAGGATCCATTCTTTCTTTTGTGGTGAATCATGCCTCAGGACAGGGGTCAACACTTTCAGTAAAAAGCCAGATGGTAAACATTTTAGGTTTGGCAGGTCATGTAATCTCTGTTCTCAACGACACCTCTAGCACAAAGGCAGTCATAGATGATATCAAAATAAATGAGCATGGGCGCCTGGGTGGCTCAGTTGGTTGAGCAACTGCCTTCGGCTCGGGTCATGATCCTGGAGTCCTGGGATCGAGTCCCATATCGGACTCCCGGCTCTGCGGGAAGTCTGCTTCTCCCTCTGACCTTCTCTCCTCTCATTCTCAGTCTCTCTCTCTAATGAATAAATAAATTTTAAAAAAATAAATAAATAAAATAAATGAGCATGAATGTGTGTCCCAATAAAACTTTACTTATGAATAGTGAAATGTGAATTTCATTTATTTTTTTGTGTAACAAAATATTATTGTTTTTCTACCTATTGTTTTTCTACCCAACCACATAAAAATCTAAAAACCAATTCTAGAAAGTGGGCAAAAAACAAAAAACAAAACAAAACAAAACCCATAGGTTGTGGGCCAGACCTGGAGTGTAGTTTGCTGATTTCTGCTCTAGTGGATTCACTTTGACTGCTTCACACACACAAAAAATCAAATGCAGATAATCCACTCTCAAATATGAGCAAGCCAAAAGTTAAACCTTAGGGCTTTACTTCCAGCTTTTTCATTTATACTATCCCCAGGCATATTTTCTTCTTATAATGAATGGTATTATAGGTTACATTTAAATGGAGGCAATTGAGTAGGTTATGAGAAAAAGACTTTAAAATACAAAAGAAGGGGCACCTAGGTGGCTCAGTGGGTTAAGCCTTTGCCTTCGCCTCTGGTCATGATCTCAGGGTCCTAGGATCAAGCCCCCCATCGGGCTCTCTGCTCCATGAGAGACTGGTTCCCTTACTCTCTCTGCCTACTTGTGATCTCTCTGTCAAATAAATAAATAAAATCTTTAAAAAATAAATAAAATAAAATGCAAAAGAAAACAAAATCCGCAGAACACTTGAACTCAGCTTTGCAGATTAGGGTGTTACCATTATTTCAATCATGAAAAGACTGGAGGAGAAAGTGGGCAAAACAGGATAGAAAGTAAACACAAACTCAGACCACTAATCTCTGTATTAGTGATATAATAAAGTTGGGGAGGGTCACATATATACCATTAAGTGGGACTCTGAAAATTTCTGGAAAATGTCAATCTTTTATGTCCTTTGCAGTTACAAATCTTGGTATCATTTGGTGGCAAGGGAAAACAATTTGGACATGAATTTAACAACTTTATCCAGAATGGTTAGATCTTAGGACGAAAGAACATTTTTTTCTTCTAACAAGAAACAGTTTCTAGCATCCAGCTACAGAATACTGAATTGACAATGTTAATTTGAAGAAAATGTATCCAAGAGTTATGGTACACAGTACTGACTGGGGTGTAAAGTTTGTCTTCAAATTTTTTTTTGTTTGCAACATTAAGCCATGAAACTCCCCCAATATTATTTCTTTAACAAACAACTGGAACTGGCTCATATAGAAGATACATAACAGAAACTTCTATGGCCAAGACTCTGTATTCCTAGGTAAGTTTGAATTAAAAAGTTACATTTCGAGGATTCTTTGTTTCCTTTAAAAAAAAAAAGAGGGGCGCCTGGGTGGCTCAGTCATTAATCGTCTGCCTTCGGCTCGGGTCATGATCCCAGGGTCCTGGGATCGAGCCCCACATCGGGGTCCCTGCTCGGCAGGAAGCCTGCTTTCTCCCTCTGCCACTCCCCCTGCTTGTGTTCCCTCTCTTGATGTGTCTCTGTCAAATAAATAAAATCTTAAAAAATATATATTTAAATATAAAAAAAAGGAACAGTGTCTCATTAAATTCCAAAATTTAACAGTAGCCAACTTTTGTAGGCAACATCATTGCTAATTACATGAGAAAAACAGATAAAGCGCCTCAAACAACTTAGTTATAAATTTTATATTTACTAACACATAATTCAAAAGGTTTACAAGTTTGTGTGTAAAACCAAGAATATGCATTAGTAAGTGCATTTATATGATTAAGGATTCTAATTTTTCTCAGACAATATCTGAGAAATTACAATTACTTACCATATGCCTACTATAAAAAAAAAAGTTGGGGAAAAACCACTTAGAGCTACAATAAATGGTATTAAAGCACTTTCTACTGTGACCAGACAGTAATCACATTTTCATAATATTATAATTAGTTCTATTTTAAGGCCATAGTAGAAATTAAGCTATGGGGTCAAAGGGGCTAGGAACTGTGTCTTAGCGATCTATAAATGCTCAATATATACTGAATGAAAAAGAATTATTTTTTATGGTATGAAATGCAAATTCGGATCAAAAAATCAAGTATCTGGATAGTAACTACTTATAAATGCCTTCATATATATTAATACACAATGCTCATTCTTTTTTTTTTTAACAATTTTATTTATTTGACAGATACAGAGAGATCACAAGTAGGCAGACAGGGAGGCAGAGAGAGAGAGGGGGAAGCAGGCTCCCTGCTGAGCAGAGAGGCAGAGACTCTAAGATCATGACCTGAGCCGAAGGCAGAGGCTTTAACTCACTGAGCCACCCAAGTGCCCCCACAATGCTCATTCTAATGGAGATACTGAACAAGGCTCTACTTCAGACTTTCTATAATGAAGACATTTATTAACATAAAATGTCTGGTAACAACTTCCCACTGGCTCTACTTTTCCATATTAGTCCTGTAACACCTGAAGGCTACTGATGCATCGATTACAAAAAAACTACAAAATTACATGAAAACTTAATTAAATATAAGCCAATACAAAGAGTAATTTAAGAGGCTTATGAAATATTCTTGGTAGTCATCCTTCATGGATAGTTTTTAATGAACATAATCATTGAGCAGTAATGGTATCCACTGCAAACAAACAGGAGCTAAAGTCCTTAAGAGTATCTTCATTTCTTCAGCATATTAAATCACTTTGGCAAAGTTATCAACAAATTTGTTCAGTAATACCTTTTCTTAACCATGAGAAAGCTAAACCTATCCAGGCTTAAGTATCTGTAGCAGACCATTAGCCTTCAAAGATTTTACATTACAAGTTTCTGCTAATTACCATCAACACCTTGTAATTTACTTTTTCTGGGGACATGAATTGAATCTACACTTTTCTTGTGTGTGTGTGTGTGTGTATTTTGAAGTGTAATTTTAAACACTGAGGCTTTAAAATTTTATTTAAATTCTAGTTAATATACAATATTGGTTTCAAGGAATAGAATTCAGTGATTCATCACTTACATACAACAACCAGTGCTGCTCATAACAAGTGCCCCCCTCCCGCTTAATTATCCATCACCAATCTAGCCCAGTCCTCACCCACCTCCCTCCATCAACCCTTAGTTTGTTCTCTACAGAGGGTTTGTTTCTCTTAGGGTTTGTTTCTCTCTTTTTCCCCCCTCCCATATGGTCATCTGTTTCATTTCTTAAATTCCACAGGAGTGAAATCATATGGTATTTGTCTTTCTTTGGCTGACTTATTTTGCTTAGCATAATACACTCTATCTCCATCCACGTCGTTACAAATGGCAAGATTTCATTCTTTCTGATGGCTGAGTAATATTCCATTGCATATATATGCCACATCCTTATCCATTAATCAGTTGATGGACATTTGGGCTCTTGCTATAGTTTGGCTATCATTGGTAATGTTGTTATAAACATTGGGGTGCATGTACCCCTTCGAATCAGTATTTTTGTAGCTTTTGGGTAAATACCTAGTCATACAATTGCTTGATCACAGGGTAGTTCTATTTTTAACTTTCTGAAGAACCTCCATACTCTTTTCCACAGTGGTGGCACAAGTTTGTATTCCCACCAACAGTGCAAGAGGGTTCCCCTTACTCTGTATCCCTGCCAACATCTGTTGTTTCTTGTGTTGTTAACTAGCTATTCTGATAGGTGTGAGGTAGTATTTCATCTTGGTTTTGATTTGTATTTTCCTGATGATGAGTGATGTTGAGCATTGTTTCATGTGTCTGTTAGTCATGTGGAAGTCTTTTTTTTTTTTTAATATTTTATTTATTTGAGAGACAGAAAGTGAGAGAGAGCATGAGAGGAGAGAAGGTTAGAGGAAGAAGCAGACTCCCCGTGGAGCTGGGAGCCCCATGTGGGACTCAATCCCGGAACTCAAGGATCATGACCTGAGCTGAAGGCAGTCACTCAACCAACTGAGCCACCCAGGCGCCCCAGGTGGAAGTCTTCTTTGGAAGAGTGTCTATTCATGTCTTCTGCCCATTTCTTAACTAGATTATTTGTTTTTTGGGTGTTGAATTTGCTAAGTTCTTTATAGATTATGGATACTAACTATTCATTGCAAACATCTCCCATTCTCAAGGCTGTCTTTTAATTTTGATGACGGTTTCCCTCCTGTGCAGAAACGTCATTTTTACTTTTGTTTCCCTGCAATAATACACTTTTCTAATAGTGTTGAACAAGTCACTTAGCTAGTAGTTGAGCCAAGAACCACATTAACATTTTTTGTTATTTGCTACTTGTTTTGTCCACGTACTTCATGGGGTAATTATTTTAAGATTTTTTTTTATTATTTATTTGACAGAGAGAGATCACAAGCAGGCAGAGAGGCAGGCAGAGAGAGAGGGGGAGGTAGGCTCCCCGCTGAGCAGAGAGCCCGATCCGGGGCTCGATCCCAGGACCCTGAGATCATGATCTGAGCAGAAGGCAGAGACTTAACTCACTGAGCCACCCAGGCGCCCCCTTCATGGGGTAATTATATATGCTTGTTTTCCCAGCAATAAAGTGATTTACTGACTCAACTATACTAAGGAAAAGTCAAGTTTTACATTTTGAATGAAATTTGGCACGCATGTGCACACACACACACACTTAAGTATTAATATAGATTCCCAGAAACCAGAATTCTTCAAAGACCCTAACTCAAATCTTCTAGTAAGATTAAAAATTAGATTATTCCAATATCAGTATTTAGACAGTAAATACAAATTTATCAAGCATTTTCACGCAAGACTGCATTAGCTCTCTGAGGATAAATCTCACAGAGAACATATTCTCAAAGAGGCAAATAAGATAAATATTTAACTCACATATATGCAAATATGAGCAAAGATTATTTTTTCCTTAAAATTCTCTTAAGGAAAATCACCATATATTTGAGAACTTATGAAGTCTTGTTTTTTTGTTTGTTTTATTTTTATTTTTTGAAGATTTTATTTACTTATTCGACAGAGAGAGAAAGAGATCACAAGTATGCAGAGAGGCAGACGGGTGGGGGGGGAGCAGGCTCCCCGCTGAGCAGAGAGCCCAATGTGGGGTTCGATCCCAGGACCCTGAGATCACAACCTGAGCCAAAGGCAGAAGCTTTAACCCACTGAGCTACCCATGAGCCCCTTTTGGTTTGTTTTTTTTTTTTTTTTTTTTTTTTTAAGATTTTATCTATTTATTTATTTATTTATTTGACAGAAAGAAAGATCACAAGTAGGCAGAGAGGCAGGCAGAGAGAGGGGGAAGCAGGCTCACCACTGAGCGGAGATCACAAGTAGGCAGAGAGGCAGGCAGAGAGAAGGGGAAGCAGGCTCACCACTGAGCGGAGAGCCCAACAAGGGTTCAATCCCAGGACCCCAAGATCATGATGTGAGCCGAAGGCAGAGGCTTTAACCTACTGAGCCACCCAGGCGCCCCTGAAGTCTCTTGTTTTACAAGGCATTCTTTTTTTTTTTTTTTTACAAGGCATTCTTGCAATTGCTTTATTTTGAGAAATAAAAATACTGCTTAAGGAAATTCTTTTATTTTGAAACACAAAATACTGCTGAGAAGATCTCCAAACTAAATCGACCTCAATCAATCCTGTCATGAAGATGACATGCTTGAAAAAACAGATAACACAAAGTGATTCCAAGGAGTCAAAGACACATGTGAAATATCAAAGATATGTTATGAAATCAGTTCCCCCAATGGGAATATTTCTAAATTAACATTTTATGTGATTTAATATGCTATCATCCTAAAAGTAAAACAAGGAAATAAATGCCCCATGATAAAATATGAAATAGCATCACCACCTATGAAAAATTGTCTCAAAAAAACCCCCACTAACCCTCAATCTAATAAAGTCGCCGGATCTAAATATTTTTTATCAGAAACATGAGCAATATAAAAGCAGAAAGTCAACAGATAACACAAGAAAGTAACCGTCTAATCCAGAATATGGAAAGGGGGAGGACAGAAGGAAGACTATTATTCAGACTAAGAGGCTTCAAGGCAAATATATTGTGGAAACCTTGGCTGAATCATGATTTTAATAAGCTATTAAAAAAAATTTTTTTTTTTAGAAAATCAGGGAAATCTAAATACAGAATGAGTATATATGATATTCACAAATTTTGTTAGTGGTAATAATCGCAAGAGAATTCTATATATATTTTAAAGATTTTATTTATTTGAGAGAGCATGAGGGGGAGGTGAGGGACAGAGGGAGAAGCAGAGTCCCCGCTGAGCAGAGAGCGAGATGGCGGACTCAACCCCGGGATTCCAGGATCAGGACCTGAGCAAAAGGCAGCTGCTCAACCGAGTTACCCAGGCCCCCGAGAATTGTATATTTTACTAAGTCCTCATCAGTAAGGGAATTTATGCATATATTTTTTTTTCCTCCATACCCAGCGTGGAGCCCAATGAGGGGCTTAAACTCATGACCCTGAGTTCAAGACCTGAGCTGAGTGAGATCAAGGGTCCGATGTTTAATTGACTGAGCCCCTTGGCACCCCAGAGAATTTAAGCTTAAACTGGCCTGCTGTCTGGGAGTTGCTTTGAAATACTCTCTATAAAAAGCAAAACTTTAGATCTTACATCAGTGATAGACACCTGAAGATACAATGTATTCTTCTTCTTCTGTGTTTAATAGTTCCATAATAAAGCTTAATAAAATATATATATAACGATATGACAGAAGACATGCGAAGCAGGTGGTATTCAAGCTGGGCCCTGAGGGATAAGTACAATTTGAAACCACTCTTTCTTTTTTAAACAAAACATTCATAAACTTACTCTCTACAAGGTTAATTGACTAAGGCTCTAAGCTATTGTATAAACTTAGTACCACTGATTACTTTCTCAACCATATTTTTGACAAGTGGCAAATGAATTTTTTTCCCCAAAAAATTGATTTCCAAATGAACACAAACATCTTTGGACTAATTTTTATTGTATACCATCCCCCAAAAAGAACAATTTTTTTTAAAGATTTAATTTATTTATTTGACAGAGGGAGAAAGAGAGAGGGAACACAAGCAGGGGGGATGGGGGAGGGAGAAGAAGACTTCCCACTGAGTAGGGAGCCCGATGTGGGGCTCGATCCCAGGACCCTGGGATCATGACCTGAGCCGAAGGCAGCCGCTTAATGACTGAGCCAACCAGGCGCCCCAAACAATTTTTTAAAGGTTTATTTGAGTGAGCATGCACATATGGGGAAAGGGAGACAATCTCAAGCAGACTCCCTGCTGAGTGTGGAACCCAACACGGGGCTTCACCTCACGACCCGATATCATGACCTGAGTCAAAATCAAGAGTCAGAAACTCAACCAAGCCACCCATGTGCCCCTGGGGAACAAAATTTATTTAACACTCCATTTCATGCCAGAGATTGTACTAGATACATTATATCTAATTCTCACTACTATCCAGCAAAGTAGGTACTGTATTCTTATTTTGCAAATAAGGTAATTACGGCCAATTTCCATATCCTAATAGACAAAACCACTACAACGGCAGGTTTGATACTGTCAAGGTTCCATATTCTTTTCCACATCAACCAAGCATAAACCAAAAGTCAGCTTATATGTTAATTATACAACTCTCTTAAAACTCCTCCCCCCATCATCCTTTTGCTTACTATTCAAGTCCCCTGGACAGGTCTTTGCCATTTATCTGTTCACATGCAAATACTACAAAGTTTGGCTCACATGCCACTTTCTCTATCAAAACCTGCCCCCAAACAATCTTTTTCTTAACTCCCATGGCATCTAGTTGGTATTTTCAATGTATTAATAACATATTACCTGTTAAGATTTTTTTCTTAAAGATTTTATTTATTTGTTGGGGGGAGAGCACGCGCGCACAGAAACAGGGGGAGAGGCAGGCGGAGAGAGAAGCAGGCTCCCCACTGAGAAAGGAGCCTGATGCAGTACTCAATCCCAGCACCCTGGATCATGACCTGAGGCGAAGGAAGCCGCTTAACTGACTGAGCCACTCAGGCATCCCAAGACTTTTTTTTTTAAAGATTTTATTTATCCATTTGACAGAGAAAGGGCACAAACGGGGAGCAGCAGGGGGCAGGAGAAGCAAGATCCCCACATAGGGCAGAGAGCTAGATATAGGACTCAATCCCAAAGACCCTGGGATCATGACCTGAGCCACAGGCACATGTTTAACCCACTGAGCCACCCAGACGCCCACCTGTTAGACTTTAAAACTTGTCTATTATCAGAATTAGGATAGAAAAAACATGTAGCACAATTACGCAAACTATTCTGGTCACACCAGTGTTCCATGAAATGAGGGAGGGATCAAAGGAAGAATACTAAGGACAGTGTGTAACGAGGAGGGAAACTGATAACATTATCAACTATTGAGTCTATTTAAATGCATCAGATAAATTTATTTAGGCATATACGGAAAAAAAGTCAGGATATAAGTGAAAAGCCAAGATGAAAAGCAATAATAAAAAAAAAGATGAAAAGCAGTCTATTATCCATCCATGTTTTTTTGTAAAAACATGATATATATATGTGTACATATATACACACGCGCGCACACACACAGAAAACAATCAGAAACCGTGACACAACTGTTATTAGAGACACATCTGGGAAAAAGGAATGCATGATTTTTATGGTACATTTTATAGTTATTTACTCCTTGAATATTTCCCACTCATTACTTATCCCTTCAAAAATATTTAAATAGGGGCGCCTGGGTGGCTCAGTGTGTTACGCCTCTGCCTTCAGCTCAGGTCATGTGCTCAGGATCAAGCCCCGCTTCGGGCTCTCTGCTCAGCGGGGAGCCTGCTTCCCCCTCTCTCTCTGCCTGCCTCTCTGCCTACATGTGATCTCTCTCTCTGTGTCAAATAAATAAAATCTTAAAAGAAAAGAAAATATTAAAATATGGGGCGCCTGGGTGGCTCAGTTGGTTGGGCGGGTCATGATCCCAGAGTCCTGGTATCAAGTCCCGAACCGGGCTCCCAGCTCCATGGGGAGTCTGCTTCTCCCTCTGACTTTCTCCCCTCTCACGTTCTCTCTCTCTCTCTCAGATAAATAAATATTTTTTTAAAAAGAAAATATTTAAATACATACATGCTGGAAATCACTAAACATATTTATATAGTTCTTATTGTCAAATCAGCTTGGAAATCAATGGCCTATACAAGGTAGAACTCAAGTATTTTGTTAAGTACACCTATACATGGGGCACCTGAGTGGCTCAGTCGGTTAAGCCCTCGACTTGGGTCCTGATCCCAGGGTCGTGGGATCGAGCCCCACATCGGGTTCCTTGCTCAGCAGGGAGCCTGCTTCTCCTCCTGCTTGTGCTTGTCCTCTACCCCGTGTCAAATAAATATACATAAGCTATGTATGACTTACAAAGAGAAACACCAGAAAAACACCTTTTCCATAAACTAGGCCATCACCTAAAAGAAAAATATTCTGGTCTTATTTGTAAACTTCTAAGGGTTTTTAAGGCAATCTATAGGAATTTACATGCATACCCAATACCTACTATGGTAAATATGTCTAGTCACACCTTGGTGACACTTTGGGTTTTAAAAAAGCAGAATCTAGGGACACCTGGGTCGCTCAGTTCGTTAAGTGGCTGCCTTCAGCTCAGGTTCTAGGTCCTGGGATCAAGTCCCGCACAGGAGCCTACTTCTCCCTCTCTCTGCCTGCTGCTCGCCCTGCATGTACATTCCCTCTCTGCCCCTCTGGCAAATGAATAAATAAAATATTTTAAAATAAATAAATAAAATTAAAAAGCAGAATCTAAATCTAAATATTGTCTCATCACCTGATTTAAAGGCACTATACTTATGTAGCTAGCACTTAGTCTTCTAACCACTTCATCTAGGTTAGTTCTACCCTACAATTTGATATATTCAGGGGAATCAAGCCCACACCTGACATGCTCACCACCAGTCTGTTCCAGATTTTTTTTAAAGGGACAATAAAGCAATGTGTAGCCAAAAAAAAAAAAAAGAAGATATATTCTTCAAAGTGTGTTAAAAAAAGGAACGAATCAAATCATACCTTTTAAACTCCTCAATGTATTTGACAATATGCTATGATAAACATGATTTACACAATTCTAGCTTTTTTTTTTAAGATTACTTATTTATTTGAGAGAACAAAAGTGAGAGAGATCACAGAAGAAGAGGCAGAAGCAGACTCGCTGCTGAGCAGAGAGCCCAATGCAGGGCTCTATCCCAGGTCCCTGGGATCATGACCTGAGCTGAAAGCAGATGCCTAACCAACTGAGCCATCCAGGCACCCCCATATTTCTTGCTTTCAAAGTAATCTCAGAGTATTATTTCTGCTTAGTAAGTACTGACAAAAGTTTGGAAAAGACATGAACTGTTTTTTAGGTTTTCTTTTATTTTTTAAAGATTCACTTATTTTGGGGTGCCTTCAGTTGGTTAAGCACCTGATTCTTGATTTTGGCTCAGGTCACGATCTCAGGGCCTTGGGATTGAGTCCCGTGTTTGGCTCCATGCTCAGTGCCGATTCTACTTGAAATTCTCTCTCCCACTGCCCCTTTCTCCACACGCCCTCGCTCTCTTTCAAATAAACCTTAAAAATAAAGATTTTTGAGAAAGTACATGCGTGAGAGGGGAAGGAGGAGAGGAGCTTAAGCAGACTCCCTGATGGAGTCTGAGCATGGAGCCTCTGTCCCATTACGCTAAGATCATAACCTGAGCTGAAACCAAGATCTGGACAGTCAACTGACTAAGCCACCCATGCCCCATAGTGAGCTGTTTTGTTTTTTTTAATTTGCTATTACTCCTATTGCCTAAGACTATCACTGATCTGAATTTCCAACAGAAGCCAAACTACTCCAGTGCTAGCCTATGTTTTCATTCCTAACAGTAATGTGAATGAATTATGACTAAATGAGATTAACCACTAAAAGAAGCTAACTTTTTAAGTTTTGTGCCCTGAAGGCTTAACATTAAATGTGGCATGGAGCACTCCAATTTTAAGGCCACTGGTTCTCAAACCCTCAGTGCATCAGAATCTAGATAGATTTAAAACTGCACACTCAGTTCCCACTTAAATAAAACTTATTTGAGTTAATCTGGGCAGGGAAACAGGGACAGATTTTTATTAGTATTTTTTCTTTAAGTTCTCCAGATGATGTTTCCCTGTACAGACAGGACTGAGACCCTTACACATTACAGAGCTAAGGAATATATCCACAAACACCCTATTGGTTTTCCAAATAAAAAGTTTTTAATCATTCATCATGGTATAACAGATGAATCTGAATCAAAAGATCAGAATATAGTTCCATGTTTGTGCCAAACTAGGTGAATGAACTCAGAACACTTAAACACTGGTCCTGTTTTCCCACTTGCAAATGAGTATATGCCTCCCTCACAGAATTATTGTGAAAAATAAAATGAATATATGAAATTAAAATATAAGTGCTTGCTAGAGTATTAATGATCTACCATGAGTGAATATTTTCTTGTCAAAAAAATCAACATAAAATCTTCTAACTCAGGACTTTACCTTACATAAACAGCACCAACATGAAAAGAGTGAAATACAGAACAACATTTACTGCAGCACTGCTTGCTTCCAGTGGTTCGAAAACAAAAATTGAACAATGTACCCCTGAAACTAATAATACATTATAAGTTAATTGAATGTAAAAATTAAAAATTTAAAATTTAAAAACTGAACATAAACAGAAAAATGGTTTAGCAAAAATCTACATACTAAATGTTACAAGTTATTAAGTTACGTATACAAATACAGTAAAATGTCTACGATATTAAAAATACCAAGTTGCCTGACGTGTACCATACGATCCCATCTTTGTTTAAAAGAAAAGAGTAATATACATAACTATCTATCTGTGTGGACTATGACAAAATAAACACTGAACTCTGGTAGGAGAGGAGGTACTACTGGCTTTATCTTTGCATTTTTTCTGTGTTGTAACACTCACTAAAGTTAGCAAAATAAAGGTTTTTTTTTTTAAAGGTCCTATATTAATACTATTTAAATGCACTACAGTTCAGAGACTTTATTACAGAATAAAGTACAAGTGATCCTGCGTTATTTTCAATTCACTTTAGTACTTAAGGCTGAATGCCCAACAAGTAAGGAATAGTTATCCAGTAATTTTCAATTGTTATTC
The DNA here is from genome assembly GCA_028533885.1 of Nasua narica. Taxonomy (NCBI): domain Eukaryota; kingdom Metazoa; phylum Chordata; class Mammalia; order Carnivora; family Procyonidae; genus Nasua; species Nasua narica. The sequence continues at coordinate 13,189,632 of CM052811.1, forward strand.
ATAATCAGAATCAATATAGAACCAAGGAGAAATAGCCCAAGATATGTTAGGTTGTAACGACTAAAGAGATTAATTTCAATCATGGTCTAGTCAACTGACAAAAAATAAAAACCATTCTAAGCAGCAGTCTCGTATGTAGTTTTTTGTTTTATTTTTTTTAATTTTTTTAAAAAGATTTTATTTATTTGACAGAGAGAAAGAGATCACAAGTAGGCAGAGAGGCAGGCAGAGGGAGAGGGAGAAGCAGACTCCCTGCTGAGCAGAGAGCCCAATGTGGGGGGCTCAATCCCAGGACCCTGAGATCATGACCTGAGCCTAAGGCAGAGGCTTAACCCACTGAGACACCCATGCGTCCCTTGTTTTGTTTTTTTTAGGATTTTATTTATTTATTTGACAGAGAGAAACACAGTGAGAGAGGGAACACAAGCAGGGTGAGCAGGAGAGGGAGAAGCAGGTTCCCTGCTAAGCAGGGAGCTGGATGCGGGGCTCGATTCCAGGACCTTGGGATCATGACCTGAGCTGAAGGCAGATGCTTAATGACTGAGCCACCGAGGTGCTCCTCAAATGCCGTTTTAAAAGATTTTTTTATATTTTTCTAAATGTTTTTATTTTTCTTATGGTTTTACTTATTTATTAGAGACAGAGAGAGAGCACACAAGCAGTGGGAGAGCAGGCTCCCCCATGATCAGGGAGCCTGATAAGGGACTCACTCAATCCCAGGACCCTGGGATCATGACCTGAGCTGCTGAAGGAAGACACTTAGCAGACTGTCACCCTGGAGTCCAGGATTCTTTAGACCACAATTTTCCAAAGTATTTTCCCTAATCACCAACTCATAATATTCTTTAAAATAAGGTTCCCTCTCCAATACACTGAAGATATGCTGCTCTGTGGTACCCATCTATTCTTTTGCAAGCTGAGCACATGGTCATTCCAGAATTCATTCTCACAAAGTAAGTCCTACCGTTAAAACTGCTTAACTTTATTTTTTTTTTAAGATTTTATTTATTTATTTGACAGAGAGAGAGCAAGAGAGGGAACACAAGCAGGGGGAGAGGGAGAAACAGGCCTCCCACCGAGCAGGGAGCCTGATGCAGGGCTCGATCCCAGGACCCCAGGATCATGACCAGAGCCAAAATTGCTTAATTTTAATCTAATATTATCATAACTTTCTTCTGTAAATATGTTAATGCAAAAGAAGCTATTTTGAGCAGTATTTCTAGTCATTTCTAAGAAAAAGAAAAAAATTCTATAACATATTTCAACTCCCTTAATTTTGTCTAGAAAAAGCCACACAACTTAAAACAGTTAAGTTTGGGGGTGCCTGGATGGCTCAGTCGTTAAGCGTCTGCCTTCAGCTCGGGTCATGATCTCAGAGTCCTGGAATCGAGCCCCGCATCAGGTTCTCTGCTCGGCAGGGAGCCTGCTTCCTCCTCTCCGCCTGCCTCTGTCTACTTACGATCTCTCCCTGTCAAATAAATACATAAAATCTTTTAAATAAACAAACAAACAAATAAAAATAAAGTACTCTTTTACGTGATAAGTATGAGTTGTGATTTTTAAAATCCTGCAAACAGGGGTGCCTGGGTGGCTCAGTGGGTTAAAGCCTCTGCCTTCGGCTCGAGTCATGATCTCGGGGTCCTGGGATGGAGCCCACATCGGGGTCTCCGCTCAGTAGAGAGTCTGCTTCCTCTTCTCTCTGCCTGCCTCTCTGCCTACTTGTGATCTCTGTCAAGTAAATAAATAAAATCTTAAAAAAAAAAAATCCTGCAAATATTCAAAAACAAGCCTTGAATTGGTGATTACTTTTTTCCCAATAACTTGAAGCGAGATGACCTAACCAGTTTCTTAAAGATGTTGAAGTATAAAAAACTTTCCAGAGTGCCTTTGTGGCTCAGTTGGTTAAGCGTCTGCCTTGAGTTCAGGTCATGATTTCAGGCTACTGGGACGGAGCCCCGTGGGGAGTCCTGAGATTAGGTCCTGCATTGGGCTCCCCCTTCAGCCGGGTGTCTGCTTCTCCCTCTGCCTGGCACTTCCCCTGCTTATGCACTCTCTATCTTTGACAAATAAATAAATAATCCTTAAAAATAAATAAGTAACTTGAAAAACCAAATGCCTCATTTGTTTGAAATGTCTGAAAAGAGAAACCAAATCTGCTAAGTTTCCAGGACTACCTAAGTTATATACCAAAAAAGAGTCTACGCAGAAATATTCCTGAGTAGAATTTAAATGAAACTTATATGCATTTAAATCTAAAAATTTTTTTATGTAGGCTCCAAGCTCAGTATGGAGCTCAACTCAGGACTTGAACTCACAACCCTGAGATCAAGACCTGACTGGAGATCAAGAGTCAGATGCTTAACCTATTGAGCCACTCAGGTGCCCCTTAAATAAAAATCTTTTTAAAGATTTTATTTATTTGAGACACAGAGAGAAAGAGAGAGAGAGCATGAGGGTGGGGAGGTGAAAAGGGAGAGGGAGAAGCAGACTCCGTGCCTAGTGCGGAGCCCAACGTGGGGCTGATCTCACAACCCTGAGATCATGACCTGAGCCTGAGGCAGATGCTTAACCAAATGAATCACCCAGGTGCCCCTAAACAGAAATTTTTATTTTTAAAGACTTTATTTATTTATTTGACAGAGAGAGAACACAAGCCAGCAGAGAAGCAGGCAGAGGCAGAGAGAGGGGAGCAGGCTCCCTGCTGAGCAAGGAGCCAGATGTGGGAAGCGATCCCAGGACGCCAGGATCATGACCCGAACCAAAGGCAGCTGCTTAACCAACTGAACCACCCAAGTGCCCCTAAACAGAAATTTTTGAGGGAGTGGGGAGCATGCATGCATGCATGCACACAAGCAGGGAGAGCACACAGCAGAGGGAGAAGCAGGCTCCCACTGAGCAGGGAGCCCTACATGGGGCTTGATCCTAGGGTCCCAGGATCACGACCTGAGCAGAAGGCAGATGCCTAACCTACTAAACCGTCAAGGTGCCCTGTCCAGTCATATTTTCTCAATTTTTCCTACTTCCTCGTCAAGTTCTGCCATTCTCCCCTATCAGGGTCACAAACTACACTAATCCTTCTGGCAGAATGCCATTTCAGCTATCTCTTGACTTAGTTAATTTCTCCAAGTCTTTTTTTTTTTTTTTTAATTTTACACTCAATAACAAGGATCTGGTACCACCAATATCTAAAGAAAGTCTGGCATGTCAGAGGCCTACAAATCTCAAAAAATGTGTGCAAGTTTCTGTTAGTCTACCTCGACGAGAAGTTAAACTCAGAATATCCAGAGTAAGGCACCTGGGTGGCTCAGTTGGTTGAGCAACTGCCTTCGGCTCAGGTCATGATCCTTGAGTTCCAGGATCGAGTTCCAGGATCGAGTCCCGCATCGGGCTCCCAGCTCCGCACAGGGAGTCTGCTTCTTCCTCTAACCCTCTCTCCTCTCATGCTCTCTCTCACTCTCTCTCTCAAATAAATAAATAAAATCTTTAAAAAAAAAAAATATCCAGAGTAACAAATGGGACTGAATATTCTTCAAATAATACTACATGCCTATCTTCTCAACCAGACTTACAATAAAAATTAGCAATTTATCTTTGGCAAGTTCCTAGACAAAGTACTCTCATTTCTACTAGTGCAGAAGCAAACAAAGGCATGTTAAGACCTTCCCCTGGATCCTTTTTCAGCAATCTATTACACTCCTACTACAAGGGGGTCCAAGAATCCATCTCCAGGGAAAACTATAGCTATCATCTTCTCAAAACTTCAAATCTTGTTTACGTTATATCAGAGTGTCAAAATTCAGATTGTACTATAGAAAATTTAGTATTTTACATTTACTCAAACTTAAAGTGCTGACAGAATACTAAACAGATGTTAATAAATGACCTGGTCACCAAAATGGAAAACACAAGTGGCTCCTATCTGTATACAATTTTTGGTGTTTAATAAAATCAGACAAAACCATCCATATTTTTCTCTACCTACAATCTGCCTTATCTGGACCTATACTTAAGGTCAGCTTGTCTCTACTACTTATTTACCTTTTGTAATGTCTGAATGAACAAAACCAGTTGCATCTTACACAGTCAAGATGATATTCATTCCACTGATCTTTAAATAAGTCTTTTCAAAAACAGTGCCTAAAATTACAGATCACCACTTTGAGATCTAATACTCTCGATATGAGATGTCCACTACAGTAGAAATCACAAAGATCAGCTGAGTGGCTCAGCTGATGAAGCACTCACTCTTGATTTGGGCTCAGGTCATGATCTCAGGGTCCTGAGATTGAGCACTGCATTGGGCTCTACATTCAGTAGGGAGTCACATGAGGATTCTCTCTGCCCCCCACCTTGTGTGCTCTCACTCTCTCAAATAAATAAATGTTAAAGAAAAATCACAAAAATTTATCTTCAAACTAGGTTCTCTACATAATTACTGATTTTTTTAAGGCCTAAAAAATGTGTAAAGAGCCTTTTATACACCATTCCATGCCACACACCATTTTTTATATACTCTGGCAGTCAGTTGCAGGTTTTATTCTCCTGGGCAGGTGTTCAGGGATGGTTTTGTAGTGTCATTTTATAGCCAATTTCACCAAATCCCTTCCTGGAATGGAAGTTTTGTGGTTCAAATGTACCTTTCACCATAGGTAGGTGATAATGACTGCCTTTTTTCTTTCCCTGCACCATTTTCAGTTCAAAGTATTCCGACATTCCAACTACTACTCGATCTCCCTTCACATTTCCCCTTTTCTTTGCTTGGCAGCTACAGTGAAATCCTGGGATATGAACATATAAGGTGTACACATTTGTATGTTTTTCTAGTACTCTATTCCAACATCTTTTATCTCTCTAAAAGAGAATAAGTGAATAAGCAAATACCTGTAATATGTAAACTAAAAATGGATGGGATTACAGTAGCTAAATTTGCAGAGGTGAAATATACTAAAGAAAGTATGACTTTGCCAATGTACTTGAATAACTGGTACTTTTTTAATTCTTTTAGAGCACTTTAGAAAAATACAGAAAGGAGCCAGGAAATGGTCAAATAAAACTTCATTTAAGAAAAAAGGACTTGGGGCACCTGGGTGGCTCAGTTGGTTGGGCGACTGCCTTCGGCTCGGGTCATGACCCCGGAGTCCCGGGTTCGAGTCCCATATCGGGCTCCCAGCTCTGTGGGAAGTCTGCTTCTCCCTCTGACCTTCTCCCCTCTCATTCTCTCTCTCTCAAATAAATAAAATAAAATAAAAAGTAAAAAAAAAAAAAAAAAAAAAAAAGGACTTGCTTTTTGGGGGCGCCTGGGTGGCTCAGTGGGTTAAAGCCTCTGCCTTCGGCTCAGGTCATGGTCCCAGGGTCCTGGGACTGAGCCGGGAACTGGGCTCTCTGCTCCGCAGGGAGCCTGCTTCCCCCTCTCCCTCTGTCTGCCTCTCTGCCTACTTGTGATCTCTTTCTCTCTGTCAAATAAAACAAATAAAATCTTAAAAAAAAAAAAAAGAAAGAAAGAAAAGAAAAAAAGGTCAACGAGGGCGCCTGGGTGGCTCAGTTAAGTCGGCCTTTGGTTCCAGTCATAATCCCAGAGTCCTTGGATCCAGTCCCTCATTGGGCTCCCTGCTCAGCCAGGAGCCTGCATCTCCCTCTCCCTCTGCCTACTGCTCTGCCTACCTGTGCTCTCTCTCTATCCCTCTGTGAAATAAATAAATAAAATCTCCCCCCCCCCCAAAAAAAGAAAAAGGTCAATGGAAGACAAAAATGTCCACAATTTCATTAAGAATTAAATGATTCGGAGACAAACCATAAGAGACTCCTGGACTCAAGAAACAAACTAAGGGTGGCTGGGAGGTGGGGGGGCGGGTTATGGACATTGGGGAGGGTATGTGCTATGGCAAATGCTGTGAAATTTGTAAGCCTGATGATTCACAGACATGTACCCTGGGGCAAATAATACATTATATGTTAATAAAAAATTTAAAAAAAAATTAAATGACTCGGGATGCCTGGGTGGCTCAGTCGGTTAAGCATCTACCTTCAGCTCAGGTCGTGATCCCAAAGTCCTGAGGCTGAGTCCGGCATCAGGCTCCTTTCTCAGTGGGGAGGCTGCTGCTCCTCAGTCTGCCAGCACCCCCCTTGATGGCTCACTCTCTCTCTGACAAATAAAATGACTCTCTAGAAAGTGACACTATTTAATTAAGCATGCCTTAGTTTTTCATTTATAAAGAAGCTGGATCTTTTGAGTTGGACGAAAAAGTCACTAAGGAAAGAAATACATTTAACCTTTTGTCTTAACATACTGCTACCTGAAACTCTAAGAAAAAAGCATTTACCATGGACCTACCAACGTAATAATTCTATATTGTTTCATTTGAAAGGCTTCTAAGTAATAGATCTGTAAATTCACTTTTCCCTCTAGAAAAACAATACATTTTAAGTGAAAAATGTCATCTATAATCCTAAATATAAATATCATTATTAAAATATTAGATTTTAGGGCGCCTGGGTGGATCAGTTGGTTAAGGGTCTGCCTTCGGCTCAAGTCATGATCTTAGGGTCCTAGGATCGAGTCCTGCATTGGGCTCTCTGCTAGGCAGGGAGCCTGCTTCTCCCTGTCTTCTCCCTTCTGCTCATGTTCTTTCTCTCTCTCAAATAAATAAATAAAATCTTTTAAGATTAGCTTCTAAATGATAAGGTTTGAAGGAACACATTTTCCACCACATCGGAATTCAGAAGTGAGAGACACAGGAACTAGACCGGTAGCATTTCAAGTATCTCCTTTTACTGACCAAGCTACAATGGAACAACTAATTTAGACCTAAGCCAGTGGACTTCCTACTACCACACCCCTTAATTATCCTAAACCAGTCACAGATAGCACTGGACAACTGATGGTCCTCCAAAAAGGGGCAGTCTATCATGGTGGCCTCAAGAAGAAGAAGAATAAAATGCTTTCTGCAGAGGGCAGACTTCCAAAGAGAAAGAGAGGAAGGAGGCTAAGCCATATTCTTACCAGTTTCTTCTTACAAATTCATCAGGCAAGAGCGAAAAAGTGGGACAAAAGGAGCTAAGTCAGACTATTTTTAATGCCTTCTTAAAAACAGCAAAAAATCGGGCGCCTGGGTGGCTCAGTTGGTTGGGCAACTGCCTTCGGCTCAGGTCATGATCCCGGAGTCCCGGGATCGAGTGCCATGTCGGACTCCCGGCTCTGCGGGAAGTCTGCTTCTCCCTCTGACCTTCTCCCCTCTCATTCTCAGTCTCTCACTCTCTGATAAATAAATAAAAAATCTTAAAAAAAAAAAAAAAGCAAGAAATCTACCTAATATATCACAAACCAATTTAGTAGTTATTAGTACAATTTTTATATTAATCACACACCTATCAGTAAAACAGCCACAAACTATGAATGCAAGCCAAAGTCATAGAAGATACATTCAGATATTTAAAATAATCCTAAATCTTGGGACGCCTGGGTGGCTCAGTCAGTTGGGCATCTGCCTTTGGCTCAGGTCACAATCCCAGGGTCCTGGGATCGAGTTCCGCCGCGGTCTCCTTACTGGGCAGGGAGCTGGCTTCTCCCTCTGCCTGATGCTCCCCTTGCTTGTGCACTCGCTCTGACAAATAAATAAAATCTTAAAAAAATCTTAAATCTTAAGAACATGAAAAAAATATAGACTATTTTGCTATGTTAGAAACCCAACAAATATAAAGGACATTGGGGCACCTGGGTGGGTTAAGGCCTCTGCCTTTGGCTCCAATCATGATCTCAGAGTGCTGGGATTGAGCCCCACATTGGGCTCTCTGCTCTCCCCCTCTCTCTGCCTGCCTCTCTGCCTACTTGTGATCTCTGTCAAATGGATGAATGAAATCTTTAAAAATAAGTAAGTAAGTAAGTAAATAAATAAATAAATAAATAAAGGTCACTGAATTAGGAAGTATGGAGATAGATCTTTTATACCCAGGAGATAGGAACCAACCTCCACTTAAAATTATGACGGTCTTATCAATGTCTATAAAAACCAAGACTAATGTGGTCAGTGACCAGATTGGCTTTGGATGTCACACTTGGCCCAAATCTCTGATCATAGTTACTTCTGCTAAGTACCTAGGCAGGAAGACAAATTATATTTCAACACCAGGAAAACTCATAAACAAGTATGGAAGGTTTAAGGGAAACAAAATTCTAGTATCATCTTTGTTGAGAATGCATAGTTTGGCTTATATGCTTGCAGTGCCGAAGAAAAGTTGGTCTATTAAAGTGGACAACCTTGTAAGACCAATTTAAACATGCAGTAATTTAGACTTAAGTTGAAATCTTACTAAATATTAAAATATCTAAGGGAACTTCGCAATCAAATTAAGAAAACTATGTATAAAAATTAAAGTTTAAATTTTCTTGACGATGTTCAAGTTTGTTAACAGCAAATCTAACTTGAAGATTAATAGCCAGACTTGTACAAATAAGAAAAAAGAACTTAAAAAGCTTAAGAACCATGATTTTGAAATACAACTAATTTTTTAAATCAGTGTAAACCTTTACTGGGTACAAAATATGCCCTTCAGGACACCAAAAGACAATCCTAAACAACTTAAGCTCACCAAAAATTGAACTCTAAAAGACATTCATGCAAAGGGAAATATTAACAACTATTCACCATGCTATGCAGATGGAAGCAAATCATCTATAAAAAGAATATTAAAAGAATAAGAATAGAAACTTAAGCCCATTAAAAATATTTGTCCTTTTATTTTAAATAGGATTCCTAGCCAGAATTCCTTAAATCATCCTCCGATACTCCAGGTCACATGGTGAGTCACCTATTAAACACGAAATCTAAGCAGTAAACAAGCTTTTAAAATCCTTAGGTAACTCCCTTTATTAAAACTGTTTTCTCGATATACCTTTACAAATATTACAGTTCTCTTTAAGCGTTTAAAAGCATTTGTCTAATAAAGCTTTCCCTAAAAACTTTTACCGAAAAAAACCTATCACCACTTTTTTACGTTAGAAACTCACAAAATCCGAAATCCTGAGTTTAACTGACGTTGTCTTATTACATCTTATAAAGTCGTAATATTAATTCCCCAAGATGTTTAAATATGTTAGAATGAAAAACTAAGAAAATGGATTTTCCCTAGCTGTGTTCTCAGAAGCAGCGTAACTTTTACAAGCGTTTGCGAATAAAATTTTAAACAATTATCCCCCAATTTGGCCCAAACAAAACTATTGCTAAAATGTCTGAAGCCTTTAACCTTTCTTTCGTTTTAATTTATATACCTGAGTGTCGAGATCTGTTCCAGTAACAAACATAACATTCCTTAATAATGGCAACTAGAGTCTAACCCAAGTCGCTGTTCTTTCATACCCACACCTGTCTGCCGAAAGCTTTTCCGGGACACACTCGGGCCCCCAAGAATTCCCACACTTGTTTTCATAAACCCACTCCTTCCTCTTCGCCCACTTCCAACTCGCACACTTCTCTGGATCTACCGGCCTCTCCCCTCTTAACAACCATGGGCTGAACAGGCAGCTCGGTCCCTAACCCTAAGCGCCGAGAAAGCCAAGACTAGTGGGGTGGGACCCCAGCGCCGCGAGGCAGTGGCGTGGGGGAGGAAAGGAAGCGGGAGAGCCGAGCACCCCCCCACGCCGGGCGCACACCCCCTTCCGGCACCCCTCCCCCCGCATTGTGCGAGCGGGCCCCGGGCCCCGGGCCCCAGGCCGCAGCTGTCCCGGGTGCCCGCAGGCCCTTCCGCCCTCCGGCCCTGCGGGCTGCTCCCGCCGAGATCGCCACACAAAGCCCGGGAAGCCAGCTCCTGCGGAGCCAGAGCAAGGGGAGAGGGAGCAAACGCGGACTGACTTACGGGGCTGCTGCGGCCGCGCTGCCTCAGCCGGGGAAACCGACCGTTGGGCACACGGCGGCGTCGCTCTTGGCCGTCCTTCCTTCCTCCGCCTTCGGTGGCGGCAATATCTTCTTTCTCCACCTACCTCCCTCCCCCCCACCCCACCTCCTCCTTCTCCTCCCCCTCCTCCTCCGAACCACCGAAGTACCGAGGGTGAGACACAGAGACTCACAACAACATGGCTGCCACCGCCGCCTCCCCTCCCCTCCCCCCCCGCCCACCGGGCGCGCGCAAGGCACTCCGGGAGAAAGGGGAGGGGGAGCACTCACCGAGTTGCGGCTCCTCTCAGTGGCTTCCGTCGCTTCTCCCGCGCTCCAGACGCCGGCCGGCGGGAGCTCTGCGCGTGCGCACGCTGTCTGCGCTCGCGCGTTTCGGCCGTCCCTCAGGCGTGCGCTCCCCCGCCCTCACCTTACAGGCTCGCAGCTGGTGCTGGGCTCGGCGGCGGCGCCAGGCGGGGACGCGCGCCGGAGCTCGGGCGGCGCAGGCGTGGTGTCGCCGAGCTCCGCGTTCGCCTCTGTCTTCCCGCGTGGGGCCTCGACTTCCGAATTCGCTTACTCTCCGCTTCCTTCCTGGTAGCTCATTGTTCTCCGCCAACTGCCTGTGCGGGTGTCAGTGCCTTGGACCGCGCGGTACTCCTCGAACTTCGTTTCTGGGGTGCTGGCACCAACAGGAGCTGGACAGTAATCCAGGCCTTAGGGTTCATCCTCACCCCTCCCGGCAGCAAGACGATGGAGACGCATTTTGAGTAGGAAAGTGAACCCTTTACGTGGACTGTCATTCTAGTTTGCCTCCTGGGGCAAGTGGAGCCAGCTCAGCACATTGGGGGCGCGGAATGCTTGGCCGGGGTGAACACAAAGGAGACTCAGGTCGTTCTACTGGGCCAGTGATTCTCACTCGCCACCCAGTCTCATCACCCACGCTCGCCAAGTGCACCGTCCCGTCCGCATCCCGATCCCCACCCCAGCAGTTAGAGACCAAACCCGCCCTGTCGTCCTGGCTCCGTGGCTTTCGTAGTGATTTCAGACCCAACCGTAGTCTGCCCCTGTCACACAGCTGTAATGTGGTAGGGGCACGAGCACTGTGTTCTCCAAGGTTTGTACAACTCCTCTCTGTCGTTCTGTACTTCTGAAAGGAAGTGCTTTGTAATTTATCTTCCTGGGCGGCTGTAAGCTCCACGACGGGCTGCAGGGACCATGTGTGTTTTATTAACTCATGTGTGTTGTGTCCCCCAGGGCCTGGGCCACAGTAGTGTTCAAGGATCTTATGTTGAGTGCCTGAACTTTTCGGTTTTTAATTATTACGGAAAGCATGTGACATCTGAATCTGCCTCAAGACTTTACCTGTGGCCCACATTTCAGGCTTCTAGAGATTTCCACTTGAATATTCATCCTGGCACCAAACAAAAACAACTTAAACCCTTCCCCCAATTCTTGTATTATCTCAACAGTTGGTGTACCACGACCTATTGAGTATCCCAAGTTAGTCCTTTGAACCATCCTCGTCTTTCTCTTATACCTCTCTTCCCATATAGGATTTTCATTTACTAAATATTTCTGGAGACAGTTTTCCGTCATATATCCTCATTAATACTACTAGCCTTGCTTCCCAGGTCTGGATATCTGAGCAAGCTCTTAATTAGCTTTCTTGTGTTCAGTCTTGTTCCTTCTAGTCAGTTCTGCTCTCTGGCATCTAAAATGAAAATCTGAGCCTGGCTCTTTTGTCTCTCCTTTAGCCATTCCATTGCTTCCTGTCACCCACGACTGCATTTCCCAAGTATGTTCTATTGTTCCTCCAAGAAATGTCTCATGATCAAGTAAGTATGGGAGACACCGAGATGCACATATGTTGCCTTCTTCCCCTTCCTTTGGGCTGATAATAGCTGAAGAGTCTTTATGTACTTGCCTAATCCAGGTGAAAATTGATGGAGCCATCAGAAGCCCTCCCTCAGAATGTGGAATTAGGACTAAGAGACCCCAATCTCCCTCTGGGAAGTCTCTTGTACCTGGCATCTCTAGACTGATTTGTCCAGGGACAAATAGAGAAAACTGAAATTGAGAGAGAAAAGGAGAGCCCTTTGTTCTCTTGGTAGCTGCTTCTACCCTTGGATTCTGAAACACATGCCCGGATCATTATGACAAATTTCTGCTTTTTTTGCTTAAGCTAAATGAAGTCAGTTTCTATTACAACAAAGAGTCCTAACTAAAAGCTGTGTGAACACCATCCTTACTATTTATTTAGTGCTTACAGGATGTAAATTCTGGTAGCCACTTTGGTAGTAGTGATTCCAGGCTTGACATCCAACTGTAGCTTTGGTAGCGGTGCTAACAGTAGGTAAGCACTAAAGCACTTTCCATACATTGTTTCATTTAGTGCTCCCAATATCCCCATGAATAGGGCAGCTTCACGGGCATGTGACTTGTGCAGTCCCACAAGGCCTGAAGCTTTAGAAGCTTTAGAAGAGTTCCACAATTGGTTTAATGCTCTGTCATCACTATCTAGAAAGTCTTAATAGTAAAAGATAAATTTTCATTTTGCCCTGGGCTCCGCAAATTATATAACCTGTACTGTTTATGATGTATTATCTTTATTCGACAAAAGCCTTCTTAGTATCTTTAAAAACAAATTATGCATTGTAAATATCCAAATGAGGGCCATAGTGTACAATACTTCCCAAACATATTTGACTCTGGAAGACTTTTCTTCCTGGTTAAATCTCTTCTAGGCTTTGTGCTCTGCAGAATTCAAAGTCCACCCCTTCAGAGCTCTGACTCCGCCTGCCTCCAGCTCCTGATTCACTTGGCACGTGAGCAGTTTCTTGCTTCCTTGTCTTCACACACGCTTTGCAATCTGGCTCTGCTCATTAGGCACCTTCTGATTATAATTGGCTTCTCTTGTATATTCACCTACAAGAGAAAGAATGCATTCCTCAGCTACTGTAAATATCAGGTGTCCCTGATAGTTAAGGTGGACATTGTAATTGATGCCTGACAGCCGTTCTAATCACCTGGGAGCTTGTTAGAAACGCTGAATCTTGGCCCCATTCCAGAACTACTGAATCAAAATCTGCATTTTAACAAGACTCCTGGGCAATTTCTCTACATAATAAAGTTTAAGAAGCACTGGTAAACCAATCACACAAATATTCCATCTCACTTGATAAGAACTGGTTTCTGTGGTGAGTGTGTTAACTCATTTAGAGCCTGTCGGACACAAAGACAAGCCAACTCAGAGCATCTAAGGGGGGGAGGAGAGGAGGGGCAGGAGGGAGGGCAGAGGGGGCGGAGGAGGAAAGCCAGGTTGTCTCTCCTTCTGGATGTAAACAAGAAAGCCTCTTGCCCCCAGTTTGTGCTGACAGGAATCCTATCTGCTAGTAGCCCAGAGTATTCATTCTCCCTGTCTTCTTTAGTAACAGATCCTTTGGACGTCCCTGTGGGCTGGAAAAGGCCTAGGGTGGACGGAGTAGCCTGACTTCCGAGCAACACACATTGCGTCTTAGGAATGTGTCTACATAGCCTGTTGAGACAAGTGGTTCTCAGCCAGAGTTGCACACCAGAATCTCCTGGGAGAACATCCGAATTTTATAATTCTCAGGCCCTATCTCAGAGATTTTGATTGAATGGTTCTGGTTTGGCTGAATCCTGGATATTGATATTTTTAAAAAGGTTCCCCGGTGATTATAGCATGTAGCCACTGCATACTACTAGTTTAGACAGACCACATCTTGTAGCATATTACCATTTTAATATTCTCTATGAAAATGTTGCTTTCCACTGGGACTACTAACGAAACTTCTTCTAAACTCTTTACAACTTTGTTGTCTTTATAAAAATAATATAAGCTATGTATAAAAATTTCAAGAAATAAAAGTTCAAACCACCCCAATTTCAATATCGCAGAAATAGTAATATCTACATGCGGTGAACAGCATTATTACAAGCATAAATACAGATAAAAGGACAGAGAGAGAGCTACGTAGGGTAACAAACAGGAATAGGTTCAGTTTGCACATGCTATTTTTAAAATACAGTGCTGAACTTAGTCTTACTTGGATTTAACAAAGTGAAGAAACTGCTCAGATGCATGTTTTCTCATTTTAAGAGAGATTGATTCATAAAAGGTTTCTCAAAGGTTAAAATGATTTAAAAAATTATAATAGGACAGAGGGACTTTTTCAACTATATGCTTCAATATTGCTCAGTAGTGAGTTCCCTGCTATGAAAGATAAACACTCTTTCACTTCCTTCTACCTCTTCCCCATATTTCCTAATTTTGGGCTCATATTATTTTTCACTTTGTCAAGGTTTATACCATTTACATTCATTTTTATCCATTTTTCTTTTGCTTTTTCTTAATTTCAGTGTTGAAATGTATCTGTTGGGGCGCCTTGGTGGTTCCGTCATTGAGCGGCTGCCTTTGGCTCGGGTCATGATCCCAGGGTACTGGAATCGAGCCCCCAATGGGGCTCCCTGCTTGGCCAGAAGCCTGCTTCTCTCTCTCCCATTCCTTCTGCTTGTGTTCCCTCTCTCGCTGTGTCTCTCTCTGTCAAATAAATAAATAAATCTTTAAAAAAAAAGAAATGTATTTGTTGTGTATGGCTTCATTTCTGACTTGATTTTGATTCAATTACATGGATTTCATCATTTATCAGTTAGCCTTTATTTATGTGGGTTACAAACCACCCCCAACAATCATTTCCTAGCTCCCGGTTCCGTGGGTTGGTTGGTTGGACTGGGTTCAACTGGGAAGTTCAGCCGATCTCTCCTGGACCTATGTGTGTGACTGATCAGCTGGTATCAAGCCTGGCTAGGGCTCTGGGGCTGCGAGGCTCGGGTCTGGTGTCTGGTGGTCAGCCAGCGCACCTGCGGCCCGTCCTGCAGACTTGCTTAGGCTTGGTCACATAGTGGCAGAGTGAGAATGGAAGCTGCGGGTTTGGAATTCACGTCATGCCCCTTCTGCTGTGTCACTGACCAAAGCAAATCATTAGGCCAGCCCAGATTTAAAAGATGAAGAAACAGACTTTATCTTTTGATGAGAGAAGCTACAAAGAATTTGTGTATTTGCAATCTTTCGAAAGCCTTATATTCCTGAAGTTTTGAAAATGCCTTCCTAGACACATCTCCAAAGGCAAGGGAAACAAAGGCAAAAATGAACTATTGGAACTTCATCAAGATACAAAGCTTTTGCACAGCAAAGGATAGGGTGGGCAAAACCAAAAGACAACTGACAGACTGGAAGAGGCATTTACAAATGTCCTATCAGATAAAGGGCTAGTATCCAAAAGCTATAAAGAAGTTATCAAACTCGACACCCAAAGAACAAATAATCTAATCAAGAAATGGGCAGAAGACATGAACAGACACTTCTGCAAAGAAGACATACAGCTGGAGAACAGACACGTGAAAAAATGCTCAACATCACCTGGCATCAGGGAAATACAAATCAAAACCACAATGAGATACCACCTCGCACCTGTCAGAATGGCTAAAACTAACAAGCCAGAAGACAAATATTGGCGAGTATATTGGCGAGCCTGCATCCCCCTTTCCCTCTGCCTGCCACTCTGCCTACTTGTGATCTCTCGCTCTGTCAAATAAATAAATAAAATCTTAAAAAAAAACAACACTTTGTCCTTCACATGTATCATCTCCTTGTTAATTGCTTTAATATCTTTGTCTTTTTCTTCTGAATTCGCTATGATTACATTAAGCATTTTCTCCATGTTATAAATTCAATTTTCAGCCAAATTGTCAATGGTGCAATGTCACTGTTGGTTTTGATCTTTCCTTAGCTTTCCAATCATCACTTTCATCTCATTTTGATGTTTCTTCATCATCTGAACTATTTATCTATTGTCTCCCAGCTCCAAACTCTGTGGTGCTGAGACTGGGATTCTGCAAATGGCACTTCTTCACCAGTGGTAAATGGACAATGATAAACGTTGTCAATAGCAGGCACCTGGAAAGAGATGAGAAGATGGGAGAGAGAAGCCTCTTGCTCTTCCTACTTGTTTTTCCTGTCAGGGTCCCAAGGCAGCACCTCAGCCCAAGTGGAGGAGTTGGTTCCAGTTTATAACTTCTTTGCCTGCTTCCAGAACCAGGATGCTGATACTCCCTGGGAGAGGTAGGTGGTGGTTGAAGAGTGCCCCCTCCTCAGAGGACTGAGACCCTTCTCCTTTGGGGACTCGTCTCCAAATCCTGAGGTATAAGGAGCAACCATGGTGCTCCCTCCCCAGAGGTCCAAGTCCCAACTCTGTGGGCCACCTCCTTTGTTTCTAAGTTAGGCTAATGTCCCCCTCTTTTCTTGGTTTCCCCAGGGGTGGCTGCTGTAGTTACTAACTCTACTGCACATCATGCTTCTCCTCACGCTTTTTTTTTTTTAGATTATTTATTTATTTATTTGACAGAGAGGAGAGAGATCACAAGTAGGCAGAGAGGCAGGCAGAGAGAAAGGGGGAGGAAGCAGGCTCCCTGCTGAGCAGAGAGCCTGATTCAGGACTCAATCCCAGGACCCTGAGATCATGACCTGAGCCAAAGGCAGAGGCTTTAACCCACTGAGCCACCCAGGTGCCCCTATGGCATAAGCTTTTGCAGAAAATGTGGCTTTTTTGGGAAAATCTTTTCCCATGCCTTTATTGCATTTTTTCTGCACCTTTTTTTTTTTTTGGTTGGTTGGTTTAAATGAGTCTCTTAGACAACATTGTTAGCTCTTATTTTTTCTTAAGAAATTTTTTTAAAAGATTTTATTTATTTATTTGACAGAGAGAGAGACAGAGATAACAGAGAGGGAACACAAACAGGGGGAACGTGAGTGGGAGAGAGAGAAGCAGACTTCCGGCCGAGAAAGAAGCCTGATGCAGGGCTCGATCCCAGGACCCTGGGATCATGACTGAGCTCGAGGCAGACACTTAATGACTGAGCCACCCAGGTGCCCCTCTACCTCTTATTTTATTAAATGAATTTATTGAGCTATAATTCATATGCCACAAAACTTACCAATTTAACATGTACAATCAGTGGGTTTTAGGATATCCACAGATGTGTGCAAGCACCAGCACAGTCAATTTTAGAATATTTTCATTGCTTCAGAACAAAACCACATACCCTTGGGGTAGTACTCTGCTGTCCTCCCACCCCCTAGTCCTAAACAGCCACTGATCAATCTACTCTTTGTCTATATAGATAGTCTGCCTATTCTGGATATTTTGTATAGATGGAATGATATAAATGTCTCTTTTGTGACTGGCTTCTTTCACTTAGCATAACGCTTTCTTTTTAAAAGATTGTACTTATTTATTTGACAGAGAGAGCATAAGCAGGGGGAGTGGCAAGCGGAGGGAGAAGGAGAAGCAGAGAGCCCAATAGGGGCTCGATTCCAGGACCCTGGAATCATGACCTAAGTCGAAGGCAGACGCTTAGCTAACTGAGCCACCCAGGCGCCCCTAGCATAATGCTTTCAAGTCTCACCTATGCTGTAGCATGCCTCAATACCTCGATGCTTTTTATGGCCAAATAATATTCCATTGTGTGGATATACCACATTTTGTTTACCATTTAACAAATAATGGAAATTTGGGTTGTTCTTACCTTTTGGCTATTATGAATAATGGCGCTATGAATGTTAGTGAACAAGTTTTTGGTAGAATGTCTTTGTTTTGTTTTGTTTTAAAGATTTTATTTATTTATTTGACAGAGAGAGATCACAAGTAGGTGGAGAGGCAGGTAGAGAGAGAGGGGGAAGCAGGATCCCCGATGAACAGAGAGCCCAATGCGGGGCTCGATCCCAGGACCCCGAGACCATGACCTGAGCCAAAGGCAGAGGCTTTAACCCACTGAGCCACCCAGGCGTCCCTAGAGTGTGTTTGTTCTTAGATTGTAGTTTCTCTCAGATTGGGTTTTCCTCCTGTTGTGTGAGGGGCCCGCCCCCTACCCCCTTATCATGGGGTGGCCTAATTGCCTAGGAGGAAGCGCACTTATTTTTCTTGCTGCTCAAGGTCACCACAGACAGACCTGGAACACTATCTTTTTGCGTTGAGCAAGTGTGAGCTTTCTCACTCATCTGGGACCAAGGTGTCTTCCCTTGAGAGCTATAGTTTGAGTAGGAGGTTTAGTTTTATGACACTTTTCTGTGGCCCGAGGAAACTATGGTGGAGGAGGGAACAAGCTTATTCAGCACTAAACTGGATTCTTGCTGGAGGACCTAGATTCTGGTCACTCAGTAGAGAACCTCCTGAACATTCTTTGCCAAGGCCCATGCTACCCACCCAAGGATTTTACTCTACCCTCATGCGATTCAGCTTGATCTCTCCACTAAGAGTGTCCAGGGAGATGGCAAACCATCCTGTCTTATTCTGTCCTAGTAGTCTGGTCTGTGAGAGCCCTATCTCAGTGGGAAAGCCAAGCAAAGGCCCCGACCAGCCTGTGCATAGCTATAGTAAGCTTCCTTTGCCTTCCCTTTCCCCTTCCGGGACATGGCACAATTTCTTAAGAATTGTGTATTTGTGGAAGATTGGTTTATAGCACTTTCTCATTTTCAAAACTATGAGGAGAATTTTCTTACATAGTCTTAGCTGTGGCCTTGCATAACATGGAATAGTCTCTTGTTCTCCAAGTGAGGCCTCCTCCGGTCTCAAGTAGAGCATTTCTCCAAAGCTTCTATTTCCCATCTCAAAATCGTTTCCAAATTTACCTTCTGTCATTCTGGTGGTATTGTCAGGAACAGCATGCATCCCCACCTTTGCTCTAAAGCCTATACAAAATAGAGACCCCACTGTTAGCTAAATCTTAAGTACCTATTCTTCCATGACAGGCAATAAAACAGTGGCGATCTGAATCACGGTATGTTTGGGGTTCCAGGAACAGCTGTTCTAGTTGGAGGAAGTTGTGGTAGCTGTGGGTTGGTTTGTTTATCTTCTCTGAATGTGCACGATGCCAGTGTTGTCATAGCCTTGTATGCCCTATTGCCCTGAAGGAGAAGCCAACTGAATATCAGAGGGAGGGCCAGAGGCATTTCCCTGAACAGGAGCATTCCTGGGTAGAGTGAGGTCTTCTCAGCTTGTAATAGTTTCTCAGGGGGTAGACCTGGCTGGTCCTTGCATTTGGGCATACTAGAAAGTAGAGCTTTCCTTGATTTAAAATAAGAATAGGTCCTGGACACAGGGAGCTCTAGGACTTTTTGTCCCATGTCTCTGACTTAGGCAAGGGCAAAACTGGACCAGGAGACTCTGTAGTATCTCAGACATGCCACACCTCCATAATTCCCAGAGTATGACTCGCATGCCATCGGGGTGATTCTCAGGCTGTTTGGTGAGTCAGGGAGGCAAATGATGCTCGTAAATTCAAAAATAAATTACTACCCGTCCATGATGTCAAGAAAAATCTACTGATATCTTCTACTTTATAGACGGACAGAAATAGAGATTTTGAAAGTTGATTATATTTTCTCATTTGTCAATAAACTAGAGATGGATTCCCACAGGAAAAATATATACAAAATATTATGGAAAACCTCCTGGTATGGGGGCCTGGGTGGCTCAGTCGGTGAAGCATCTGCTTTTGGCTCAGGTCATGATTCCAGGGTTGTGGGATGGAGCCCCCGCGTCAGGATCCCTGCTCAAGGGGGGAGTCTGCTTCTCCCTCTCCCTCCGCTACCCCCTCTGCTTGTGATCTCTTTCTCCCTAGTAAATAAATAAAATCTTTGAAAAAAAAAAGTAAGAAAGAAAACCTCCTGGAAGTACAGCAGGCTCAGTGCAATACTGCGAATTTTATTAAAAATATATATTTTTGGTTTTCATCCCCATTCCTGGCACAGGGCTCCTAAAATCCTTTGAATTTCACAAGAGGAGAAAAAGTGTCTTTTGTTACTCAGAAGGAGTCCCATTCAACCATATCTAACTTTATGTTAATAAGGTGACTTTTGGAAAGCCTCTAATCTGGGAGCTGGTCGCCAGCGGAACCATCCAGGTAATTAGAAGGTTGTAACTTTCCTTATCTCTGGGGGAGGGGAGAGGGTTTGGAGGTTGAATTAATCACCAATGGCCAGGGATATAATCAATCATGCCTACATAATGAAGCCTCCATAAGAACCTTAAACAATGGGGTTGAGAGAGCTTCTGGGCTGGTGAATATGTGGGGGTGCTGGAGAGAGCAAAGAAACTCCACACCTCTTCCCCCATACCTTGCCCTATGCACCTCTTCTATTTGGCTGTTCTGAATTGTATCCTTTAATAACAAACCAGCAATCTAGTAAGTAAACTATCTTCGTAAATTCTGTGAGCTGCTGTAGCCAATTATCAAACCCGAGGTGGGTGTCCTGGGAACCTCTGACATATCCAGTACATGTGATGAGCACCTGTGACAATGTGGATTTGTAATTGGCATCCGGAGTGGGGGAGGGGCTGAAGTCTTCTGGGACCAGCCCTTAACCGGTGGGATATGCCCTAACCCCAGGTACGTCACGTCAGAATTGAATTGCATTGTAGGACACTCAGTTGTTATCTACAGAAAATTGGAGAATTGCTTGGTGTGGGGGAATCCCTCTCCTCCATATTTGGTGACCAGAATGAAGTATTGAAGATAGTAAATGATGAAACAGAGTTTTTCCCTCCAGCTATTGTAGCAGAGGAAATGAGCCTTTCCAACTCACTCGCCCTGTGTTCTCGGTCTCCGGTGTGCTGTATGTGTCAGAAGGCTTTACAATATCCCTCCCATTGCAGAAGTTCACAGAGAAAGTTTCTTCTAGAGAGAAAACACAGCATAGCGGGGAAAACAGAATTGCTCCATCATGTAGCCTTCTTGGGTTGACAAGAAGAGCCAGCTTTCAGCATTTTATAGAGCATATTAGAGAGAAGCAAATCCTCTTTTGAAATACAGACATAAGCAAAGACTGTGTATCCTAGACCATGAATGGTAACAAATGAAACAACTGAGGGGTGCCTGGGTGGCTCAGTGGGTTGAGCCTCTGCTTCACGCTCAGGTCACAATCTCAGGGTCCTGGGATCAAGCCCCGCATCAGGCTCTTAGTCAGCAGGGAGCCTGCTTCCTCCTCTCTCTCTGCCTGCCTCTCTGCCTACTTGTGATCTCTGTCAAATAAATAAATAAAATCTTAAAAAAAAAAAAAAAAGGAACAATTGAGTAATGGACAGTTAGGGCTAGGTAGGGAAAGACAGATAGGGGGCATGTGATCAGAGTCACAGAAATCCCAAAAATGTGGAGGTGTTGGGAAACCAGAGATAAGGGAGCATACCAGACCACCCTGCCCTAAGGGTGCGGGGTGGGTGGCTTTTTTTATGATAATCACCTGTGATCAACAAAGAATGACCAGACCCTAAAAAGGAAGTAAGCCATTGAAGGTGTTATCACTAGTCCTTGCTCAATGGTGATATCAATAGAGATGTTAAAAGGATTCAAGTTTCCTGGTTAGCTTTCTATAAAAGACCAAGCATTTAGTGTATTCCTCTAATAATAGAAGTTGGATTGTGTCTTTCCTCCTCTCAGAACCCTGTAATGGCTTTCCCATGTCACTTGGAATAAATCTAAAATCTTTACCATGACATCTGTGTTCTGACTTTCCCTGCTACCTCTTAAATCTACAGCTCTCACCCTCCCCTAAGCCACACCGGATGCTCAGGTGTTCCTCACACATACCAGACACTCTTGCTTCAGGGTCTTTGTGTTTTGAAGTTCTTCTTGGACAGATAAACTTCTCCCAAATACACGGCTCTCTTCCTCACTTCCTCCAGGTCTCTATTCAAATTCGCTGGATCAGGAAGACTTCTCTGGAGACTTCCCTCAGAACACACACACACACACGTCCTTCCCAGCCATTCTGGATCTCCTTACTCTGATCGATTCTTCTTCTTTGCACTTAGTACCGCCTGAGGTATTATTTATTTGTTTATCATCCCTCCATGAGGGCAGGGATTTTCTTGCTCTCTCTGCTCTCTTGCTCTCTCCCCAGCTCCTAGGGCAGCTCCTGACAAGGGGACGGCACATGAGGAATATGTGAGCCAGGGCAGGAATGAACTCACAGGAGGGGTCAACTCATACTTGCCTAAGCATTTTTGGGAAACAAAAGACTTTATAAGGATTTCCTGGAGAACCCGAGGCGATGTGGTCAAGGCGGGCGCTGCCCCTCCCAGGCTGCTCTGCTTCTGCCCCGGGAGAGTGAGTTCGGCTGTGGGACA
Source organism: Nasua narica (assembly GCA_028533885.1). Taxonomy (NCBI): domain Eukaryota; kingdom Metazoa; phylum Chordata; class Mammalia; order Carnivora; family Procyonidae; genus Nasua; species Nasua narica. The sequence continues at coordinate 13,211,701 of CM052811.1, forward strand.
GAGAGATGTCGCTGTGAGGGGTTTATGACACTGTTCTTAAGAGCACAGGCCCGGTGACATGGAGCCATCCAAACCAGTCTGACAGGAGTGAGGGCAGGGTTCTGCCCAGACTAGTAAAAAAGAGACTTGTGGGGGCCTCCCAAGCCCCAACTCTGCACCAAGTGAGGCGGGAGAAGAGGACGCTCTCGCAGAGGAGCAGGGCCGGAGACAGCGAGGGGGACAGGGCGTCATCCCAACAGCGGATACCGAAGCCGTAACCCGATTCGCCGCGCGAGCAGCCTCTGTGGGCGAGCAGACTCATCCCCTCACTCGGCAGGTGTTTACCGAGCCTGTGCTGGGGGCCAAGCATGATTTCAGGCCTCAGAGGACAGTTCCAGGAGCTGAAGAGGCCACAGGGAGGGGCCCACATTGGCTGAGGAGAGTGCCTACATCTTCCCCTCCAGTTCAGAGCCTTCCTTTTTTCTGGATGCTGAGGCTGGGCTCCCTCTCCATGTCCGCTAGGGATCAGTGCAGCCTATGTCACCAAAGGCTGGTGACCCAGGGAGGCACTCGGCAGCCCCACCCCGCTCCTCCCAGTGAGAATTCCTCAGCTCCAGGTCCTAACTGCTGCAAACTCCCCAGGGGACAGAGGGTCATTGCCACCACCTGCTGTTCTGTGTTCTAGACCCAGAGCTCTGTCTGCTGATGGACTCCCTCCCCCAGCTGCCCTAGAGCCTGCTACTGGCTCTGGCTTTGGGGCTTGTTGGGGGCGAGGACGCCGGCTGGGCCTGGGAAGAAGCAGGAAATGGAGCAAGGTAGGGTTTCTTCAAGGCATATCTTTAGAGGCATTTCTTTAGGGATGTTGGCCAGGGCTGTGGGTGAGGAGGTCTCAGGGAGAGATAAGAGAGGGCCAAACTCTAAGCCACTGGTCATGTTGGGAATTCAGAATGGACCTCAGTCCCTGACATGGGCCACCCAGGCACTGACACTCAAGGCCAGTTCTTACCCTGCCAAGGCCTGGAGGGCAACGGAAGATCCACTGAATGCTCCTGGGACATGCTAAGCCCAATGTCTTACAGGCTGGCCTGATCCATTCATGCCCAGGCAGGGGCCACAGGGCCAGCTTGGCTTCCTATTGGACTCTGGGAGTGGCAAGACTGCTCATGACTGTCTTCTCCCTGGCAGCTGGAGGGGGTGAAGTCACCTGGTACATCTGAAGCAGCTGGGTGAGGCGAGGAACACGCAAAGGCTGACGTGGCCTGGTTTCCAGAATTTGGCACCCCATACCTGGCACATGCAGGGAACTCTGGTCATGATCAGCCCAGTAGGACTGGGGCTGTCCTCACAAGCATGACTTTGGGTCATCTCTAGGGGCACTGCTGTTATCTGATTCAGAGGAGAAGAGATGTATCTTAAGGGCTCGTAGACTTCTTAGTTTTCGTGTAAGAACATTCCGAGCTGAGTGCAGTGGTTCACGTTTCTCAGGGCATATTTGTACGAGATAATTCTGAGAGAACCCAGACCTGCTGCAGGGCTGGTCAGAGCATTCACAGAGTCTGGACACAGGGCCGTGACTGAACATCTGTTCCCCAGGTAAGGGAACCAGCAAGTGGAGGCAAGGAATCGCAAATCGAGGATGGTGTAAGCCTTCCCTGAGGCCTCAAAATACCCAAAGTCAGGTGCTGCTGAACTGGGCTTCCACCTCAGAAAGAGAGAGCTGGGAGGCAGAAGGGGAGCTCATTATTATTATTATTAAAAATTAAGTTGTTTTTTTTTTTTTTCCTTAAATGACATTCTCTGGCAGCCATGGGTTCCTGAGGTCTGGTCATTTGGGTGAAACAAGCAGGGTTGTAAAGTATTTCGCAAAATCAGAGAAATTTCTGCCTAGAGCCTGGCACCCTTCACCAAAGCGCTGGAAGCATGGGAGAGCCTTCGTGGGACACAATGCATTTTCACAAGCGGCCCTTATGCTGAGGCCAAGATGAGGTGCCCTGGCTGCAGGCTTGTGAACGGGGGACGCTGGCAGAGAGGAACAGGGCAGGGGAGAGGACAGGGCAAAAGCCTTGACGCCGACTGTAGCCCACAGATGGGTTTCTGAGCACACGGGACACACCTCCTGAGAACCGCCCAAAGTACTTGAGGGAGATGTGTCGGGCCCTGGGGCCCAGAGTGGGCAGTGGGGACACGAGCTACTGATGCAAACGTCATTTGGTTTGTATCCACAGGCTGACAGATACGGGGGCTTTTGCGTTATGCTTACAAAAGTCCTGGGAGGTCCTCAGGATTTAGAGAGAGGATATTAGAGAGAGGGAGGCAGCCATAGAGCAACATTTCCCGGCCCTCAGATGCTCCTCGTCCCCCATACCCACTGCTGAGCGCAGACGGGCCGCAGGCAGGGTCTGTCCCCTCACACATGATGGAAAGCCAGCAATGGCCTCCCAGGGGCCCCCACTACAGCTGAGGGACACTTAGGTGTGGCAGGTGGGAGACAGCTGGGGGAGAGGCCTCAGCCTTCCTCGTCCCTTATATCAAGAAAAACCTGGGCTGGTTCCATTGCCTTCCCCATTATTTTCCTGGCGGTTCTAAGCTCTAACCTTACCTTCTCCCTGGCTCATCAGGGCACAGGCCCCACTGGCCCAGGGGCTCAGCCCACCTCACATCTTCCTGCAGGTTTACAGGTCCCAGAAGACTTCTGAGTCTTTGGGGTTCTAAGCGGAACATCTTGTTTACACATTAATAAATCCTCACCAATGGGTCTTAGAAATTGCTGTTTTTTTTTTACCTCAGACAGAAGACGACTTTCCTTTCCTGTTGACCCCATTCTACCCCCTCATTTCCCATCTGTTTTCTTCTTTCCCCATTTCGGTTACTGTCCCTGTGTTACTTCCCATGCATAAGAAAACCATGTGGGTGTTGATCTGAAGAAAACCATGGTACTTCTTCTGACATATGTCTGATAGGCTTTTTTTTTTTTAATATTTAAAGATTTTATTTGTTTGACAGAGAGATAGAGAGCCTGTGAGTGAGTGGGAGTGAATGGCAGAGGGAGAGGGAGAAGCAGGCTTCCCGCTGAACGGGGAGCCCAATTCGGGGCTTGATCCCAAGACCCGGGATGATGACCTGAGCCGAAGGCAGACACCCAACAACTGAGCCACCCAGGTGTCCCCCCGCCAAAAAAAATCTTTTTGATTATTTGGGACACTTGAAAACTACCAGAATAATTCACAGAGTTCACCAGCAGTCAGTTACACAAAAACCACAAATTCTGTAGAGCTGCGCTAGTCACTGTAGGAGCCACTAGCCACATGTGCCTATTTAAATATTTTAATTAATGACAACTAGGTAAAATTAAAAATGCATGTCTTCAGTTGCACTACCCTGTTCTCAGTGCTCAGTAGCCACAAGTCACTAGTGCTGCTGTATCAGCACAGGGAAAGAATGTTTCCACCATCCTCCACGGTTTTACCTCAGACGTGTTCTAGAGTGTCATTCTGGCATTAAATTCAACCTCTTCACACTCCGGAATTCCTGTCTGTATCTTCCTCATCCCTGATTCAGAGGCTTTCTTACCCCTGTCCCTTGCCCCACGCCATCTGACCTGGGAGGAACACCTCTTGATACTTTTGCTGAACCACCTATTAGAACAAATTGGGTCTTTGCATCTGCAACTTCTTGGAGTTTGCATTTTAAGTACAGAATTTTCTTCAACTAGTTCTGCACCAACTTGGGAGAGTGAGTGCCAGGAGTTCACACTGAAAGCTCTCTTTGCTGGAACGGGGCTGAGCTGTCCTAGCAGCAGGTGTCTCTGTGTTTCCCTAAGCCTGGGTCAGAAGGTACCAGACCCAGGGCCAAGGACCAGAACCAAGGTCTTTAGGCTGTGTGTCCTTTGGTTCAGATGTTCTTGGACTGTTGTAATGGTGAACTATTGCAGGAAGCTCTCTCTGATCTGCCTCCCATCAACTAGAGGTCGCTTCCATTGAAGTCCTGAGGTGGGGGAAGGAAGGAAAGAAACTGAAGTGAGAGAGGGGAAGGCGAGAGCCTGGTGGAGGGGCACCAAGGAGGATGGAAATGACCCGCAGAGCACCGTGTCCCTGATCAGCTCTGACACCGCCATGTGTTCGCTGCTGTGTTGCTCCCTACAGACAGACCTGAGACCAGCCTCACGGTCTGGGCAGGCTGGTCATGCTAGCCCCGTGTGCTGTGCTGACCTGAGCACTGGTTCCCGCATCTGGGAGTGTGCCTGCCCTTCCTGTCACCTACGTGTTTGTTTGTCCCAACAGCCTGTCCTCTCTGAGCCTTGCGGATCGTGCACCAGCCCCATTGCTCTGGCCACTGCTCCTGGCCGAGGGTCGCAGTCAGGAGGCTACACTTCCTGCTGGGCCTTCCTGCTCTGATGCCCTTCTCACACCACTGTCCAAGCTGCCGCTCCACTCAGAAACCCTCCTCTCCCACTTCGGCTCCAGCACCCCACGCCAGGCTGCCCTCCAGCCTGGACACTCTCTGCACCCCACTTGAGTTGTGACACCTTGTGCCAGCCAGCTCTTCCCCATGGGGTACCTGCCTTACCCCCCTGAGGTGGCGACATCCTAGGACGGGTCACTCTGTCTCAGTCACTTCAGGCGGCTCTAACAAAATACCACAGACGAGGTGGTGTATGAACAACGCAATTGATTTCCCCCAGTTCTGGAGACCAGACGTCTGGGATCAGGGTACCAACAGGGTCGAGGTGGGTGAGACCCTCTCTCAGGCATGTAGTGGAAAGACAGTGAGGGGGCTCTGCACGAAGCTTCCCCCACTAACCTAATTGCCTCCAAAAACCCCATCTCCTAATATCATCACACTAGGGATTAGGATTTTGATGTATGAATTGGAGGGGGACACAAACATTCCATCCATTGTACTCCTGTACCCAGATGTGCTCTTTCCTCTGCTCAGGGTCCAACAACTGTTACTTTTGGGGTTGCCTCCGCCCTTTCTCTCCCTCCCAATGTGCATGCCAGTTTCGTCTGGGGCCACCAAATGACTTTGGTCTGAATTGATTAGAAGGGACAGGACAAAGAAAGAGGAAGTGAAAGAGGAAAAAGGACTTTCCTTTATTTTTAACACCTACTATGTCTTTGCAGTGACCATGTGGTGTCCATTTCCCCCGGTTCCCAGAATGTCAAGTTGCCTTTGTTCCAGGATCATATCGTATTACTTGCTTGGTTCTGGTTGGGTTTGTGTTCTTCCTTTGGGGACTCCACTTATGTGTTTATTGCCTCTCCACTGCCTGTCAGAGTTCTCTATGTATCAGCGTCTTTATGACTTATTTTAAAAACTCTATTTCCATTTCATTTTCTACACCCGTTTCATTTCTATGCTCTGGTTCTTCTCCTGTGTTTTCCACTGTTTATACCCCCTGGTGCTCCCAGGCTTTTGCTTTGATATTTGTGGTGTTTCTTTTTCCCCTTGTATCTCTGCTCTGAGTTCTCCAAATGTGTAAGATCAAGTTTTTTTTTTTTTTTAATTTATGGAACGCTTCACGAATTTGCGTGTCATCCTTGCGCAGGGGCCATGCTAATCTTCTCTGTATCGTTCCAATTTTAGTATATGTGCTGCCGAAGCGAGCACTGTGTAAGATCAAGTTTTATCCTCTTTTGTTTTCTCATGCTGTCTTCTCCGGGATGAGAGATTTCTCTTTTATATTTTTTTCTTCACTAAGTCTACTTTCTCATTAAGTCTTTTTAAGTCATGGCCAAATATTTCGTTGGGATTTTCATCGATTTCATGGCAGCCTTTTGGGGTGATTCTTTGTACCTGGGAAATTTTGTTGCAATTTCTGGCCTTTTTAATTTTGTATCAAAGCTGGCTGCCTTTGAATGTCCCTGGTTTACCTATTTGTTAGAGGTTGATTCACAGGCCGGATTTTTGCTAATGTGTTTCTTCCATTGGTTGTTTCACTTCCAATGAGCTATCTTCTTTGACCTTCTTAAATGACACAGCCCTTATGGTATGCGAGGGGTATTGATTTATCCCTCAGGCAGAGCTTCATCCCTAAAGGAAATACTCCTGCTGGGACTTTATTAGATTTTCTATCCTTGGGCTGTTTTGCATTTTATTTCCCTATTCTGCCCCAAGGGGCTTCCACATCTCACCTTTGTAAAGATTATGAAAGGAATTCAGCAACTTTTTGTAGCCTGTGTGCATATTTGGAGTCTATGGCTCTTTTGTCTCCTAATGGGACTGAAAACATAAAATTTTCCCCATGATTTATACTAAAAGAAAACTCCGTTTCCTCTGCTAACACACATACAACTTCTCATACCACATGTGGGATTTTCTATACCAAACAATTCTCCAGTTTTTGGAGGATACCAACTAGGTGTCCTACAATTTAACGTAATTCTGACACTAAATGGCTGGTGTTAGCAAAAGCCACACAGGTCAAGGGCTCAGTCCTACAAGGCTGTCCCCATTTCGGAAACCAATTCTGAAAGTCCCAACCCATCACCTATACTTCTGACCAGCTGATTATAAAATGGGTGTTTCCAATATCCTCTCCTTGTATTTGGTAATTTGCTAGAACGGCTCACAGAAGAGAGGGAAACACTTTATGTTTCTTGGTTTTCAATAAAAGATATAATAAAGGGTACAACTGGACAGCTAAGTGGAGGGGTACTGAGGGCAAGGTCTAGTAGGGATCCCGGTGAGGAACTTCTTCTATATGCATGGCGTTGGTGTGTTCACCATTCCAGAAGCTCCTTGAATCCTGTACTTTAGGGATTTTTATGGAGGCTTCCACACATAGCATGCTCAATTATTAACTCAATCGCTAGCCCCTAACTTCTCCTGGGAAGATGGGGGTGGGACTGAAAGTTCAAGCCTCTAATCCTGTTTAATGTTTCTGGTGACTTGCTCCCAACCAGAGGCCCCAGACTCATCCCCATTAGAACAAAAGATGTGGATTTAAAAGATGAGGATTCAGGAGCTCTCTAAGACTCTGTTCATACTGTCACCTAGGAAACTACAAGAACTTTAGTAGCTCTCTGTGAGGAACCGGGGTTCAATGACCACAAATATTTGCAGGAACCAGGGCCAGACACCGATACACATATTTGGATATTTCCTATTATTTCAAACAGATCATCCTTCTTTTGCCATTTCAATGCTTTTTTTGTAGTTGACAGTTCTTTTTTTTTTTTTTTTTTTTAAAGATTTTATTTATTTAGGGGCGCCCTGGGTGGCTCAGGGGTTAAGCCTCTGCCTTCAGCTCAGGTCATGATCTCAGGGTCCTGGGATCAAGCCCTGCATCAGCCTCTCTGCTCAGCAGGGAGCCTGCTTCCCCCTCTCTGCCTGCCTCTGCCTACTTGTGATCTCTCTCTCTCTCTGTCAAATAAATAAATAAAATCTTTAAAAAATACATTTAGTTATTTGACAGAGAAAGAGACAGCGAGAGCAGGAACTAAAGCAGGGGAAGTGGGAGAGGAAGAGGCAGGCTTCCTGAAGAGCAAGGAGCCTGATGCAGGGCTCAGTCCCAGGACCCTGGGATCATGACCTGAGCTGAAAGCAGATGCTTAACGACTGAGCCACCCAGGCACCCCTTTATTTTTATTTTTTAATGTTTTTGAGAGAGAGGAAGCCTGTGTATGCGAATGGGGGGGTGGGTGGGAGATGGTGAAGGGGCAGGAGGAGAGAGAGAGAATCTCAAACAGGCTCCACGCCTAACATGGAGCCCAATAAGGGGCTCCAACTCACAACCCTGAGATCATGACCTGAGTCACAATCAAGAGTCAAACGATCAGCTGACTGAACCACCCAGGCACCCCTGTAGTTGACAATTCTTTTTTTTTTTTTTTTAAGATGTTATTTATTTATTTGACAGAGGGAGAGAGATCACAAGTAGGCAGAGAGAGAGGGAAGCAGGCTCCCCGGTGAGCAGAGAGCCCGATGTGGGGCTCGATCCCAGGACCCTGAGACCATGACCCGAGCTGAAGGCAGAGGCTTTAACCCACTGAGTCACCCCGGCGCCCTGACAATTCTTTATATTAATTTCCTCCTGTTAATAAAGTTGCTGTGTGGTTTTTGTCACCTGATTGGACTCAGGGAGATAATATATGGCTTTTTTTTTTTTTAAGATTATTTATTTGAGAGAGAGAAAGCAGAGTGAGAGAGAGCACAAGCAGCGGGAAAGGAAGAAGCAGACTCCCCACTGAGCAGGGAGCCCCATGTGGGGCTCGATCCTAGGATCCTGGGATCATGACTTGAGCTGAAGGCAGACACTCAACTGATCCACCCAGGCACCTGGCTTTTGGGTTTTGTGATATATTTTAAAATACATAGTTTTCATATTTAGTATTTCATATTTAGCAGTTTCCATGTAGAATTGGTATTAAGTATGATTAAATTTTATTTTTTAACACGGTTAAGCAGGCAGGGACAAAGCTGCCCCTCCCCTCCCTAAGAGGAAACCACCCTTAAAAGGATTTTACATCACCCTGGGAGGAGCCCTCCAAGCTTTCCCAAGTGGTAGACAGATGACAAAAACCTGATTGGATGACAAGCACAGGGGGGCTAATTAGATTGAAACATCCTGGGGCACCTGGGTGGCTCAGTGGGTTAAAGCCTCTGCCTTTCGCTCAGGTCATGATCTCAGGGTCCGGTGATTGAGCCCTGCATCAGGCTCTCTGCTCATCAGGGAGCCTGCTTCCCCCCCTCTCTCTGCCTACCTCTCTGCCTACCTGTGATCTCTCTCTGTCAAATAAATAAAATCTTGGGAAAAAAATTGAAACAGCCTTCCAACCAGTCCCTAAAAACCCCCTAGACTTAGAAACTCTGGTGGTTACTCTCCCCAGTCCCCTCTATCTTTGGAAGGGGAGGGGGCTTTGTATTATCTATATACTATCAATCAATAAATTTTGCTTTGCTGCCCACCATTCTAGGTCTGGTTTACCTCTTTCATTCTTTCAAGGGGCATGACCCAGAACAATGGGCAGTAAGGAAAAAAATCCCATGTTACCTTTATCATCACCTAATTTCTATCCATAGGTTGGTCTCTTTCTGCATTTTTAGTTTTCCTTCATTGTTCTGTCTACGGCTCTGCCGGGATTATATTTTATTATTATTTTAATTTTGTATTTTCATCTCCTGTAGGACTAATCTTCTCTCATACACTTTTATTTCTGCATTTCCCTGGCCATTCATATTTAATTGATTTTTAAAAAAGATTCTATTTATTTATTTGACACAGAGAGAGATCACAAGCAGGCAGAGAGGCTGGCAGAGAGAAGGGGAAGAAGGCTCCCTGCTGAGCAGAGAGCCTGATTCGGGGCTCCATCCCTGGACCCTAGGATCATGACCTCAACTAAAGGCAGAAGCTTAACCCACTGAGCCACCCAGGTGCCCCTAATTGATTTTCATAAGAACTTTAGAATAAGCATATCTAACTAGTTAATGAAAAATTATTCTCCAAACCTAGATCTTGGTTTGACTTTCCATTTGTTCTAGGATGTTTTCTTCTGTCTCCATTAAGAGAGTTTAAAAACTTTTAATTTTTAAATTATTATTATTTTTTTTACAGATTTTATTTATTTGGGAGAGAGAGCACTGGTAGGGGGGAGAGGGAGAGGGAGAAGCAGACTCACTTGAGCAAGGAGCCCAATATGGACTTAATCCCAGGACCCTGGGATCATGACTTGAGCCAAAGGAAGCCACTTAACTGATTTAGCCACCCAGGAGCCGTGAGTTTAAAAACTTTTTAAATTAATCTTCCTTATTAAAGTTTATTTTGCATTCCTATTGTCATTGTTAATGGAGAGCATCGTTTTATTTTTTTATTCATTTATGAATGTTGACTTAAAGATGTTACATATCTGGATACCAATTTGTTCCCTGTTATATGAATTCTCTTGGTCTGTGGCTTGTTTCCAGTAGTGCTATTTGCTTTTTTAAAAGTTTAGTTTTTAAATACAATAACATTTATCAATCTTTCCGTTTCTGGTTAATGCTTTCGGGGGTCCTGTTTTAAAAGATATTTTGGGGGCACCTGGCCGGCTCAGTCAGTGGAGTGTGTGGCTCATGATCCTGGGGTTGTGAGTTCAAGCCCCGCATGATGCGGAGCCTCCTTAAAATTAAAAAAAAAAAAAAAAAAAAAAGGAAAAGAAAAAGAAGAAAATATTTTCTAACCTAGGGCCAGAAAGATTTTTTCTAGACATTTTTCCTTAATATTTTAAAATTTAGTTTTTCATATTTAGTGCTTTCCATGTAGAATTGATGTAAACATATGGTATGAAGTGTGATTAAATTTTACTTCATTTTTTAACATGGTTAAGTTTTTTACCAGCACCAATAATTGAAAATGTACTGCTGACATAGATTAAGTTTATGCAGGTGCATATGTACCTCTTGGCTCGTTGTGTTTATTCTTTCCCTATACCAGTACCCCATTGCTTTAATTACTCTAAGTATTGCTTCAGGCTGAGACTCCTCACCTTGTTCTTTTTCTCCCCAAATTTTCTTGGCTTGAAATTGCATTGGATTATCGATTAATTTGGGGGAAAATGGATGTTTCTATACCTTTGAGTCTTTCTATGTAATAACATGACGTATTTCTCCATTTATTTAGATTCTAAAATACTTTGAATAAATTTGCACATGTATCTCTGTAAAGGTCATGAAAATTTCTTTTATCAGAGTAATTCCTGGGTATTTTTTTAAAAATTTGCTATAAAATGATGTGGTACTCTGAGATCGATGCTGGGTGGTCATACCAGCAAGACACAGAACATGTCTACCATCATTTAAATTTGGATGAGGGACACCTGGGTGGCTCAGTTGGTTGAGCAGCTGCCTTCAGCTCAGGTCATGATCCCGGCGTCCTGGGATCAAGTCCCACATCGGGCTCCTTGCTCGGCAGGGAGCCTGCTCCTCTCTCTGCCTCTGCCTGCCTTGTGTTCTCTCTCTGTTAAAAACAAATAAAATAAAATTTAAAAATAAATAAATAAATAAATTTGGATGATTGGCCTTGGCCGGGTTGGTAATGGATCCAGGCAAAACCCAGAGGACAGTGGCCTATCCAGCATGGCGGGAGCCAGCGCCTTAAGTTAGAGTCACACAGCCACTGGGTATAAGCCAGGAGACAGTCATACAATACTGGGCCCTCCCTGAAGTGCAGTCAGGATTTCAAGGGCTATTTGGTTTTGAAGAGCCATCTTTTGAATTTATGTAATAATTTCAGGCACATATTTGACTGGGGAGTTATGGCTTGGCAATAATCCCCTTTTCTTTAAATTGCTCCATGGACATACGGGAGTAGGAAGGCATATTTGGGGTCAGTATAAACACCAGTTTCTAAGGCTTTTGCCCATTGCAAAGCACAGGTGGGTGCTATTAATTCTACTTTGGGGACAAACATGTTTGCTGACAGTCTAAGTTAGACTGACTATAGCATCTCTAGTTTTTTATTTGGTTTTTTGTTACCTTTTTCATGAAACTATTGCCATTGGTAAACCAGCTGTCACTTAATAGGGGCATCTTAAATCTGATCAACTCAATAACCCCTAACAGCTCTGCTCTAGAGAAGTACACCAGTCAGGTCCAGGCATAAATAACGGTAATTGGGTTTAAAGTTTGACAGGTTTCAAGTATTATTTCAGGCATATCTGTAAGCATAACGTAGTATTTAATAAGTTGGCTTCCTATCATTTATTGGTGCCCTTTGGTCTCTAAGGCATTCTGGACTTGATGTGAAGTTATTACAGTCAGGGACTGTCCCACAGTGAGCTTTGAGGTTCCTTTTACCAGGAGGGCTGTGGTATGCCTAGCTAAAGCCTTTGTTTGCAACTGTACTTCCATAGACGTGGCACCTTAATAATATCCTAATTACAAGGAATCACTGGCACGTGGGGAGGACTTATCAAGAGATAAGGGCATTCCCAAGTACATTATCCAATCCAATCATAAAGAAAGTGGTGTCATCCATTACCTCCGTAAGTCCATAGTTAACCCCATGGAGTGGGGTACGCTTTGGCTTTTAGGGAAGGGTTTGTCATCTTGGCCACATAGAATTGGTCAAGGTGGTAGTTAAGTTATGCAATCACGGGGGGTGGGGGGGATCAATCCCATTTTCCAGTTGTGTAAATAATCATGTGCCCATGGGGTCCTGTTATTATCCCCACAGAATAAAAAGCACGAAGATGGTCCATATGAGCTATTGTGGTAATTTCTTTGAAGTTTACTTCAAATTGTCCAGGTTAGGTAAATAAACATTTAAGGACAATCAGATCTAGAACTTAATATCCACAAAGTTGGGTTTTTCAGACGTTAGTTTTCTTTCTAAAATAACCCTCATTTCCAGAAATAGCCAAATCAAAAGTAATTTATTTGAAAAAACAAGTCCAGTTTTAACAAACTGGGCCTAATTGTTTACATAAGCTCAGCAAGAACAGTGAGTGATTATATAGATCTTTTAGAATCTGCTTTGCTGGAACTTTTATTCTATTTATTCTATTTATTTATTTTATTTATTTAATTCAAAATCCTAAAGCTACATTTATTTATTTATTATTTAAAATATATATATATTTTAAATAGCATTCAGTTTTTTTTTTAAAAAGATTTTATTTATTTATTTGACAGAGAGAGAACACAAGCAGGCAGAGAGTCAGGCAGAGGCAGAGAGAGGAGCAGGCTCCCTGCTGAGCAAGAAGCCCCATGTGGGACTCAATCCCAGGACCCTGGGATCACGACCTGAGCCAAAGGCAGCTGCCCAACCAACTGAGCCATCCAGGCATCCCTATTATTAAAAATATTTTATTTATTTATTTGACACAGAGAGAGAGAGAGATCACAAGTAGGCAGAGAGGCAAGCTCCCTGCTGAGCAGAGAACCTGATTCAGCGCTGGATCCCAGGACTCTGAGATCATGACCTGAGCCAGAGGCAGAGGCTTAACCCACTGAGTCACCCAGGTGCCCCTGCTGGAACTTTTATAAGGAATCTCTAGGTTGAACTTTTCTAGCCTCTACAAGCCAGAAGCCAAGCCAAGTGCTTGCCATGAGACATGCCTGCAGTACCTGTAGATTTGGGCAGATTCCTCTTCCTGAGGCTCCCAGTGTATCCTGAGGTTCCTGCACCTGCCGGGAAGTGACATTTGTTACTCATCTGATGAGGCCGTAAGCAAGGTATCAGGCCAACAGTTCCAAGGGGCTCTATGGCTCTAGGTTTCAGAAAGCCAACCTCAATTCCTTAAAGCTGTTTGGTCATATCTGAGTTTGTATATGTCTCTCTCAAATATGACATTCCAGTCAAAGCCTTGGTAAAATAACCAATGTTTCCAGTGGGTCCTGTTATAAGGAGAACAGAGTTTTATTGAACCTGTGCAAATGGGTAGACTTGTCATGGAAGAAAGAATACTTACTGAGACCTTTTGAATTAGAGGGTTCAGGTAGAGAGAAAAGTTAAGTGCTTTGATTTGCTTACAAATGAATATTTTCACATTTCTGTAAGTCATCGATATCTTAAAAAGTTTCTTTAATCTGGGAGAGTAAACATTAGAGAACCAGTAGTGTTTCAAACAAGGATCACAAAACTATAATCGTCTTTTTAGTTCATTTAGTCTCGTGTTACTAGTTCTTGTTCAGTTCGAATGCAGCTTAGTTAGTTAATTCTTATCCATTTCAGTTTTAGGATTTTAAAGATATCGAACACCTGTATTTGCCCTAAGAGTCCTTTTTATGAGCTTCCTTGAAGATGAATCTCATTTTACAAGAGAATTAGAAAAATTATAAATAGCAAGCCCAGAATGTACATGGTTAAAGAACTGATGAGATGAGAGTTTACAATATAGTTGGCAAGGAAATCAGGTTATTTCTGTGACACATAACACTTTGATAGCCAAAATATCGAATGATGATGACCTTATATTAACACGCTAAAACTTTAGGAATCGCATTATTATCTCTAGAAAAGTTAATAGCATTTACCCAAATGTAACCTAAGGCTTATTATTTGTTTAACAGTACTTCCAGAATAACTTAGCATACCAAAGAAAAAGGCCTAATGAATTAAAGAGAATTCATTTATAATCTAAATCTTGGGAAGTTTGTTAAAACCTTAGAAAGTGATAGCACATGCGTGAATAGTATTATAGATCATTACAAAAATTTATTTAACCGAGGTGATAAAGATTTGAAAGGCAAATATTTAATATTGAGAAGTTTTAACCAAATGATAAAAGACAAAACATAGAAACTGGTTTTCTGGGCAGACAGAAGAGAAAAAAAAAAAGCCTTTGTTTACCATTTTCTTATGCAGAGCCAATGAACAGTTCAAGAAATCTTGTCTTTTGAACAGAGAGAATTTCAATCTCATACCAGTGTACCTTTAAAACCCATTCATTTCAATCTTAGTCAGTCCTGACTACCCTAAAATTCCTTTTCAAAGATTTCCCTTCACAAACTTTCTACAGCTTTCCTTTGCATTCAGATTTTGTCCCATGCCCATGCCATCTTTCCAAATAACCATCTTATTTAGGACAAAGTTACCTTCTTCTACCTTCAAAAATGCATTCCCAGGCGCCTGGGTGGCTCAGTTGGTTGAGCAACTGCCTTTGGCTCAGGTCATGATCCCGGAGTCCCGGGATCGAGTCCCATATCGGACTCCCGGCTCTGCGGGAAGTCTGCTTCTCCCTCTGACCTTCTCCCCTCTCATTCTCAGTCTCTCACTCTCTAATAAATAAATAAAAATCTTAAAAAAAAAAAAGCATTCCCATTCTTTATATCATTCTTACATATCTCCCACTTTTCTTTTTTTTTCCTCCCACTTTTCTGCATGCAGACTTGCTTCCCTTATTTCCATCAGTCTTAATTACATTTTTGCATTTTTTAGAAACCTTAGTCTCCAGTGAAGACTAAGTAGTAACCAGTTGTGAACTGTTACACCAGAATTCTTCAGATGGCAAATCTGTGAATCACTTAAGCACAAAGCATGTTTACCAACATATTTAAATATCCTTAGTTTCCTTGCAATAAGAAGTCCAAAGCACAAACTTACATCCTGTAATCAATGACTTAGGACTGTAGGATACAGTGCTAATGAATTTAATAATCCAATGAATCCAACGAATTTAATCCCATTTATTATCCAATAAGAACTTTAAAGTTTCAGGTTACCAAAGACTTTGAAAGCTATTTTAACAATTACCCATGGAAACTTTGATGAGACAATTAACCATCATTTTAGTCATCATTTTACTAACAACTTGCAACAGAGATGACACGAGTCTGTTTGACCTTGAGTAAACCTCTACAGAATAAAAAAGTGGCTGATAACTTTAGAGACATGTCTATCTTAATTAAACCAGCAAACTGAACTTGGTTTAAACTATGTTCCATTTGGATCCTCCCCATGGTCAATTTTCACCTAAGACACTGGCGGGGAAATCTGGGGTGGGTGGTAGAGGTGCAGTGGGTGCTCTTCTTGCTCCTTGACAGTGAAAAGCAGAGGATCCAGGGGCCTGAGGTACTGAGGATGGTCTAGAAGCCAGTTATGCAAGCCACACCCTCAGTGGCGCATAAATGGGAGAAGGGGGATGGGGAGGTAGAGAGACAAAGTGCTGCCAGAGAGCAGAGAAAGGGTTCTGGGTTCTAGAGCTCATCAGCTCCAACAGAGGAGCAGATGCCGTGTTTACCTGCCCACAGTGGGGGGATAGGGAGTCCATGTCAGGCCAGAGAAGACAGGGAATTTCCCCGAAACAAAGGGAGTTTCGGCAGCTGCTTGGGAATGGTCCTGGAAGTCCCCGTCCCGAGGAAGACTAACCACAGTTGGCTCCAGTTATAGCCATTAACCTGGGAAATGAGTGAGGGAGAAGCCCCCACATCGATTAGGAGGAACAGTGAGAGTCAGAGTCCCTTTGCTAGGAATGGCTTGGGTTTCCTCCAGCAACCTGGTTTTGGTCGGAGGGGGCCTATTGAGAGAATTCATCCATTGTTCTTGCCAAATACGTTTTGCAAGAGGCCGTTGGGGTGTAGCATAGAGCAGCGAAGGCCTAGATACGAGCAATGAAAGTACCTCAGGTCCATTTGGCCTGTTTCCTGCAGAAGAGATCTAACTTGATAGATCCTATCTCTCTAGTGCAGTGTTACAAGAGGTCAGTGCCTGCCTAAATTTTGCAATCTGAATTGTGTCTAATGGGTTAAAAGGCATCCCAAAGGAGAATCCCTGGGGACTGAAGTGTCTTTAAGAACCTGCTGTTTTAAATTTTAAACCCTTGGAAAATACTAGAAAAGTTTACAAGGGGGAAATTACCGAATCTTGTAATTTAAGTAGGTAGTAGAGGACATTGATGGAAAACAGTAAAGATAGAAATCCCATCATGATCTAAGCGACATCCCAGCACCTGTGGTCTTTATGGCCAACTTCCTAGGAAATAGTCCCTGGTTGGGCTTTAATTCAATCAAGTACTGATTTCGGCCGGCTCCAAGTGGAGGTCCCATGGCCAGAAGTGGCTAAACCGGAGATGTGGAGGGGATCTTATTAGATCAATCAGGAGGAAGCCTCACATGAGCGTCTTAAGATTGGCAGGCGTCCTGGTGACTTAGGTGGCTGTGCCATGCCCAAGACTGACGACTTTGCATAAGGACAGCAGTAAAAAGAGGGCATCAAGTTTTTGGGTCTTATTACCATCCCAGCCAGGGTACCAACTCCCAGCCAAAAGGCAGACTTTCTCCGCCCCATCGCGTAGCCATGGGCTAGAGGATCATAGCCTGACCAATGAATGTGAAGGTGTTCCAGTAAGCCCAGACGCCTTGAAGAGCTCCTGAAATGAGAGGAAGGGAAGAGGAGAGAAAGTACTCACCAACTTTGCACCGAAGCTCAGAGTCTAGATGAAAAGACTCAAAGCCCCATGTTCGGGCGCCATATGGTGTGGTTTTGGAATATAGGTGAGGTTCGGTGGGGTGGAGTCTGGAGCTGACCACCAAAAAAGAATTCTTGAGACTTCTTTGGCCCCAAATGGTGGTTTATTAAAGCACGGGGACAGGACCCAGGAGCAGAAAGAGCTGCTGCCCCGGGGTCGTGAAGGGCGGCTAGTTATATACTGCCGGGTTGGGAAGATAAGGAAAAAGGGAGGTTTCAAAAGGATTTTCATATGTTAAAGAAGACTCACAGGATACCAGGGGCCTTGCTTTTGTAAAGTTAAGGTTGTTTTTGCCTCTAGCAAGGCATTAACATGAAGATAGTTGAGAGCTTCCTGGAGGAACATTACACTCTGCCAGCTTCAAGTATCTGTCAATGGACTGCAGATTACAAGGACATTTAATTGTATCTACATTTCCTTCTGGAAGCTATTGCTAAGGCTTTTGTAAGTAAACTGAGGGAGACCTGGGTCTTGCAGGATTGTGGTCTCTATAAGTTAACTATTTCTTTTCCCTTTAGGGCAGCCAGGAGTGCCTGAGGAATGTCACATATATCCCATGGGGGGGGGGTAGTTGTGGGGCGTCAGCTTCTGCTTTGTCCTCAACTTGCCTTCTGTTCCCTCATCATACCCAGAGGAGTTCATTTATGGCGATGACTGAGGCCTGACCTGGAGAGGCCAATGCCATTGAAAGAAGAATGCTTTACTTACATGTTCCAGGGGAAGGGAGCCTGCCGTGCCACTTAGGGCCACAGGGGAAAGGACCAGTTTTGGTCAGGAGGCAGAAAAGAGTGAGGGAAAGGCACAGACCACAGCCTTTCTTGGGGTTTCCCCAGGAAAGGCGAGGCAGGGCAGGGTAAACCGTTTAGAATTAGCTAGATGGAGTAATTCTGGCACGCTTTGGGCTATGGGAGTGGTATTTCCTTGTCTGGTTCTGGCCCGGGGGTGATTTAGGTGAAGGTGGTGGTCATCTTGTTATGAGAGGCATGCTGCTAGTACAGTTGTTTACTGTCTGTAGGGATTGGCTAGCTCCTGGAGCAGCAGTGTCTTCCCCAAGTCTGGAAGGCCCTCAAATGCTAGAGCATCAACAATACAGAAAATATAATGAATATAGAGACCAGGTCTCGGGGTGAACTCTAGGTTTCTGCTTGCACTCTTGCGCTTCTGTCTGAGGCATGTTCTGACGTCGCAGCTGTGGCCCACAGGTCTCTGAAGAGCGAGGGACAGTAGCAGAGCTCCCGCAGCCAATCCCCAAGCCCTCAGTGGGGAACACGGCCAGGCCAGCGGCAGAAGTGCTCAACACCAACTACCTTCAGGTGTGCGAGCAAGGCTACACCATCCTTGTTTCAAGCGCCTGAGTTTGAGATGATCTGTTACACAGCATTCGATTACTGACACATTAGTGCGTTTGATACGAGGACACTTCCGAACCTGGTTATTAGTGTGCTAGAAGGTGATTGGTTTCTAAGTTGAACCCTCTTCATTCTAATAATCATTGATTCTATATAAACAATCATATTGCCTGTGGAGGATGACTGTTTTGTTTTTCCACTTTCTTTTTTGTGTTTCCACTTTCAATTATCATAATTTTATTTTCACTTTTGCCTTGCTACACTTGTTAGACTGAGGCAGATAGAAACCCCATCCCACCCCCGGGGGAACCCCAGCCCCTTCTTGTCCGCTGAGCTGCTTTTGCTGGGGAGGAAGAAAACATCAAACAGCCCCCCTACAGTTTGGTTGAGAAAAGAAACAAGCCCCCAGGGATGATTTAGCACCCTCCTGAGATTCAGCAATCTCCTGGGAGTTCCCGCATAGATTATACGCCCACATAAAGGAGAGCAAATCGGCCCTGAAAGACTTCGAAAAATGTACTGATACCATCCCCCATCACCCGTGACCATAAAAACTCACCCCGAACCCTGTCGGTTGCTCAGCCTTTTGGGAGTTATCCCGCTGAGCCCGCCGGTGTGAATAAAGCTGTGTTCTCCCTGTGCTCCGCTTGAGTTTCCTGGGGTCACTTCAGTTTTCCGCAACAAGACGTCCAGTACAATGTTTAATAGAAGCAGTGATTGTAGTCATTCTTGTCTCATTCCTGATTTTGAAAGAATTCCGTTATTAAGTACATTAGTTTTTAAGTACCTTGTTTACTGCAGTTTTTTTTTGTAGATTGACATCAGATTAAAGAGGATCTCTTCAGTTACTTTCAATATTTTTCATGTTAGTATTAAACTAGCAAATATTTTTTCTGCAGTTGTTAAGATAATATATTTTTCTCCATTCATTTGTTTTTTAAAAAAGATTTTATTTATTTATTTGGCAGAGAGAAAGACAGAGCTCGTGAGAGAGAACACAAGCAGAGGGAGTAGGAGAAGCGGGCCCCCCACTGAGCAGGGAGCCCAATGCGGGACTGGGCTCCATCCCACTGGGATCATGACCTGAGCCAAAGGCAGACACCTAACTGACTAAACCACCCAGGTGCCCCTCCATTCATTTGTTAATGTGGTAAATAATTTAATATATATTTTAAAAATTTTATTTATTTATTTGAGAGAGAGAGAATGAGAGAGAGAGAGGTCAGATGGAGAAGCAGACTCCCCAGTGAGGAGGGAGCCCGATATGGGACTCGATCCCGGGACTTCAGGATCATGACCTGCGCTGAAGGCAGTTGCCCAACAACTGAGCCACCCAGGGGCCCTAATGTGGTAAATAATTTATATTAATAGATTTTCTGAAAGTTAGGCATCTTCGCAGTGGTGAGAGGAGCAGAGGAAAAGAGTCTTGAGCAGACAACCCCCATGAATAGGGAAGCCCTAGGTGGGGCTTGATTTCATGACCCTGAGATCATGACCTGAGCTGAAACCAAGAATCAGATGCTTACCCAAGCAGCCACCCAGGCATGCCGGCATTTAGACTTCCTATTTCTACACGAGTACATTTCTGTCTTTTGGTTCATTCATATTTTCTTTACATGCTTTTATAATTTTTTTAAACACGATCTCTCATGTAAAAAAATCTTTTTAATGATATAAGGTAAGGACACTTGTTTTTTTCTTCATTGTGTATACCTAATTGTACCAATATTATGTATGGAATAGTCCTTTATCCTCTGAAATCCATCTCTGCATTTCCACCAAGCCCATCCCCGTCACTCCCAGGTGCTCCCAGCCAGTCACTGAATGCAGCAGGGTCACCACGGCAGGCCCATTCCTGGGAGACGTGGGACTCCTTTGAAGGTGACTTTGGCCTGAGGAGTCCTCAACGTCCTCAGTACACTTGCCTTCTAGCTTCCTTGCCTTTCTCCTCCACTCAAGGCCAGACTTGCGGCGTGGGCTGACATATCTTCCAGCCTTTTGTGACTCCTTCCCCCTTTTTCTTCCCTAATACATTTCTTGCACATTTAATCTTATCTCGGTGTATGCTCCTTAGAGGTGCCACAGTAACATACATGGGGTGAGAGATGTACATGTGTTAGGACAAGAGTCATATAGAGGCAAGAGAACCTCCTGGTAGGATTGGGGATCTTCCAAGGGGGAGACCCAGGGAAGTGTGTCGGGTCCTAGAAGTCCCCATTGTGCAGGACAGAACCTTGCCACGGTGCAAGGCAGCATGATCTAGCATAGAAACGTGGAAGTGTTGGTGTGGCCTCTTTAGGCACTGTGCCTCAAGACATCCTCTCTGGCTTCTTGTGGCTCCAGAGTGTGGCTCAGAGTATCAACACATCCCCCGTGCTCCTTCATCTATCCCCAAAGCAAATTGGTTGTTACGGTGGTACAGATCTCAGCAATGACCATGAAGGACCAATGCATCCCCATGGTCAATGGAATCTTTAGTGACCGAAGTGGCTCATTTGAAACGTCATGATTACATGTACCTTATAATTCCTACTCAACAGGGTACACTGTACCCTCTGGATTGGTAACTAATTGTATCCGGCAGCAATCTTAGTTGCAAGCAACCGGAACTGATTTACACAGAAAAAGGAACATATTGATATGATCTTCAGTAGTAACAACAACAGCTAACATTTATTAAACATGTATACTTTGTCAAGCATTCTTTGAAATTCTTTGTGTATGGAACTCACATAATCCTTTTCACAAATTTCAGAGCAGCAGACTAGTCCCTCAGAGGCTGAGTGGGTGACTGACTGCACATTTTGGGTGGGGAAATGGCTTGGAGAAGTTAAGGAACTTACTCATGGTTGATAAACCACTCATGGCTGATACCGCCACGATTTAAACCCAGGCAGGTGGGCTCCAGAGATTCTGTTGTCCACTCTGTGGAACTGGGGGTAGAAAGGTTGTGCGTGTTGGGGAGGGGGGAGGACTGAAAGACAAAGATTGGAAGATATTAAATCAGGAACAATATTGCAGATCAGAACATACAAACGATGTGGTGAAGACACTGGGAGAAACCGTGAGACTTGCCCCACTTACAGCCCTGATGCTGACATTGGCCACTGTCCCTAGAACTGCCACCACGGCCACCACTCACTCATCCAATGGGCTTTCTGCTTCTTCACATTGCAGTTTCCTGATTCAGAATGTAAATGCTTCTGATCAGCAGAATTGAGTCCTTGTGCCCTTACCAAGCTGGAAGGGAGTCTGAGGGATATTCTGCAGCTTTGATACCGGGATAGAGATTGCTTCATAAGGTGGGGGACTCCTTGTATGTAAAGAGGAATTCAAATGCTGGGTAGCCAAAACTCATGGCAACGTTATTAGAAAGAGGTTTTACTTTTCTTGCTCTCTTATCTCAAAGGGACTTTTTGCCTTGTTTTTACGCCATCATTGTCTTTCAGGTGTTTTGGAGGGGACCCATTTTCTCACTCTACGGGTTGGTACATGATGAGCCATATCTTATACTTTCAGGGAAGTACAGAGATCACTAAGAGATCCTGAACTCACTGGAGTGTAGTGACTGGATATAGTCCTCGGTTGCTTCCCTGTGGGTAAGAGGATACGTGTGTCAGGTCGCTTTTGCCTCAGAACAAATTACCTTCACATGTAGTGGTGGGTCACAGTCATCACTGATTAGCCAGTGATTCTGTAGGTCAGCAACATGGGCTGGATCCCGGGGACAGTTCCTCTGGTCTTGGCGGGGCTCACTCAAGTTTCTGTGGCCTTTCTCCAGTTTGGGAGCCTTTTAGTCAATGGTCCCCCTCATATTTCTAGCTGCTAACTGGGGTAAACAGGGCAATTGGTTGTATGTCTCTCCCCATCCAGCTTATTTACATGGTTGATGTCAGTTCCCAGTGGAGTATGAGAGGGTAAGCTTCAGTATACAGGCACCTTTACACACACACACACACACACACACACACACACACTAGAATATTACTCAGCCATCAAAAAAAAATGAGATTTTGCCATTTGCAACGACGTGGATGGAACTAGAGGGTATGATGCTAAGTGAAATAAGTCAGTCAGAGAAAGACAATTATCGTATGATTTCACTCAGATGTGGAATTTAAGAAACAAAACAGAGGAGCATAGGGGAAGGGAGGGAAAAATAAAATAAGATGAAAACAGAGAGAAGGGAAACCATAAGAGACTCTTAATTATAGAGAACAAACTGAGGGTTTCTGGAGGGGAGAGGGGTGATAGGATGGATGAAATGGGATGGGGGATGGGCATTAAGGAAGGCACTTGAAGTAATGTGCACTGGCCATTGTATGCACTGATGACTCACTAAATTCTACCTCTGAAACTAATAATACACTGTTGGTAATTAATTGAATTTAAATAAAAAATACAAAAAATACAAAAAATAAAAATGCAAGCACCTTTAAAGTGTCTGCCTGCTCACAGGAAGTGACATGAGGCCACACCCTGCACTAGTCTAGGAGGGGACAGTGGTGTGACAGCTTGAAAGTCAATTGTTAAATTTCCAGGAATTTTGCAAGCCCCCTGTTAAACTGCTCCCAGCTTGAAATTGGCCCCACCGTAGAAATAATTTGCACCATAGAAACTGGCAAATGCTATAAGCCAGGGCTTTGTTCCCCTCTTTTCAGAGAGGTAGGCTACCAGTATGTCACTAGCACTGTCTGAGGACATGGCCACACAGAGAGGAATTACAGCAGCTGTTTTTGAAGAAACCATCATAGCAAACTTTTAAAAATGTGATAGTCACAGTTTTTAAGCATAACCATTATTCAAACCGTATATATATATATATATATATATATATATATATATATATACACATACACACACACGCGTAGGGCTGTGTATGCGTTGAGAACTAGATGGTTCACATTGCAGTGTTGTTGTTTCTTTTTAAGATTTTATTTATTTATTTGACAGAGAACGATCACAAGTAGGCAGAGAGGCAGTCGGGAGGTGGGTGGGAGTGGGGAAGCAGGCTCCTGCTGAGCAGAGAGCCCGATGAGGGGCTGATCCCAGGACCCTGGGATCATGACCTGAGCCGATGGCAGAGGCTTTAACCCACTGAGCCACCCAGGTGCCCCTTCACATTGCAGTGGTTTTTAAAGTCTTTTCTAGTAACAGACTCTGGTCGAATCAAGCTAAGCCACTCTCATGACATAGTGATTTATCTAATGGACAAGAACACGAACCGAACTAATTTAGTCAGAATTATTCCCCAGGGTTTTTTCAAACTGAAGTTGGGGCAGGAAAATCCCCTCTTTTTGCTCTAACAAATTGTGAACAGTCAAGAGCTGCCAGCAGTCCTAATCACACTGTTGTGGGGGCAGCTAGTCTAGGAGGGAAAAGCTAACATATAGAAATTTGCATGAAAGAGACAGAGAGAGGGGCACCTGGGTGGCTCAGTCGGTTAAGCATCTGCCTTTGGCTCAGATCATGATCCCAGAGTCCTGGGATCAAGCCCCACACCGGGCTCCCTGCTCAGCAGGGAATCTGCTTCTCCTTCTTCTCCCCTCTCTTGCTCTCTCAGTTTCTCTCTTTCAAATAAATAAATAAAATCTTCAAAATCTTAAAAAAAAAAAAAAGAGAGAGACAGAGAGTTGAGGGGGAGAGAGACGAAAGGATAAATTCATCCCGGTCCCTCTTACTCTTTGGTTGTGTCTAATTTATAAATAGATAATATATATAAAGCTTTACATATATATTATATATATATCAATCAAATATATATTATATATTATTATATAATATATGTAAATAATATATAATATATTATATATATATATATATATATATATATATCAATCTTCCTAAAGAAGATTGAATGAACAGTTTTTGTCGCTTGCAACCAAATAGCCCTAAGACAGGAACACGGATAACTTGCCGAAGAGGCAGAGAAACCAGGACAAGGAAAGGGTGAGTATTGCTATGCAGAGACAGGATCTGTGTCGGGGGATCGTGTTCCTCCCCAACAGTGAAACAGACAGTGGGGGACATTGGAAATATGATATGAAGAGCTCGTCTAAGATTTGTAATCTCTTTGCCCTCCCACCCCCATGCCCTGTGTCACTTCAAGGTGTGGTTGCAGTTAGTGGGAATGAATCCAGCCAACTGAAGTAGAAACAGACTTAATACAGAGTTGGGTGATTACAAAATTGTTGGAAGGCCAGGAGGGGCCGCCTGGAGGCTGAACATCCAGGAATGTTTCCCCTGTAACAGCATCACAGAGCTGGCCTGCCAAGGAAATCCTTATCCCAGCTGCTGGCTTGAGGATAGACCACTCAGCTGTGATTCACATAAAATGATTGGATGCCCCATGTTTTGTCTCTTTGCAACCACAAAGCTAGCACCAGCCGCTGAGATTTCTGCTTTTGCAACTATAGGAAAACTGAACATCTCCTTGACTTTGCTTGCTAGCGGAAAGTTGGCCCCCATAGAAGCATGTATGCACTTCCCGATCTCATGCTTTAAAATAAACAATGGTTACCATTTTTTTCTGTATCCTTCCAGAAAATTTCCAAGCATACACAAATATATGCTCGTGTGTGTGGTGTGTGTGTATCTGTGCATGTGCGTGAAACGAAATACGATCACACCAAGTGTTGTTCTGCTTCTACTTGATATAAACGACCTCCATTTGGATGCCTTTCCTAAGAACGAAAGAATGCAACTGGGTTTCTTAAGCAAATCACTCTGATCCCTAATTTTAACATAGAACCAGGATCCTTGGGAATAAATGTGAAATATTTAGGAGCAACACTAAGAATTAAATGAATAACGGAAGAGGCACTCAACTCTTTGAAAATCACTTCAAAATGAAGTGTTCTTTCGAAAGTCAAGTTTGGATTTGTATACACATCTTTTAAATTTCAAAACAAAAATCTATAATTTATGAAGGTGAAAACATATATTCATTAATTTTTTAGAGGGCAGAATTTTACGGGCGCCTGGGTGTCTCAGTTGATTAAACCTCTGCCTTCGACTCAGGTCATGATCCCGGGGTCCAGGGATCGAGGCCCAAGTTGGGCGCTGTGCTCAGCGGGGAGTCTGCTTCTGCCCACTCTGACTGCTTGTGTGCTCTCTCTCTCTCTCTCTGTCAAATAAATAAAATATTAAAAAAAATAGAGGGCAGAATTTTAGAATTTTGTCTAAATGCTATTTTAAAACTTACAGAGCAAAGAGCAAATACATGTTCTTTTAAAAATGCAGTGTAAGGAGCAAAACTAAAATTCTTAAACACTTCCAAAAGCTAGAAACTTAGAAAAATCTAAAAAATATGAAGAAAAAAAAAAGAGAAAAAAAATATGAAGAGAAAGAAAAACCTCTGAATCTGGGAGCAAATGCCACTCCCGGGCCTGCTTTCACATGGGGGCTGATCAGATTAATACAGCACCTAGTCCACGTCACTGAATCAGACTGTCTGTCATTCAGTGATACAGGACAAAGAAAAGTCTAGATGGTCAGACAGGAACCAGCAGAAAGGTAGCCACTTGGCAGGAGAGCAGCCACGTCCTCACTTGTCCTGAGCCCTCCCTCGGGTCCTGGGGGCTGTGAGAGGGTCACAGGAGCCTGGGGGGCCCTGAGTCACTGTGTTCACACGCCAACCCTGCACCAGGGGCCCATCCCGCCTGGGATTCATGGATCCCGGCGCCGCTCATGAGTGTTCATGGTCACAGCCCAGGGAGTGGCCCCGGGAGTGCGGCCTCAGAGGGGAGGGATTCCAGCCTGTCTCTCTTGGGGCGCCCTCGCTGCTGAAGTCTGGCTCCCTGGCCTCAAGCTCCAACATGGGGAATATGGCGGGGCCTGACGGGTGGCCGGGGAGGGAAAGGTAGCAGGGCCTCCGGCTCAGGGAAGGGGAACCGAGGGAGGCATTGAGGCCTGAGTTTAGCTGCAGCTTTGGAGAGGAGAGTGGAGCACGGGGCTCCTGGTGCTGAAAGGGTGCGATGGTGAGAGCGGCTCTGCAGGGACCCCGGGGGGGGGGGGAGCAGCAGGTGTGAGGGGCGCAGAGGGGTCTGAGATGCACAGCAGGGCCAGAGGGGCCTGGTCATCTGCATTGTGGGTCAGGGAAAGGGGATGTCGGCCGTGACCCTCAGGGTTTGAGCCTGGTGACCGGATGTTGCAGCCTGCATTCCCAGCCAGAAGTCTCTGAGGCCGAGATTCATTCCAGAGATTGACTAGGCAGTTCTTGTGGGATCATACCTGAGGCAGGGAAAATGGAAGGATCAGGAAGTTGGGAACAATGCAGCGTCAGTGGAGAGCTCAGCTGACCCTACCTGGAGGACCCTGCAGAGTCGTGCCAATGTAGGCAACGGGGTTGGGCTTTACGTCCCCATGCTGATGGGTCTTTGGATAAGAACCTCCCTGGGAGAGGAGTGGTCTTACATGGCGGGGGGCTCCCTGCAGCTGGTGACAGCTGAGGGCTTTCCAGCATCCGCACTCCTGGTCGTTGGGGAAATAATGCCGTCACTCCGGAGGGGGATCTGGACGGGCCTCACCCGTCTATCACAGTTAGGAAATGTGGGAGGGTTCGTAGGAAGAGCGGGTCTGGGGAAGGTGATGAGCTCCATCTGGGACATGTTGTGTTTTCGGTGTTCAAGGTCTGGGGAAGGTGATGAGCTCCGTCTGGGACATGTTGTGTTTTCGGTGTTCAAGGGGTGTCCGGTGACTGCTGGGTGTGCAGGGTCTGAAGCTCCGGAGGAAGGTCAAGGACAGAAAAACTGATTCAGCGAAGCCATAAAAATGGAGTGGAAATCAGAAGAATCTTTGGGGCAGTTGGAGTCAGGGAGGGATGAAACCCGAGCTCACCGTCTGGCCACCGGTCCTCAGAGGGGCCTCCCAAGAGGAGATATCTGGATAAGATCAGCAAAAACCAGAGAGTTCAGGAATTCCCAACTCAGTGAGAGTTCTTGGCGTTGAGAGCCCTGCTCACACTCACCCTGAGGGAGCTCCCCGCTGATGCACAAATCACGTGGGAATAGTGACTGCGTGGGGAACCGCCTTGGGGCAGGATGCTCACCCAGGGTCACTCTCCCCTTCAGGTCACCCCCTCTCCCATGACCTCGCTCCTCCACCTCCCACTACCTGTGTCCTCTTATTTGAGGCTTTTCCCTCTCTCCTCTTCCGTGGGGTTCTGGCCTTCCATCCCCCGGGACCACTAGAGGGCGGCAGCTCACAGTCCTGGCCCCAGTGTCCACCCTGGGCTCCTGTCCTGGGACGGGCTTGTGCTCCCAGTGCAGTCATGTGGGAAACACCACGTTCAGCAGGGAGGGCAGGAAATGGCTTCTTCCTTGCCCTGCTTTGCTGAAGCATAGAGGTTCGGTGCTAACTGGACTGTTTGGACAGACGGGGACCTCGAGGCCCTGAGGAAGGCCAGGACCTACTTGAGAACTCAGAATTGCCAATCACATCCTCCTCCTCTGTCGTGGGCTATGGGTCCACAGAGACTTCAGAAATTGTGGTTATACCTTATTCCTACTGTTTGTGTCCCAGGGTGCTCTTGAAAGGATTTTTCCTGAAAACAACAGGCTCTGATACTGTCCAGGGTGTCAGAAGCCCAGTGCTGGTCCCTGGGCCATTGCAGTCCACCTCACCCGGAAGCCTCACCTGGGGTCTCACTGCCGAGGTCTGTGGTCCCACAGATTCCTGCAAGGTTCCTTGTGATCATGGCTCTGAGAGACTGTGTCTGGGCCCTGGGCCTGCGGGTCCGACGGCATGGCTAGGCCAAGAAAAACTGTTCCTCTGAGTTAGGAGAAGACAATGGGTGATGTGGGAGGGAACCCCTACAATAGTAGGTTGGGGACCAGAGTGCTTGCCCAGAGTCCGGCCCAGCTACAAGCCCTGCCCTCTCCCATCATGCCCTCCGACGAATGGTCCACAGGCCAGCTGCAGAGCTGGCCATGCTCTAATCAAGTGGAAGTCGTTGGATGGCTTTAGCATCTTTCCTACCTGTTTTCTTATGCTCCTTCCGGGAAGGTCCAGAGCACGAGCCAGAGCCAGGCTGAAGTGTTAGGTTGGGGCTGGAATGGACAAGCAGGGGCCTGGGCAGGCAGAAGGGTGAGGACTGACGGTTCCCTCAATCAGGTCAACCTACGGGCTCTGTGTGGTTGCGGTCAGGGATGGAAGAGAAGAGGGGCTGGGGCCACCTGGAGGCTGAGAGGCGTAGAGATCAGGACCCCTGACAGGGAGGAAGAGAGGTCTGTGCTCGTGTGCAAGGACCTAGCAAGAGCCTCGTTCAAGCTGCCACTGGCTATGGACACTTCTGGAGCTCATGGATGGGCAGAGTAGGTCGGCCATGCTGCACAGACCGGGGACAACACAGGTGAGCCTCTGATGAGATCCCAGTGTTTAATCAGTGATCAGAATGACCAGCCGAGCCTCTTCTAGACTGTTCCAGGCAGCATGCTTGGGGGTTCTGCCTGGGGGCTCATCCTACCGTCTCCTTACTCTGAACTTCTATGGCATGTGTAGTGCTAAAAGCTCTTTCCAAGCCACATCCCACCGTGCCCAGAGGACCCTTGTTGTAAAATCCCAGCCAGACCATGGACGCCAACACTTGATCCTCAGACCGATCTCTGGATTCAGAGCTTCATGGGAGTCTGTTCATTCACACCTTCTCTTGTTCCTGCTTTTCCTCATTTATTGGCTTATCTCTAGTCTATTTGCTCTCTTATTCATTTATTTACTCTCTCATCCCTCCAGATAACATTTCCTGGTCACTCTTGCTTTTACACTATCTGTAAAATATGTAGAAGCAAAGGAGGCCTCATTCTAACTTCCAAGAGCTCACCTGGTGAGAGGAAAAGCTAAGAAAGCAAATAAATAATCGGACAACAAAAGAGAAGTTGACAAATGCCCTAGAGGGTAAAGAGGCAACTGAAGCTCAGAAGAGAGAGAAATCTCTGGAAGAGCCCCTGACATGGTCTGGTCTGGACCTGCTCTCCTGGGAGCGAGGTTCCCTAAGGTGTGTGGAGGCTGCGGTCATCACTGTCGCTAGCTGACCCTATTAGGGCCCTGCTTTGCCCTTCTGCATCCTCAGCAGTACGCAGGGTGGTGTTGGAGTCATTCGTCTCTAGGGCCTGTGCCTCCAGTGGCTCAGTGGGGGGTACGTTTGTACCTCTTGGGGGATAGGTTAATAGTTAGCTAGTTTCAGATAAAAAGTTTGCATTTATAAACAGTGTCTGTGTCTCCACAGCATGGGATTTTCTGGGCACTCTGCGAACATTCTGTAGTGAAGGAAGCCCAGGCCAGCAGATGGGGCTCTCTAGAAGCTAGGAATCCCTGGGTCTAGCCTTGAGCGGTGTGTCTGCAGTTCTTGGTTCCCAGAGGAGCAGCTGATTCACGGGGAGACTGGCTCGCAGAGCAGTGTAAGCACACCCAGGGGCCTTGGGCATCCTGGGGAAGGGGAACCATGGGGAAAGACTGGCCTTCTTGCTCCCTTGGTGTCGGGGGGACAGAGAGTTCCCTTACACGCAACGAACGCAGGCTCTGAGACTCACCCCTCGCTTGTACTCGATTCTTCCAAACCTGCAGCTAATGGTTTTTTTACGTAAAAAATCGAGATTAAAGTAACATAACATTTTTTAATCATTTGAAAGGTACAATTCAGTGGTTTTTAGCATATATCCATAATATTGGACAATCATCGGGACTATATAATTCCAGAATATTTACATTGCTCCAGAAAGAAACTCCATTCCCTCGAAGCAGCCCCTTGCACCACTAATCCACTTTCTGTCCCTCAGATTGACCTTTCTGGACATTTTTTTTTTTAAAGATTTTATTTTTTTGAGATAGAGACAGTGAGAGAGAGCATGAGAGGGGAGAAGGTCAGAGGGAGAAGCAGACTCCCTGTGGAGCCGGGAGCCCGATGTGGGACTCGATCCCAGGACTCTGGGATCATGACCTGAGCCAAAGGCAGTCGCTTAACCGACTGAGCCACCCAGGCGTCCCCTTTCTGGACATTTTACTGAAATGCAGTCACAGGACAATATGTGGCCTTCTGTGTCTGGCTTCTTTCACTTGGCATCATGTCTTTAAGGCTCATCCATGTACTAGCATATATCAGTACTTCATTCTTTTTATGGTCAAATAATATTCCCTTGTATGGATATACCACATTTTATTTAGCCATTCACTAATCGATGGACATTGGGTTGCTTCCGCCTTTTGGCTATTAAGAATAATGCTGCTATAAAAATCTGTGTACAGGTTTTTGTGTGAGTATGTCTTTAGCTCTTATGGGTATGTATCTGAAAATGGAATTAATGGGTTATATGGTAAATTTATGTTTAAATTTTTGAGAAATTGCAAATTGTTCTGCAGTGGTGACACCATTTTATATTTCTTTTTCTTTTCTTTTTTTTTTTTCTTTTTTAAGATTTTACTTATTTATTTGACAGAGAGAGAGATCACAAGTAAGCAGAGAAAGAGGGGGAAGCAGGCTCCCTGCTGAGGAGAGAGCCCAATGCGGGGCTCGATCCCAGGACCCTGAGATCATGACCCGAGCCGAAGGCAGAGATTTTAACCCACTGAGCCACCCAGACACCCCTGTTTTATATTTCTAATAGCAATGTGTGAGGGTTCACATTTCTCCACATCCTCATTAAAATTTAACATTTTCTGTTTTTCAATTACAGCCATCAGCGGGGGCTTGAAGAGGTATCCCATTGTGGTTTTGATTTGCATTTCCCTAATGACTAACGATAGTGAACATCTTTTCATGTGCTTGGTGGCCATTTGACTGTCTTCTTTGGAGAAATGTCTTTTAAGTCATTTGCCCATTTTTAAATTGGGTTGTTTCAGATTTTTGTTGTTGTCATTGAGTTGTAAGAGTTCTTTATATCTTCTGAATACTAGACTTTTGCCAGGTCTAAGTTTTGCAAAGTCCCCCGCACCTTTTTTGTGTCTTTTCTTGTCACTTTTTTGACATCACCTGATGCACAAAAGTTTTAAATTTTGATGAAGTCCTGTTTATTTTTTCTTTGTAGTTTATGCTTTTGGTGGCCTATTTAAGAAACCATTGTTCAATCCAAGGTCATGAAGACTTGCTACTATGCTTCCTGCTAA
Source organism: Nasua narica (assembly GCA_028533885.1). NCBI lineage: Eukaryota > Metazoa > Chordata > Mammalia > Carnivora > Procyonidae > Nasua > Nasua narica. Next base: position 13,243,016 of record CM052811.1, read on the forward strand.
GAGTTTTATAGTTTTAGAGCTTACATTTAGGTCTTTGATCTATTCTGAATGAATTTATATATATAATGTGAGAAAGAGGTGAAAATGAACTCTTCTTCATGTAGATATTCTGTGCCCCAGTAGCATTTCTGATTTTCTTTTAAATTAGATAGGAAAGGGGCACCTGGGTGGCATAGTCCATTAAGGGTCCAGCTGTTGGTTTCAGCCCAGCTCATGATCTTGGTGTCATGAAACAGAGGCCCAAGTTGGGCTCCCTGCTCAGCGTGGAGTCTGCTTGAAACTCTCTTTCCCTCTCCCTCTTCCCTTCCCTGCTACGTGCATGTGCATGTGCGTGCATGCTCTCTCTCTCAAATAAATAAATAAAATCTTTAAAAAATAAATAAATTAGATAGGAAAATGAGGAGGTTAAAAAAGACATTAATACTGTCTTTACACCTGTCTATGTTGACATTTTTATCAGTGTTCTGGATTTCTTTATGTGGATTTGAGTTTCTGTGTAGGCTCCTTTCATTTCATCCAGAAGGACTCCCTCTAGCAGTTCTTGGAGGGCAGGTCCGCTAGAAATGAACCATCTCAGCTTTTGGTTATCTGGGAATTTCTTCATTTCTTTCTTATCTTGAAGGGGAGCTTTACTGCAATTAGAATCCTTGGCTGAACTTTCGCGCCAGCACTTTGAAGATGCCATCTCACTCCTTCTGGCTTCCGCGGTTTCTGATGAGAAATTATCTGTTAATACTTGTACCAGATGATTTGCTTCTTTCTTGCTACTTTAAAGATTCTCTCACGGTCTGACTTTTGATAGTTTGATTAGGAGGTGGCTGTGTATTTCTTTGAGTTTATTCTATTTGGAGTTGAACTTCTTGGGTATGTAAATTAATGTTTACTCATTAAATATAGAAAGTTTTCAGCCATTATTTCTTCGAATAGAAGTTAACATAACTTCATTCGTCTCCATAGTATAATGGGACATGAGGGCATTTGGTCTATTCTCATGAACCCTCTTGTGAGAGAATCATCAGCTCCATTTTCCTGATGGGAAATGGAACTAATAAAGATCCCATTGAATGCACAGTGAGGTAAAACCCAGTTCTCTGGCTTTTGGGTGCTGAATTTCTTCCTAAGACATCCATTTGACAGTGTCAGACTGGGTCCGTCAGCTACCCCATCACCTGTGATGGCAGCAGAGGGATGTCATATAGGCTCAGCTCTGCTTCACAGGTCCCTTCCTTACAGGCAGGCCTGACCCTGGAGCTGAAGACCACATGTGCCAGATTCTGGAAATGCAGTGGGAATTGCTCAATGAAGCCCATAGAACTTCAGAGTCTCTAGTTCCTATCATTCAGAAAGAGCCCTGAGGCTTCCACTGATTGTCCTCTTCCCTCCATTCCTGGCTGGTTCCATCTCCTTAACCTGGCATTTAGGGTCCTGCTCTTTAGACACAGTGCTTGACCAGATGAGTCATTCAAAACAATCTTTATGTTCTCATAATGTTCTTCAGGTCACAGGTACTGCCACATCTTTGTAGTAAAGAATTTAACCTTGCCCCATGAGAGGTTTGGCCCTTGCCTTCAGGTTCTGGGAGGTAATCTCTAAATCTTTGGAATGCCATGCTTGATTGCGGTGTCTTTATTTGCCTGGGGGCTTTGGGTCAGGCAGCTAGTAGAAATATGATTTTTGGATAGGGGTTTTGGGTCATGAAATATCAGCTTGATCTCCTGAGGGGCTGGAAACTGAAGTCAGCCGTATTCACAGTCAACCATGTCTATGTGACAGAACCCCAATAAAGAGTGGACAGACACTAAGGCTCAGGTGAGCCTCTCTGGTTGACATTGTGATGGGCTTACTGTCACACATTAATGCCTGGAGAATAATGCTGCCCTGACTCCACAGGGGAAGAGAACTGGGAGCTCTATGTTTGGAATTCTCTTGGATTCTGCCCTTTGTCTTTCCTCCCTTGGCTGACATTAATCTGGATCCTTTAAGTGTAATAAAACATAAGTTGAGCATAAGAGCTTTTTTGTGAGTTCTGTGAAGCTTCCTAGAAAATTATTGAACATAAGGATAGGGTTGGAAACCTCCAAATTTGCTGTTGATATGAGAGGTTAGGGTGGTCTTGTGGACTGTCCTCTGACTCTGGAGTTGGCACCCACCAGCAACAGCCCTGAAGAAGAAGAGGGTTGACATTTGAGGGTCTTATTTACTACTTTGCTATGGCCAGGAAGGAAGCTGATTTTCCTTCCTGAGCTTCCAGGACTCTATTCTTTCTTATCTTCTTTCCCTCTAATTCTTCTAGCTCCTTTTCTTCTTAATTACTTCTCTGCCTTTTTTTCTCCCTTCCTACTGGGTAGGAATCTTGGAGGACCTGCTTCTGAATCTTGGAGGGCCCCCTCTTCATGATTTTCTGAAGATGGCTCTACCTTGTCCGAGGGCCTATGTCAAACAGGCTTCCATGCAGCAAGGGGAGGGTGGACACCACAGGAACCAGTAAGGGCAGAGCTCCTGCGTCTGTCAAGAGCTTTATTAACTGCACATGTATATGAGATCCAAGGAGCCCACATGGCTGCCTTGAGCTAGGTCTGCCTGTTTGGGAGGCCGCCATTACCTTTCTGCTCACTTTGGGTATCAGCGTCTTTATCCAAAGATGGAGCTAGTGAGTTTCACTGACCTTTCTATAACAACACTGGTAAAGGTTCTATAACCCAAGACTGAAAGATATATTTAAATATGTATACATATATGATATTCATATTTATGTATGTGTGTGTGTGTGTGTGTGTCTGAAACTGGGAAACTAATGAAACTCTTAGGCACATAATAATGGCTAACATTTAAGGCAAGCTTACTCCAGGATGCCTGGGTGGCTCAGTTGGTTAAACATCGGCCTTCAGCTCAGGTTATGATCCCAGGGTCCTGGGATTGAGTCCTGCATTGTGCTCCTTGTTCAGTGGGGAGCCTAACGCTCCCCCCCCCATCAGCTTGTGCACACACACTCTCTCTCTGACAAATAAATAAAATCTTAAAAAAACAAAACACTATGCTATCCCTTAAAAAAAAAAAAGGCAAGCCTATTCCATTTCATCTACCATTCTAGCTACTTTGAATGGACTATGCTATTTAATCTTTCGACCAACACTGTATGGTGGCTACTGTAATTAATTGACGGCTAAGTAGGGTGAGGTTCAGAGAAGTCATCTCAGTTCACACAACTGTGAGGGACTAGAGCTGGGATTTGAATGCAGGATCCCATTCCAGACCCTGTACCTTACTTTTAACCACCTTCTCCCTTCCTGGTAGGGGTATAAGTTCTGTTCTGTACTCCTTGAATTCTCTTCTTTGATCATCTTGGTTCTTCCTTAAAGCAGGGCTCATGCAATTTTAATTGGAATCCCAATAAAATAGGGATTTTATTGCTTGACTGATAAAGCTACTGCAGGGTTTTTTTTTTTTTTTTTTACATTCCTGATGTTCAGTTGCTCTGTATTCTTACTGTTGGCACAGAGCGCTCACCCAACTGTTTGCCCACACGCAGTGTTGTGGGATTGGGCAGCAGGGATTTCTACTGAATCCCTCTTTCCTTTCCTTGATCTTTCTTGGGTTACACTGGCAAACAGCTCCTGCAAACTGCCTCTACTGGCCCGGTAGATCCGCGGAGGCTCAGTCCCTTCTAAATGCCATGCCCTGGCTGTCTGGTCTCCGGTTCAGACGTCCTCGAGCGCTGTAATCATTAACTCCTGCAGGAAGCCCAAAGACAGATTAGCTATCAGAGCATCTGCTTCTGCTCAACTAGACATAGCGACCATTGAAGTCCTGAGATGGAGAGAAGGCAGGAAAGAGATGGTGGTGAGGGGTTGGCAGGAGGGGAGCCGGGTGGCGGGGGGCTAAGGCTGAGGAGGGAGATTGGCTTGTGGAGTGCCGTGTCCCTGATTGCTGGCTGTATGATCGGTTCTGGCATCTTCATGTCACCACAGGGAGTCTTGGTCTACATAGGCAGCCCTGGGGCCAGTCTTGTGGTCTGGGCAGTCTGTGGTCTCCTGGCCATGATGGGCGCCCTGTGCTATGCTGAGCTGGGTGCTCTGGTTCTCAAATCCGGGGGGGAGTATGCCTATATCCTGGAGATCTTTGGCTCCTTGCCAGCCTTCCTGGTTATCTACACGTTTGTGCTGTTGGGCAGACCAGCCGCCATTGCTGCCGTCTCTCTGAGCTTTGCTGAGTACGCAGTGGCTCCCTTTTACCTTGGCTGCTCCTCGGTGCCCCAGGCTGTGCTCAAGGGTGTGGCGGCCACCTGCATCCTGCTGCTGATGCTGGTCAACTGCTGGAGCTCGCGGCTGGCCACCATACTGATAAATGTGTGCACCGTTGCCAAAGTGTTCTCGTTGTTGGTCATCGTGGGGGGTGGGGCTGTGGTGCTGGGCCAGAGCCGTGGCTACACGGAAGCCTTTCTGTTCGCCTTCCACAATACCACGCAGCAGGCCGGGTGCATCAGCATGGCCTTCTACCAGGGCCTGTGGTCCTTCGATGGCTGGAATAATGTCAACTACGTGGTGGAAGAGCTCAAGAACCCGAAGGTGAGTCCGCGATACTTCTTCAGGGTGTGAAATCTCCAGACATCAGCAGTTCCGAGTATTGTTATTTGAGCTGACAAATGAGACATCATGAGACATCAGCTGAAAATGGGGGTTCCCTTTTTGCAGTCCTGAATGCCAGCCCGCTGTCTACCTTAATTTGTTTATGGAATTATATGAATAATAACTTCCCAAGTGAGCACGAAACTTTATAGGATCACACCTGAGGTCTCATTTGCCCTGTGAGGTAGGTACTCTTCCCCCATTTTCCACAGGGGAAAACTGAGGTTTAGAAAGGGGGGGGAAGTGATTCTGTGATCATGTGACTAGTGAGAGGCCATGCTTGATGACTCAGCTTATTTATCTTGATAGTTGGAACATTTGGACTCTTGAGTTATTATGGAAATTAACTCTTTGCTGTAAATATATTTGCTTAGGTTGCTACTTGTTTTCTCTCTTCCTTTCCTTTCCTTTCCTTTCCCTTCCCTTTTCCTTTTTCCTTTTTCCTTTTTCCTTTTTCCTTTTTCCTTTTTCCTTTCCTTTCCTTTCCTCTTTTTCCTTCAGGAGTCTTTAATTCTCAATGGATGAGAACTGAGTGTTTTCCTCTACATCCTTGAGGCTGTCTCAGGGGCCTTTACATGTCTCGGCTCTCAATAAAGGCTCCCTAAAAGGGGGGTTTGGGAATATTTGGGAGGAGAAGAGGAGCTTGGAGACTGGAGTCCAAGAGCAGAGAGAGATTGGTGAGGGCCAGGAGTCCTGGGACCTAGTTTTTATTCTTGCCTGAAAATCCTTGTGCTTCAGTCCCTGGCCTGTGAAACACGATCATCATAGCTGCCCCATCTACCTCACGGGGCTTTAAGGTATCAAATGGCAAAACCACTTGTGGATGGAGACTCAGCAGCTGTAATTCCAGGTGAATGGTTAATGTGCGCTCAGGCCGCTCTGGGTGGGGTGGGGGCTATAGGGAGCTCGTGGGGAGTAGACTACTCTCTCGGAACCCAGACCCTGAGCTCAGAGCTGGTCTAGGGAAAGAGCAAGAGACCCAAAGATGAGTGCGACCCAAAGATGAGTGAGACCCATAGAGCATGGATTAGCCACCTTTTTCCTGTAAAGGATCAGAGAGTTAATATTTTAGGTTTTGCAGGCCATGAGGTCTCTGTCAAAATTACTCAAGTCCGTTGTAGCATGAAAACAGCCATATGTAAACGAATGAGTATGGCTCTGCCCCCAGAAAAGTTTCTTTACAAAATCAAGCAGCAGGCTGGATTTGGTCCATAGGCTGTAGCTTGCTGACCTCTGGTGTGTATAGAACCTTTTTGACAAATGTGGGTTTCAAAGCAAAAACAAAGCCGTGGCTCCAAATGCCGGGCATTTGAAAGGCTGGTTCTCACTCTGCCCTCTGAAGCACGTGTTAAGCATATCTTTGTGTCACACTTTTTTTTTTTTCCAAAAAAACTGCAGAACCCGTGCCAAACCTGGGCCGGTCTTATGAGCGAAGAGTTAAGGCATTCAGGAATGAGGCCAGGAACCCCGCTGTTCTTGCAGTGCACCTTGGGGCTTTGCTGTCGCAGCTCATCAGCTGGCAGGGGGGCTGTCCGGGATGAGTCAAGTTCAAAAGCATATGAGGTCCCCTTCCCTGGGACTTGGCATGTGGCTGGGTCATGCATGGTGGGTGCTTGCCTGCTGAGGGCAAGCGGGAGGGGCAACCCAGGCCTCTGTTCTGCCGGCCCGTCTTTGCCACAAGTGGCATCTTCTGGACCAGGCGGAACAGACTTTCAGTACTGGAAAGACGAGGAATTTGCTGCCAGGCCTACGTGGTGGTTGGGGCAAATTCCTTTGCTTCCAGATCCCAGTTTTGAGAGCTGGAGGGGACGTGGAAGGACCCGTTTTATGTGAGACTCCCTTGCTGGCCTCCTGGCCTCCCTTGCACGCGTTTGTCACGTGACCTGCTAGGTCAGCTGACCAGCCCCCG
>CM052811.1:13250049-13298091 GCA_028533885.1 Nasua narica
CCCCCCCCCCCCCCCCCCCGCCTTCATTTCGGCTTGCCTCTAGATGTTTTGCTAGCTCTGTTTCCTGGTGGTTGGCCTCCAGTTTGCTGCTGGAGTTCTTTCCCTCGATTCCTCTGTCGTCCTAGGAACCAGGTGCTGGGATCCTGGGCCTGGCTGGTACCCTTGGCTGTCACACTCTCGACATTTGGCTCCGTCAACGGGACATTCTTCGGGGGAAGCCGTGTGTGCTATGTGGCTGCAAGAGAGGGCCACATGGTGAGAGAGGGGGGTCCGGGCCGGGTGAGGTCGGGGGGCTGCGCGAGGGCACTGCAAGGACTGCAGAGGCTAAGCTTTCTCCTGCCTGAGCTTAGCTCTGAGCCCAAGCTAGGCCTTTCCCTCGAGACAGAGACCTGTTCTTTCTAAGAATGACATTAAAGCATCGCACGCCTCTCCATTTAAACGCCAGTCCTTTGACTTCCAGATTTTGGGCGATCATCGTCCCGGGTCACACTGTGGAGCTTGTGGGTGGCGGGGATGTTTGTGCCTCCGGGGGTGTGGGGGCAGTGGGTGAAGCCATAGGAGCAGAGCCAATGTGGACGCCCAGGGCCCTCTCCCCAGGGACTGTTCCCCCCGGGCGCCTTTGCAGCAATGATGCTGAATAACAGACAGCTCCCAGATGCCAGGGGCTTCCAACAGCAAACATTCCAGCAGCCCCCGGGTCCACCGTGGCTCTGCTTCAGGCTGGGGTTTGTGTTCAGATTTCCTCTTTTGGGACTCTGAGTCTGCTCTTGTCTCAGGGACCCCCGCCGGAGTATGTTTTTGCCTGGAGCAGGTGGCAGGGGTTCAAGGGACCAAGCCAAACCACACAAGCGTCTTTTGAGCCTCTTCTGTGTCACTCCTGCTCACAGTTCATTGGCCAAGCCCAGCGTCAATGGATGGGGAACTAGTATTTCTCCCGTAGAGGTGGGAGAGGGCGACGGACTGTTTGCTGAGTAGTAATACAGTCTACCCCAACAAGCCGCAGTCCCACTCCATGCTGCATCCACCACTGTCCTCCCCTCCCCTCCCCCTTCCTCTGTCTTCCACCCTTGGTCCCTCTTCCTATGTTGGGGATGAGCAATAGAAAGTTCCACCACCTGGCCAGGCACCCGCTTCAGCTCTCTACACTCCCGCCCAGCTGGGTCTTGGCTGGCCTGGAGGGATAGGCCCCCCCACGCTGCACCCTGGGGCTGGCTTCACCCCAGGTGAGCCACAGAGATCTGCACCCGGAAGCGGTGGAGCCTGGGGACTATCAGGTTGGGCCCGCTGGCGCTCAGAGTGAGTCTGGCTGGGGAAGAGGACGGGAGCTTCCAGGGCAGGTTCCTGCTGTGGCTCCCCTGGGGGGCTGCCTGACCCCTGGCTCTGCTCCCAGCCCCGACTTCTGTCCATGGTTCACGTGCACCGGCTGACACCAACTCCGGCCCTGATATTCACCACGGCAGTGGCTCTGGTCCTGCTCATCCCCGGAAGCTTCAGCACCATCGTGAACTTCTTGAGGCAAGTGAGACTGTCCTCCCGTGTGGGTATCTCAGGGCCCCTGTGCGTGCACACTCACAGACACACACACGTGTGGAGAAGTTCCCTGGGTGTGCACGCTCACGTGCGTTGTGTATGTATACATATCTGCGTGCATTCTTCGGGAAGCCTGAGCTCAGCCACTTCAGCCATTCCCTCCCAGCTGTATTTCCAGTTTGAAATGTGGCTCCCTCCTCTCATGCCCTGTTTCCCAAAGTTCAGTGAGACAAGTGTTTCACCAAGAGGCGAAAGGCTTGTGCTGTCTTTGTCCTTTTTTTCTATTCTTCCTCGTTTCTTTTTTCCATCACCGAGATCACGTTGAGGCTATTGTCAGACTTTACTCCCCACTACTTGCCGCTCTTGGCTGTCGTGTGATTTTCCCTTTGCCGTCTGGTCTGTGCTCAGGACTCTGACCCAGCATATCTCTAGTGAACTCAAGGCAGACCCACGACCAAGCTGGGTAGGTATAATCAGTGACTGGACCAAAGTGGGGAGATGTTCTGACCCCTTTATTACCTTCCCTGGGGCAGACGGCCGTTGTGCCATGCAGCCGTAATTCGATGACCTCATCTGAAGCGGGGGCCGTGGGTGTGTCCTCACACCCGCAGGCGAGCACGGCGTCTGGGTGCAGAGGGAGTTCTCCGAGGAAAAATTCACGCATCATGTGCTCTCTCCTTTGTTGTCATAAGTATAATTAATCTCCGGGAACAGGATCTACAGTGCTTGATGTGACTTTCTTCAGAACACTGAGTAACAGACCTGGTTTTTCTTTTTATCTTCTTCCCATGAGAAAGGCTAAAATCATGATCTGGCGAGAACAAATCAAACCTGTGGTGAGCCCAGGGTTTCTTTAGGCTGAGATTTGGGGGATGTGACTGAGAATGTTCCAGCACAGAGTGAGAATGTTAGGATGACCCATCCCAATGAGGACACAATGTCTCCCCGTCTTGACTGCCTCAAGAGACGGCCTGGTCTGGACCCTGTGTCCAAGGGCAGTTGAGGTTTTCATCAGACTTCCACCAGCCACTCAGCTACCCACGCGGGGGAAGACAGGGGCCAGGGGCTGGTCTGGGTGCTCCATAGCTACCCTGTCATCAACTCTAAGGTAGGAGGATCTGCTGTGGTTGTGCTGGCCCCTGAGGAGAGCACAGGCTTACTTGAGATTCCACCAGAATCTTTCTTTTGGACACACAGATGCTTCTCCCTCCCTCTGAAAACTATCCTCTTCAGTCCAGCCAGGGGCAGGCAAGGAAGGCCCGATCTGAAGCCAGGTGGGGGCCTGGGGTCGTGTACATGTCACTTGGTGGCTGAAGATGAAAGAGGAGGGAATATCCCCCAGTGCATTCTTGTCCTTGGTGCCGCAGCCTTGCCTTCCCCGACAAGGAGCCAGGGGCGGCTGAAAGGCCCGTGACGAGCTTGCACTTGTGCCCTGGGGTTGCACCTACACGGCCAGCCCCTCTTGCAGGCCCACCCAGGGCAGGGCCTGGTAGCGAGTGGCTTCTGTTTGCCTTTCAGCTTTCTTGGCTGGATCACCTATGGAACCACCATTGCCTGTCTCTTATACTTGCGGATAAAGAAGAAGAATCTTCCTCGACCTTACAAGGTAGACTTTGGAATAAAAATTGGGCTTTTTTCAACTCCAGTCTGTGGCATTAGGCAGATTGTTGGTCCACTGCCTCATCCGGGGGCTAGAGAAAGAATGTGAGAGGTGGCCACTGTCATATTTGATAGAATATGTCTGTATTTCCTGGAGGGGGGGCTGTGAGGGACAGCTGGGGCCCAGGGCCTTGATTCTACTTGCTGGGGACTCATTTCTCCTCTGGAGGACTCTGAGGGAGAAAGACAGGAGACACAGGCCCGGAGGAGGCTCACACAGTAGGATTCACAAAGTATAGAAAAGATCAAACTGGGTCGCAAAGCCCCATTCCTTGCACGGCCCCTGTAACCCGGCTGGTGGCTTCTCTGGCTAGGCAAGGTCTGATGGCAGGGACTGGAAGAGGGGAGCTGGTAGCAGCTGGAAGCAGCAGGCAGGCAGGCAGGAGGGACAGAGGTCAGGGGCTGAACACCCTATCCCGTGCCTCTCCATCATCTAGGTCTCTGTGTCCCTGGCAGGTCCCCACCATCATCCCTGTCATCATGCTTCTTGCTTCTCTCTACCTGGTGCTGGCACCCATCATCGAGCACCCCCAGACCGAGTTCCTATACATCTTCCTGTTCCTGCTCAGTGGCATCCCGGTCTATTTCCTGCTTGTCTACTTCCGGTGCCAGCCCCAGTGGTCGCAGAGGGCCACCCTGTATCTCCAGCTGCTTCTAGAAGTTGCTCCAACCGTTAAAAATGTGGACTAAAGGACTGGACAGGTGTGCGCTGCCCTCCTTCCTGCAGACACGTCTATCCCCACGCAGATGGTCTTGCCAGCTTTTCTGTAGGTTGTGCATGATTCCAATAAGCGACCAGAAGGCTAAATTCAGCTCTTGTGAAGCTTTGGGGGGTATCCAACCAGGACAGCATCCCCCTTTCTCTAAGACGACTGAAGGCGGATCCAATGCAGGCAGATCTCACAGCCATGTTGGTATTATGTGGCCACCTCTCTGGGGATAGCTATTTGATATTCCAGGTGGGCTGCACGAAATACGTTCCCTTCTTTGGGGATTTTGGAGTTAGAATTCTGAGGTTTGCCTCATCTGAGGAACGGTAAATTCTGAGATCAATGTGGGACCATCTTCCATTATGTGGGCAGAGTAGAGAAAGCCCCTGTGGAGTGAGGCATGAAGATACACAGTGAAATGGTGTTGAGAAATTATTTGGTCCCTAAGAGTTAGGGGAATGACCTGAGCAGGCAGCAGCCTTGGTCCTTGGCTGGTTTTCAGTTCTGGTCTCTGTCCTCCTGTGGCCCAACTACCATCTGACTGTCCTCCCACTTTTTTACTGCCTAGGACAACATGGTACCTTAGAATAAATTTCTAATTTTGGCTCAGGTGAGTTTCAGTGAGTTCTTTCTTGCAAATGGAGATGCTCTGGGTCTGACAAACCTTCAGGAAGACATGAGACTTTAGTTCCTATTTAAAGCCTCCAAATGGTTTGAACAGAGAAAGAAGCAAGAGACAGATCCCTGGAAGGGAGGGATTTTGTTGGCTTTGGGTGAAAGGGAGGACAGTCAAATTTCTAGAAGAAAGGATGGAAAGTTAGAATGGACCTCAGAAGGCTAATGTGGTTGTAGGACTAAAGAAAGGCAAGGGGGCAGAGACATCAGGCTGCCCAGGGGAAAATGTGGGACAGGAAGGATGACGACAGTGCCTAGAAAGACTGTGGGTGCAGCTTCTGAGTCCGTCAGGGAGGGTACTCAAAAAGGGGAGGGGCAGGGACACTGCTCGGCCCCTCTCCTCCTGCAGCTGTGTATGGCTTTCCTTTTATCGCCCAGATATGGAAAAGGTTCCCACCAGATCTTTCTGTTAAGTTTTCTTCTCACACCAACTAGTTCTCCATTTTTCCAACACCAACTGGGTGTCCAGTGATTCCGTTCGATTCTGACACTGTGTGAGTTAATGCAGACCCCCAAAGCTAAAGGGCTCAGGTCCCAAGGGCAGACATCAATCTCAACTCTTGAGTCCCTAGATCACCCATGCTTCTGTCCAACTTGGTTAAGCCCCTCCCTTCTGGGGGTAACCCGGAGGGTGGCTTCTCTGGCTAGGCAAGGTCTAGCACTTGGTCACTTGCCAGAATGACTCAGGACTCTGGGAAGCACTTTATTTACTATGATAAGCTCATCACAAAGGATACAATTCAGGAGGAGCCCGGTGGAAGAGATGTACAGGCTATCTGGGGCTCCCATCCGCCAGTCATCTCATTAGCATACAAAGATGCCCATCACTCCAGAGAATCCAATGCTTTGGGAGCTGTGGGCAAGGAACTGGGGACCAAGACCCAATACTTATTTTTTGTTATGCCTTCTTGACCGTGAGCTCTTTATCACTGCTGTTCCTGAGGACACATTGCCTGCGAAATTCTAGAAGAAATGTCGTATCCCTTCCCCCAGCAGCCCAGCCTACCTTAGGGAAAAGAAAATTGTAAGAGGCTGGGTCTATCCAGCTCCTTGTCAAAGGAGACCATGGATCAGGCTGAAAGTCCCCAGGAGAAGCTCTGAGTTCGTCCTTTCCTCTTCTAGGTCCCACCAAACTGTGCCTGTGTCTCTCATGAGTCTCACTGGGCCATGTACCCTAGTGCATGTTTCATGCTCCCCGCTGGGCTGTGGGTCTGGTGAGGGTGGGCTGTTCTAAGAGAGTATACATCCCTCATTTCCTATCATGCTCCTGGGCTCCTTGCTGACCAATAATGTTTGGTGAATCAAAATAATGAAATATTTGTTGAACAATGAGGGACTGTATCACATTTATGTTTTTTCGGATTTGCATGCATGGTTGTCCTCCCCATAGTGCCCGCTCTGCCTTGGGGGCTCCCAGGCCCTCCTGAGAAGGTTCTCTAAGGAGGAGAGACATTGCCCAAATCTTGAGCAGTCACATCCAGTTGGCAGTGGATGCAGGCCTAGAGGTGGAAAGCAGAGAGAGGAGCCAAAATACCACAGCCTTGGCCTTGGATCATGCACTTTAGTTAGGCTGTATCTCTGTGACTCTGTCTTCTCATCCTTCCCACAGCCAGCTTCCTTTTGGCTCACAGTCCTTTTGTGATGGTGCGAAGGATCCTCAAGGCCAGGCTCTTGGCGGGTAGCTTCTTGTTCCTTAGTTTCCCAGGACATATTTCCTGATCTTCTGTTCTGCCCCAGACCCCTTACTGGGCCCCAGAGTAGTAGCTGGGGTCATCCTAGGTGGAAATCAGATTTCTTAAGAAATTCGTATATCGGACTTCCTTGTTCTGAGTCAAGGGCATGATTTCTATTGTTCCTTATCTTCTATAATCAGAGATGACATAGTGTCATGATGCTGGCCTTTGGATTGGAGAAAAAATGTCCTGAGTCTTGGGGACCAGAGTCGAAGTCCTGTTTATTCTTTCTAGAGAAGCAATAAGTTCCAGGAAAGGTGTGGGGCAGGTGCTGACTGGGTTTCTGGGGGCAGGGCAGTGTTCTTTAACCCTAGGTCCACCCAATAGGACCTGGATGTTTCCGTTTGGGGCAGAGCCTGGCTACTCCCAGTCATAAGCACTCAATTCTTTGGACTTCCTTTTGACCATTTACACTGTCTTCTGCTGAATACTTAGGATGGGGGAAACTGAGTCTCATAAATTAATCCATACAAATGAATGTCATGGTTAAATTTTCCAACACTACAAAGGGTACAAAGTGAAAGTCAACATTTCTTACTCCACACTTCCCATTTCCAGTGCAATCAGTTTTCTTGCTTACTTCCAGAAAGCTCCTGCACACGTATGTAAACCATGGTAGAGTCTACTGCTGCTTTGCTCATTAGAGTGATTACAACCTATTCAGTTCTTCCTATTGAGGGGAAACAATTCTTTTACCTCTGTCCCCAGACCAGGGGTCTGAGTCCCCTACTGTGGTGGTCATACATACCATTCATTATCCTTTAGCTCTTCCTCTGACCACATGGTAGGATTACAGTTCCCTGTCCCCTTGGAGTTTGATGTGACCGTAGTACTTGTTTTGGTTAATAAAATGTGAGCTGAAATGCTGTACATTCCTGCTAGGGTGGGGCTTCAGGAGCCAGTGCACAATTTCCTGCATTTTCCATTTCCCTCTGCTTTAGTTTCTGGCAGTGTGCTCAGGGTTACCCTGTTGGCCTGAGTCTCGACGTAACAATGATATGGAAGAGGGCCAGCCCCCAGCCAACCCTACATGGGCATGTAGTGGGAGCAAAATTAACTTTTCTTGTTTAGACCACTGAGATCGGGAGATGTTTGTTACTGCAGCAGAATCTAGCCCATCCTGACTGTTCATCCCTCCTCTGTTCATGAATCTTACAAATGCCCGGGACTGATGACCTATTGAGCCGGGTCCCAGTTTGAAAGTTGCCAAGGAAAACGCACGTGATGTGGGCTCGTCCCTGGTCTCTGGGCTGTCTCTCCTCTTCCCTCTCACATCATTCCTCATCTGCCTTCCCTGTCCTTCTCCTCCTGGCCACACCTCCTCCGTCCCCCCTCTTCTTTACTTTCCACAATCATACAGTCTTATTTTGCCTCTAGGGGAAGAAAAAATGGTTCTGCAAATAGGCCTAAAAGAGATTTTGATAGTAAGGGCTTTTGAATCTTTGTTCCTGCTCGAGTGTGCACTGAAGAAAGAAAACTGTCCAGCCTAGCCCTTGGGTAGCAGTAAGAAAGACAGGAGATAAAACACACATACAAAAATCAGCAGATTATTACTTTCAGACATCACCTTGATGCACACAGATAAACAATAACACCATCCCCTTTAAAATAGCAGTGGGCTGGGGCACCTGGGTGGCTCAGTTGGTTGAGCAACTGCCTTCGGCTCAGGTCATGATCCTTGAGTTCCTGGATCGAGTCCCACATTGGGGTCCCAGCTCCACGGGGAGTCTGCTTCTTCCTCTAACCTTCTCTCCTCTCATGCTCTCTCTCACTTTCTCTGTCTCTCAAATAAATAAATAAAATTTAAAAAAAAATAGCAGTGGGCTATACTCTAGATTTTTCTGAAAAAATCATTAACAGTTAATGTGGGAGAGCTTTTTTATATAAGAATATTTTTTATTAGCACATCTCTTTTTAATGGATGCTTAGTATTATTGGCTTATTATTCATGGATATTCTCTCATTTCCACTTTATCATATTATAAGCAAAGCTAGAGGGACCACCTTGCTGTATAAAAAAGTGATGATCCAAAAATAAGTACCCTCTTTCTTATTTATTTATTTGACAGAGAGGAGAGAGATCACAAGTAGGCAGAGAGCAGGCAGAGAGAGAGGAGGAAGCAGACTCCCTGCTGAGCAGAGAGCCGGATGTGGGGCTCGATCCCAGGACCCCGAGATCATGATCTGAGCTGAAGGCAGAGGCTCAACCCACTGAGCCACCCAGGCACCCCAGGTACCCTCTTTCTTGCCAAATCATCAGTTTCCTCTATGTTATAGTCATCTTCCTGAATTAGTGTTTGCCATTATTTTTTTTTCTATAAATGAAATCTATGTTTTAGGTGTAGGAAGATACATTTAAACCATAAAGTTATGGTGACATAGACCATCAACTTTGTTGACTACAGAGTGTCTATGGGACATAGATGCTCTTAAATTATCATCATTGATTTGTCTCATTTATGTAAACTCGGGATTGAAACTTTTTGTAAAATGAAGAATTTCAGAACTTTCTTTAAAATATCTCTCACAGTGACCTGCAGAGTGTGTCATGTAATCAGGGCTGTTGGGAGTGAGTATAAAGGATTTGGGAACCCCTAAAATAGATAAATAAACTAAAGAAAAATATTTTGCAAGCCATCTCTGACTATGTCCCTTTAGGAAACATCTTTTTTTGGAATGAAGTTTGGATTTGTGTATCTATGCTTTTCATTTTAGACCCAGAAACGCTATACAATTTTTAAGGTGAAAAATTACATGATGTTCTATATATGAAAGAAAGGTCAGAATTTTATTGCTTTAGTCCAAAGGCCTTTTCAAGCCCTTCAGAAAAAAGGCCAGAAACAAAGCTATCTTTAAAACATAATGCAAAAGTGGAACAGCAAAGACGGAATTCTGAATATAAGAGCAAATGGTCTCTTTAGAGCGTTTCCCATTCCGGGAGGTCAGATCAGTCTGTTCCCAGTGCCTGGTGATCTGGTCAGAGATGGAAAGGCAGAGAAACAGGTGGTGAGACAGGAGCAGAAAGGTAGCCACTTGTCACTGGGCCTCCCAGGCACATCCTGGGTCCTCCCTCGGGTCCTGGGGGCTGTGAGAGGGTCACAGGAGCCTGGAGGGCCCTGAGTCACTGCGTTCACGTGCTGACCCTGCACCAGGGGCCCATCTCCACCTGGGATTCATGGATCCCGGCGCCGCTCACGAGTGTTCATGGTCACAGCCCAGGGAGTGGCCCCGGGAGTGCGGCCTCAGAGGGGAGGGATTCCAGCCTGTCTCTCTTGGGGCGTCCTCGCTGCTGAAGTCTGGCTCCCTGGCCTCAAGCTCCAACATGGGGAATATGGCGGGGCCTGACGGGTGGCCGGGGAGGGAAAGGTAGCAGGGCCTCTGGCTCAGGGAAGGGGGCCGAGGGAAGCATTGAAGCCTGAGTTTAGCTGCAGCTTTGGAGAGGAGAGTGGAGCACGGGGCTCCTGGTGCTGAAAGGGTGCGAGGGTGAGAGCGGCTCTGCAGGGACCCCAGGGGAGGGGGAGAGCAGGTGTGAGGGGCGCAGAGGGGTCTGAGATGCACAGCAGGGCCAGAGGGGCCTGGTCATCTGCACTGTGGGTCATGGAAAGGGGATGTCGGCCGTGGCCCTCAGGGTTTGAGCCTGGGTAATTTGGTGAATGTGTTATGATCTATGGAAATAGGGAAGACGGACAGATTTGGAGGAAAGAGAGGCTTTAATTTTGATCAATTTAGAATGCCATAAAATTTTCCTGTGGAGAAAGTTGGGTGAATTTGCATATCTGGAGCTCAAAGGCCTCGGCTAGAGAGTAAAGGTGGAAATCGAAGCCACAGGAGAGAATAAGGTTGAAGACAGAAGTTTTCGATGCCACAAATAAGCTATTGGCTGACCAACCTCCTGGAAAGCTACCAGGCCTGTTTTATTTATTTCATTATTATTATTTGAAGATCTTTTTATTTATCTGTTTGTTTGACACAGAGAGAGAGACAGCGAGAGAGGGAACATAGCAGGGGGAGTGGGAGAGGGAGAAGCAGGCTTCCCGCTGAGCAGGGAGCGCAACGCAGGGCTTGATCGCAGGACCCCGGGACCATAACTGGAGCAGAAGGTAGACACTTAACGACTGAGCCATAAGGCACCCCATACCAGGCCTGTTTTAATAGTATCCCCTCCACCTCCAGCATAGATGCACAGATGTGTACTTCTCACATACGGATCCCAACACTCGCGCCTCATGCTGAAGAATCTCAGAGGAGCTCTTAGAGAATTTCCTCTTAATATGGGGTGGGGGCTTGGTCCATGCTAACTTCAAGTTACTCAGAGGATAGCCAGCTCCCTTGTTGTCTGGGCACTGTGGTTGCCACCCCCTTTCCTTAGAGCCACCCCGTCCCCTAACATGCCATGTTCAGACTCCTGACCTTGGGTCTGGCCTTGGTGACATCTGAATAAGCCAGTGTTTAGAAGGCAGCGGGGGTGTTGGAGTGCATGGGTGCTTTGGTTCCCTGCCTTGCACCACAGCTCCCCTGGCCCCGGCCCTCCCAGTTGGTCCCCACCTCCCAGGGCCTGGGGTCTTGTTTCTGAACTGCCCCAGGGCTGGCTCTTGTCCCCAGCCACTCCTCTCTCTTATCAAGTGCTAGGCATGAGGACCATTTGCACAGCGGACTTTCTGACGCTTCCTGCCCCCTGGTTTGCTTGGTTGCTTCCCGCTCCGAGGCTGCAGAGCGCTGGAGGCCTCACGTGACGCTTCCGGGCTGTCCGGCTCTTGCTGGGGAGAAGCTGGCAGGACAGCGAACAGACAGGGAGCACGTCCCTTCTGTCTTCCTGCCTGCCAGTCTGCTTCTAGAGCCCCCTGTTGGCAGGACTTACCGGGTACCAGCTGGCAAGGGGGACGGGGCCTTTGCAGGGCTCCAGCCCCAGCGGCATGAAGCAGGGAAGTGTGGGCCCGGAGCTGAGACACGCTAGCTTGAGGACTAACTAGCACCATGCCCTGCTACCTTTCTTTGCTTGGCAAGCTCTTGCCCATCCCTGGGTCTTAGCTCAGGTGCAGTTTTCTCAAGCCAGCTTCCTCTGGACCCAGTGTCCTCTTGGTTTCTCGTAGAGCCTGTGCCCACTTGTAACCAACACAAGCCAGCTTGCAGGAAAGCCCTCTCTTTGGTTGTCTGCCACCCTGACTTGGCTGCAAGCTTCTGGAGGAGAGAGATTTTGTCTGGCAACTTGTAAACTTCCCAGGAAGTCTTTGTCGAACCGTAGTTCCTGAGGTTGTACGTGCTTCCTGGGAGAAAGCTAGGGAGTAAAGTGGGGAGTGTTGGTTTTATTCCCAGTTCCCCCTCAAACAGGTTCCCCCTCAGAGAGTTGGCACTGCCATTTTTTTCCTCCAACAACAATGATTAACATTGAACACCTGGCAGGTACTGGACACTCTTCTTCACATTCCCCGTGAATCAACTCATTTAACCTTCACTAACATTAAACTGAGGCACAGAGATGTTAAGCAGCTTGTCTAAGGTCACACAGTTAGAAGGTACTAGAACGAGAATTTAAGTTACAGACTGTCTGAGTTCCAGAGCCTGGGCCCTTAACCACTAATTACAATAATATAGCCAAGGATGGTGGGAATTAGGAAAATGTGGCCAACTTATGCTGATGACAGTGAAAACAATCCTACTCTCTTTCTCTCTCTCTTTTTAAAAAGATTTTATTTATTTCTTTGGGAGAGAGAGAAAGCCTGAACGGTGGGGAGGGGTGGAGGGAGAGGGAGAAGCAGACTCCTTGCTGAGTGGGGATCCTGATATGGGGCTCGATCCCAGGACCAAAGGCAGACACTTAACCAACTGGGCCTCCCAGGTGCCCCAACAATATCATACTTTATATACTTTATCATATTCTTGATAAAACATTACTTCCATAGTAGATCGAGTTCTATCACATTGCTTCTCTCGAGGGAATAATATCTCTTTTCTTTTGATGAATTGAGCCTCCTAGCTCTCCAAATACACAGTTCTAGAAGAGACTGTGGAACATCATACTGATATTCACCAAGTGGACGTGGGACCCAGGTGGGACCAATGCGAACTCTCTCTGGGAGTTTTCAGGTTAGTACTACTAGATGAGGGAGGTGCCTCTTGGGAGGCGAAGCTGGGAGATGCTGCAGGCCTAGGGAGAAGCTAGTCTCCCAGTGAAGAAGCCAGTTCACAGAGAGACACCGGCATGGGGAAAAGGAGAGTGCCTCCATTCTCTGCCCGGGTCTTGAGGCTCCGAGCTGGTAAATTCCTCTTTGGCCTCATCTGGTTTGTCTGGTTTCTCACACTCGTGAATAAAGGGGCCCTAACTAATAGCAGCTTATAGTGTCTAACACCCTTTCACAGATATTTAATTCTTAATAGCCTGAGTAGGCAGGCAAGGTAAGAATCAGATCCCCATTTTTCGGAAGGGAAACTGAGGTTGGGCGCAGCTAAGCGAATACCAAGCAGCAAGTGAAAGCAGAGCTGGCAAAGCAGCAGGGGTGGGGTGGGGGACGGGGGGTTTCTGTCTACTCTTCCGCCCTGTGCTCCCAAGGAGCCCTGTGGAGGGGGTCTTGGCCCCACACGTCTCTCAGTAGCTTTGACCTGGCCTTTGCCTCCATCCTAGTCTGCTTGATGCGGGGCCTACGGGGCTGGGGGCCTGTCTCTTCAGGGCAGAGGATAACGGACTGCCCCAGAGCTCACAGGGCCACGTGGGACAGAGGTGACTGGGTGCAGTGGGCACAGCGGCAGTGTGGCCTACATGCGGAAAAGCTGCATGGGGGCCCAGCAACCAACTGCACCCAGGGCTGGGCTGGCTACCCGCACAGTGCCTCACCCCCTCCTGGGCACCTTGAGGGCCCGCAGGAAGCTCGTCCTCTTGCCAAACCAGATTTGGGGTTCCCTCTCTGGTCTGGGCCCCAGCACGGGGAAGAAGTGGGCGTGGGGGCCTCCTCTGGCCCGGGGGCTGGAAAACCAGAGGCCTCTCTGGTCTGGAGCTTGGCGATCCAAATTGGGAATTGCCGAATGCCAGCCCTGACCACTACTCCGAATCCTAGTTTATAATCTTCTTAACCCTGGTGAGAAGAGCTGGGAGCCTGTGACAGGAGGGAGGCTGTTTACTGTGGGTGTCAGGGATGGTCTGAGGGGACAGCCTTCTGAAGTTAATGTGGGCCCTGACATTTCCCACCTTCTCTCGGGCGGACGTCCTCCCCACCCCCCACCCGGCTCTGGGCTTTGGGCCTGTGCTCCCTGTAGCCTGGCAGATAAGTGAGGCCCAGGTTCGCTCCTTCGATCCTCTCTGTGGCCTGCCCGACACCTGCTCACATCCCTGTGTTTCGGGGCGCCCCATTTCACAAAGAAAGAAACTTGGGTTGCCAAAGTTAGCAAAAAATAAAATAAAAAACAAGGTGCCGAATGAACTTTGAATTTCAGGTAAACGAATCCTTTTTCCGTGTACGTATGTGCTGTATTTTATCTGTGCGTTCTAGAAGAGCTCCCGCCCAGGGAGGGAGGTGGCCCGCGTGGGTCCTGTGACTGGCAGGATGGGTTTCCGGCCGCCCAGCCAAGGGCTCCCTTCATCGCACAGCCTGCGAGCCGGTGGAGCGTGGCCGGCCCTGTGACTCCTGCCCTGGGGGGACCCCTGCTCCCCTCTAGGTTCGAGGATGCTGGTGGAGGAGGGGGTGCCAGGAGGGCCCAGCAGGGTCTCGCAGTACCGGCTCTGTGCCCGTGAGTTTTCCGTGTCAGCCCGGCCGGGCCGTGCGGTGCCCGGACATTCGGTCACACGTGGTCCTGGGTGTGGCTGTGAAGGTGTTTCTGGACGAGATCAGCCCTTGAGTCAGTGGCCGGACACAGGCCACCCTCGCCTCCTACAGGAGCGCTGGGATAGACTCCTAACTTCCTTTCAAGTAGTCATTTGGCCCTTGGGGCCATCCCCACATAGCACCTGTTACGATCTTCTCAGAGCACACATCTCAGTACTTCACGCGCTGTGTTGGTGGGCTAGGGCTCTGCCGTAACGAAGTGCCACGCGCTGGGTGGCTTAAACAGAAATGTATTGTTTTCATAGTCCCGGATCAAGGTGTTGGCAGGTTTGGTTTCTGTGAGGATTTTCTCCTTGGCTCACAGGGCCTTACTGGTGTCTCTTCCTCCTTACGGGAAGGCCCATTCTCTATGGCCCGTACGACCTTATTTAACCAATGACCTCCTTAGGCCCTGCCCCCAAACACAGTCACACTGTGGGGTTCAAGCTTCAACATATGAAGTTGCCGACGAAGCGGTTCAGTCCAGGACCCACCAAAGCCCTCGACAGGGTCTAGCAGGTCCCGCCTGGTCTGGCCTTTGCCTGCTCTCCAGTCTGTGTGTTCAACTTTCCCACTTTCTCTGTGTATTTCTCAGTTCCTCAAACACACAGGCTTCTTCCCTCTCTGGGAGCTCCGTACATGCTGTTTCTTTTGCTTGCAATATCCTTTTACCACCCGGCCCATCCTTAGCCTGTGCAGTGCCTTATTCCTCAAACACTAGCTCACACGTCTTCCCCAAGCAGTTTCCCACGACCCCCGACGTGGTCATGGCGAGGGCCCCCACTTACGTTTTCTCTCTGCGTGCCTTACTCCTCCTGTGGGGCTTAAATCTCTGACTGCACAAATCATTGTTTAATGCCTTTTTTTCTCTTCCATAGAATAACAGCTCTGTTGGCTGCTGTATCCCTAGCAGCTAGCTAGTGTACTGAACATGCTAGGTGCTTTAAAAATAGTTATTTAAAGAACTAATTCACAGGGCATCTGGGTGGCTTAGTGGGTTAAAGCCTCTGCCTTCGGCTCAGGTCATGATCTCAGGGTCCTGGGATTGAGCCCCGCATTGGGCTCTCTGCTCAGCAGGGAGCCTGCTTCCCCCCTCTCTCTGCCTGCCTCTCTGCCTACTTGTGATCACTCTCTGTCAGATAAATAAATAAAATCTTTAAAAAAAATAAAGAACTAATTCACAGAAATGAAAGGTAGATTCCTTATTGGATTTCCAGGTGAAGAGAAGAATCAGCAAAATAAAAAATTTTAAGATTTTTTTTTTTTATTTTTTGGAGAGACAGAGAAAGTGAGAGAGAGCATGAGAGGAGAGAAGGTTAGAGGAAGAAGCAGACTTCCTGCGCGGAGCCGGGAGCCCGATGTGGGACTCGATCCCGGAACTCAAGGATCATGACCTGAGCCGAAGGCAGTCGCTCCACCAACTGAGCCACCCAGGCGCCCGCAACATCAAAAATTTTAAAACTCTATTCCTCTGTGAACCTCTTTCTAGCCAGGAAAGTGAGGCTGATTGGGAATTATATCAGACTGACCTATTTTGGAAATTTCACAGAAGACTCTAGCTAAGATCTCAGGGGTGAATGTTAAATGTCCATCTCCGTCCAGATTGCTCAGTTGTGGGAGATCATTTTCAGCGATGGAAACAATTTGTCCTATGCTCCTTTTCCACGTTCTGGGACTTTGCTGTTCTTTCTAAAAAGAGGAGTGTTGAGGTGTCCTCTTCTTAAATCTGGACTGGCCTCGTGACTTGCTTTGGCCAATAGAATGGGGCAGAAGTGATGCTCTGTGAGTTGTAGGCCTTGCCTGCGAAAGTCCTTACAGTGTCCTCTTTGACTCTCTTGGAATGCTGCCTCAAACCACTGTGTAAGGAAGCTGGGTTAGCTTGTTGAAGGGGAGACCAAGTGGAGGAGAATCCAGGGAACCCAGGGGACAGCCAGCACCAATTTCCAGGCATGTGAGTAGGACCCTCTTGAGCCTTCCTGCTCAGCTTCTCCTCCAGCTGAAACTAACTCCCTGAGTGAGTCCAGGAGGACCAGCAGAGGAGCCCATGGAATTGGGAGAATAACAGATCTTTGCTGGGCACCTTAGTACACACAAATGGCTGAGTGGAACATCAGTCCTCCTGATTTCTGCATATTAATCCCATTTCCCTTTCCCTAAACAGTCATGCCCTCCCTCCTGACTCTCACTGTCACACTCAGTCTGAATCATCAGAACATTCCAGAATGTCGCTATTTCCAAATATAAATCCAAAGAGAAAACAGACAAGGTAAATGATTCATAGTAGCGTCTATATGTATGCCTTTAGCTAAGTCTGGATGGAAGGGTGTTGTCAGGAACCCTGTTCTTGGAAAGATGGCCACATTCACTCACCTAGGACGTGAGGCTCCCTGGGGTGGGAGCTGGAGGCAGAGTCATTGTGCACATTACATAGGCCCTCAGCTGCGATTTCTACACTTGAAATGGAACCTAAGATTCGTGTCCTATGAAAAGCTCCTCCCTGTGACAAAGGCCTATTTCCTAGAAACTCTTCTGGGTGTACACAGTTGTTTAGCATTGTTTGTGTTTAAAAAAAATTCAACTGAGTAAATTTAAAGATCTGATTGGTTTTAGTCAACCGTTTATGAATTGGGCGGCATCTCCTCCAGCAAATCAAAGAATTCTCTGAAGGGCTGTACAGAAAAGAGAGGGTTTTGTAGGCAGAAGGCAGCAGGAAAAGGAAGTTTCTTTTTTTTTATTTTTAAAGATTTTATTTATTTTTTTGACAGAGAGAAAGGGAGAGAGCGAGCGAGAGTGTGAGTGCACAAGCAGGGGGAACAGCAGGCAGAGTGAGAGGGAAAAACAGGGAGAGGGCAGAGCAGAGAGCCTGATGCAGGGGTTGATCCCAGGACCCTGAGATCATGACCTGAGCCAAAGGCAGAGGCTTTAACTCACTGAGCCACCCAGGTTCCCCAATTCCAGGTAACTTAAAAGTTACCTTCCTGGGAGAGGCTGAAACTACGTTTAGGTTAGGTGTTAAGTCTTGGTTTGCTGACATGAGGCTTTGCACAAGTAACTCCATTTGGAGCTGTTGTCTCTCTCTCTTTTTAAAGATTTTATGTATTTATTTGTCAGAGAGATAGAGAGAGAAAGAACACAAGCAGGGGGAGCAGCAGGCAAATGGAAAAGCAGGGTTCTTGATCCCAGGATCTTGGGATCATGACCTGAGCCAAAGGTGGACACTTAACCGACAGAGCCACCCAGGTGCCCCCATTGTCTCTTTTTTTTTTAAAACAATTGTATCAGAAAAAAACTTGGAAATAACCCAAATGCCAAAAACCAGGGGAATGCATAAGTATTTGCAAAAATTATTTACCTATTTATAGGTAAAGTGAATGAGCAAGAACTACATGTATTAATATAGCCAAATCTCAAAAAAAAAAACCATATCACTGAGTGAAAACAGCAAGTTGCAGAAGTTCTGTAAAGCACGACACTATTGGTATAAAAATTTAAAACATGCAAACTACCACCATATTCTTTAGGACACATTCATGTGTACTAAATGAATCTGTATATGCACGGGGATGCTGAACAACATATTTGAGAGAGGGAAGCTGGGGGCATGACTGGGGAGGGATACACAGTGGTTTCATCTGTACAAAACTGATTTGAAATGCATATGAGAAATGCACACATTGGCAGAGCTGGGTAGCAGATATTATTCTTCATATGTTTCTTATGCTTGAACCATTATATGATTAAAAATAGAAAAGTCTTCCCTTCTCTCTTCTCACTGGCCAGGTCTATCTTTTCTACGGTCCAATCTCTTTGACATTGGCTTCAACGTTGGCTTCCTGGCAGCCCTCGGCCACCACTGGGCTAACGTCATGCAGCCTAAAGAGGTCCATGGCATGCTTAGTTTTATTTTTTAAAAATTTTTTTAAAAAGATTTTATTTATTTGTCAGAAAGAGAGAGAGCACAAGCAGGTGGAGACAGAGGGAGAAGCAGGCTCCCTGCCGAGCAAGGAGCCTGATGTGGGACTCGATCCCAGGACCCTGGGATCAGGACCTGAGCCAAAGGCAGCCACTTAACCAACAGAGCCACCCAGGTGTCCCGCTTAGTTTTATTTTATGACAGTAGAGCTCTAAGTCAGGGAGAGTTCCAGAGAGAAAGGAAAGAGAACTGCCTCCAGGGAGTGCTGTTTTCCCAGTGTGGGCTCAAGAAATGATTAGGGAGGGAGTGGATGATTTTGGCAGAACTTCCTGTACCCACTGTGCCCTGTGAGGCCTGCCAGCCTCTCATTCGCCATGGCAGCCACTGGCTGTAAAGTGCAAGGTCAAAGCTTGATGAAGACATCAGGCAGTGTCTGCTTGGTTGGAGAAGCTCATCTAGAGGCTGGCTTCTGGAAGCCGGGGGAGGGGTAGGTCATGGAGGGAATGGAGGGTGAGGGGACAATTTGGGAAACGTCCTTCAAGGAAGGGAGTGAACAAAATGCTATTCACAACCAGGAGTTCCGGAGTCACTTCGGCATGTCATCTGCGCCACTAGAAAACCCTTGACCTGGACGAGCCTCATGTTCCTCTGAACCAACACGGTAGGAGCTAGCTGTCCGGGAGCACAGATTGCCTGATGGAATTTGGTTTTGACATTTACTGGCAGTGCAACCCAGGCAAGTTATTTAAACTCTCTCATCTCTGCTTCTTTATCTCTGAGTGGTGGGGATAATAATAGTGTAATACAAATAAAACTGCCTGGCTCCGTTCCAACTCCATTCTGTGTTGCTTCTAGAAGATACATAACTCCAGCTTAAGACATTTTTTGAAAAGAAATATAAATATGTATATTAATCTCCCAAAGACATGCCCAAGGGGAGCTATAGCATAAAACACATAGTAGAAATTCCCTAAATGTCCTTTTAACCCAGCAAATTCCCCAGAGTCCTGTCCTCAAGGCTGCCTCTCCCCGGATTCTCCTCTCTTATCGCCACTTCTCTCTTGACCACTTTTCTGGCCTTTAGGACAAGTTGTTTTTATCTCGGAGAAGCTCCAGGGCCTTCAAAAAAATGTAAGTCAAATCAGGCTTTCAGCTCCTTTTGATTCTCCTCCCCTCTAATGATCATAGGAAAGAGCTTGTCCAGCAGGCAACCCAGAATCCTCTAGAATCCCCAAAGCAGGGGGGGGGGGGGTTCTGAAAAGGCTGTCAGTATTGACACATTTCGTCCCCGTCACACCTCACTCAGGCTTGTTGCGATGATTAGATGAAATAATGCATGTCAAGAATTTAACAGTAGCTAACACAAAGTCCCCAAAATGTTAGTTGTAATACCTATTGTTGATAATTGTCACTGGCATTATTATTCTTAGGGGCTTATTTACTTTGTTTAAATTTCAAGAACATCAGTCCAAAGTTTAAAAGGAAGTTCTAGGGCGCCTGGGTGGCTCAGTTGTTTGAGCAACTGCCTTCGGCTCAGGTCATGATCCTTGAGTTCCGGGATCGAGTCCCACATCAGGCTCCCAGCTCCACAGGGAGTCTGCTTCTTCCTCTGACCTTCTCTCCTCTCATGCTCTCTCTCACTTTCTCTGTCTCTCAAATAAATAATAAATAAAATCTTTAAAAGGAAGTTCTAAATTCAACCGTGCTCAAAAGATTGCAGCTCGGGGCGCCTGAGGGGCTCAGTCATGAAGCAGCTGCCTTCGGCTCAGGTCATGATCCCAGGGTCCTTGATCGAGCCCCGCATCGGGCTCCCTGCTGGGCAGGGAGTCTGCTTCTTCCTCTCCCTCTGCCCCTCCCCCTCACTTGTGAGCTCTCTCTCTCTCTCTCTCTCTCTCAAAATAAACAAAATCTTAAAAAAAAGAGATTGCTGCACGTTCCCCATTTGAGATGTGCTGCCCTGTGCCTTCTGCTAACGGTGACAGGGGACATTGCTGAAGCTGATTCACACAGACGGAAGGGACAGCTGGGCTGCCTCTCGTGATTCTGGGAGCCCACGGAAGGGCCTTGCCTTTCCAAGGTCTCCCCGTGGCTGCTGGCCAGGATGCCCGAGTGTTCCACATGCCCCCGGCTCCCTGCAGACTCTTCTGGGCTGCTCGGAATCCACTCCCCCAGGGACTCCTTGAAGGCAGCCCCCCTGCAGGGGCCTCATCCTGCCACCGTCTGACTAGCCCGACCTGCGGCACTGGGCACTGGCAGGTCTGAAGGGGCCGGGTGAGACCCTCCCTGGAGTCGTGAACTGACCTCAGGACTGTCCCTTAAGAAGGGCACAGGCAAAACACCGTGTGCTCAGACACGGGGTCCCAGGCTGGCAGAAAGTGGTCGTAGGCACCAGAATGACCTGGAGATGAGCAGGCTTGGAGAGGGAGTCCTTTTCCACAAACTGAAGGGCTGTCCTAGGATGAGGGACAGACACTTTCTGTGCCACTTCAGGCACGGCCTCCAGGAGCTCCGGGAGGGGTCTTGTCCCGTTGGGGCATCCGAGGGGAGAATGGCTGCTCCGCAGCGGGGGAGTGAGCGCTCCTGTGTTGACGGCGGGGGCAGGGCCAGGACAAGCAGAAGCTGGATGAGCCTTCGGGAAGGTTAGCTAACAGTTTGCAGGGATGCAGCCTGTTCTAAATACTCTACATGCAGTAACTCATTTAACACAACAGCCTAGTGAGGGAGGCGCTGTGAATGTGGCGGCGGAGAACCAGGAGGCCCAGGACCACACAGACCGGAGGCCGCGGTCCCAGGGAAACCGCCCGCCAGCTGCTCAGCACACACTCCCTTGAACCTCCCAGGCTGTGTTTCCCCAGCTCGGTCAGCGGGGCATAGGCTGAGCGCCGTGCTTCTCAGACTCCACTGTGTGTACTTCGTGGAGCTCTGGGTTCTGATTCTGTGGAGGCTTGGGCTGGGCTGGGGCCCGAGATTCTCCGTCTCTAACAGGCTTGCAAGAAATGCTACTGTTGCTGGCGCAAGGACCACACAGCCTCGGGCTGTACTCCTAGAATCGCTCTCCGCTTTGAGGTTCTCCGTGTGCCTTTGGACCCTGCTGGCATTCACGGCACCCCAAGCCCTGTGTGGATTGTGGTGGGAGGAGAGAGACCAGGGCAGGGCCCTGGGGTGAGGGTGGGGGCTCAGGGTTCCGGAGAGCTGATTCTTCCTCCCAGAAGGCCACAGATTTAGCCCTCTCCTGCCTCTTCTCCGGAGAACCGGTATGGGATCAGAGACAGACTCAGACCCAGACCCAGACAGACAGACACATGCACACACACACACCCTCACGCTGTCTGAGGCTCTCACTGACTGGGAGGGGAGGTAACAGCCTAGAAGTGGGAACACACCTTCCACAGCTCCTGTTGTTTTCTTAAATATACCCTGTTCTCACCAACCTCGCTCTGCCTGGTTGGCCAGAGAGACCTTCGAGTTGGAGGCCTACTTCCCTACTTGCCCCTTCTTTGGGCCCTCCCCTGCATGCTGACGGCATGGATGAAACAAAACACTATGTCATCCTTCCCTCTCTCCCTCAGGCACACCTAGAACCTTCGGTGGAATAACATATTTACACCTAAAAATTTCAACAACTCCCTATTGCCTACAAGGAAAACTACTTATCTTCTGTACAGAAAGGAGTTACCACAGCAGACCTACTGCTTATTCTTAGAAAGACCTGCTCAGGGCGCCTGGGTGGCTCAGTCGGTTAAGCGTCTGCCTTCAGCTCAGGTCATGATCTCAGGGTCCTTGGATCGAGCCCCTTGTCGGCTCTCTACTCTTTGCTCGGTGGGAGTCTGCTTCTCCCTCTCACTCTCCTTCTGTACTCTCTCTCTCTCTCTCAAATAAATAAATAAATAAATAAATAAAATCTTAAAAAAAAAAAAAAAAGGCCCGCTCAGCCAGTTGCCCTTGATGGGCATCTGGGAACTGAGATTTTAGGAGGGTCCCACCATTAACCGAGAAGAGCAGCTCACTCTACCTAAACTGTTTGTGCAAACAGTATAGCCCATGCTAAAATACCTGTTTCTTCTGGGAGTCTGGGATTTGGGCACATGCTGGGCACAGGATACTTAGCACAGTTCTTCAGAGAGACAGAACCGATGGGACATAGGTCCATAGAGAGAGTGAGTCATTCATTTTAAGGGATTGGCTCATGAAGTTGTGGGAGCTGGCAACTTTGAAATCTGTAGGGCAGACTGACAGGCTGGAAATTGAGAGCGGAGCCCAAATTCTGCAGAGGAGCAGGCTGGAAACACGGGCTGGGAGTCTGGGCTGCAGTCTCTAGGATTCTCTCGTCTTCGGGCCACCTCGGGCTTGTGCATAAGGTCTGACACTGGTTGGACGAGACGCACACGCATTGTGGAGAGTAATCACATTACTTAAAATCTAGGGTTTATATGTTAATCACATCTGAAAAATACCTTCATGGCAACGTCTAGATTGCTGTTTGACCAAACAACCGGGCACCATAGCTTCACCAGGTTGGCATAAAAAATCAAGCATCATGGCTGCCGGTAAAAATCCTGGGCGCTGATTCTCTAACAAGCTTCCTTGGTTGGCAAGGTTTTACAAGTCTTATCATATCTCACTGCTGGGGGAAGTGAGTGTGTCATGCATGACTCCCCGAGAGAGGACACAGCACCCTCAAGAAAGACAATTTCCCTCCCACCTGGGTTTCCCCAGACCTTGCCCCATGTGTCTTTCCTTTTGTTAATCTTGCTTGGCATCCTGTTCTAATAAACCACAACTGTGAGTACAACCAGGCTGAGCCCTGCAAGTCCTTTTAGTGAATCATTGACCCTAGGGGTGGTTTTGGAATTCCTCAACTGTCTGCAGATGCTCTGATCTGAGCCTGGCCAGTCTCCTCAGTTCCAGCAATTGCTTCTCTCTACCTTATGCCCCATATGCCGGCCATATTGATCTGCCTAGTCCCTGAATTTGGTATGCCATCTCATGCCTTCATACTCTAGAATGCCCTTCTTTCCCTCTCTTGGCCTGGCTGACTTCTCTGCAACCATTGAGACTCTGTGGGTCGACTTGGGCCGTTCTTCTACTTCTCATGGTGTTGGTTGAGGTGCTAGGAAGGAAGGTTCAAGTGGCCCCACCCACAGAGCTGGCAGTTGGGGCTGACCACAGCTGGAGCTGGGCTGAGACGGGGTCGGGAGAGTGGGTCTCTTCCATGTGGGCTTGTCCACCCGGTAGGCTGAGTTTCCTTAAAGCATGGCAGCCCGGTTCCAAGAAGAATGTGTGAGTACTTATCCAGCTGAGGCTTGCATTCTTGCTGATGTCCCATTGGCCTAATCTAGTCATGGGCTAATCTCAGACTCATGATGCAAGGGGACCACACAAAAGAGGGATACTAGGGGGTGTGGTTCATTGAAGGTGACCAAAGTGTCAACATACCACAAGGTCAAGCCTTCTTTGACCTCCTGAGGCCCCTCCCCTGTGCCTACCCGTTGTAGCCCTCACCACACTAGACTGAAGTATTCAGTTCAGTTGTTATAATTATTGTACTGTGTTGCCATCTTATTTATGGACTGGAGCTCCTTTGAGGGCAGGGGCTTTATCTGATTCCTCCTGTGTCCCACTGGCGGCACCGAGTATGTTTGCCGAACAAAAAATTGGATGAGGGCGGTGGCGGTCACTGTTCCTAGCTGCCAGTGTCAAGCCCTGCCGCTACCTCATTTAGACACTGGAAGTTCAACAGCTGTGAGATGCCGCACGTGTTAAGTCCCTGAGCTCCTCAAAGCCTGGCAGCCAGGTCCCACACCGAGGTCCTGGTGGGTGGGGGGCGACCAACCCACGTTAGTGCAACGAATGAAGTTCAGTCACTTCCTGGTCACTGAGATTTCCAAACTACAAACATGCAACTGCTTTCTTCGGCATCCTCTGCGACCAAGCGGAATGACAATCAACAACTCCACATTCCAAGGATGAAGTAGGTCCGACAGAGCTGAGAGATTCTCCCATCTCTCCTTTCTGATTGAGGACCCTCAAGAAGAATTTTTTTTTTTTTTTTTTTTTTGAGCCACGTTCCACCCACCTATGTGGCTGGGGTGGAAACCGAGGCCCAGGAATGGTGGGCAAGACAGACCCGTCGTTGCCTCCTGACGACTGTCTTGTCTGCCCCCTAGACGGTGGTTCTGAGCAGTGGCTCCCGATATGGGCTCTGTCTTGTGCTAGAAATAGCCTCAGGCACATCTTCACTGGAGCCACACTGGAGTGTGGAGATCCATTGTGAATTCAGCTCCGCCCTATTGCAAAATTCTGACATCATAAGATAACACACGAAGTGACTCATCTCTGTATAAATACTTCGATTAGGTCATTTGCTTTCAAGACTGGAAACGGGGGAGAGAAAAAAAAAACTTGGTGTTGTTGCCCCCTGGATTGACATAAGGGGGTAACCCCCCCCAACTGAATGCTAACCCCCTTCCAGCTGTGAGAATGTTCTATGTAAGACCACATTTCCCTAGAGTCCACACTTTGATATCTCATCTTTTGGACCTCAGTTTCAGCAAGTCAGAGAAATAAGGTCTTGGATAATAAAATTTTAAAAACCTCTTTTTTTTCTTTATAAATTTCTTTTTCACTTTATGAGAGGATTAATGATACTATTTTTCTGGAGGTGAGCCCCTTCGATTCATTAAAAATGAAATTTATCTACTCAGGGTTCACAAACCGGTTCTGCTGTCAAATGTAGCCTGCTCTGCTTTTCCTTTTTGGGCAATGCCGTAGTTTGCTTTTTGATTCTGGACTTTGATAACTTAGATCCAGCATGTTCCCCCGTTCCGCCCAGTTTCCACCACTGCCCGGTGTTACACACAGTTATGTGACCTGCAGGACCCCTAACGACACCCGAGTTTCCAGCCTTGGAGTTCTGTGTTTTATGGGGAAACTGAGACCCAGAAGGGAGGGTCTGCCCAAGGCTGGGTGGCTAGGAGCCAGGAGGCCTTGCAAGCAGGTCTCCAGACTCCCGGTGTGAGGCTCCCCTCCCTTCGGCTTACTTCATCTCCACACCACTTTCCTGGAGCTTCTGCTAAAGTAACAAATGTACGTGCAATCTCAGCACTCGCCATGGAACCGGCAAGCATTTGCCAGGCTGGTTTTGTAATGAACATGCCATAATGGCGTGTTCTTGTGACCTTTCTCCTTCCTTTCTGCCCTCCCGTCCTCAGGGCGAGGCCCACCTCATGCAGCTGCTGCCATCAGGCAAACCTCCTGCATAGAAGGAGGGACATTTTTCTACTGCCCTTTGCTGCTTCTCTTTTTTCATCAAATGGCTCTGACTGGAAGCTTTGTGCACAACAGCTACATGGTCAGTGCTTTCAATGGTGCCAGTGGGCATCTCTTCCTTCTGGAAAAATCCTACTTGTTAGTCAAGACTCTGCTCAAATGTCACCTCCTGTGTGAAGTCATCTCCACCCTTCATTCACATATTAGAGATAATGCGACCCACCTGTGTGTGTGCGTGTGTGTGTGTGTGTGTGTGTGTGTGTGTCTTTACACAAGGTTCTATGCCCTACTTATCTTTTGCGCCTTACTTCCCCTCCGCCACTCCCTTCCTCAATCCATGTTTGCCGAATTAAATCCAGAGGACTGAAGTTTAACACGAGAGTTCCAGAGAACAACCAACAGCCCCTACTTTACTACCAAAATTGGAAAAAGACTAGATTTTGAGTCTCTGTTTTGGAAAGGAAACTATGTCACCATGCAGAAAGGCCAGTCTCTACTGTTCAAGAACATACTTTGCAGTGTTGGGGTGAGAGTTGGACATATTAGGGAGGGAGCTGCTGCTTTAGTGGGGGGAGGGAGAAGAAGGGCATGGGGGTGCCTGGGTTGGGAAGCAGTGAGGGAAGGGAAGGTAGGGAGCCTCCAGATTGTCCCAACCAGTGTTCAGCTGAGTGGGCCCTCTGACATGAAACCCAGCAGTGAGTTTGGCACAAATAAAAGGAAATCATACCCATAGGAAGATTAATAGTCTTCAGGGGGTTCATACAAAAGTGACTCTCTCAGGCGATGAGTGAGGGAGTAGACAGGGAGCCACATGGACTTGTAGATATTTTATTTTATTTTATTTTATTCATTTAACAGAGAGAGAGAGAGCACAAGCAGGGGGAGCAGCAGAGGGAGAGGAAGAAGCAAGTTCCCCACTGAGCGGGTAGCCCAATGTGGGATTCAATCCCAGGACCCTGGGATCATGACCTGAGCTGAAGGCAGACGCTTAACCGACTGAGCCACTTAGGTGCCTCCATGTGTGTGATTTAAAATTTTCTAGTTGTCACGTTAAAAACCATAAAGAGGCAAATTAATTTGAATTATATATCTAAGTTATCCAACATATTAAATCTGCTACATTTAAAAATATATTCACTATATCTAAAATATTATCATTTCAATATATAATTAATATAAAATTATTAATGGACTATTTTACGTGTTTTTTACATGTTTACAACTTAACTCGAGTGCTCAAGATTCATTGAAAATACTCAGTCTATATTTAGACTCCATAAAATTTCCAGTAGGAAAAAGTAGATTCACATACCTAAGTTGTTTCAAACATATGTAAAAGTTTTCTACCAACCAAATTAAATATCAGTTTTTATTTTTTTAAAAATATTTTTGTGGTCTATATCAGTACTGATTCAATTCTTTTCCCATCACTATTGAGATACAATTGACGTAAAACGTTGGGTAAGTTCTAGGTGGACAGGCTTAAAGTGATGATATGATACACTTACAGATTGCAAAATATTACCACCACAGCCACTGTGTTAGCTAAGCCCTTGATGATGTCACATAATTACCATCTCTTTTTTTGTGGTGAGAACATTTGTGGTCTACTCTCCGAGCAACTTACAAGTATTAATACAGTATTGTTAACTACAGTCTCCATGCTATACAATGTATCCCTGGAACTTATTCCTCTTGTAACTGGAGGTTTGTACTCTTTGGTCAACATCTCCCCGTTTCCTCTACCTTGAATATCAGCTTTTCTATTTCAATTTCAATTAGTTAAAATCAGATAACATTAAAAACTTAGCTCTTCAGTGGCACGAGCAGCATTTCAAGTTCTCAACAGCCACATGCAGCTCACGGCTACCAGGATGGGACACAGAACAATTTTAGAGTGATTAGGAGCTGCTCTATTGCCTACTCCCCTTGACCGGGCCCTGGGCTGGTCTATCTGATCTGAGTTCAGTGCCTACCTTCTGAAGTTTAGCTGTGGTTGTTCTCCCATGAGCCCAGCCTTTCCTGTCTTAGGCCTGGGTCCCATTGGACCACAATCCCAGGGTGGGAGAGGGATGTTTTATCTGCTGTTGCTCATGGCTGGAGACCTCAGAAAGTAGCCTGAAGGCTCATTTATGTAACTCACGGCTGAATGGGCCCAAATGGACCAAATGGGACCAACTTGGTTTTCCCACATTGCAATTGCATGAGGGGTTTTTGAAGAGTCTTTCCCTTTTCAAAACTCATTGCACTGAGATGGAAGGTTGACAATAGTCCTAGAGACTTCAAGCTTCTCCTTAAAGTGGGAAAAAATTTTAAAATCAAATGCTGTCAGGAATGTCTATGGCGTTGCTGATTCCCAGTAAATGCTTATTGGTAAATAAATCATTATTACTTCTAGTTATACCAGAATATCCATTAATTGCTTTCTGAATTGGAGAAAAGAGAAGATGATTTTTGTAGTTAAAGTTGTTTTACACTTCTGTATATTATATTTAGGGTAAAAGAAGTCCATTATTATGCAAATTAGCGAGATTCAATAGCTTTTTATCTCGTTCTTCAAATCTCTTTTAGAATTTACTATTTAGGGGCTCCTGGGTGGCTCATTCATTAAGAGTTGGATCCTTGGTCTCAGCTCAGATCTTGATCTCAGGGTCAAGAGTTCAAGCCCTGGTTTGGGCTCCACACCATGGAGCCCACTTGAAACGAAAAAAAGAAGTTACAGTTTAGGAAGGAATTAATTTCTTAAGTGTATATGAAAATAGTTATATGTGTGTATAAATATTTATGTGACTATATATATAAATATACTTGAAAAACTCTAGGGTTTGACATCCCGTGAAAAAATCTTGAAATAAAAAGTCATAATGTGCATGCTTTTTAACTAGACTTTTTATAATCATATATTATATTTATATACACACATACTATATGATATATATCTTTTTTAAAAGGGCAAAAAATCCTATTAAGATTGCCACAAGGTGGCACTAAACTCTAATGAACATTCCAGTCTCTGGTCTTGTCTGAGAGCAGTTGGGGGCAGATTTACAGGATCTGTAGGAAACACTGGATAAAACAAAACAAAACAAAAAAACCCAAATAAATGAAACTGAAGATTGGAGACAGATTAACATCTCCTTTTTGTCTGAAGGATCATTTCCCGCTCTCACTGGTGTAGCTGTCTGTCACACAGTGAGTCTATATGTTAATAAAGCTAATTTGTGACACGATTTCTTCTCATGGACCAATCCCTGCCCTTGCCCTTCAGTGGGCGTGTCCTTGGCCGGGAGAGGGGAGGCAGGGAGGAGCCTGTCTGGCACATCACCTAGTTTGGAAAAGTTTATCCTGTGAGTGGTGCAGTCTTCCAAGTAGTCCGTTTCCACAGAATTTGTCAATGTATCCCAGACATAAAAATGAACAGCATGAAGAGAACTTGCTGCAGAACACGGATTTTTCTTTGTTTACTTTGGCATATTTATCAACTGAGTATTTTTAGAAATTATTGCGATATTGAAGTTCAGGCTTGGAACACTCATATATTATGTCTGAGGGTCAGGAAATGAGTGAATTGAATCCCTCTTCCTGATTCTTTGTATTTCAGTTTCTCAAAAAATACATAGTACAAAGCTTTGTTTGATATTTTATTAATATTTGAAGCTTAGGGACACAGCCAAGATCCCCAAGCTATATTAAGATAAAGGAAAGTCGTGTTTTAAAAATACAGCTATAAAAGATTTTGACTAAAACAAGAAAAATTTAGATAGGATTTTTCCAATAGACTAACTGAGAAAGAAGAAGAAGAAGAAGAAGAAGAAGAAGAAGAAGAAGAAGAAGAAGAAGAAGAAGAAGAGGGGGAAAAGGAAAAAAGAAAAGAGAGAAAAAGGAAAAAAAGGAAAAATTTCCAGATGGGAACCCTAAACCAATGATCAAAAAAACCTTTCTTTTCTCCTGTGGGATCCCACTGTGGAAAAAATTATTTACTTGTCGACAATTTAGTTTCTTAGGTCTGAAAAATGAAACCAGTGGATCTTATCCATTATGAGGGAAGACTGTTTGGGTGTTTCAATATGTTCCCTCTTGGACAGGCTTTAGGGGTTAGGGCACTACTACTATCTTATTTGACTTGTTAGGTCTGTGGTGTTCATGTAGAGACCCAGACCCCTACATACGAATCATGCGTGAAAACACCCCAGCTTAGTTAGAGCAAGCTGCATGGGCTTGGTTGGATGGTTTTTAGCGCAGAGCCTGGAATCTGAAGTAGGAGGCCCCAGAAAGTTCTGAGTTCCTGAGTTCTCCACAGTCATTTACTGATTCTTTGATAGGGTCCGGCATTGTGCTAGGGCTTTAAGATGCTGAGGTAAGACAGAATCCTGGCACTCCACCAGCTTCCAGTCTTAGAGAGGGAGGCAGATATATGAGGCCATAATCTCATCATGATGTGGGAGTCTCTCCTTCACTAAAAAACCAATAAGCATCCCTCTGCCTCTATAATGGATATGGCCCAATCTGTGTAGTTGGTACTTTAGCTCTCCATGATTGGCCTCAACCTGACTTTCAACTCTCTCTTTCTCTCCATCAAGTGTAGTCACACTAAGCTAGTCCCTGTTTTTAGAGTTTGTCTTATTCTTTCCCACCTCTCTGTTTTTCTCAAGCTCTTCCTTCTTCCAGCCAAGCCCTCCCTCTTCTGTCCAGTGAAATCCTTTGCCTGAGGTCCTTCTAGATCAGACTCTGGGATAGATGAGTCAAGTCCTTGTGTGTAGAAGAGCTAGCACCCCGCCAGACACTAACTAATTTGTTGTGTCCTTGCCTGCGAGCTCCCTCCGCTCCCCTCCGTCCCCTGCCTCAGGCCTCATCCTCTTCTTGCCCCACAGGCTGGAAGGCTGTTGAATTTTATTGTACTGTTTACTTCAGGCTGTTCACAGCCTGACTACCAGGATCCGAATTAATCAAACCAGGACCGATGCTGCGGTTTTCTGCCTTGTGACTTCCTCCGAGAGGACATAAAATCCAGCCACCAGCCCCAACCTTCCTTTTTCACCCTCCCTCGTGCCCCTAATCTTCCCCTAGAGATGGAGGGTGTGTGTGCGGAGGGCAGGGAGGAAGAGGAGAGAGGACTTGGAAGAGCTGGAGGCCAGGCCCAGGCTCAGCCAGCTCGCAGTCAGCTCTTGGCCTCTTGGGTCCAAACCTAGCGCTGTCCCAGGAAGAGTCCCCGGGTGGGGGAGTTGGGAGTGGTGGACTAGACCAGAGAAGGGGCCGCTTCTGAAAGGAAAGAACAAAACCTTCCTTGGAAACAAACGTGTGTGTGTGTGTGTGTGTGTGTGTGTGTGTGTATGCGTGTGTGCCTGTGTTTATTTAAAAACAAAACCGCTTAAAGGAGCCGCTCCCTCCCCCACAGGTCCGGCCACCGCCGGGAGTTTGCTCGGAGGCGGGACAATTTTGAGTGGGAGGGAGTCGCCAACGCCCCCACAAAGTGCTGCCTTCTCTCGGAACCGCTGGCCCAGGACCCGCAGGCTCCAGGCCGTCAGCTCCGGGCCCTGGCCCGGCGCGCAGAAGACGCGGCGAAGGGAGGGAACGCTGGTTCGGCCAGAGCCCCGCAGCGCCAGCCGAGGCGCAGACTCCCCAGTCGCCGCCTCTCCCAGCCCCGCGGCCGGGGCCGTCAATCAACCTGGGCCGGCCCCGCCCCTGGGCTGCAGCGGATGGCCAATCAGAGCCAAGATCCGCAGCGATGAGCTCAGTCGGCTCGCTTCCCATTGGGCGGCTATATTAAGAAAGTGGCCGAACTCTTTAAATAGCGGGCGCTAGGGCCGCAGCCCGCATCTGCCACCGCAGTCTGGCTATAGCTGAGTGTTCTCGGGTACCCAGGCGAGACCTATAGAAACCGGGGAGGGGACCAGGCCGGCTCCGCAGTTCCAGCCGCCGTTTTCGCACAAAGGCGCGGACCCCGGGCCCGGGGCGAGAAGAGCGGCCACCGCCCGGGAGCAGCGCGGAGACGCACGGCGCGCCCTATGCCCCCGCGCCCCCGCCGCGGCAGCCGGAGCGCCCCGAGAGAACGCGCCACCGCGGGGCCTGGGTGCAGCTAGCGACCCTCGCCCCCAGCGCGCAGCCCGAGGTGAGCAGTGAGCGGCGAGCGGGACGGCAGCGAGGCGTTCGCGGACCCCCTCCTGCTGCCCGGGCCCGGCCCGCTCATGGCGGCCATCCGCAAGAAGCTGGTGGTGGTGGGCGACGGCGCGTGCGGCAAGACGTGCCTGCTGATCGTGTTCAGTAAGGACGAGTTCCCCGAGGTGTACGTGCCCACCGTCTTCGAGAACTATGTGGCCGACATCGAGGTGGACGGCAAGCAGGTGGAGCTGGCGCTGTGGGACACGGCGGGCCAGGAGGACTACGACCGCCTGCGGCCGCTCTCCTACCCGGACACCGACGTGATCCTTATGTGCTTCTCAGTGGACAGCCCCGATTCGCTGGAGAACATCCCCGAGAAGTGGGTGCCCGAGGTGAAGCACTTCTGCCCCAACGTGCCCATCATTCTAGTGGCCAACAAGAAAGACCTGCGCAGCGACGAGCACGTCCGCACGGAGCTGGCCCGCATGAAGCAGGAACCCGTGCGCACGGATGACGGCCGTGCCATGGCCGTGCGCATCCAAGCCTACGACTACCTCGAGTGCTCGGCCAAGACCAAGGAGGGCGTGCGCGAGGTCTTCGAGACGGCCACGCGCGCCGCGCTGCAGAAGCGCTACGGCTCCCAGAACGGCTGCATCAACTGCTGCAAGGTGCTATGAGGGCCGCGGCCGCCCTGCCTGCCCCTGCCGGCGCGGCTCCCCCTCTCGGGTCCAACCCCCCTCCCCCCCACCTCGAGCCCGAAGAAGGGGAGACCCGCGCCCCCCAAGGACTCCGCCAGACTGCCTGACGTCTGCCTTTCGGCCCGGCAGCTGTGACCCGGCGCCTCTGGCCCTGGCGCCGGGAATCGGCGTGGGAGGCACCGGGCGCCCCCTTTCCAGTGTCTGTGTGCGTCCGGCTGTGTTGCACAGGCCCGGGCGCCTGCCGAGTGCCAAGGGTCCCCTGAGCACCCTTTTCTGAAGAGCCAAGCCTCCTCAGAGTGTGTGGCTGTGTGTTTGTTCCATTCCCCCGCTCCACTTTCACCCACCCCCGCCTCTGGTCCCCGGAGAAGATTTGGCGCCGGGGTGCAGCCGCGCCCCATCGGATGTTCGCCGGGAGCCCAGCGAGCGCCTGCTATCCCTTGTCTGTAAAATAGACCGCGGGAACTGCGGGAGGGGAGGGCTGGGGAGGATGGGGTGTTATATAAATATAGATATAATTTTATTTTCGAAGGTAGGATGGTGTTATTTAATGGTGGTGGTGGGTGGAGTGACAGGGCGCCAGAAGAGCTCCGGCCCACCCTGGGTCGGGCGCCCATCCAAGCGTGAACAGGACTTGGCCATCTTTCCAACCCCTGGGGAAGACATTTGCAACTGCCGTGGGGCTGAGCGGACACAGCTTCCAGACTCTCCCGTCTCCCGCGGGCCAGCCCCAGGCGAGCCCCTTGCCAGCCCTGGGCAGGAGGAGGGAGAGAGTGCTTTGGGTCGTTTTTTGCCATAAGCGAACTTTGTGCCTGTCATAGAAGTGGAAATTGTTCAGTCCGAGAAACTGATGTTATTTGATTTATTTAAAAGCTAAAACTTGTTGGGTTTTTTTTTGAAAGAATTCTTTGCACAATTGTTTTATTGTTTGACACTTAATGCACTTGTCGTTTGCATAAGACAGTAGCATTCTGACCACCCTTGTACGCTGTAACCTCATCTACTTCTGATGTTTTTTTTTTAAGATGATGACAACTTAAAAAACAAGAAGAAAAAGAAACCACTAATTTTTGTTTTGTTTTCTTGAAAAAGTGGCAACACTGTTTTGCGATTTTATTTGTGCAGGGATGCGTACTATTTTGATAAAGGGCAGTAACAAGTATTGGGACCTATTTAACTCCCCCCTCCTTTTTAAAATTTTTTTTCCCTTCACAAGGCAGTCTCGAAAGCTCTGTGAAATTTTCTCTGCATTTCTGTACAGAGAATGAACCTGCCCCTAGTCTCTCCTTTCTCACCCTCCCTTCCCCACCCAGTGGTACTTCTACTAAATTGTTGTCTTGTTTTTTTATTTTTTAAATAAACTGACAAATGACAAAGTGGTGAGCTTATGATGTTTACATAAAAGTTCTATAAGCTGTGTATACAGTTTTTTATGTAAAATATTAAAAGACTATGATGATGACATTTATAAAGTGGCTCCTGTGATTTAATAGTGTACAAAAATCTATCCTCTTGAATTTGGGGTAAGGGGAGACTCCTGCTAGGCGAGATACTTTCTTGCTACCACTCCATTTCCCTGATAGGGTTTGTGGTAAATGAGGCTGAATTCCCTTTGGGGGATGTGTGGGGCTTGGGCGGCCATGGGAGACCAGGTTGCTCCTATCCCCATCCTAGAGGAAGACGACTGGGGTACCCAGGCACCCAGTGTCCAAACTTTTGACCTAATGTGCACTGTCTGTATGTCTTTAAGACACTGTGTCTAGGTCTGTGGGGCCTTTGCTTCCTACTCCTTGAAACTTGAAAAGTTGTCATTTGTGCATTTTACATATAGGTAACAATTTTTGTTAATTGCAGGTGTGGGGCCGAGCTCTCTGTCTACGAGGCTGGTTACTGGGTTCCCTTCCCATCCTCAGAGGGTTCTCCCATAAGATTGTAGGTTGTTACTTTTGGGGCCGGAGCTCCGGGGTAGAAGCGGGGGAGAGTCAAAATCATGACCTGATTCTTGGATCGTGCAATTTTCATCTGAGTGTGTGTCTACAAGGAAGCTAGAATGCTGTATTCTAAGTTGGGAGACTGGCCACATCATGGACAGAAGCCTGGATGTTTGGGGTGGCTGTTACTTAAAGTTGGGTCAGCCACATTTTGAGATTTAGTCAGGACGAGCTCTGGTTTCACACCCTTAGCCAGCTGCAGGGGGGGTCTCAGAACCAGTGGGGGTAGGGGACCGGGCTGCATTTTCCTTGGAGACCAACACTGAAATCCTGCTCCAGGACTCCGAGCTCAGAGCTCAGAGCTGCCGGCTCTCAGCAGCTGCTGGGGAAAGCGGCTAATAGTGCCCCCCTCTCCGGATGACCTAAGATGTGTGGGTTTTGTTTTTGGAATCAGCACTTTCTGGCTTTCTAGCACTCAGCTGCTCCTTCTCCCTATCTCCCCTACACCCAACGGAGACAGAGAAGTTTCCTTCTGAAATCATTTGCTGTAAAGCTTGTGGCCTCAATTCCTGGTCCTTCCCCAGACTCCCAAGGGCTTTCCCTGTGTGAGGCAAACCTGGTTGCTGGTGACCTTTCACCCACTTCCACCGGATCAGGGCCCTGCGCCCTGTGCACAGAGGGGAATCTTCGGGGCTGCTCCCGAGTGCAGAGTAGGGAGAGGGTCCACCCGGGCTGGCTTCTCTGAGCCACCGCTTCCTCCTTTCCTTGATCCTCAGCCCCACTCAACCTCCATCCTAGAGCCTACTTTCTGTTCTCCATTTTACAGACAAAACTTCCCATTGAAAAACAAAATGTTGACTTGCAGGTTTTGCAAGGAGCAAATCCTTCTGTACCAGGGAGTGCAGGACTCTGTGGCGAAGAGCTCAGGCTTGGGCTCACTGCCCAGAACTCAGCTTTGTAACCAGCCAAGAGCCTGGAGACCCGGCCCTTTGAAAGGGCTTTTTCTGGCTTTCCTGCCTGCTCAAATCTGCCTGGTACCTATAGCTGTCTGAGATTTTTTTTTTCTTGTATTTTGGGGAGACAACCACCCAGATGACGCATGGTGGCCTGAGTTATGCTTGTTTTAAAATGCATGGCATTTACGAAATCCTGCTGGAACACACTCTTCTTGCTGCGTTAGAATCCAACTGGAAAATATAAAGACGAATGGCTGTAGGCTGGAAAATCAATTAGGAAAAAGAGGTAAAACATCTGGTGTTACTCTTAGGATATGAAAATTCATTTTGCACATTTAAAATAAATGTGCTGAGTTCATCTAATTGTGTGTTGAGCTGTTTCGTAGAGAATAGCGGGCTGTTTCATTGATCTTGGGCACTTGGTAGCAAGGGGCACTGGCTCAGGTTCTCATTTAATCTTAATTTTAAATCAATCTGGATTGTATTCCTAAGTTCTTTTTGGCATGCGTGTACTTCTTTTCAGTGTACTTAGAATAGTGGTTTTCAGACGTAAGCATGCATCAGAGTGCCATGGATGGCTGTTTAAAACAGATGGCTGGGCTTAGCCCCCAGAGTTTCTGATCCAGTAGGTCTGGAGTGGGGTCCCCAAACTTGAATTTCTAGCAAGATCCTAAGTGATGATGCTGCTGCTGGTCTGGGGGCCACATTTTGAGAATCACTGGATCAGAAGAAGGGAGAATCCTTGCCCATGCACAGAGGAGGAAAGTCATCTAGTAGGAAAGTAGCTGGATTTCCTGGGGGCGGAGGGAAGGGGAGGGTCTCTCTCTTCAGTCTGGACTTCCTCACCCCAAGGGTACAGCACTTTCACAGCACTTTCAGAGAGCCTCCGTTCCAGGATGAACTACACGGACACGGCCCCCCCCCCCCAATCTTCTCTACATTCTTATGCAAAGGAGGGTTTTTGAGCCCTTCTAGAGATTTATTTCTGCCACTCCTGCATTCAGAATGCAACAGCTTTCGGTAATTCATTCAACACTGGCACCTACTTCGTCAGCGCTGCTGAGATGAGAGATACAAAAGCAAATAGGACAAGGTCCTTGGCCTGGTGGGCCAGGCAATTCCGGGAATGCATTCACTAGTACTTTGAATACAGCATGCTGAAATGGAGGCATGAAGCCCAGGGCGCAACGGGAGCCTGGGAAGTTGGGGAGGGCTTCATGGCGGAGGGGACATTTGAACAGTGTCTTAAAGCAGGGCCCTGTGATGTGTAGGTGGGAGAGACAGCTTCTTTGTGTTACTGTGGGGCCTGACCTCTGGAGAATAAAGCTCTCTTGGGTGAGAACTACCTTCTACTTATCGGCCCTCTGGCATATATTTCTTCAGTGAAGAAGAATGATGGTGCCTAGCCGAGACAATCACAGCCGCTCCCCTGCCCTCCCTGTCCACACACAGGCCAGGAGAGAAGTTGGGTGATGATGGTCTCGTTGTTTTCGGGCTCGAGGAGGTCGAAACATCGCGAAGGCACCTTGTACTCCAGCCTGTTGGGAGACAGTCTCTTACCACTGTACTCGGTCCATCTTCCCGCTGGAGGGAGAACCTGGGCACTCGGGCTGCTGCCCCACCCCACCAACTCTCAGCAGCCCCTTTTCTGGCCCGAGTGGTAAGACTCTGGAGGACCCGGTTCAGTCCTTCCCGCCTATTCTTTGACTCATCAGTATTTCCTGTTGACTAAAAGACTCTGTGCTTAACATTATGCCAAGAGCTTGGGACCTAGTAGATAAACAGGCAGGCATCTTTCATCCCCTCCTAGAGCTTTCCATCTAGCAGGATGTCCCAACAAGTAATAGTAATGATGATGATGAGAGCTGGTATTTATTAGCTCTGCGTCAGGTAGCTCTGTGTAATTTAATTTAATCTCTGTATTAGTTATCTGCTGTTCATAACAGAATATCTCAAAACTTAGTGGCTCAGAACATTTATTATCTCCCAGTTTTTGTGAGTCAGGAATCCAGACACAGCTTAGCTGGGTCCTCTGGCTCAGGGTCTCTCCTAAAACTGTAAGCAAGGTGCTGGCTGGGGCTGGATTTATCTCAAGGCTCCTCTGGGGAAGGATCTGTTCTCCAGCCCACTCACTTGGCTGCTGGCAGGATTCCGTTCTCACCAGCTGAAGCCGCAGTCAGCTCCTTGCCCTGTAGGCCTCTCCATAGGGCAGCCACCACATGGAAGCTTGCTGTATCACAGCAAGTGAGAGAGGAGGGCCGGAGAGAGGGAGAGTGTGGGCAAGACGGCCATCCAAATCATCGATGATCTAATCTTCCAAGTGACATCCCATTACTTTTGCTATATGCTCTTTATTAGAGGCAAGTAAGTGGGTCCAGTGCCCAGTGGGAGGGCATTACCCAAGGGCATGCACCCCAGAAGGTGGGACTGTTGGGAGCCATTTTGTTCTTTTATCTTTCATGGGGAGCCATTTTAGAAGCAGTGTCCCACAATCTCTATGACCACACTCGGGCAGGTGCTGTTATCCCCACTTCCTGGTGGGATAACCGAGCCATAAAATATTAGACAACTTGCTTGTGGTCACAGGACTCATGCAGATTTGAACCCAGGCTGTCTGGCTTTGGGACGACAACTATATATACGATGGGATACTGATTTGAGAAAAATCGCCCTGACCGCAGTGTGGAGGACGGATTGAAACCAGGGCAAGAAGGTCAGTGAGGAAGACTCCTTCCTGGTCCTGGTCCAGGCCTGAATCAAGACACCAACATGGGGAGGA
The DNA here is from genome assembly GCA_028533885.1 of Nasua narica. Taxonomy (NCBI): domain Eukaryota; kingdom Metazoa; phylum Chordata; class Mammalia; order Carnivora; family Procyonidae; genus Nasua; species Nasua narica. The sequence continues at coordinate 13,287,792 of CM052811.1, forward strand.
GAGGGCCGATGAGAAATGCAACGAGGAGGTAGAAGATACGGGAATATGAGTGGGGGGGCCCAAGCTGACCCCCACGATTCTGGCTTGGGTGACATTGAGGATGCTGTTGCCATTATTTAAGGCAAGAATAAGCAGAAGATGGGCCAATTTGGAGGTAGGGCTCCAGAAGTCCGTGTTAAGCATGGTTTTATATGTACCAATCATGGGATACCTTTGGATGAACACCGTCTTTCTGGCTCTCACCTTCCTTCTCAGACCACAATCCGTGTACTTTCCCTACAGTTAGACTCACGAGGAAAGGCTGCAATCTATATGGATGAGGAAATCTCCTCTGAAGGGAGGAGGCATTCATCAGATCAACCTTCCTTGGAAAAAGCAAGTACTGGGAGGTAGGTCTTAGAAAGTGGCATTTAGGCAACAGGGAAAGGCAGCTCCTTTGTCTCCTAGGTGATTTTAAGGTCTTGCTGGGTGGTGATGTGTCGTGGGTTGGGGAGGACACTTCTGCTCTAAGTGGATGGCCGGGTTAGGCGGGGACCCCATGAGGGCCATCCAGGTCAGTGGGCTTCAGAAGAAACTATATCCAACAGTTAATTGTAAGTTACACCTGGTGAGTTAAAAATTCCCTTTTGCCCTCTTATTCTTTTTTTAAGATATTTATTTATTTATTTGAGAGAGAGAGGGTGCGTGAGTGGGGGAGGGGCAGAAGGAAAGGGAGAAGGTGAATCTCGAACAGACTCTGGGCTGAGTGTAGAGTCTGACATGGGGCTCGATCTCATGACCGTGAGATCATGACCTGAGCTGAAACCAAGAGTCGGATGCTCAACCAACTCAGCTTGGGTGGCTCCTCAAATTCCCATCTGTTCTTTTGGAACCTTCAATAAAGTCTCACTAAATGTTCTAGCCAGGATTCAGCTCTGCTGTGAATAATGTCATCCATGTCTGAACAGGTGGGAAAGAGAAGCAGCACTTCTGAGGGCCCCATCATCGTGGTTTCATCTGGAATCAGAACAGGTATCCCCAGGATAAAAAGCATTCGGGATAAGATTCGTGGTCATGATGGTCAACTGTCCTTCTCTACATGGAGACTCGTTTCCTCATTGCCAGCCACAAGTCAGGATGCCCATGTGGGACCATCGGGCACATAGTTGGAAAGTTTACAGGCCAGCTGAGCAAAGAGAGAGCCGTCAGGGCCCAGGCAGTGGTGGAAGTCTTGGAGAAGGGATAAGATGCCCTAGGAAGAATATGAGGAAGGAGAGGAGACTGGAAGCTAAATCATGAGTTCCATGATGAGCCTAGAGACCACGTCTGCTGTGTTCCGAAGGCCCAGGATGGAGCTTGGCACACACTGGGACCTCCATAAGCTGCAGGACGAAGGAATGAATGAATTAAAGAAAAGACAGAAATTTAGGGATGACCAACCTCCTTTTTTAAAAAAAAGATTTATCTATTTTGGAGGGAGGGGCAGAGAATCTCAAGCAGACCTCCCGCTGGGCACAGACCCCCCCCCCCCCCCGCAAAATGGGGCTCGATCATGACCCTGAGATCATGACCTGAGCCGCAATCAAGAGTTGGATGCTTAACGGACTGAACCACCTCAGTGTGTGCTATTCAGGTTGTGCTCCCTAGGGAGCACCAACCTCTAAGATACCTGAGGAAATGACAGAGATTTCGAACAGCTGCTGTGGGGAACAAGGGGAAGGATTACTATAGAATGGCTGGGCCTCGTAGAGGTTCCAGCGGTCCTCAGGTGCCCGGGAAGAAGAAAGCAGGGAAATTGCTGTTTTGACATGAGTTCTGTGTGACGCAGCAGTGACGAGTAACCAACTATTTTTATCAGAGGGGCTGAGTCCAGGGAGGTTAAGAAAGTGCTCCCATAAGGCAGGGCATTGGGCCCTGACAATACCAACGGAGAGAAGGCCTTCTCAGGCCCCGCCATCGGGCTTGGCCCGACAGGCTCCCTGGGGAAGTACTCCCAGGGATCCTGGGATGAGCAGACAGGAGCAGGAGCACATTTCTAAGGCTGTGGGAGATCCTCCCCAGGACCACCTGGATGGCTGGATGTGCTCCACTGCAGGGACTGTGGGCTGAGCTTGGAGGAGGAAGCTCAGTGTATCAGAGGAAGTCGGGCGGTTTGGGATTCTGGTTTGGGAGCTTGGTATGACTGACCTATGTTTTCCATTTTAGAAATTGTGACCTGAAAGTACAATTCTAAGGGCTATGGAACCAGACCTTGGGCTTTTATGACTCTAAGACCTCTGTCCCTTGGCTGTCACTGAGAGCTATTTTTCTTCTCTTTTGAATCCTGAAAAGGGAAGAAAGAGATGTTACCAGAAGCAAGTTCCTCATCACTTTGTTAATGATTGATTTCATTTCATTCCAGAACTTGTTTGACCTTTGGGTAAACAATCGAATCCTTCTGGAGGCACCTAAAAGGAATGCAGGAATGCATTTGCTATTTAATGGTAGAAAGATTATAAATGGAACTCTGACAGAATAAAAAGTATTATTTATATGAGTGCTAACAAAAAGTCACTTGTAAAATACACATTCTTCAGCAGTCTCCAAATAAGGGAAAGTGTGATATCTGGTCATAGCCAAGCTGACTCTAAATGGGAGGACGCATCTATCCATCCCCCCTTCTCTAGACTGAACAATTTTGTGGCTACAAATTTCCTCTAAGGAGGTCTAGAATTGTAGGCTACATGGAGATCCAGACTCCATGCACAACAGCGACATAAATTAGGCAGCCTGGTTTCTCGGAAGGTGTGTTCAGCCGTGCCAAGGGAGAACTGTTGAAAGTTTTTACTTCACGGGTAATGGCAGAAATCACAGACTGTAGAGTCAGTTCCCTGCCAAGTTGGAAAGAACAAATAAAGATGAACTGCAACGAAGGGATAAACAACTCAAAGGGAGAAGGGGTGCTAATCTGACTTAGAAAACCATGAGTTTTCCAGCAGGCTGAGGTGGTTCAGCCTGCTTCTGGGACATGGCGACCAACTAGAAAGCAGCCTCACTAGTTAGCCAAGAAAATTCAGAAGGCTCAGCATCGTCATAGGATTGACTTACGAGAGATTGAGAGAACGAGAGGGAGGAGGGGCAGAGGGAGAAGCAGCAGCCTCCCCACAGAACAGGGAGCCAGATGTGGGACTTGAACCCAGGACCCTGGGATCATGACCTGAGCCGAAAGCAGATGCTTAACTGACTGAGCCACCCAGGTGCCCCCCCCAAGTGTGCATTTTTAGGCCAATTGCTTTTATTCTCTACCACCTCAGGTTTTCTATTTGCAGGATGGAAATAATTTTGAAGATTAAATAAGATCAACCCAAGTACTCAGCGCAGAGCCCAACTCATCCTAAGTCCTCAATAAATCTTGGTTACATTCCCTCTAGAGGGTTCATCTTAGCACCTTAAGCACCAAGTAGAAGTGGAATAAAGGTCGCTGCATAAATGAATGTATAACAGTAACTCTTGTTTGTCAAGAGTTTCTTTTTTTCAACTGTAAGCTCCTCAAGGTATCATGTCGTACTCATTCTTGCAATCCCAGCATCTCGCGTAGGGTCTGGTAAATAGCAGACACTTGGCTGAGTTATTGAATAATAGCTTGGCCTCAGAGGTCCTTGATGAACTGGGGATTCTGAGGATTGCATAGGATGAATGGGCACGCAGGAAGGAAGTACCCACCACTGGGGGCCCAGAGGATGTGGTAGCGGGAGTCCCCTGAGTGCTGAGGGAGGTCGGGGAAGCAGCAGGCTTTCTTCCTAGGAGCACGGCATTCACGAGTCCTCAGCAGGGGCTGGATGGACACTGTATCAGTCTATTGGCCAAGTCCACACAGATTGAATAGCCGGCTGGCGAGGGCACAGAGCCAGGGAGAGCCTGCCCAACCCCACCTTGCTGCCATGGATGGCCACCAATGGAAAGGGAGTTGGTAACTTTTACAGGTGAAGCAAATGCCAGGAAAAATGCTGATAACTCCTATGTGATCAAGACGGTATGCTGGAAAGATCCATTCATTAGTACTGTGTGTGTGTGTGTGTGTGTGTGTGTGCATGCGCACACACACAAGACCCAGGAATTATCTGCTGCATTTGTAACCTGAGAAGGCAAATCCCTGCCTTTCATGAGCTCAGCAAAACCAACAGACCCCACCATGGAAAGGGGACAACAAAGAAATGAGGAGACTTGATCATCTGACCCCAGTGCCTCTGAGAGCAAGAGCCTGGATCTCTGTTTCTGCAGGAATGTACCAGACACACCGCAAGTGAGCTGGTAATCGCTTTAAGTCTGGGCAAACTGGTTCTCCGGGCACCAGGTGGGGGCCGAGCTTAATTAGACTGCAGGATTCAAATGGAGGAGAGGCCTTTGTTTGGGGTTGGCTCCAGTTTTTGTTTTGTTTTGTTTTTACTTTCTTGTTAAATAAGAACAAAACTTGTATTGTCGGGGCAGAAACATGGGGCAGGGGTGTGGTACGGAAATTCTCATTCAGAGGTAAACCTCCCACATTTCAGATTTTTCAGAACGCCGACCCTGAACTTGAGTTTCTGGTCATGCCTGACCTTGATGGGACCTAGGGCAGTATCCTGGGGAGGACTGGCTGCTGAGTGAAGACTTGGCCGGCTCCCTTTGGCAGGTTTTCTCCAGGCGACTTGGAAATAGAGGTCTGAATCAACTCTGCTGTGCTCTGGGGTCTGTGGCCTGGTGGTCTCCAGGCCAGGGGAGACTGTGCTGTGCAGGACAGTGGTGGGAGGCAAGGCCAGGCATGGTCCCTTGGCTTACCCTGTTGGGAAGCAGAAAGTCTGATTTCAGAGTTGGGGTTGGAAACAGGCATCTGGGATGGATCCTCGAGGAGCCTGTGGACGCAACCTCTTCGAACCACACGAAGATCTGTCAGGCCTCTCCTTGGTGACCAGGGCAAGAGCTGAAATGTCATTTGAGTTCAAGGAGATCTGACTTTGCCTCCTGGAGGGAGTGGCCCAGCCTTTCAGATCCTGGTGGTCCAGGAATCAGAGAGCCAGAGGCTCCACTGGTCAGAGCCACCAGGAATGGGGTTCAGGGCCTAAGGGAAAAACCTTTGGGCTCCCTTCCAAAGACAGACAGGGTACGGGTGGGATTGAAAGAGCTCTTCCTCAAGGAATGGCCAGGGCTTCCTCTTTTGGGGAGACCTCCTGCTTCTTATACACAGTCATTGTGCCTTTAGAAGCAAAGCCCGTCTTGACCCCGCTCATCCTCTAAAACCTAGGGTGCTTGGGGCCCAGATCTGGTGGGAGGAGGAGGATGTGAAGGTACACTCTTTCACTTGCTTCCCAAAGGGAACGTCCCGTGCCTACCCCATCTCCCCCTTGTCCCTCCCCGTACCCTGGCTTCAGCAACCTTTCACAGCAAAGCTGGTTGGAAAGCATCAGGGCCATGCTTGGGAAATCACCCAAGGCTGCCCGGTCCATTCCACACTCATGGGTTGACACCGACTGGATGTCAGGCCTGCGTGAGCAGGTGCTGGGGGACAGGAGAGCACCCGGCTACCCTCCCCATCCCTGGGACCTCTCTGTGGTGATGCTCCTTTCCACATCCGGGGATTTCACGGAACAGGCCAGGGGGCAGGGCTGCCGCAATTAGAATCCTCTAGCATTTGTTTCTGGAGAATAAACACGCAATTCGAAAGGCAATAGTCTTTCCATTTCTCATGAGTAGTGGCTGCTTCTCTCGGCCTTTGGGGCCTAGCTGGGTGCTGTGCTGCAGACCTTGGAGTAAATATCACTTCCTATGGGGAGACTGCTCTTGACCTTTCCGGACTGGGTGAGAGAGCCCCTCTGCGTGCCCTCCAGCCCCTCACCTTATCCTTATCTCAACACTTTTTCACTGCATCGCAGAAACCACACACTGGCCTGTGAGATCCTGGGGGCCTAGACGGTGCCAGCACACTGGCTGGGACACAGAAGGCGTTCAGTGCGCTTCTGGGGGCGAGTCAAGTCTGTGTGGAGCCTCGAGGGCAGAACCAACAGAAGTTCAAAAGGCAGATTTGGGCTCAAAAGAAAAAAGAATACTATAGCAGTCAGAACAGTCTAAGAGGGCATGGGTCGAAGGTCATGAGTTCCCTGCCATTGGGCACGTTCATGCCCCAGCGGGAGGACTCTGGGCCAAAACGTTGTGGAGGGATTTCAAGTTTCAGATGGGGAGAGCTCTCAGGAAGCGAGACCTGCTGGAGGTGTCCCCAGGGGCTGGGGCAGAACAGGATGAGGGAAGGGCGTCTGGAGTTAGCTAGGGGTGCTTCTCGGAGAGGTCCCCATGAAGGGACAGCTTGAGTTTTGTTCCCACACAGTCTCCCAAGCAGAGCTCAAATGTCATCTGTCTTTCTTGACTTCCGCATTCTCCCTCTTCTGCTCAAGACACATTGTTTCTGCCTTTCTTACCATCCTTGTCCCTCTTTAGTGGAGTCTTTAATTAATTATATGGCTCCCATCTAAAATGTGATCTCTTGGAGTCTAAGGATCATCTTTTTTTTTTTTAATGTTATGTTATTCACCATACAGCACATCATTAGTTTTTCATGTCATGTTCCATGATTCAGTGTTTGCGTATAACACCCAGTGCTCCATGCAATCCGTGCCTTCAAGACCCATCACTGGGCTCATCCATCCCCTATCCTCCTCCCTTCTAAATCCCTCAGTTTGTTTCCCGGAGTCCATAATCTCTCATGGCTTGTCTCCTCCTCTGATTTCCCCTGCCCCTTCATTTTTCTCTTCCTTCTCCTCATGTCTTCCATGCTATTCCTTATGTCCCACAAAAAAATGAACATATAACTGACTTTCTCTGCTTGACTTACTTCACTCAGCATAATCTCCTCCAGTCCTATCCATGTTGATGCAAATGTTGGTATTCATCCTTTCTGATGGCTGAGTAATATTCCATTATTTATATGGACCACATCTTCTCTATCCATTCATCTGTTGAAGGGCATCTTGGCTCTTTTCACAATTTGGCTATTGTAGACATTGCTGCTATGAACATTCAGGTGCATACGGCCTTTCTTTTCATGACATCTGTATCTCTGGGGTAAATGCCGAGTTGTGCAATTGCCAGGTCATAGGGTAGCTCTATTTTTAATTTCTTGACGAATCTCCACACTGTTTTCCAAAGTGGCTGCACCAACTTGCATTCCCACCAACAGTGTAAGAGGGTTCCCATTTCTCCACAACCTCTCCAACATTTGTTGTTGTTTTGCCTAAAGACATATGCTATAATTATTTGTACCCCAGGCTGTGGGGACAGCCAGCAGTGTATGTGGAAAACCTTCAAGGAACAATCTCATAAAAAAAAAAAAAAAAAAAAAAAAGGAACAATCTGGTATTGAACTGCATGACTTTCAGGGACGGTTGTTTCATGAAGGAGCTACTGCGGAGTCTGCCGGCTTCCGAGTCGTCTCTGACAGGTTTGGGGAGGATGGAGGCAACACGCTTCTTCCTCTGCTCGAATGTACGCACCACAAAGGCCCAGCCTCTGATCATTGCTGGGCGCCTGGCACCAGGTCAATGCTCCATAAATATCTGCAGAATGGAAGTATTTTAGTTGCTGGAGTTCGTTTTCTTTTTTTTTTTAAGGATTTTTTATTTATTTATTAGAGAGAGAGAGACTGAGAATGAGAGGGGAGAAGGTCAGAGTAGCAGACCAGTAGAGAAGCAGACTTCCCGCAGAGCCGGGAGTCCGATACGGGACTCGATCCCGGGACTCCGGGATCATGACCTGAGCCGAAGGCAGTCGCTTAACCAACTGAGCCACCCAGGCGCCCTGGAGTTCGTTTTCTTAAAGCAGATAGCAATGGTGTTGACGATTTGATGATTAACATGTCCTTAGACTGTGAAGGTGAATCGCCACGAGAAGGACTAGCACAGACCCAGAAGAGCCCCAGAGCCAGAGCTGGCTTCGTGGGCACGCAATGCCGTGGCCACCTTGAGATTTTCAATTTTCGCATGGGAAGACCATGTTTTTTTTTTTTTTTTTTTTTTTAAGATTTTATTTATTTGACAGAGAGAGAGAGGGAGAGATCACAAGTAGGCAGAGAGGCAGGCAGAGAGACAGGGGGAAGCAGGATCCGTGCTGAGCAGAGAGCCCGATGCGGGGCTCGATCCCAGGACCCTGAGATCATGACCTGAGCTGAAGGCAGAGGCTTGAACCCACTGAGCCACCCAGGCGCCCCTAGCCCATGCTTTTTTAATGCTGGATCCATAAGCCATGTAGCCGATTCTGCCCACAGTAGTGGACCCTGTCACCTGCAGCAGGGACCCGCAGAAGCAAGGAAGAATCTTTGGCTCTGGAGACCCACCTGGCAAACTGACTTGCCTTGTGGCTTCTGGGCTGTTCCTGGGGGCCCCTGGGCAGCCATTCAGGTGCTGTCTCCTGTTTCCTGCCCGATCCGAATTTGTAGCTGTTTCTCTTGCTTAGCTCTGTCTGACCTCAAGTGACCTCGGGGAGGGGCGTGGCGGCCACAGCCCATGACCTCACACCTCTTGTCACTACCAGCATGCTGTCACTGGTCTGGGGAGGGCTCTCTCCCTACCGGCTGGACACTCGTGTGGTGGCATACTTGGTAAACAGTGGCCTCACCAGCCTGGTTCTCTCATGACCTCCCGCTGCCCCGACCCTTTCAAGGAATTTAGGGTCTTTTGCTGGCGTGGCTGGAAGACATTAAGTGGTACCCCTAGAGTACCCTTTGCGGATGCCGATCACTTTCCAGTTCTTTGGGGCTGAATTCAAGGACCCTTCTAGCTAAGAATGATTTTACAGAGAACCGGAGCACCTTCTCAGGGTGGGGCTAGTTTTTCTCTCCCTCTGGTTGAAGGACTTTGATCTTGGGGGGCTGGGGCCCAAAGCCATGTTCGTTTCTCTTAAGGAGGCCACAAGTTTTTGGGCCTATAGGGTAGTGGGCAGCGGAGTCTCACAGGGAGAGCGCCTCTCCATCCCAGGGATCTGAACCCTCTACCAGTCACTGGTAGAGTCACATTTGATCCTGAGAGAAACCACCTTCTCTCCTGGAACACAAGATGGGGAGGGGGACTGGGGTTTGGAAAAGGGATTCCAAAGCCCATATTCATTCTGCCAAGTTTCTGTGGCTTTGTTTGTTGGTACTCTGGGATAGAGCCCAGGATGGACCCGGCAGGGCTCACGGTTTCCTGGAAAGGCAGTTTCTCTGAGTTTCCAGGGTTACTCAGGGTGTCCAGGGAGTAGCCAGAATGCGTTGCTGGCACTGTCCCTCCTGGCTTAGGTAGGCCTCGCTATCAGGGCAGCGGCATACCAGGCTCCTAAAGGTGACCCAGGGTAGTTCTTTACCTTTGCTACCGCTTCTTAGAAAAAAAAAAAATGGGAATTCAGGTTAAGGGATAGAAAAAAGAAGATTGTGAAGGTAGATTTTTACATCAAAGTTGATGTCATTAGATTGACTATTGTTTTCTGTAAAATAGCGTTGTTTTAAAATACCATATATTACTGGATGTGGAAGGGAGACCGCAGGTCATTCAACCTGACCCCATCATTTTAAAAATGGGAAACTGAGGTCCATAGGGGCTGGAGGGCTGCCCAAGGTCACACAGCTCATTTGGAGCAGAAGAACGAACCCAGGTTGCCCCCGGCCCTGCTCTCTCTCCAACAGAAAGTTCTTCAGATACTTCAGTTATTAACTAAACACTCACAGTTAAAGATCTGAGGAGTAACTGGAAGGGCCTATGTTTCCAGAACACTGGCAGTAGTTCAGTAGGTTTTATAGCTGTTTGTTCTTTCCTTTCATGATCCGTTCATCACCAACGCTTCACTGAGCAACCACCTTGTGCCAGGGCCTGTGCTCAGTGCTAGGAAGCTAGGAATACCACGTAGAATCAAACATGGTTCGCATCCCTAGAGGCAACCGGTACTAGACATCCCTGTGTGGGTGTGTGTGCGCATGCGCGCGTGTGTGCACACGCGCCTCTGGCGAGAAGCTCCCTCTGTAGATCCTTTCATAAGAGATCATTTTGCCTTAGTATCAACACCTCCAGTCAGGAATCCTGCTTTGAGAGATCTCGTTCTGAGACTTTGGAAGTCAGAGGAGACCCATCAGGTAGAGGTGTCTTTCTCAGCTTTGTTTCAAACCAAAGCAAGAGGCGGATCGCTGGACCGGAGCTCGCCGTCCTATTGGCTGCTGGAGGTCTCTACGCAAATGACTAGGCATGAACATATGTAAAGTCACACACACCCACCCACACACACACACCCATGCAGGGTCAGATGAGAAAATGGATGGACGGGGGGGGGGGGGGGGGGGGGGGGGGGGGGG
>CM052811.1:13298191-13542638 GCA_028533885.1 Nasua narica
AGGTGGCATGGTCTCCTGTAGTTCCTTCGTAGGATTCCAGAAGTCCCGGCTGTTCCAGAGGATTTGAAGTGACTGGGAGTCGGAGCAGACTGTCCCGGATGCCAGGTGCTCCCTCTGACAAGGGCTCAAGCTGTCGTGGCTGGGGCTGGCCCAGGTACTGGGCCAGCCTCCCCGCCCCCCTCCTGGCCCAAGGAGTCCCTGGCAGCTTGCAGGGTGGCGGTGGCGGGCAGGAGCAAGGATGTGTTCAAAGCCTGTGGTTCTGCCACAAGACGTCTTGGTTTAAGCCCGGGATTATTGTTCTCCCTTCAAGGCCGAGGCATAACAGCTGCTCAGGGATGCCCTGTGGGGACAGGAGGCTTTGATGCCGCAGGAAGGCCGGGACCCCCCTCCCTCTACAAGCAACTCGCCCATCCGCAGACTCGGAACCCAGGGCTTCTTGGGTGGGAGGGACCCCAAGTTGACGCTGTCCCAACTTCCCATGGACGGGGTTTTTTCCAGAGTATTCTGCCCCCGTTTGCCTTCCTCCAGAGACAGGACATGTGCTCCCTTACAAAAGCACCATTTCCAGCTTTGGACGGTGCTCTTGTAGGGGAAAGGCTGGGTTCCCAGAACGCCTGCTGCCCCATGGAGGTTTGAGTCTGGTGTCGGCTGTGCTCCGGCCCGTCCTCCGCAGCTTAGGTCTTGGCCCTTCTTCCCGGACACGGCTGCCAAGCCTTCCCCCTTCTCTGTGCAGGGGGCTCCTGAAAGGGTGAGCAGCAGAACTGCTGGGAAACCAGCAGCCGAAAACTCCAGGTGGACACTGACCACAGCAGAGCTGAGTGGAGCTGTTTCCCCCCAGGCCCCACATGCCTCCTTAACACGGAGCTCGGAAACCACAGAGTGTGTGGGATTTCCTACCTACTGGCTTGAAAACTCCACCTTGCGCACGTATGCCTTCTTCCCCCAGGGGTTCAGTTAGCACCCCGCAAAGCTGGGCCCTTTTCCTTTCTGAGTCCTCAATTCCAGCTGGAGGCAGAGAATTTTCTCAGAATTTTGGAAACAGCCAGAGTATAAGCCCCCTCAGCTGTGGGACCCATCACGGGGTCCCGGGCCCCCGGGCTCACTCGGTGCTGTGTTCTGGGCTCACGTCCACACGGGGCCGCCGATTGCAGGAGCCTGGGGGCGGGTGAGCAGCGGGAGTAGACACAGATCCGTGGGTCGGGTAGGGTCCCCGGGTCACGTCCCATCAGCCTCGGCCTTTAACCCCGGCCCCGGGTTGTGTCTGGATAAGACGGCCAGGCCGAGGCTGGGCTGGGTTGCAGAGCCGTGGAGGAGCTCTGGCGGCAGGATGTGACCCCGATGTGCAGAGGTGACCCTGCAGGACCGTTCCTTAATGAGCTCACTCAGGTGCATGGCTCTGCCCTTTCAGCTCTTTGCCAACATTTATATTCAGCAGCTTAAGCCTGGCGAGAACGATTCTTTCACGGCCTGTGGAACTGCACCGGCAAAACCCCTGGGGGTTATCTGGACAAGAGTATAAATGATCCCAGGAATGTGACCTGACCTAGTAAGTGCAGGGGAAAATAAAGGAAAGCATCTTCGAAGTCTTTGGGGGATTAAGTGGTGGGCATGCCGGGTGCGGGTGCGTGTGGCGGACCCTGGAATGGGTCCTGGTTCTTAGGCACCAATGGGGCAGTGTCTTAGAGCAGGAAGAACAATAGGGCACTCGGCTCTCTGCTGGGGGATCTGGCAGGCCGAGAACACAGGAAAAGGCTGTGTACACTTCCCTTCAACACACGGTAATGACTGAGAATTGATGTTTGTGTTTGTGGTGTGTGTGTGAGAGAGAGAGTGCTGGTCATTACCCATCCGGTGACCTGAGAGGATGGGGGGGCTGTCTGCCCTCTGCACCAGTGGGGAGACCTAGGGAAGCCCCAGATGTTATGCCCCAGAGCCCAAGGCCCGCACGAGCCATCCTGCTGATGAACAGCCCAAAGCGATCCTGGCAGGCCAACAACGACATTGGGCTAGAGCGACACTAAATAATTCAGACGGTGAAACAGACTGCCAAGGATCATGGTTTCTCCCAGGTTCCGTAACAGAGAAGACACTGGAAGGGGCAGAAGGTCCTGGGGTCAGAGCACTTTGTGTCTGGTGGGAAACCAGCAGGGGTTTTCCTCAAGTCTGGAGGGTGATTCTCTCCAAGGACATTGAACTGTAGAGTTGCTCTCAGGGAAAGTCGTAGATCTGAGCCCAGCTCCGGGTGGCCCTGGGTCTGTGCGAAGAGGAAAAGCCCCCCTGAACTCCGTCTCTGCCTGAGACAGAGTGAGGATCCTCCCCTAGTCTGGGGACCCTTCTTGGTAGCAACTGCTCTGTCGGGATCCCAGTCACCCTCTGCCCAAGGCTGCTGTCACTGGGTCTTGCTGAGGCTCAGAGATGTTGACTCCTGGTAGATGGGCCACGCAGGAGCGCTGGGTGTCTGCAGGCCTCCCCCAGGCCACGGACAGTCAAGGCCCGAGCAGAGCAAACTGAGTCACGGTGCAGCCGGAGGAAATGGTTCCAGGGCTTCCTGATGGCTTTATTTCCCAACTTGTCTTCCCAACTCCTAGATCCGAGGCCTGTGCAGAGCCGACCCTCTGTGTATCTTTGCTCAATGCACTGATCAAGTAATATGTAGCAAGCCAACTTCTTTACCTCGGTAAGCAGAACTCAGACATCATAGACTGTCTTCGATGACTTCTAAAATTGCGGGATCCTGGAATAACCCTCAGGAGTAAGTAACGTGCAAGAGTCTTAGCTAGTTCACCCCAGAGCGCTAGTTAGTGTGACTTTTACATAGCTGTCTCAAATCTGTTTTATTGGCTGGTAAATAAAAATCATTATATAGGAATAATTTTTAAGATTTATTTATTTTAGGGGGGAAGGGCAGAGGGAGAGAGAATCCTCAAGTAGACTCCTGGCTGAGTGTGGAGCCCGACACAGGGGCTCCATCCCATGACCCCGAGATTGTGACCTGAGCCAAAACCGAGAGTCTGGCGTCCAATTGCCTGAGCCACCCAGGTGCCCCGGACAATTTTTATATTTTATTTTATAATTCTTTGTAGAGCTCTGTATGCACTCACATGTGTATATGGCATTCAATGTTTGCGGTAGTCTTGGGCGATAGGAAGCCTGGTGCAGTTTTGTTATTCCCATTTTCCTGCTAAGCATGTTGAGGCTGAATGTATCCCGATCCACACAGTTGAGAAGAAACTGACCTGAGATTTCACATCTGATGCTTTTCTACTGCCCTAAACGGGAAAGCTGGGCCATCAGAACATGTAATTTTCCTTTTGTTCTACCAAATGAGAGGGGGCACTCTATCTGGTCCTCATGGAAATGCTGTTATAAGCCAGATGCAGGCCCCGAACAACCCTGCAATTACCAGGGAGAGGGTATAATTTGGGGAACTCAGCCTGGGTGGGCTTTATTCTGGAAATCTCACTTGTGATTACCTCCACTATTATCAGACAAGATTATGTGTGGGAAACAGAAGCCGTTGGTTCTGACTCTGTCCCTGGCTCAGCGTCAGGCTGTTCTCTGTGCCCCCTGGGGGGACGCCCTGGATTCGGGGTCTGAGGCCTCGCTCCTTGAGCTCAGTGTGAACGGTGCTGAGTGAAACGCAGGGATGGCGGTCCCCACAGGGACGCCTGTACCCGCTGGTCCTGGAGGGAGCCCCAGGTCCTGGTGGTGGCCACTCTCCCTCCTCCCCAGGTCCTGGATGGTGCTCGACCCACCGTGTGGAGCCCGGCCTGAACCTGCCAGTCTGTTTTGACCTCCGGCATTAGCTGCCCTTGAAGGATATTCAGAAAGGGCCAGCGCTGATGGGCAGGGCGGCGACCCCAAGTGGGGATCTGAGTTGCAGCTTTGATGGATGGCTATTTCAACTCCGATTTTCACCAGAATGTGCTGTCCTTTTCTGTCCCAGTTTCCAACCTTTAAAAGGGGTGTTTGCACCCTGCCACGCTATAGCCTGGAGACGGACCTGCAGTGAGCTCCCGCTCTGTGCTCCGGATTTATCTTCTTTGTTCTTCAAAAGTGCCCTCTGGGTAGACCTTCGTGCCCCCATTTTACAGTTGGAGGACTTTCTACATGGAGAGAAGACAGAACAAACCCAGCCTTTGGAAGCTGGCCTGTGTTCTCCCGCGGGACAGAAGCACTCTGGCGGGAGAGCACTGCACGCAAGGGCGCCCGAGCCGGGATAAGGGGAAGCAAGCAAGGCCACTTCATTTTGTCTAAGCACAGGGACAAAGTCACTATGCCACCTGCAAAGTAGGACCCCCCCAAACGAGTGCCTGCAACTTCTTCCCAGCTGCATCTTCGTCGTAGCCCTCCTTACAGACAGACGCCCTGAGACCTCCATGTAGACCTGTCCCCACTTTCTAACAACATCCAATCCAAAGCAAACTCCCTCTTCCTTAGACCCCCCCAAACCACCCACCACACTCAGACCCTGTAGCTCCCTCTCACCGAGACACCCCTGGTGTGTGTTCCTCTTCCTGGCAATGAGTAATGAGCCCAACTTATTTTTTTTTTTTTTTCAAGATTTTATTTAGTTGACAGAGGGAGACACCACAAGAGAGGGGACACAGGCAGGGGGAGTGGGAGAGGGAGAAGCAGGCTTCCCATCAATCAGGGAGCCCAATTGTGGGAAACAGAGGACTCTGGGATCATGACCTAGACTGGACCCTGGGATCATGACCTGAGCTGAAGGCAGATGCTTAACGACTGAGCCACCCAGGTGCCCCTTATTATTATTTTTTTAAAAGATTTATTCATTTGACAAAGAGAGCGAGAGAAAGAGAGAGAGAGCACAAGCAGGGGGAGCAGGAGAAGGAGAAGCAGGTTCCCTGCTGAGCAGGGAGCCCGATGTGGGGCTCAATCCCAGGATCATGACCCGAACTGAAGGCAGATGCTTAACTGACTGAGCCACCCGGGTGCCCCGAGTCCAACTTATTTAACTATTCATGTGATCTGGGTGGTCTTCCAGAGAATGTCGACACTTGGCTAGGGTCCACAGTTGATGAAGGATGGAGATAGGATTCGGCTTTTCTGATTCCAGAGCAAGTGTCTTACCACAGGGGACCTCCTGTCTGGGAGCACAGTAAGAACGAGTAATCTCAGCATGGAACTGTGCTCCAAGCTCCCAGGGGGAGGCTCCTGGTCAGACAGAGGCTCGGATCCCTGGTGTCCACTCACGGTAGTCTAGACTGGGGCATCACACTCTAAATTTGCTGTACGCTCAGAAATCATTCCAGCTAGATGGCTTTCTACTTGCTGACTGTTTGAAGAGGAAAGAGTGAACTCAGACACCCTAATCTGTCATGTGGTCACAGCCGTTGGCCAGGCCAGCAGCACGAGGATGCCCATAGCCTGCAGAGGGACTGCCCCCACCGCCCCCATGGCCCAGCCTCTTGGTGCCTGGCACATGGAGACTTCCATGTGTTCTGTTGGCAAGGACGGCTGAAACCCCTTTCCCAGTATTGTTCTTTGTTCTGGTGATATCTCAATAGCGTTGTCCTTGGACCCAGCAGGGCACTGGCTTGAGATTTAAGGACCAGCCATTCTCACAGACCTTCTGGAGCCCGTTGTCCATGAACCCCATGGCTCATGACCCAGACCTTGGCATAGCTCCCACCTGAGAGCATCTGGCACCAATGCTGGAGTCGCATCCCTGTTACCACGCTGCTAAAATAATGACAGTGATAGTAATGCCATCCATTACCAGCACCATTTGCAGGGTCTGCTGGGCCAGGACATTGTTCATACTTCCGTGTTCTTCATAAAAACCCATCAAAGTGGATATTATTATTCCCATTTTACAGATGAAAAAACTGAGACTCAGAAATTTGCTACTAATATCGGCTGACGGAATGTAAATGGCAGAACCAAGATGTGGCTCCAGATCTGTCTCCAAACCACTCTACTTCTTCCCCCTCTCTGTTCTCTGAGTAGCCGGCTACAAGCACATGTGTACCTGCACAGATCAGCCAAGACTATGGCGGATGCTGTCCTCTGCCGAGACACCCATTCGGGACAGGAGGACTTCTCCCCCAGTTGCTGGGGCTGCTGTGTCAGCTGACCTCTCTGGGAACTGTCATCCCCTGAAGACGGCTGCCTTGCTTAAGATCATACCTCTTCTAGGGGATGGTCCACATCCAGCCACTAGGGGCAGGTATAAAAGTGTGACATTTGTCCCCCCTGGGGACAACCTGGAAGGGCCATCCCAACTTCAGAGCTCCCTATGGGGTCAGCTGAGACCTTGTGATTGCCGAGCTCCCCCCACCTCCTCCTTCTGCCCAGTCCTGCTTCCTTCATTCTCCCATAGAGGATCATCCCAAAGGCGCTCCTTAGGAAACTTCCTGCACACCGGGACTCTGTCACCGTCTGCTTTCTGGGGAGTGCAATGAGGTTGTTTTGCAAGATTAGCCGGGGCTTGCAGATTCCGTACTGGCTTCGGTCAGCAGGTGCACTACGGGGAGGAGGGCGATGTCCCCAGCAGGAAGGATGGGCATTCCTGTGTCCTTGGCATCAGTTAGCCTGGGCTGAAGGTGGAGGACTTACTCAGTGGCCTCTAGACGTGACCTGTTTTAAAGAAGTTCTCTGCCACAAAGCTCTGCTGAATACATATTTAGCAAGAAAGCCTGGAGTTAACACTTTCTTAAAAAAAATCCAGATTACAGGGCCTGACAGGTTTGTTTTTTTTTTTAAGTAAATGAAACATACCCACTTCTATAATTTGACCTCTAAAACAAGTAAGTCATTTAAAATGCATTGGCTAGGGCTAACAGTGTGGTAACAAAGATACTACTACCTGGTTCTATAAATTCATCATCTGTCTAGCTTTTCTTTAAAAAAAAAAAAGATTTATTTATGAGAGAGAGAGAGACTGAGAATGGGGGAGAAGAGGGAGAGAGAGAATCTCAAGCAGAGTTTGGAGCCCAATGCAGGGCTCAATCCCGGGACCCTGAGACCATGACCTGAGCCGAAGGCAGACACTCAGCCGACTGAGCCACCCAGGTGCATTCACCAGCCTCTGTGCTAGGTGGGGTTAGGGAGACGGAGGTAAAGAAAATCCTGTCTGCGTCTTGAGCTTACCATCTAGTAGATGAGGTTGCCATCCAACCAGTCATAATGAAAAAATATAATGATAATAGTGTTAAGGGTCCAGATTCTGGTTTAAAATGTTATATGAAAAAAAAAGTAAATGACTTATTTCCATACTTAATTCAATGAGGGTTATGAACAGGCAAATAAGAAACTTCGTCATCCAGAGCGATTCCAAAGGGGAGGATGAATTAGGGATCTGCTCATCTTTCTCTGCACCTCAGACAGACTTCACTACAGCTGAACCTCCAGGGCTTGGGACTGGCCAGGACCTTTATGGAAAAGCCTCTTGAGCATAATTTGCACGTAATTTGAGCCCCCTGCCTATGTCTTAAGAGGTATTGCACTAAAATATTGTTTGATTGCTCTCTTTCCTATTCAAAAATCTATAACACCTCCCTTTTCCACCCTCTGGCCTCCTGGATGAAATTCAACCCCTCTTCTTCTGTTATGCCCTAGAAAACTTTCCTTTGTGGTTGTAGAAAGCAAAATGGAGTCTCTCATGTCAAGCAGGGGCCTGCGTCAAGCAATGACGCAAGCAGTTAAGGTACCGCAGCTAGGAGGCATCCCCCGGACCAACGTCAGCTGACGCCCCAGAACTGATAAAGAGCAGAACAATAGAGCTGCAGGGACCCAAGACCGATGAAATCCCTTTAAAAGGGGAAGGATTTGGGCAGCAAACTGTCAGGCTCTTCAGCCCCAACCCCTCTTTGCCTGACCACTTAAAAAGGCGGGACTCTGCCTGATTGAGCTCCCGACAGAACCGAGAGCCTTCCCAGCTTTGCACGTCAGAAGCAGTCCATGCTGAGAGCTGAGGCGGACGGTCGGAGGCCTTACCTCAACTGTCCGCCCACAGACCGCCTTCGTGTGGTCCGCTCGCTTCCTGCCCCCTCTGTTATCTCGTTTGCTGTGGCTTGTCCTCTGTCCGGCTCTGTGTGCTGGGCAAGAAGCCGAGTTTAATCACATGGTGACTTGTCATTGAGTTCGGAATCCCGAATCTGCTTTATCATTGGCATTTAACGTTTTATGATTGACTCAAGCGGACACTGTGGAAAGACACAACTCGCGCGTGCACTTTGATAGTGTGCTCACGACAGTGGTCTAGTCACCGGACCCCAACCTCGGGGAAACCTTCCGATCGGTCTGCTCTCCGTGCCTTTGTTCGTGCTCCCCCCTGTCTCGGAACACCCTCCGTGCTTCTCTTGGCTGCCTACCTGCTGCGCATCTCACGGGCCGGCCACCATTTCACCTCCTATCTAAAGTCTTCCCTGGACGCTCCAACTTGAAGCGACCTCTAACCTCTGAGAGGTCTGGTATTGTCCCTTTGGAGCACAATAAAGTCCTGTGACCCTGTGGTGGCCCTTCATTGTGGCCTTGACCGGTCATTTTAATGTGTTCTGGCACTCAGTGTTCTGCAAGTCTGTGAGGTCGCCAGCAAGACCAAGACCTAACGTGGAAGGGTCAGGCTTGGCGTCCCAAGAAGTGTCCTGGAGGACTCTTTGGGAGCTGTATTGCTTGTCCTTTATAGGGACGTGATTTATGGGACCAAGCTAGAAACGAGATGCCGCTCTCTTTATCTCTTTATGAAGATTTGGTACATTTGGTGCTCCAAATCCTGAACAGAACCAAGGTAGCTACTCTGGGGGAAAAAGTAGTGTTTTCCACTGTTGAGAATAAATTAATCCTCCTTCCTTTTCTTTTTAAGAAAAACCCATAAATCAAAAAAGAAAAAAAAAAAAAGCCTCTATATGACCCCATCCTGGTTCTCTGGAAACAACGTAATCTGGCCTCAATCCCAAAAGGGGGAAAAATGTTTTTCGAAACGCTAATGGGCCTACAAAATTGAGTTCTGTTCAGTTCAGGTTTTTAGCAAAATGAATTGCGATCCATGTGTACACTTGTGTGTGTCTGTGTGCAGGTGTGTGTACATGTATGTGCGTGTGTGTGTGTGTGTGTGTGTAAGGGTGCCCGCCTCTGTGTACCCCGTGTCCTGATGTGGGTGTGTCCGAATGTCTGATCACGCTGCCCTTGACCTTGTCGTACGCTGGAAACAGATGGGGATTGGTTCAGCTGGAGCTCTGAGCAGCCCTCGGGAAGCCAGGAGGAGGCTCTCACTGGAATCTGACCCTGCGGGCGCCTTGATCTCAGACTTTCACCCTGAGAACCACGAGAATAAGGACCTGCCGTTGGAGCCACCGGTGTGTTGTGGCAGCTGGAGATGACGAGGCAGGGCCCTCTGACCTGAGTTCTGGGAAGGGGAGCCCAAGGTTTGAGTTCTAGGCGTGGGGAGGCGGAAGCCCGGGGGGAAGGTGGCTCCGTAGCAGACGGGGTTGCTGGTGGGACCAGAATGCACGCAGACTCTCGTCTGGGTCTGCCGGCCTGCCCCCCTCCTCCTGCCCGGGCTGGCCAGGACAGGTAACTTCCTCAGACAGCCTGCTTTGGAGGAAGCGGTGATTTCGGGTCCAGACGTGCACGTGAGCTCCCACTGCGTAACTACAGGATGAACAGCGAGGGGCAGCTGGGCCCCTGGCGGGCCTGGCGCTCAGCTCTCCGTCTGCAGTAGTGCCTCGCCTGGTTCCGGCCACGCACCAGCTCAGTGGATCTTGAGTTCCTTCCTTCCCATTAGGAGGCGATGCGTGCTCTCAGTCGCACTCCTGGGGAAGCTGGGCTGTGGGGAGGAATGAACGGAGTCTCCTGGGTATGTGTCAGACCTGCCTCAGGGCCTTTGTCTGGGAGCCCAGTCACCCCAGCCCGTGGTTCTTGCACAGCTGAATTTCTGGCTGATGAATCCATCCAGGCGGAAGGGCCCGGCACCAGGGTTTGAGTTGGTCTCCAACGAAGGGTCATGGAAAGAAGCCCTTTGGACAGGGCCACCCACAAGGAGCCTGGGCGGCACTGAGCCTGGGGAGCCCCACAGCCGGTAGGGGAGGCCACTGTGGGATTTCCGACCTGAGCGAACATGGAGTTCCATCCCCTCCCTGCGGCTGGAAACCCCCGCACCTGCAGAACAGATTCCCACCCCGCTCTGTCCATCCGCATCCCGGAAGCACTTTCTGCAGCTGTTTCCAGCTGCCTTTGAGCAGCTGAGTCGGGGTGGGGAGGAGGACTGAGAAGGGGGAGAGGAGGGTAATGCAGGGAGATTCTAGAAGCTTAGATGGTGCCATCTGAGAGGGATCTGGCCCAAGACTGGGGCTGGGGACACCTGGGCAGCCCCAGTTTTATGCTTTTGAGGTGGCGGTTGGGATGCCCCATTTTTGGGGACCTTTTGGGAAATGGAGGACACTCAGTCATTGGGCAAGGGGCTGAAGCCACCAGCGGGGGGCCTCTGTCCCATCCCTCTGCTCAGCCCGGCAGTCCCACACTCACACATACCTGTTTCCGGTTCCCTGCTCGGCTCCTGTCAGTGGGTGCACCCAGGGGATGCGCCGGCCCAGCAAAATGCTTCCCCCTGCGAGGGAGGAGCTTAACCAGATGGAGAGTCTGCTCCTCCAAGCTGCCCAGGCAGTGTTCATGCCTTAAATGCCTGGGGAGGCGGGAGGGGGCACCTGGCTGGGTTGGGAGTTGGGAGGGCATGCCCTTGACCTCACGCTGTAACTTCTGGTGTCAGGTCAGGGGCCCCAGAGGGCCTCTCCAGACTCAGACTGCCTCCTACCTCGTGTTTTGTGCAGCTAGGGAGACCAAGGCTGAGAGAGGCCAAGGGTCACGCATCAGGGTAGGAGCTCCCTGGTCCTGGGATTCCTGGGCTGGACGCAGGGCCTGGGGCTGCTGAGGAGGGATGATTTGCTAGGATGGACCTTTTCCCCAGGCCTGAGGGCCACCTCTGGGGTATGAGGCTGGCCCAGCTCTCTGGGCCTGTGGGGCGGGGCCTAGAGCCATTGATCCAGCCCTTCCAACCAGCCTGCTTGCTCCCAGCCTCGGCCTGACCCCTGGCTCCAGGCACACAGGGCGGCTAGGATTCTGAGAGTGAGTTGTGGGTCTCCTGTGACCTGGGGGCTCTGGCAGCCTCCAGAATACTTCAGAAATGCGAAGGGGGCCGCACAATTGGGGGTGGAGTCCAGGGCCCTGTTCTGCCTCCATGAGTCTGGCAGCCTGCCTCTTCTCCCCCACGGCACCCCACTGCACCCCGAATCTCCCACTGGCTTGGCTTAGGGGTTGAGCGGATGCCCGAGGGTCTGACACTGGGCTGCAGGAAGGTGCTCTTTGTCTCTCTCTCCCTCATCATTGTAAGACTTCCAGGCAACAGTTTGAACACACCGAAGAGACACCCTGGTCCTTTTTATTACTTATCCGAGGACAAAATTTGTAGGCCAAGGGGAAACCCAATTACTATGCCCTTTTGTCTTTTTTGAATTACCCCCTAATCTATCTATTAAAAAACAACTTCAGGCAGGATCCTAAATAAATGGGCTTTAAGCAAGGGAATTATCGATGTGATTCATTCTCCCTCGGGGCAGATCTGCAATTTATCTTTCAGCAAAGCACACGGTGACTTAACATCTCGAGCCTTAGAACAATGGCCATCAGTGCTGTCTCTCCCCAGGAGAAAGAGGCAGCATTCTGAGTCTGTGCTGGGGCCCTGGCCCCATTAGGGTCTTCTCTGGGGGAGCTCCCCAAATGGTGACATCTTAACTAAAATGGGCTGGTAAGGGGGCGCACAGCACAGCCAGGGGCTGAGCATTACTGGGCGAGGGGCGACCCCCTCCTTCTCCCGGAGATGGCAGGAGGGGAGGAGCCTGTGCAGATTGGCTCAACCTCCTCCCTCTCCCTCACTTGCTCCCCCCTCCCCAGTCTCGCTCCAGATTGC
Source organism: Nasua narica (assembly GCA_028533885.1). Classification (NCBI taxonomy): domain Eukaryota; kingdom Metazoa; phylum Chordata; class Mammalia; order Carnivora; family Procyonidae; genus Nasua; species Nasua narica. The sequence continues at coordinate 13,310,121 of CM052811.1, forward strand.
TGCAAGGAGGACCCCCGTCCCCGCTCCGTCCTGGGTGCTTTACTCTCTGCGTTGCTGGGTCCTTGGTGCAGTTGAAGGTGCTGCCCTGAAGGGATGGGGGGCAGGGATGGGGTGGGGTCAAGGGGTTGCATTCTCCGAGTTCTGTGAGCAGTTAACTCGATGTTGGCACCTATGCACTCGGCCCGTGGCAGCAGGCCACCGTTGCTGCCCGCTCTACAACCCCTGAATCACAGGCTGGAACAGGGCCAGGGATGTGGGATGGGCCCCATTCTTTTCTGTTTCCAGAGATGGCCGTGACACGTTCTTCTCAGTCTGACCTGGGAGAAGGCTGATTCTGGCTCTGGCCTGGTCTGTATGCTCGTAGCCCCGGCCCCTGAACTTGGGCAGCCCTGGTCAGGTGTGTCAGATGCTGTGCGGTCTCCTTGCTAGCCCAGGGCATCACTCCTGCTCTGCCCGGGGGTCCCCATGTTCCCGAGGCCCCTCCTCCAGTGGCCCGTGGTGTGGTGTCCACATTACCTGCTGAATTAGGACTAAACTTGCCCGGAATCATAGAACCTTTTGGAAACAGAATGCCTTGGCAATTGAAAGCATTCTCAGAACTGAAGAATTAGAGATAAATAGAACCTCAAGTTCGGAAAAGATTTTTAAAGAAATCTGCCTTCTTTCCAGCACAGTGGGCCTTGTCAGACTTTCTTTTCCTGTGATCTCCTCGCAAGGAAGCTTGTCCTTGTGGTAGATGGTCCCCGGGCTTCTCCTTTCCTCCCTGGAGCCGTGGGCGGCCCCACTTTGCAGTTCCTTTGCAGTTAGGGAGGGCAGAGTGGCATTTCTGGCCTGTGAAACACGAGCAAAAGCCACATGTGTCGGGTTCTGCGTGGAGGCAGTGAAAACCTCTGCCGGAAGCTCTCTCTCTCTCTTCCCTCTCCGCATCCATGTGGGCAGGTTTGTGCGGAGATGACAGAGCCGTGGATCAGAGCTGCCTGCGTCCTCACTGTGCACACGGGACAGTGAGGGCCCGGGAGCGGCCGCATCTACAGTAGCCTTTGCACGAGCGTGAAATACACTTGCGGAGGTTTGGGCGCCGCGCGTTACCCTCCTGTAGTGTGGCCTGTCCTGACCGGGATGTTGTATTTCTAACAAGAAGTCCATATATTTGGTCTTCATCCCCTTTCCGACACAGAGCTCCTACATTCCTTGGAATTTCCCAAGTGACAGGGAGCCCTAGAGATGTCTTTTGCTATGTTGATGAGGCCACCTTTGGGCCACACCTAGGATTGGGGGCTGGTTGCCACGGGAGCCAACCCGATAGGGAGGGAGACTGGGACTTTCAGTCCTACTCCCCAGCCTTCCGGGCGGAGGGAGGGGTTTCGAATTAAGGCCAGTCACCAAAGGCCAATGATTTAATCGATCATGCCTATGTAACTAAGCCTCCAAAAAATCCCTGGCAAGAATGGGGTTGGTGAACATGGAGGTTCAGGGAGAGTGGCGCTCTTGGATGGCGTGGAGCCTCTGTGTCCCTTCTCCACCCCTTGCCCTATGCATCTTTTCCATCTGGCTGTTCCCCGGTTGTATCCTTTTATAATAAGCCGGTGGTCTAGTGGGTAAAATGTTTCTCCGAGCTCTGTAAGCCACTGTACCAAATGAATGGAACCCAGAGAGGGGGTCCCTAAAACCTCCGGTCTGTAGCTGGTCGTCAGGGGCACAGGTGACAGCCTGGGATTGCAGCTGCTGTCTGAAGGTCGGCGGGGCCGTGTCGGAGGTCTGAGCCTTACAAGTGGATCCGATGCTATTTTCGGCAAGACAGGATCAGAACTGAGTTGACTTGTAGGACACCCAACCAGTGCCTGGAGCGTTGCTTGTTCGTGGCGGGGGAAACCCACCCACTTTGGAATTGGTACCAGAACCCCAAATATTGGTTAATATACCTAGCCTGTGTTCCAAACTTCCAGAAACAGGAATTCAGCGTGACCACGGCTTTTGGGTTCATTGCTGGGCAGCTGTCAGATGGAGAATTCCTTTTTCCCTCAAACTGAAATCTGTCTCCTCAAAACTCCCCGGTTACCCATCCTGGGAAGGTGAAACTCATCTCTGCCGTTTCCTTGCGGTGCCCCGGGATTCTCCTTTCTCTCTACGCCAACGGTTCTCCCCCTTCAACATGTATCGGAATTCCTCGGAGGGCTTGTTAAGATACGGTTTGCTGGTCTCCATCCCCAGTTTCTGATTCGGTAGGTTTGGGGCAGGACCCGGGGAATTTGTATTTTTAGTAAGTTCCCGGGGACTGCCGCCACTGCTGGTGGTCTGGGGACCACACCGTGAGCATGGCTGCGCTATGCTGTCTGTTAGGTCTCCCCGGGGCCTGCCAGCCTGTGTCGGTCACGGCCGCAGCGGTCCCCTGCTCTGCCACGCCCTGCAGAACGGAACCCCGGGCTTTGATCCTCCCCTATGGGGTGGAATGGTCTGAGCCTGGCTCCGCCCTCTCCCTGGGTTGTGGGACTCCCTGCGCAGGGCCCGTGATCTGTTTAGGGACCTCAGCCTGACACCGGGCAGTCACAGTCACAAGTAGGCGCTCAGTGACTGTTTATTGAGGAGACGGACCGCGTTATCCTCCCCTCTGAAATCTCTCGCTAATCTCCAGGCTCTTTGTACAGAGAGCCCTACAGAGCTCAAACTGCCTGCCCTGCAGACGTCGAGCCCCAGGCCAGCTTACAGGTGTGCTGGAGAGGGACTGGTGGGTGGGAGTGGGCCCCGAGGTGTCTCTCCGTAGGAGAATGGATACGTGAACTGTGGTCCATCCAGACAACGGAATGCTATTCAACACTGAAAACAAAAGAGCTATCAGGCCATGAAAACACGTGGAGGAACCCTGCGTGCATCTTACCAAGCGGAACAAAACAAAACAAAACAAAAACAAACCCATCGGAAAAGGCTGTGCACTGTATGATTTCAATCCTATGACATTCCGAAAGGCAAAATGATGAAGACAGTCAAAAGATCAGTGGTTGCCAGGGTCTGGGATGGGGGTGCAATGAGTTGGCAGAACCCAGGATTTTTAGGGCCGCAAGATTGCTATATCTGACACTGTGACGGTGGATATGTGTCACGATACATCTGAGCAAAGCCATAGCATGCACACCACCAAGGGGGACCCCTGATGCAAACCCTGGATTTTGCGTGATACTGATGTGCCATCAATGAATGGATCGTGCTGGCGGAGGGGTTGATGGGGGTGGGGAAAGGCCATGTTTTTGTGGGGACCAGGGGTCCATGAGATCTTTGGACCTTCCTCTCATTTTGCTGTGAAGGCTGCTCTAAAAAATGGTCTACGACAAAAAGATAGGGGGAGAGTGCCTCATCCTCTCTGCAGGAGGCTCTAAGCCTGGGGCCTGGTGGCGGGTACCCCAGCTTTTCCCATAAAGACTCAGCTTGGCAAGCCTGCTCCTGGGGCGGGGTCTGCCCTTGACTTCCCCTGTACTCGCCCAGGCTGATTCTGACCTCTGAGAAGGGTTGGGTGGCCTCAACTTTTGCAAACACAGACAGGCTAGCTCATGCTTGGCTGCACTGTGGACGGTGTGGGCATCGCCTTCCTGGGGGGCCTGCTGGGCCAGGTCCTCCATTTCTCTGCCCCAGATCGCTGCACGACATCTTAAGGCCCCCTCTCCTGTGTCACGCGCCTGGCCGGGGCTCATGGAAACAAGGCAGTCAAAGCTGTGGACTATGGTTCCATTCCTGCTCAGATCCTTAGGATAGTGAGCTCTGAGGCCAACTTTGGGGTGTCCCCCTCTCTCCCTGGGAGAGTGCCGACTCTGCTGGAAGTCAGCGAGACCCTATCCCAGCTCTGCAGTCCTGGAAACCAGGCCCGTTGTTCCAAATTCCAAGTGCTTACTTATGACTTGTAGAGAAATAAGCAACCTTATCCAGTAGCTTCTTTTGATCAGAGAGGCTGTCTGAGGTCCTCTGACTGGGTTCTCACTGTGCTTAGTGACAGATGTTGACTCCGGGCTCTACGTCCTCAGCTCCCACCTCGTTCTTTCCCCTCCCTTCCCCTTTCTCTTCTTTCTATTTTAGAATTTTTATTCTGAAAACAGTTAAACATATGGCAATATTGAGAGGATTCTATAATAGACCTCTTTTACCTATCCCCTAGATTTACCAAGGATTAACAGTCTGCTATATTTGCTTCATCTACATTTTGCTGACGTATTTTAAAACAAATTACTGACATATATTTTACCCTGAATACTTCACTCTGCATCTCTAAAAATAAGGGTTTTCTTTTTTTTTTTTTTAAAGATTTTATTTATTTATTTATTAGGAAAGAGAGAGAGTGAGAGAGAGAGAAGGTCAGAGTGAGAAGTGGACTCCCCATGGAGCTGGGAGCCCGATGTGGGACTCGATCCCGGGACTCCGGGATCATGACCTGAGCCGAAGGCAGTCGCTCAACCAACTGCGCCACCCAGGGGCCCTAAAAATAAGGGTTTTCTACATAACCAAAATATCTATTGTCTCCCCCACAGCAAGGAACAATGCTGTGATATTGCCGGACCACCTGTATTCAGATTTCCATGGTGGTCCCAACAATGTGTGTTATGGTTGGTTTACTTAAACCAGAACCGAAATGAATCCACAAGTCGCATTAGGTCATTATATCTCTTAGGTCTCTCTCTCTCTCTCTCTCTTTTTTAAGATTTTATTTATTTATTTGACAGAGAGAGAGAGAGAGATCACAAGTAGGCAGAGAGGCAGGCAGAGAGAGAGGGGGAAGCAGGCTCCCTGCTGAGCAGAGAGCCTGATGTGGGACTAGATCCCAGGACCCTGAGATCATGACCTGTCTTAGGTCTCTTTTAAACTAGGACCACTCTGTCCTTCCCACAGTCTGGACAAGGTGAAGAAAGCAGGTCAGTGGCACAGATCACTCCCAGTATCCAACTGGGAGACTTGGCTTGGCTCCCCTGGGCAGGGGTGTCCGGAGAGAGGCCCTGGGAGTCCCCACAGACCTCCTACTGAAGACATCCAAGGCTGCTCAGGGCTCGAGGTGTTTCTGTTTTGAAGCCCAGAAGCCCGGAGAAGCCCAGAAGCCTCCTTTGGGAGCTGCTGTGACAAACAGAGGGGTCAAAGGGGATGGCCCAGAGTGAGAATAAAGGCTTTGAGAACCTCTGGTCACACCAGCCCCTCAGGGACGCAAGAATCACACAGTCTCTGGTAAGGACCGTTTGAAGATAAAGGTCAATGACTCAAAGCTCATTAGGGCCGGGAGCTCTGGTACCTCTGATCCCTGGCCGGGGCCAGGCAGCCTCCTGCCCACGCACTGTCCCCTTTGATGGGGTCCCAGTCCTGCCCTTCAGCAGCCTCGGGGTCCTCTCTGGAGGACTGGGGACAGCTTTCCTTCTGCCTCCTGTTGTGGAGTGGCTGCGGTCATTTACGCACAGCGGCTGTGGCGGTGGCTGTGACATCGTCCCCAGCCCTTCCTGCTGCCCCGTCCTCTGCCCCCGCATATCCCAGCTCTCCACCTCTCTGCACGCTCACTGCAAACAGCTTCTCGAAGCAGTCTGGCTCCGTTGCCGGGAGAGGCCAGGCATGATTCAGGAGGAATTGATAAAACAATGGTGTAAATGGGGAGATAGCCTTTGCCCCCTGTTGGATGGGAAACGTTACTTTAAAAGTTGATAATGTTCACTGTTGCCAAGGATGTGGGGAACAACAGTCTCTTCCTCTCTTGGTGGAGTATGAATTATTTTGGAAAATAACTTGGCAACACTGATCAACATTGAAAATGTCCATGTCTTTTCATCCATTCCTTCCTCCAACAAATATTTATTGGGTCCCCACTCTGAGCCAGACACTATTCTGAGGGTTGGGGATGTAGCAGTAAATCAGGCAGATAAGGTATCTGCTCCCGTGAAGCTTGTATTTTCGTGGGAAAACCAGATAATACACAAATAAGTCTATCCTGGAATTAGTGGTAAATGCTGTGAGTTAAAAAAAAAAAAGCAGGGAAAGGAGATTGAGCGTGGGGTAAGTGTGGCTCTTTCAATACTTTGGTCTAGGAATTCTGTTCCCCGGAAGCACTCACTGAAATGCTTGCACGCATGTGCAAAGAGACACAAGCACCAATGTTCATAAAAGCAAGACATTGGAAACATCTAGATGCGTAACAATAGAGGAGACTCAGTATGAATTGTGCATCCACACGAATGGATAATCTATAGCCATTGAAAGCAGGAGAAGCTCCACGTGGACTGAAGATGGGCTGTAAGTTGCGAGTGGGATGTCTGAGAATTATCTAGATAGCAGGAACCATCACAGGAAAGTAATGCATATGTTTGCATAGAGAATGCAATAGAGAAATGCATAGAGAAAAGGTCTATGGTAAAATAGGCCTGAACTAAAATTCCTTGGGGTAAGGGAAAGCAAAGCACAGTGTGAGAAATAGACCCTCCACATCATAGCGTAGATGATTTCCTTGGGATTTTGAGATCCCGGCAAGGAAGTTAGGCGACTCCTTGGGTGTGTCGACTCTGGCTCACAGCTTTTGATCTTGAGGGAGAAAGGGGGATGACGTGACTGTTCACCCCCAAATCCAAATCTGGCCTCTGCAGACCCCACATCACAGAGTGGAGAGGTTGGAAAGCAGCAGGAAGAGAAGGCCCTAGTTCTACTGAACAGGGGGTCAGGAGTTTCTGGGGCTCCGCCCCCACGGGAGATGGGGAAACAGGGTCAGAAGTCCAGCAGCTGGGCCAGGATCACCGGGCTGCTGAGTGAGAGGCGGGGTTTGAAGCTACATCTGCGGAGATCCAGAGTCTGGTGTCGATGGTGATGGTCTGGGCCACACTTCGAGATGACACTTTTCCGGTGAGGAGGACAGAGCTGTGGGTGCATTCTACTCTACCGGGAAACCAGGCCCCTCCAGGCAGGCCAGGTATGGCCCGTCCCTAAGTAAGCCTAGGGCCGAAGCAGGCCACCGTCTTCTGGACCCCCAAATCCTGGTTCCTGGGAAATCGGGGACCTCTACTTGTTACAACCTGCAGCCACTGTTCGTAATCCTGGCTGATAAATGATAGTGATAGTGATAGATAGTTAGTATCATCCCCCTTTTATTTATTTATTTATTTATTTATATATTTTTAAAAGATTTTATTTATTTATTTGACAGAGAGAGAGATCACATATAGGCAGAGAGGCAGGCAGAGAGAGAGGGGGAAGCAGGCTGCCCACTGAGCAGAGAGCCCGACATGGGGCTTGATCCCAGGACCCCGAGATCAGGACCTGAGCTGAAGGCAGAGGCTTTAACCCGCTGAGCCACCCAGGCGATCATCCCCCTTTTACAGATGAGAAGACTGAGGCACAAAGCATTTAGTAACTAGCTCAAAGTCACACAGCTAAAAGGAGACAGAGCCAGGATCCAAATTCCAGTAATCAGAGCCCGTGCTCTTGACTTCTCTTATACTGAACCCTCCCCCCACCCCGTGCTGGTTAACACATGTATCTTAACTGTATGCTGGGCATACTAAGTGCTCTAAGTATTAACATGTTAGTTATTCTGAGACAACCTTAAACATCCCCATTTTACAGACAAGGAAGCTAAGCACAGAGAAGTTAAGTCACTTGGCCAACGTCACACAGCATGTAAATGTAACACGTGGAATTCGAGCCACACATTCTGACTACTGAATTCGTGCTCTTAAACATTACCCCGTATTAGTGGGCGGGCCCTGAGACTCTAATGCTCTCAATATCCATTTTCTATTTCTAGAGAGGAGTACTGAAAATCCCCACGGGGCATTTTGGGGTCCACTAGAGCAAGAAGGGCTGGTAATTCCTGATCCCTGGTCTCCTGCGGTGGAGGAGCTCGTTGTCGCCCAGTGACCCACATCTGGGAATGACAGACTCCGTTTAGTGTCCAGCTACTAGCCGCAGTGACATGCGAGCACGCTGCAGGCATGAGGAGGGGCTGCCGCTCTGGGGTGAGTGGGCACATTCTAGATTTGGAGCAGCAGGCTGGTGGGGGGCATTCAGGAGCAGATACACAGAGCTCCTCTCTCTCTCCCTCACTTCCTATTCTCTTTCTAGCTCATTAGGCTGGCCGGACGAATGCAATTCCAAAGGAATATAGCAGAGTGTCCCTCCAGCTCTGCTCATGTCCTGGCAAAAGGAGTGCACCCAGCCTGCTCCTGCAGCACGTTCTAGTGCGGGTCCCCCGGCCAGAAGAGAGCTCCAGGCCAGGGCGCCAAGGGCTGCTTGGGTCAGCAGGAAACTCGAGGAGCCTCACGTGGTACTTGGTTGAGAAGCCGGCTGCTCCCAGGCAGCTTTGTGCATTTGGTGGCTTCCGTGGAAACTCGTCAAACAGTTGGCACAAACACTTCCCTCCTCCAGTGACAGGAGCTCACACTTTGGAAAGCACTGAACTGCTCTGAAATGTGATAACATCGTCTATCAATTTCTGCTCACAGAATGCTGTTTTTTACAGCGAGAATCTTTGTCTTGGCCTTCTGGAACTTCATGGGCCTCTAGACCAATGATCCCCACTCCCTGGATCCCTGGGGCAAGGTTTGGGGGGTCGATGGGGTACAAGAGCTCAGGGCGATGGGGGGAGAGATAGCGGAGAGCTCAGAAGAGCAGCTGTCTCTCTGTGCTCAACTTGTGGGTGGGGGGGCAGGCTCTGGGGACATTCCCGAGCCGGGCAGCAGGGACAGCTGCTAGGGCCGCAGCTGCAGGGCCCCAGAATGGGGCTGAGCCTGGCCTCTCCTTCCCTGGGCCTGGCAGACAACCTTCCTCCACCCCCACTACATTGCGGGCTATGGTTGCCTGGGACAGGCACTCAGCCCTCCCCCTGCAGCAGGTTTTGAGCAGGTGCAGTGGAGGCAGGTGCCTGAGGAGGCGAAGGACAAGGGGAACAAAAGTGCAGAGGTGGCACTGGGCCTGGCGTCCGTGGGGTCTGAGAGGAGGATCTGGTCACAGTTCTCGTGCATTCCTAACTGGAGGCTGACTTCTCCCTGCAGGAGGGATTGCTGGAATAGGGCGTGGTTGCAGGGGAGCTGAGTGCCGAGGACACATCGAGAGGTTTTGAGCAGGGTCAGGGCAAGATCAGGAGGCAAAGCCACCCGGAGGGTCGCAGGAAGCTGGATGGAGCACACACACTGCAGGCTGTCCGGTGACCCAGGCGGGAGACGGTAGGGACAGGATGGGGAAGGACGCGGTAGAAAGGGCATGAGGGCCGCAGTGGAAGATTCAGTCTTCCACTGACTCCCCTCTGTCCTCAGCCCTTCGTGCCACAATACGCTCAAGGCTGTCCCCTGCCCTAGGAGTAGACTCCCAAGTGGCCTGGAGGACACCTGGGATAGTGACAAGAAGTCACATGGACTATCTCTCACGATAGGTGAGGATTCTTCCTGCCCAATGCCCTGAGGCTCTGGGAGGGTGGAGCATTTGGGGGAGTCATTCCTGGGCCACAGGGCTGTGTGGGGCCCTGCCCTCAGCCTCTGCTCCCCTGTCTCAAGACTTGCACAGCGGTCCTGTATCGGGCCACCAACCATGAGAGCCCATGGATTTAGCATCTTTGGTGTGCTTTAATCTATTGTGGGGTCCCCCCCATTTATGCTCAAATTATCTCATTTTCAGCTGGCGGAATCTTGTTCAAGTTAGCTCTAGAGTCCTTCTGAAACAATCCTACTGATTTTGGCTTTGATACGACAAGAAGCTTTTAGCTCTTGCCCATTTCCTTCCTCAGACCTGCAATTGGCCATTTCTCCAAGTGGCCCTGGTTCCTGTCAGTGGAAGCTGGTATTCAGAGAATTCGGAGATCACAGTTGAGGTATGTTTGTATCCTTCCTTTCTTAGATAGACAATAGCATAAAATAAACCCAGCAGTGCACCTTGTGTTTTCACTCGATCTTATGGCCTACATATTACTCAATAGCAGTGGATGGAGATAATCTTCATTTCTCGTCCCAGCCGCTTAATACTGCACTGGGGAACGTACATTCAGCTAGCCTCTGAACGTACATCAGTCAGAGGCTGAAGAATTCCTGAGTGGGCTCCAGTCTCTCACTATTATAAACTGTCCTGCAAAGGAGAGCTTTATGTGTGCGTCTTTTTGTACCTTTGGAATAGGTCCCTAAGTGGGAATCCTGGAACAAAGGATAAGTGCACGTGGAATTTTTCTGGCTCTTGCCTTCTGTGGGGTTGTAACATTTTTATTCTGAATTCATTTTTCATTAAGTCTGAAAATGCCACAGGCTCTCCCAAAGAGTGTGATGTCAAAGTTACAGATTTTTGCTAATGTATTAATAGGTAAGAAATGGTATGTCAGGTAGTTTAAATGTGCATCTCTGATGGGTAAGGTTGAATAGTTTTTAAAATATATATATATTTAACAGCCATTTTGCCCATTTTAAAATGCGATTGTTTGTCACTTTCTCCTTTGGTTTTAGAGCCTCCCTACTTATTAGGATATTAACCTCTTTTATAAAGTTGCAAGTATTTTTTTGGAGTCTTGCATTTGCCTTTTTACTTTGTTTATGGTGGGTTTTTGTCACAAAAGTTTTTGTTTTGTTTTGTTTTGTTTTGTTTTGTTTTGTAAAGGTCATAACTTCATAGCTAAGATCACAAAGATAGACTTCAAGGAGTCTGAATCCCTTGTCATTCATGCACGTTTTGGAGTCTGTGAGCACATATACATTTTTCTGAGGAACGGGTCTGTTCTCTTAGACCCCCCTTATTTAAGAGCTTACCTCTATGGTCTCAAACTCTAAGTCTCCTTGCTCTCAAGCTTTGGCAAATGCCCTGCCTCTGTCATCTCGGACCTCAGTTTCCCCACTGAACAGTGAAGGGATTGGGCAAATGCCCTTCACAGCCTCCCAACACTGGCGCGGGCCCGAGTCTGGACCTGCCCAGGCTCCCCTGCAACACCCAACACCCTCCAAACCCGAGTCTTCCGGGCCTTTGGGTGGGAAGTGCCACCCTCACTTCCTAAACACAGGACCAATCCTCACCAACCACCCCGCGGGAGAGGTGGGGCGGCGACGAGTCCCCTTCCTACTGGGAGGGCTCTCCCTGGCTGGCTGCCTCATTGCCAGGAGCTCAAGGTGAACCAAGCAAGTGAGGTCGTACCCAAATTACTGGCCCAGAATGGAGGGGATGTGGCACCCAGGAGTAAACTAGCCGGCAGGGGTTAATGAATAATTAGACACGAATTCTTCATTAGTGGAAAAAATTTGTACTTCACTTGGGTGGAGAAGGAGGTGGGCTGTCAGCGGAATGAGCTCTCGTGCCCCCCGAGGCTTAACCGCCCACTGGTGCCGGCGGGTGGGGAGTGGGATGATTAAGGTCTTTTACGAGTCTCTACAACGTAGCAGAAGCCCCCAGATCTGAAGTCCCCTCTGAAATTTATGGATTCATAAATCCTCGAATTCTTCTGTTGACTCTTCACCGAGGGCCTGTCGGAGGCTGTCCCAGGAGAAGACACTGGCTATCCCAGGGGTCATGGTGACCACCCGCAGACAAGGGAGCGGGCCCATTGAGACGTTGGCCACCACCGAGAGTCTCCAGGGAAGGATTTCGTCCTTCCCTGCAGACACACAAAGCTGGGGGCTCGGGTGACAAGCAGCTCTTCTCTGGACGCCGGACCTCAGGCATGGAGCTTTAGTGGGCTCGAGGTCTGGCTTGGGGCTGCGCTGGGCAGAACTGGCCCCTTAGCCCGGCTTCCCGGCCCTCACTGGGAAGAGGCTGGGAGTCAGAGAGGAGACAGACTGCCGCCCAGCACTCAGCAGGGGCCAGGGCACAGCGTGACCACCCAGCAGGGGTTTGTGGGCGAAAGAGAGGGTAGGGGGTAGGGGTGTGCGGGATGCCCAGTGAGCGCCCCAGAGCTATCCGTTAAGCAGGGCAGTGGACGGCGTGGTTCCATGTTTTCTCCACAACACAGAAAGTGGTCAACATCCAGAGCCACTACGTTTTCCAGAGCGATGGCCATACTCCTCACCCCTCAAATCTATGAAAGCTGACCTCCCTAGACATTAACCCCTCCAGCCCCCCATTCCCCTGTCTCACCAGCCCCTGGTCATTTTCAAAAGGGGTCTTGACCAGGCCATGAGGGTTCACAGCCCTAAGAGATGCTGGTTGGGTCTCCCAGTTTCTAGCCCTCAGCTCTGCCTGGAAGACACCTCGCCGCTTTCCTTGTCCCACACCTCATGGGACCTTAACGTTCAAAGTTACCTGGCCACTCCAGCAGCAGGAGCTATGTGTTGGGCCGCGAGGCGAGTCTGGGGCCTGGGTGCTGCTGCTCTCACTGGGCCTTCCTGGGAACACTTTCTGCTGCCACAGCCATTATCCACACAGTTAGGGGACTCTGGGGCTCCCTGAGCAAGCTCCCCGCTCTCTCTGCCCTCTGTGGCCTCCCAGGCCTGCGTCAGGCACAGAAAGGGCTCCCAGCCAGGTCCCTGCAGGGCCCACTTTCTAGCTGCCCTTGGGGTTCCTCGTCCTCTTGGCTGTCCCTGGTTTTGGGATGGAGATAAATATAGATAGATAGATGGATAGATAGATAGATAGATACACATACATATATATGTGTGTCTATATATTAAAGTGTAAAAAATAATGTGTGTAGTACATTCTATTTTTTAAAAATTTTATTTGAGAGCAAAAGAGAAGAACATGAGCGGGGTCGGGGGAGGAACAGAGGGAGAAGCAGACTCCTCGCTGAGCAGGGTGCCTGAAGCGGGGCTCCATCCTGGGACCCCAGGATCATGACCTCAGCCAAAGGCAGCTGCTTAACCAACTGAGCCACCCAGGCACTCTAGTCTAATATACACATATGTATGTAAAAAAGTACACAAATCCTAGGGACACACATACTTACAGAGTATGTAAGGCACTTACAGAGACATCTGGTAGGATATAAACCACAATGTTACTAGTAGGTAGTGTATAACGGTGTGAAGCATAGAACAAGATGAATAATAATATGCCCATATTAATAGGATGCAGTGTAACATTGTGCAGTAGGTAACATAGTATACACATCGCACAGTACACAGTATCCCACACTGTATAGCATTCACAGTATACGGTGTATCTGTATTACATTACATTGTACATTGTGTACATTATGCCGCATGTAATGTACAACAGTATCCGGTATACAGCAGATCACGGAAGACAGTCTGAATGGTACGCAGCCCATAATATACGACAATGTGTACTAAATTGTTAGTAGTCCTTATCCCCCATAGTAAGTTTCTCAGTGACTTAAACAAACTTCCTTCTGTGTCGATTTAGTTTTTTGAAAGGCAGTAGAGTGCACTGGTTCAGTATCAGGCTAGGGGACTCCCAGGGCTCACATGCCAGCTCCCAGGTTTAGGAGCCGTACGATCTGAGGCAGGTTAACTTCTTGGAGCCTCACCTCCCTCATCGGTAAAATAGAGGAAAGAATCGTGCCTGCCTCACGGGCCTGTTGTGAGGTTAAATGAGTAAGTTCAGACATGTGTAAAGGGTTCAATAAATGTTAGTTACCAGGCTTCGTCCAGCAGTACTGAGTGTGCACCTACATATATAAGGCGCTGTTTGATTAGCTTTTCATCTACGTAATTGGAAAAAGGACCCAACTCAGCTATTTCCTCCCTTCCTTCCTAAATTTTATTTACTTGAGAGACAGGAGGGGGAGGAGCAGGGAGAGAGGGACAAGCAGACTCTTTGCTGAGCATGGAGCCCAATGCAGGACTTGATCTCATGACGCTGAGATTGTGACCTGAGAGGAAATCAAGAGTCGGATGCTCAACGAACTGAGTCACCCAGGCACTCCCTTTCCCCCCTTCTTTCTTTTTCTTTTCCTTCCTCCCTCCTTTCCTTCCTTCCATCCTTCCTTCCCTTCCTTTCCTTCCTCCCTCCCTCCCTTTTCTTTCTTCCAGCAGCACCTAAAGAAATGGAGAAACATACTGTGCTCATGGGTTGAAAAAACTCAACCATAATAGGGATGTCATTCTTCCCTCCACCTATTGATCTAGAGGTTCAATGCAATTTCTATGAAATTTCCAGAAATGTTTCTTGCAGACATAGACAAATTTATTCTAAATTTTATGTGGAAATGCACAAGATTTAGAATAACTAAAACAATCTTGAAAGAAGAAGAAATTGGGAGGGATGACTGTACTCGATACCGAGTCTTATAGGACAGTGATCCAGACGGTGTGGCAGTGCCAGGAATGGACCCCCAAATCAATAGAGGACCCAGATATGGACACATAAGTCTGGCCAGCTGCTGTTTGGCAAAGATGGAAAGGCAATCGAATGGATGCAGTAGGGCTTTTTCAACAAATGATGTTGGAGCGGTCTGCCCAGGTTGAACTTCAACCTCAGACTCACACCTTATTTATAATATTAACTCAAAATAGATTGTGGACTTCAGAGTAGCATGTAAATCCATAAGACTTTTGGGAAAAATAAAATGCAGTAGATGTTTGCGATCCAGGGCAAGGCAAAGAGTTCTTAGACTTGACCACGAACGAGTGATCTATAAAAGGGAAGATGTATAAAGCAGACCTCCCCAAAATTAAAACTCTGGTTCTACCAAAAAAACTCTATTGGGAAAGTGGAAAAAAAAATACAAGCTGGGACAAAATATTGGCAAACTACCTGTACAACCGAAGACTAATATTTAGGCTTCAGGAACTCTTAAATGTCGATAGTTTAAAAAAAAAAAAAAAAAAGCAAGCCCCATACACAGTCCCATTAGAAATGGATGAAAGATGTGAAGAGATGAAGCGACTGTTTCAGAGACAAGGATGCAGAGGTGGGAAATGAGCAGGAAAAGAGGCGCATTGTCATTAGCCATCAGGGAAATGCAAATTAAAATACAATGAGCTATCGCGGCACATCTCTCCGAACAGCTAGAATGACCAAGCGTGACAGCCGGTCACGTGGCCAGCAAGCGGCCTCCTGGTGCCCAGCCTGTGCTGTTTGGAAGCCAGCCCTGGGAGGATTCAGTCCAGAGGGTGGACACCTCTCTTATCTGCAAGAACCCGCCCTGTGGCCTCCGTCGGCGCTGCCACACAGGCGAGGAGCCAGCCGGGGTCACGCTGCCCTCAATCCAGCTTGAAGCCAGGCTCCCTGCTCTGCCTCTCTGGACCACTCAGAACAAATGGTTTCTAAAATCAATTTATTTTGAATTCCCAACCTGGTAATGTTGTAGCCCAGGACTTCCTGGGAGGGGGGGGGTGGGTGGGTCTGAGTGACTGCTTTGCTTTCTTTTGTCTCAATTTCCATTCATGCTATTTATGAAACAAGTCATACAATTTTAAATAGATAAAAATGTTTAAATAAGCTTTTAAGCTATTTTCAATTCAATAAAATAGTAGCACTTACGATTTATACGCTTGTATGCGTGCCGGGCCCTGTGCTCACCATGTGGTGTGTACTATCTAACCGAATTCTTCCAACCTCTTTGTGACCAAGTAGATTATTCTCTTTTTTACAAGTGGGGAAACAGGTTCAGAAAAATTAGGTAACTTTCCTGAGGTCACACAGCGCCTAAGTGGCGGCATCAACACACGAATGGAGCCACACCTGGTTCTCAAGCCTCCCCACCCAGGCGGCCTCACAATAGAGCAGGCTAAAGGTCAGTGTCGCGGCTGTTAGCTCCGGACGGGCTTATTGCTGGGACAAGCAACCCTATATTTCAGTGGCAAACATGTTATTCCCCTAGTTAGTTTCATGGGCTTCACCGAACTGCAAAGGAGGGTGGGAAATGCGGCCCAGGGGGTGCCTGGGACATAGGACTTGGCTAACACACAGCAGTGTCTCAGGCAAATCTACCTCCAAATATTTCTCTTCTCACCAGAACTCATGTCCAAAGTCAATGTCTGATCGGGGTGCAAACCAGCCAGTCTCCACCAAATGCGTGAACAGAGAGGCCCCACTTCATGTTCCTGGTAGAGCAGGGCAAGACACGGTTCTCCGTGGGGAAATTTACAGAATAGATTTTCAGGCCCCTGTCCCTCATCTGTTCTTGCCCTCACTGCTGAGAAGTTGTGCTGGGCTGGAGGCTGGGCAGGGGTGAGGGGAGCCTCCACCTCGCCTTCCATCCTGAGTACTGTGCTCCTGAGGGCCGAGCAGGAGCCGCTCCCTTCACCACCCCCTGCCTCCGAGCTCCTTGCTCGACTTGGCCAGGCCACACGTGTGAGCCGCCCGGATCCCTGGGCGTTGGCACGGGGCTCACGGTGCCCGGCCTCCAGAGGGCCCGCCCTGCCAGCCGAAAGCACACACGGGGGCCAGCCCAGCGAGGCCTCCAGCAGCCCAGGCCGGGGTTCCGCGAGTTCTCTGCCGCTGCCTCCCCTGCCTTCGTCTTTCTGACCTGCCGAGTCAGCCTGTTTCATAGACAGCTCAACTCTAAGACATCAGGAATTTGCACTAATTCAATTAAGCAATTAGCCTACCAAGCGGTAGGAAATGCCTGGACTATACCTTCTGTTGAATGGAGCAGGGCTGTGCCCCAGCTTCTGCTGTCTTGTCTGCAAAAGGCCGTTAGGTGCTTGCCCGGGAGGCCGTGCTGCGCCCCCCCCCCCCAAGGTTGTATACCAGAAACGAGGACCCGTCTTGGAGGATTATCTGGCTCGTATATTTTATTGGGCATGCTGTACTCACAGCTGGGAGCCAAGCAACTGAGCTCGAGGGCTGGCTCAGTCACAGACTTTTTGTGACTTGGGACAAATCCTTTCTGGCTCTGGGTCTCTGTTTCCTCACCTGTAAACGGAAGTAAGTAATGCCTGGTCTGCCCACCTTGCAAGGTGGTCGTGGGATAAACTGAGGGGAAAGTCTAAGAAGTAGCCAACATCCTCAGACGGAAGCCTCGAGGCCACGATTGTCCGTGTGGTGGACTGCTGGCGGGCTGGCCCAATGTTTCCCATTGCCTTGCCCTGGCCATGTTCGGCTCTCAATGCCTACGAGACAGCATCCTCACTTCCTTAGCGTCTGGGGCAGTGCGGGGAGGCGAGGACACACGGTGTGCCATCAGCCACTGAACAGAGGGGAGCGCGCCAGGTGGGAGGTGGGAGGATCCGATGCAGGAAAATCTGCATCCAGTTTCCAAAGCAGGAAAATCTCCGGGAGCTTGCATCTGCTGTGAACCCGAGGCAGCCCGAGAGTCCTTGCTGGTCGTTATGAGCACGGAGGCTCCGCAGCCCCTGTCATAGGAACCTCACCGAATGTTTTCGATAGAGGCCAGGCCCTTCTTAGTTTTTAAGACGTTGCCAGGAAGCAGAGGTCTGTCGGAAATGCCCGGGGAGTCTGTGATTCTGGAAGAAGACAACCTCGAGCTCTCTGGGCCACTGCCTTTCCCACCTTCCCCCCACCTTCCTTGACAAAGGGGTCACGGTGGGATCTGAGGCACATTCTTGGAAAGTCGAAAATATTAAGCAGAATTTCTATTTTATTTTGTTTATTAATTTTTTTAAAGATTTTATTTATTTATTTGAGAGAGAGAGAGAAAGTATGAGAGGGGAGAAGGTCAGAGGGAGAAGCAGACTCCCCACGGAGCTGGCAGCCCGATATGGGACTCGATCCCGGGACTCCGGGATCATGACCTGAGCCGAAGGCAGTTGCTCAAGCAACTGAGCCTCCCAGGTGCCCTAAGCAGAATTTCTATTTTAAAGGGAGACACTTTCATAATGGATCTTTCAAAACCTTCAGTTTGTTACCTATTTAAGGAAATATTACCCCCCCACCCCCCCCACACACACACATACACAAAGACAGCTTGGGAAAGGAGGCTTCTCTCCAGTCCCCATACCCCTACCCCGGGTGGTTGGAATGTTCTCTGCAGCCGCACTGGTTTCTGGGAGGAGCATCCTGGCAAATGTCCCGGGCCAGCCTCCTCAGCCAGTCCTGCTCGCTGCTGGTTCTCTGGCCAGGCCAGCATCAGCCGCAGGGCGCCTGCTTGACACTCCGGGGAGGGCTGGACCCCCTGCAGGGACACTCCAGAGGACAATCACCTCCAGGTTGGGTTGACCTGGGACCCTGAGTCACATCTCCCGGCTTAGATCCCATACGATTGTCCTTTGCACCACCTGTTTTTTTGGGGATGGGTGAATGAAAGAGAGGAAGAAATAAGAAGGAATATTCCACAAGCTTACTTCATTAAGTCTTTCCCATCTCCATCACCAGACTCAACTTTGAAATTCCAGAAGGAAAAGAAGAAATGAAAAATGTCACGTTTCAGATCGTCCCCGGGGACTCATTCCAGAAGCTGGGTTTCGTCTTTTTTAAAAACAGAATCAATACCATCTTTCATGAAAACAGCCTTTCATTCTTCTTCAGCTTCAGCCCAGATCCACCCCTGTCGGCGCCGTGCAGAACCAGGGAGGGACGCCAACAAGCAGCCCTCCGCACGGGCATGGTGGGCGTGTCAGGGTGGAACCGGAGAGGGGGCTTTCTGGAGAAGTCGGTGGCATGTTCTGTTTTCTCCAGGAGGGGCTGCCACCATTAATAACTCCCTCCCAACCAGCTTCTAGGCCCTCAACCCCCCCAATAAGGCCAAACACCAAACACTGGAGGTCCCCATCTTCTTGAAGCATGCTGATTGTCAGATTCCAGAAGGGACCCTAGAGAGACATTTGGGTCTCCCTTTCAGCGCCCACTACAGGGGTGGATCAGTGGACAGCATAGGCAACGGCTCGTGATGTTGCTTAGTGCAATGTCTCAATGATTTGGGGGGGATGAGAAACTCGAATGTCAGTGCCCTGTGTACCATCTCTTTACAATCTAATAGACGGTGGAGTATAGTTAGAATGTGTGCATGTTTGGAGCACTTACCTCGGATTTGGAAAAATAAACACACTTAGGTTCATTTATTTCCCCTGCTACTTTTAGTAGTTTCACAGAATGAGAGGAATGTAGCTCCAAGAGGGATACTCCGTTCTACTCACCCAGGCGGTGAGTGCCCTCTACTTCGTTACGGAAGAGCTGTGGTTTGAGCTGTGTTTGAAGATGAAAAGACATGTTCCAGGAAGACAAGGAGGCTAGTGTTCTGTGCCAAGGAGCATAACGGCCAATAGGTTTGGTCTGCGTGGGGCCCAGCCATTAGTCCAACACAGCCGGGGCCAGGGGGCCTGTGGAATGGCAGGGGCAGCTGGAGAGGTAAAGCGCGGAGTCTTAGAAGCTACACTGGGAAGTCCAGACGTTATTCCGGTGTGCATGGGAGACCCTGAGATGATTTAAGGGAGAAATAAGCTTCCGAGATTGACAGTTTACAAGGAATCTTAAACCCTCCAGCTAGGAGCACGCCTACAATGGTCCCCTCTCTCCAAGGACTTCCAGTGCTTCTCAGATCATAATCTAGACTATGACCACCCAGATGGCAAATGACGACTTACTAGTCCCCTGGGGGAAGAGCTCCTGTCTGGCCTTTGTTCCTGGCAGCGCCTGGCACTATGCGCCATCTAAGCCGACGCCACAGAGAAGGGGCCCTGCCTGAACCCCCTTGTTGCCGCTGTCTTGGCCAAGAGGGTCCTTGGGGTGATCTCGCGTGTGTACAGGCCTCAGAGGAGGAGCTGTCCCCATTCTTGGCCCATTGAATCCGCTGAGTTTGGACTTGGCCAGGATAGAAAGTAAAGAGGAAGAGGATGAAGGAGAAAAACGGCTCTGAAACCTGGGGTGTGCAATGAGTTAGTGATGCCCTTCTTGCTCCAGCCTCTCCTTCCTGTACTCCTGAGACTGGAGCCTCCTGGAGGGGCTGCAGAGCCCCAGAAGAAAGCCCTCCCACTTCCAGAGCCGGAGATCCGCGTTAGCATTTAGCCCGCAAGACCACCCCGTCCGTCAGCCCGGAGGCTGGGGCTGGGGCCACTTCCTGTCTCCACGGCCCCAGCACAGTGCTGGCTGCAGAGGGGACGTCTGGTGAGAGTCTGTCAAGTGCTGGATGGAAACACGCTCCCTCTTCCTCAGCCTGGGCCCCGGGTCTCTGAGACCCCCTTAAACTACAGGGCACAGCTCTGCACACTGCCTGTGGTTGGAGGGCTCTGTCCCTGTGAGTCACCCCCTGGCCAAGAGCCACTGCTCATCCCTCTTCTGAGTCCCACACTCCCGCCATGATGTCCGCTCAATCCCCTTTGTTTTCCTACCTTCTTTCTGCTGCCAGAACCTTTCTGTGTTTTACCAGGAAGGAGATGCTCCTGTCCTTCCTGCTCCCTGCCTCCTCCACCAGCTTCCCTTTTTGGACGGTAACTTAGCTCCTCGATGAGATTCCTGGGGACCCGGGCAAGTCCCATCTCTGCCTCCATCCCTCGGGTGCAGTTCTGGAGGAGCCAGGACCTCAGGGCCTCCGCAGGCATTAGCAGCGCCCGGCTCCGCCAGGACCCGGAACCCATTCGCTTTCACCCCACTGGAGACCCAAGCCCAGGCCCACGTCTTTCTCCCCAGATTCTGTAACCAAGCTCAGGGTCGCCCTAAGTAGCATCTGCACTAATAAGAACAGCTTTGTGTGAAAGCCGGCGGGGACCTCCCGAGGCAGAGGGCAGGGGAAATCTGAGTGGCAGTGGCTTGAAAGATCAAAGTCAGATGTGTCTTTTTGGGGGGAAGGAGATCGGGTTTCAAAGCGTTCCGGGAAGGAGGGACCCTCCTGCCTTTGTTTGGCTGGTACCGGTTCTTTCATTCGTGGCCAGTGGGGTTCTGTTCTCCTTATAGAGGCTGCTTGCCCTGATGTGGAGGAAGCCTTGTTTCCTTTCCGTGAGGGAGTCCAACCCTGAATGGGGTACCCTTCCTACCCTCCAGGAAGAGGCAAGCCTGGATGACACAGCCTGTGGATAGAGCCCACCCTCTCACGGCTGGCCCTTGTGAATGGTCAGCCACGCCTCCCAGGGATGCTGTGACCTGCTGCTTCTTATCCAAGGTGAGGCCAAGGCTGTGTTCCGCTGTTGCCAGTGGAGTAACTCAAGGTCAAGTTCTGATCCTGATCTTGCTCCCTGGGGCCAATGGTTGGCTCTTCACTCGACTTTGGGATACCATTCACCTTCCCGCCATGGGGTGCACGGTCTCTGGGATAGAGGTCAATGAGACATCAATGAGGAAAAGCCAACAGAGCAAGGTTGGAACTATAGTGAAGGTCATCAGAAGGCAGGGTATGGCAAGAAGGGGGCCTTTGGTGTAAGATGGACCTGAGCTTCAGTTCCGGCTCTGCCCTCTAAGTAGCTGTGTGACCTTGGGCAGGTCCCTTCACTTCCTGAGTCACCATTGTCATCAATGCCATTTACTACCTACTGTATGCCAAGCAACTACTACCTCATGTAATTCTCATAACAACCCTATGAATAGATATCCCTATTTTATTTAAAAAAATTTTTTTTAAAAGATTTTATTTATTTAATTGACAGAGAGAGAGAGATCACAAGTAGGCAGAGAGGCAGGCAGAGGGAGAGGGGGAAGCGGGCTCCCTGCTGAGCAGAGAGCCCGACGCGGGGCTTGATTCCAGGACCCTGAGATCATGACCTGAGCTGAAGGCAGAGGCTTCAACCCACTGAGCCACACAGGCGCCCCTGAAAAAATTTTTTTTAAAAGATTTTATTTATTTAATTGACAGGGAGAGATCACAAGTAGGCAGAGAGGCAGGCAGAGGGAGAGGGGAAGCAGGCTCCCTGCTGAGCAGAGAGCCCGACGCGGGGCTTGATTCCAGGACCCTGAGATCATGACCTGAGCTGAAGGCAGAGGCTTCAACCCACTGAGCCACACAGGCGCCCCTGAAAAAATTTTTTTTAAAAGATTTTATTTATTTACTAGCTAGAGAGAGTACGTTTGAGAGAGAGAGAGAGAGTAAGAGCACAAGCCGGGGAGCGGCAGGCAGAGGGAGAAGCAAGCTCCCTGCTGAGTGGGGAGCCAGATGCAGGACTTGATCCCAGGGCCCTGGGATCACGACCTGAGCCGTAAGTAGCTGCTTAATAGACTGAGCCACCCAGGGGTCCAGATATGATTCCTATTTTAGAGATAAAGAAATAAGGTTCAGGGAGATTACCAAACTTGCCCAAGACCCGCTTAGCTAGTAAGTAGTGAAGACAGGATTTCCACCTGGCTCGGATTCCGGACCGTGTATAATAGGTTGAATGGCAGCCCCCAAGAAGATGGCTTAGCTCCCTAAGCCCCGGAACCCGTGACCGTGACCTTGCGTAGGAAAAGGGTCTTTGAGAGTGTAATTACGTCATGGCTTGAGAGGAGATGGTTGTGGGTTATCCGGGTGGGCTCTCAAGTCAAAGACAAGAGTCTTTAGAAGGGACAGGAGAGAAGATGCAGGGAAGAGAAGGCCACGTGAGGACGGAGGCCCGTTTGGAGTGACGTGGCCACACGCTGGGGAAGCCCCGGGGTCACCCGAAGCTGGAGCAGGTAAGCGCGGGTCCTCTCCTAGAGCCTTGGAGGGAGTGCAGCCCTCCCACATCTGATTTTGACTTCAGGCCTCGAGAACTTTGAGAGAATACGTTTCTGCTGTTTTAAGGCATTCGGTCTGTGGTCGTTCGTTACAGCAGCCCTAGGACATTCACACACTGTGCAATGTACGGAACTGCATTTTGTTGCTATAAAATGGCGTTAGAAAATCTACTTGCTGGAGCAATCAGCAGTGGAAGGGCTCATAAGGACTCTTGGATCTTCCCAGACAAGTTGCACCCATTTGACCCCAGCCCTAGGTAGCACATCCAAGTGGCCTTGAGCCACCTTATTTGGGAAGCTGCTCTCTGCAGGGACAGCGTGATTCCCACAGACGGAGGGCACCGAGCCCAGGCCAAGCGCTCTCTCCTTCTGGCAGCAACCCCGCGGCTGTGCTGCCCACGACTCAGGCTGTTTCTGGTGTGAGCCCCACTCTCACTGACCGAAGTGCAGGGGAGGGCTCAGCGACTGGCCGTCTGGTGCCCGTGGGTTATTAAGGAATCTGACCGAGTAACTTCCTTTGCTCAGGAACATCCTGTGGCTCCCACTGCCTCCAGAGTCAAGTCCAAACTCCTGAGTCTGGAATGCCAGGCACTTCGGCGTCTGGCCCCAGGCCACTGCTGGAGTCCTGGCCCCCGCAGATCCCAGCTGCTGATCCCCCCCATGCCGAGAGGCCTGGCTTTGTACCTGAGATGCCAGACTGCCTGTCTGCACCCCCCACCCCCATCTCTCAGGTGGCCTGAGCAGAGCTCTCTGTCCATGAAGCCAGAACAAGCTGCCTGGACCCGCCTTCCCCAGGGCTCCTCCTCTCCTCCTGTCTCACCTTGCAAATTTTTGAGCCCTCTCCGCTCTGCGTGATGCCCTCGGTCATTGCCAGGGTCAGCACCCCGCAATGAACCCAGAGACACAAGCCCCCACAGCCCCACCGTTGAGACAGACAGCTCCTAGCTACCTCTGACCAGAGTCACACAGCCCTTAGTTACTGTCAAAGAAATCTGTAAAACTCAGGAAATAACACAACGTTGCCTCCTGAAAAGTCCATGGGACATTGTCCTGCCTGGGAGGACAAACGCAATGTGCTATGTTTGCAAGGAAAAAAACCAACATACTAAGAGCTTACAGCTTGGGAGAGTCACAGGACTCTTCTGCCTTCCTTCTTCAGAGGCGACAGTGCTCATGCAATCAGCGGAGAAGGTTAAGCAGTTCCAGGCCCCAGGGCAGAATGACCTCCTCACCATGATCACACGGAAGCCAGGCAGGGAGATGTCAGAAGGGACAAGATGCTCACGAAAGGAAATAATACCGCTGCCCCCGTACTGAGCAGTCAGCGTGATCCAAAACCCTGAGACGCTTACCCTGAATTTTCGCCCCCGCTTCATGAAAGACCTAAATGTGAGACAGGAATCCATCCAAATCCCGGAGGAGAACACAGGCAGCAACCTCTGTGACCTCGGCCGTAGCAACTTCTTGCTGGACATGTCTCCAAAGGCAAGGGACAACAAAGGCAAAAGTGAACTACTGGGACTTCATCAGGATAAAAAGCTTTTTCAGCCATCAAAAATGAACTCTTGCCATTTGCAATGACATGGATAGAACTGGAGAGTGTTATGCTAAGTGTGAAATAAGTCAATCAGAGAAAGATAAACATATGATCTCACTCTTTTGTGGAATTTAAGAAATAAAATAGAAGATGGGGGGAAGAGAGGAAAAAAATAAAGCGAGATGAAATCAGAGAGGGAGACAAACCATAAGAAATTCCTTAAAAATAGGAAATAAATGGAGGGTTGCTGGAGGGGAGGGGGATGGGGAGATGGGGTCACTGGGGGATGGGCATTAAGGAGGGCACGGGGTGTGAGGATCACTGGGTGTTAGATAAGGCTGATGAATCACTGACCTCTACCTCTGAAACTAATAATATGTTACTTGAATTTAAGTAAAAACAATGGAAACCCCTGTTGGTAAGTCATCGGGGAGTGGGGAACTTTGAAGCATTGGCTCTCTGTTCTCCCTGGGGGCCCCACACCAGTAAACAGCCTTGCGTTCTTCACTGCAGAGGCCTGGTGTCAGTTATATTGTTGCCTTGTTGGCATCGGGGGAGGGGAGGGCTCATTCGGTTCCGGTGCAGAATTGCTCAATGCCTGCTGACATCACCCGAGTAAGTGGGTTTCAGGGATCCTCCCCCGATGGAGAATGAGGCCTCTCCATCTTGATGGTGTACTCTGTATTCTTGCCCTTGAACTCGATGTAGCCTCAGCTCACCAAATCCTGCTTTTCGGTTCACCCTTCGGGCAGGCGGGGTATCGGGCAGTTCCAGGGGCACCATCCACGGAGACCGTGATGCCAATGGGACCCTCTGGAGGTTTGCAGGTGGTGGCCCTTCTCCCAGGTGTCTTCTGCCTCCAGATGCTGGTCCTGGCTGAGCAGGGTCAGTCTGCTTTGCTTTCCCGGTGCTTTTATCTTGCCGAGCCCCTCTGGGCGCGGCCAGGGCTTCCTCCTGGGGCCGCAGAATCTCCGGGAGGTTGCATCGAGGCCCCTGCTGCGGGTCCTCAAGGGGACCCTTTATTCTCTGTCCTCTCTCATCACAGAATTAAGGTGGGTCTTGGACTAGGTTGCCCACCAGCTGCCTGCGTGTGGTGCCCTTGGCCTTAGTAAGGTGACACACAGTGTCCTACCTGGGGCACTCTTAGAGGAAGAGGGAGCTCTGCCGTGTTTTTATACTGGGACAACATCCCCGACACACCGGGTTCCAACCCAGTCCTACCTGACACCACAAAGCGAGATCTCCTGGCTTCTCAGCTGAGAGGGGTTACAGCCCAGGAGGGGACATTGGTGGACAGAAGGGAAAAGCAGGCCCAAAGCAGGGAGAACTCTCCAGGGAAGGATCCGGGGGTGCTGCTGTTTTTGCTTTCTGTGTCCTTCACTCTGCTCCCATCCAAAGCTGACTTCTGTGGGCAGGGCGGCCGAGGCCGGGAGCCTTCAGCCGGAGGTCAGGGGCCTGGGAGTTCGTTCTGAGCCCATGTAAGTGGAGCCAGCCACCTTCCTGGCCTGGGCCCCAGGCCCCCCTTTTATAAACTGGCCGTAATTCCCGCCACGCCTGCCTCCTGGGAGCCTTGAGAAGCCTCTGAGGGATGATGCGGCTGAGGGGTTTGTGTCCTGCACGGTGCGGTCGCTGGTCCTGGCCGCCGTCTGTGCCAGGGGATCTCCTGGACCGTCTGCTGTGGGACAGACACAGGGGCATGTCTGGGCTCCCAAGCCGCACACCAGATATTTCTGTTGCCGACCTAGCCCCGAGCACATCTCCTGGAGGGGAAAGGGTCTATGACATTCCTTCCTCAGAGCCTTCTGGATGCGGTGGAGTAATACAGCAACTGGGGTCTATCCAACAGCAAGAATGCCAGAAATGGAGAAACTTCTACGAGTGAGGAGGAAGCAGGCATGGAGACATGGGCTGGCAGTCAGGAGGGGCAGGAGGCACGGAGACCGGCTGTGTGTCACCAGGGTGGAGGCTTGTGGCAGCAAAGGCGGCAGGGGTTTCAGTGAAGGGGTCCGAGCTTCCACTCCTCCCCGGAGATGCGCTGGTTACCCGGGATCCCACGCCCTGTGTGTACATGGTGTGCACCTGGAGGCAGCAGGTAGCTAGCTCTTCTAGAAGGAGCCCGCCTCGTCCTGGGCGGGGACGTGGGCCTGAATGAGGGGCTGTCACAGGCTCCCAGAGGGACATTCAGAGGGACCAGAGCAGGAGAAGGGCTGGGGGTGGGCTGAAGTCAGCAACGCCCCTGTTCAATTTCCGATAATTTTAGCCACAGGGTTAGGAGGCCAGTGGTTCTTTATCTGAGACCATTGTCTTCAGTTTAAATGAGCTCGCAGGGGGGCTGGTGGTGGGACAGGAAAGCCAGCAGAGGTGGGAAGGGCTCAGGAGGTTGACAATGGCAGTCGGCTGACTCCTCCCGAGGAAGGAGCAACCCCAGATCTGGGGTGGGGAGGAGGGGGAGGCGCACGCACATCCCGAGCAGGCCCTGGAGGTCGCTTTCTGGTCTGGAAGAGGCCAGGGTGGATCACGGGAACGGAAATATGGGAAACACGGCCAGGGTGAGCAGAAAAGTGCAGCTGGAATCGATCGTTGGTTCGTCCCCCTGGGGACTTTCCACAGGACAAAACACACGTTCTCCATATAGAAGACAGGACTCAGGGGACCTTAGGACACGGCGAGCTTTGTTTCCGCGCTGCCCTGCAGCCTCTCTGTGTGACCTCGGGGGAGGCTGGGGTGCTGGCTGGACCCCTCCCTCCCCGGGCTGGCGTGGGTGCCGGGGCTGAGGGCTTGGCAGGAGAGAGGGCACGGGGGCACCATCTGTCAGGACGTTAGTCTGTTTGAATGAAGGTGTTCAGACCCATCAGACTTTGGGCGCCCTTATTAACCCTACTCCACGGTCAGTATCTCGGATCCAACCCACCCGGTAAGCACAGGGCTCCCGGAGGCTGCTGGGCGTCTCCTCTCAGAGGAAGCGTGGTGGGAGCCAGAGTCTGGAAGTCTCGGCAGGGCGCACCTGGAAACTGCGTCACCCAGCAGATCGGAACATGAGGCCCAGGGGGTATCCAAATACGCTGCTGGGGATGCCGGCCGCGGAGAGGCCCCCGGGAGCCCTACCCTGAGAGGACACAGAGGGGCCGAACTGGAGTGTGAATCTAGATCCGCCTGGCCTCGGCCTCCATTCTCTTTCCCCGGAGGAATATTATGGGAGACTCTTAGGGGCCAACCCCTGTTATGGAGGATCTTCCCACACTCTCAAAGCCGGGGCCAGGATGGTCATGTTATTTGTTCAAATGAAGCACCGGAGTTCTGGATCGATTCCATTTCATGAGAAAGCAGGACCTTGCAATGGATAAGGCCTGGTCTTCGGAGTCAGAAAAGCCCAACTTGGTCACCTGCTTGCTGTGTGACCTCGGGCCAGTCGCTTAACCTTTCTGAGGCTTGTTTTCCTCATTTGGTTAAAAATCAGTAATCATACCTACGATTCTCGAGGGAATCGCATGAGCTATGTTTATAAAATGATTGGAATAGATTCCAGCACACAGTAAATTTTCAAAAAAGCACTCGTTTTAATAATATCTTCTCCCCCCTCCACCCACCATGATCGGGGAAAGTACGGCTTGAGTGATAAGTGCATGCTTGTGTTCACAGCTCTCTCTACACATTGAAACCAGGTCAGAATCTTGTGGGTTTCTCCAGCCTTCCTTGCTAAAAGAGAACCATCTTGTGGGGTTGCTTTGAAAAACTACTGATGAATGTGCTCATAAAAACCTCTGCTAAGTGTCAAATCCTTAAAGACACCATTCAAGGAGAGGAGGCTCTCTGCCAGGATGCCCCCCCGCCCCCGTCCTGGGGACAGAGGAAATCAGAGAGAGATCTCAAACGCAAGTGTGTATGTTGTCCTTTACATCAAAACTTTACAGAAAAAGAACGGAGATGTTGCAGAAAACCGAGAATCCTGCTCATACCCCTGAGCACACCTAGGGAACAGGGTGAAGGGGCTTCGGGGCCCAAATTAAGGTCCCTGGGATTTTGGTGTGGCGTCTTTTAAACTGGGAGGCCTCCACACTCCCGGGGGAGGTGGCAGGTGGCCAGGGAAGTCACCCTCAGTAGGAAGAGCAGCCTGGGGCCTGTGTCTCCTGAGGACAAGGCTCCAGGCCCCAGGGGGTGCTCAGCAAACCACCCGCCCCCAACCAGGGGAGTCTGCTGGGATTGGCTCATGTAGCCCCACAAACCGAGCCCAGGCCAGTGTGCATCCTGATTTTTTAATTTCCCGTTGCTTTCTGTCCCCATTATCCCTGATAAAACAGTTAACATGCTGGAGCGCTGAGTCCCTGGCAGGCGAGCTTCAAGTACTTTACGGGAATAGCTTGCTCCAACCCAATTCTTCGACAGGCGCCGCGTCAGCCCCCTTTCTAGCTAAGAACACCGACCGAGGGTTGGACAAGCTTGTGGGTCACACGGGACAGGGACCTGGGCCAGCCCTCAGGCTGCCTCATGAGAGTGGACAGTCCTCCCTGCTGGGTGCTTCCTGCATCTCAGAGGCTGTTCTAAGGGATTAATCCACTGAATCCTCTTAACGACCCTGTGAAGAAGGTATTATCATCCTCATCTCCACTGTACCCACGTGGAAAGAGGCATGAAAGCGTCTAGAATTCACCGCTAGCCACACCGTCCGGAAGGGTCAGCTAGAACCGGTGTGTTTAACCACCGCACCCTGCTCCCCGGTTGGGGGGCTGCCTCTTCCCTGCTGCCCCCCACCCAGGATTCCACGGCGTTGAGCTCAGATTGGCTCGACCACCCTCTGCTGCGGGGCGTTCGGGTGGCCCACATAGCCCGTGCCTCCTGCCTCGTGGGGCTTCCTAGAATGGGGTCTGGAGACTTTCCTGATGGGGGCTGGCAGGAAGCTGCAAGGTGCCAGGATGCTGCGGAAGCACCTATTAGTAAAGAACAGTGTGCCCCTGTGAGCCTCTGAAGGTCCCCAGAGAGGAAGGGAGCTCCAGGATGGCCGAGGCCCCTCCTAGCTCTCCTGGGGTGGCCGAAGACAAGACCTGATCAGCATTTATGTTCCTGCCCCATCCTATAAAATGAGACCGATCGGCTCCTGAAGGCCGTGTGCACACCAGGCCCTGCAGCCCCCTAAGTGGGCCCCCTACTGGGTCCAGGATTCAGATTGTAGCTCTGGCTTTGCCTAGGGGACACCGGGGGCCGGGCGGGGTGAGCTGAGCTCAGACTTTTTCACAGTCACGTTCTTGCCTTGATCCCCTTGGCCCGAAGCGGAGGACTCATTCCCCCACCGGGGGTAATGCTTCCGAGGTCAAGATAAGATGGGAAGGACGCTGGGTTCTGTCCTGATTCTGCTAGGACGTCTCGGGGGCTTACTTCCTCCTCTATGCAATTTGAGGGTTGTGAAAACATATTCCTTACTATTTCCCAAAGTGTGTTCCATGGAGGAACCAGGGGTTCTGTAGAGTCAAATACATTGGAGGAAGGCTACCGGTTTTGGTCCACTCAGAGATCCACAAAGCATGTCAGCAGCACATGCTCTGAGAAATCCCCCTTTAAAGGCACCGATTTAGTCCCACTTAAACCAGCATCTCCCATATTTACTTGCCAATGGAACACTTTTTTAAACGTGACAACTATTAAGCCTTCTACCAAGGGTATGTACAGTAGTTCCCCTGGCATCAGGCCTGTGCTAGCTTCCTCTGCAGGCCTCAAGGTGAAGGACACAGCCCTGCCCTCCAGCAGTGTGAGGCCCAGCAGAGGCACGGGGCACCCACAACCTGGTCTAGGAGCCAGAAGGGAGTTCTAGAAAGGAGACTCAAACATTTCCATCCAGGCATCAAGGAAGGCTTCCTGGAGGAAGTGACCTGAGGGTCAGGTCTGGCAGGATTGGCTGGGGGCAGGGCTGGATGAAGACATGGGTGTCTTGGTTTGACAGTCTGAAGGTAGTGTAGGGGAAGGGAGGACTGTGCTCTTGACCCTGACTCTAACCTACAAACTCCACTGAGCAGATCAAAAGCCCTCCAATTAAATGGCTCTGCCTCTAATTCTAGAAAACAAATGAACAGCCATCTTCTGTGACTTGGTTCACTCTGCATAGCTCATTGGTATTCCTTCTATTCACGTGCAGGTTTATTCTTTAGAGGAGTCCTAATATACTTTTTCCCTGTCCCCTTTACATTTGAGGGATACTTCAGTGTTTCGTAAGAAATGGAACCCATCCTGCTTGTGAACCAAGCTCTGACAGAGGAAGGAGGTAAGGGACTGATGTTTCAGACATGCGGGACTTTTGTTCATTCATTCCCATATTTTTTTCAATCAACAAACAGTTACTGAGTGCCTACTCTATTCCAGGTGTGGTGCTAGGTGCTAGGGACCCAGAGTAGCATCAAACATGTCCTTTCCCTTAAAGAAACCCAGAATCGTAGGCTGCAGAAAGGCATCGCTCTTGTAATATAACTGTGAAGCTTCCATATGTCATAAATAGAACATTTGTGAGAAGCTTCTGTGTCTTAGTGTAAAAACAAGTCACCTGCTGTGTTAGGTGCAGGGCCTGAGAAGGGCACAAATATCCCAGGCATAGGGACAGCTCTTGGGAGAGGCGTGAAAAGGCAGTCCAGGCAGAGGGAACAGCTTGTGCAAAGGCACTGTGGCCCAAAGAACCGAATGTGGAGAGCTAGAGTTGGTGTAAGAAGCTAAAGAGGGTCCAGATCATGGAGTGCCTCTTAAGCCCAGTTACGGAGTCTGCACTTTGTCGTGAGGGCTATTACTAGGGAGGAGACTTGATAAAATCGTGTTTTTAGGACCATCTCTCTGGTCATGGGTGGAGTGTAGGGGCTGACAGGACAGTAGTTGAGAGATTGAAGGAACACTCCTACCTAGCGAGGGCCCCGCACAGCAGGAGACCATTGTGCTCCCAAGGGGCAGGCCAGACCTGGGGTTCGGCACCAACAACAGACACAGGAGCTCTCAGGACATCTCCGTGGCCCATGTTCCCTCTAGAAAGCAGACAGGTTCTGCTCCAGGATAATCCTTTCATAGGATCCAGGCAATTAATTATTTCTTATCTCACCAAGTAAGGGGCCCATGTGGAAATCACTCCCATCCTTCTGTTCAAATTTTATGTTGCTGTTTATTCTGAACAGGAAAAGAGCAGAAAATAGAAGTGTTTTCAGATGAAGGCCAATGAGAGGGTTTTTTCCTTTTATTTCTGAGTGGTGGGAAGAGGGAGAAAGTGGGGGGAGGGGCCTTTTCTCTGGGGCTGTTCGGTGGGTTCAGATACACCCCAGGGGCTATGCTTGGGTCCTGTCCCCACCGCCCCCCCCCCCACGGCACCCACCTGAGGGGGACCATACAAGCTGAGCCTGGAATCTGCCTACCCCCCACCCGAGAGTCTTCTCAGGGTTATTTCCTTTGTGGAGAGCGCAGAGCACGAGCCCTCGTTGATGGAACCTGAAGCTGTTCAGGCCTGCAGAGTCCCCGAGGGACGAGAACGAGGGAAGGGAGTAGGGTACAGACCCGCCAGGCTGGTTGCCTGGTGTCGTGCAGTGAGCACTGGACTAGGAGCAGGGGCCCCAGGCTCTGGCCTCTGCACGGCCCCCTGGGTGATGCTGATGGATTACGCTCTTTCTGCCTTCAGTTTCTCCCTCTGTAGGATAGGTCTTCTGCCTCCAACAAATGCCCTGGAAAAAGTGTACTATGTACTACAGCTCCCCAGTTCTCACACACCCACAGAAAGCACATAACAACATCCTCCAAGAGCAGACGGGCTGGGCGTCCAGGGTGGCTACTGCGAGGGAGGTGCGGTAGGGGGAGGGGCTGGGGTTGTCTGTGTGCCGTGGTTTTGCTGCGATTCACACCTCCTTGCAGGTCCTGCAGGGAAATGGCCCATCGTGGACTCTAGCATCATCAGAGCTCCGAGAAGGGTCCCCGGAGCCTTGGAAGCTGGGATGGGGGTTGACAGGCCCTGGAGGGTAGGAGGTGGGGGCCAGTCAGGACTGCCTGGCCCCGGGGGCAGGAAGGAGACTCTGCTGTGTCCGGCTGTGGGTCCCTGGGCTCAGCGATCTCTCTGCACTCCTGTTCCTTCTTCTGGACACTGGGGATAGCGTCGCTGCCCCATGTGACTGGGGGAGCACAAGTGAGAGGGCAGAGAGGTCATTCAGCAGCGGTCACTGCCACATCCCTGGTGCCTAGCTGGCCTCTGCTGAGTGTCTGTCGAATGAATCGTGCAAGTGAAGTGCATAGTACAGTGAGTGGCAGGGAAGCAAAAGCCAGCATAGGGGCTGTGCCCGCTCACTGCCTCCAACGCCCTCGGTGATGCTTACTGGTCCGGACGTTTGCACACTCAGGGGTCCATGCTCCCCCCAGCCCTGTGGCCCTTTCCATTCAAACTTCATCGGTGAGGGATGTCTGCGCCTAGGTTGCCATGCCCTGTTCTCGGCGGCCTGCCGGAAGCCTCCATCGTTTGCCTCACCGGGCCTGGAGGCGTGCTGTGAAGGTTACCACCCCAAAGGAAGCAGGGGTCCCTGGGCCTCCACCAGGGTCAGCCACCTCTGCCCTGCCCTACCTTGTCTGGTCCTCCTGCCCAGCTCCCCTCAATGCCAGCCTGGCCTCGTCCGCCACTCCCCGACCTGCTGCATGCTGGGCTACGGGCTGCCCCTTCCGGCTTGGGACGCACCTCCTCCTTTCACGGTCACGCCATCCCACCCCAAAGCCCAGCTGTTGTTCGAGGATCGTCCCAGACCATCCTAGCCTCCGGCTGGCTGCTCTGGGATTTGTGTGGTGCTCGGATTTCTGCCACCCACTGCAAACTGACTGCTTTCGGAAGAGTGCTTAGCCTGCGCGGCCCACGGCACTCTGGGCGGGGGAGGTGAGCCCTCTCCAGGGACCAGTAAGGCCCAAACCCTCCCCTGGAACCTCTTGTGCTGCCACGCCCCCCAGGGGTCTGTACCCTGCCTGAGGTCTGGGAGGCTAGAGGGCCCTGGTTCTCCCTAGAACCCTTGCCCAGCCCCCTCCTGCCCTCCATTCACTCTCCTGGTCCCCTAGGAAACACGGAGGGCCCCGGGCCCCTAAGATACAGCCACGCATTCCTTCGTAGCACTTGTTCAACAGAAGCTTGCTACCGCTGAGTAAGGCAGGGATGGCCTGCAGGTTGTTGAGAGGAGGTCGGCCCTGGTCCAGGGCTCTTAGCCTTGGGTGGGGTCAGGACAGGGTAGAGTCCGTCTGGGAAGCCAGTCCCCTTGCCCAGGGTATGGCCTGTCCTGGCTGTGCTTCCCCCTGCGCCACTCTGCAGCTGGTTCTCCTATTGAGCGCCCCTGCCAGGGCCAAGGCGTGAGCTTGATGAGGCCACGAACCGAGCTGAAGGAGGCTGTGACCAGAGCACCACATATCCTGAGTACCTACTGTGTGTGGGGGGGGGGGGCGAGGGGGAGGTAGCTGGAGCTGCGGTGGGGCCACAGAGGGAGCCCTGGGGAATGAGGTGGGGGTGGTGATTCCGATGTGGGCATTGGGAAGCCCTCGTGGAGGAGCTGACCTTGAACTCTGCATTGACTTTCAACCAGCAAAGGTGAGAAAGGGCTTTCCAGGTGCAGGGAACAGCATTCGTGAGGGCCAGAGGTCAGGAGGGATGGCCATCTTGGGGTGTGTGAATAATCTGGGCTTTCTCAGAGGGTGAGGGCACTGGGAGACTGGGCGACCGATGGCCCTGCCTTCTGGGCCTCAGATGCCGCCCAAGACACAGGACTTGCAGTGCTAAAACCAGCTCTGGGCGAGCGGGGATGAGTTGGTCACCGTGCTGGGAAAGTGAAATTGGTTCTGATAGAGACAGGCTTCGATAGACTAGTAAGATGTTTGGGGTTCTGTTCTCTAAGCCATGAGGAGTTACAAGGCTTTTTCTTTGAAGAGGAGAGGGAGAAAGTATCTTCTACAACCAAGCCCACTGATCCCCACGCTGATAGGAATGTTTATCTCCATCTTGCAAAGGAGGAAGCTGAGTGTCAGAGGAGTTAGGGCACTGGCCCCAGATGACGCAGCAAATAAGCAGTTGCTGATTCCAAATCTTGCGCTCTGACCCAGAGTCACCATCTCCGGGTGAGGGTCCGGCAGGCGGGGACTGGGTATTGTGGCCTGAAAGCCGAGGCTGCCTGGGAGCTCTCTGAAGACAGGAACTTGAGGCTCCTGTCAGGAGACAGGCCTGCACGGAGCCCTGGTGCCCCTGGCTGTGGCCCAGACCCCGCCAGCAAGCAGCCCCAGGGCCACTCGGCCTTCCTGGCTCTGTGTCCCTGTCGGCCATCCTGTGGGCTGGCCAGGGGAGGCTCCAGGGAGGAACGCCCCATGACTGAGAGGGGCTGTGAGGGGCTTACCACCCAGGGGCCAGATGGAGACCTGGACGGGGAAAGGCTCCCCCCTTGCCGAGCACATCCTCTGCGCTAGGGATCAACTCGCCCCCAACCAAGTCCCGGCTGCTGGAGACACGGCGGCCACTCCTCCCTGACAGCCAGGCCGAGGAGTGCTCACGGCCTAACCCAAGGAGCCCGCACCTAGAACCAGACACTGGTGGAGCAGGGAGAAGCAGGCAACGGGAGGAGGGCCAGGCGGACGGGGGAGCCAGGGCCTGACGGCCCAGCGGCAGGGGTGGTGGGCAGCAAGCTTGTCGGGTGGGAGAGCACAAGCGTCGGGACAGGTGGCTTGAGCCCGATGACAGGAGTCTGGCAAGGGGCAGCTGGGTCCCGAGCACCACGGCTAGGGCAGGAGGCCAGGCACACTGATGATCTAGGTGCGATATAAGGTGGCAGAGGGTGGCCCGGGGGCCCTGGGTCCTGGCACACATCTGGCTCTGAGGTCGTCCTGGGCTCAACACGCCCCTGGCCCTGGAGTTACACCAGGGAGCCCGCCCGCTGAGAAGTGCATCCCAAAGTCAGGGCCATAGGGGTGATGCCTCCCCCTGCATAGCTGATGAGGCTGCTGGGCGACGGAAACTTTGCATGGGGCGCCTGGCCGGGAGAGCCCTGCATTGGTCCCCGGAAGAGAACCATGAGTGCAGGCAGCTCTGGCCTCAGCCAGAGGGCTCTTGGTGGACCGGTGGAAGGAGGCAGCTCAGGCTTTGTTAGCGAGCATAAGCAGGATTGTTTCCAGAGGAGAAGAGGGGCAGGGATGGGTGTCCGCCATGGGCATCATGAGAAGACAACCCCCACAGGCCTTTTTGTGCAGTTCTGGGGTCTAGAAGGACTGATTCTGGTCAGAAGCAACAAGGCCTCTTTCCTGGGCATGAGGCTGGGTTGGGGGGCCCCTCAGAACCTCTTAAGGGGTAGCTGGGAGAGGGGAATGGGGGGCTAATGCTTCATGGTTGCAAAGTTCTGTCAGGGTGATGAACGTGTTTTGGACATTGCACACTATTGTGAATGTAATTACCACCACTGAACCGAACACTTACAGCCCAAATGCCACATTTTATGTTGAATGTGTATATATTTTACCCCAATTTAAAAAAAGTAAAAAAAATGGGGCGCCTGGGTGGCTCAGTGGGTTCAAGCCTCTGCCTTCGGCTCAGGTCATGATCTCAGGGTCCTGGGATCGAGCCCCGCATCGGGCTCTATGCTCAGCAGGGAGCCTGCTTCCCCCTCTCCCATTGCCTGCCTCTCTGCCTACTTGTGATCTCGCTCTCTCTGTCAAATAAATAAATAAAAAATCTTTAAGAAAAAAGAAAAATTAAAAAAAAGTAAAAAAAATTGTCAAGGTCCTGGAAAATAAGGAAAGACCGTCGGAGACGGAAGAGACCGAGGAAGCGTGACAAGCAAAGGCAAGGCGGTAACCTGGACCAGATCCTGGGAAAGAGAAAAGGACCATTCAGGTTTATTAAGGAAAATTGATGAAATTTGATGAGTTTATAGCTTTGTTAATAATACCGTCCCAGTGTTAATTCCTGAGTTGTGACAAATGTTCCACAGTTATGTAAGATGTTAACATTAGAGGAAGTTGGGTGATGGTGTACGGGAACTCTCTGTACTCTCTTTGCAACTTGTGGGTAAATCTAAAATTATTCCAAAATAAAAAATTCAAAAAAAATTTCAAAACAAAAGCCGGACCTGGAGCCCCAAGGAGAGCTGGGGCCTGGTGTGCACCGGGCCGCGGGGCTGTGCCTGGGAGAGGCCACGGCACTGAAGCCAGCTCTGAGCCGGCTGGAAGGGTGGAGCACCAACACTGTGGAGGTGGCCCAGAGAAAGACAGACAGACGCAGGCAAGAGGTAGGGGCGCTCCCAGGGCCTGAGCCCCGGCAGCGGCTTGTCCGTGTGCTTTGCTGGTTTTCTGGTGTTCCCTGCTCTTCCACGGGGGCCTTTGTGTCTTCGCTGGGCGAGAGAGCAGGGCCTTTCCCAGCCGGCATTGGTGGTGGTGGGGAGTCCTCGGGAACCCGTGTGGATGCGGAGTTGGGTGGGTCCAGCAGGCCATCGAGGTCTGGTCACCGCCCCCCCCTCCAGCCACAGGCTGAAGACGAAGGGCTGGGGCCCCACTCTGATACTGCCCTGGCTCCATCCAGACCCCACACCAGGGGCTCCTCCCGAAGGCAGCTCTGCTCGCGCCATCTCGGCAGCTTAGAGAATGAATTCCAGCTCCGTCATCCAGCACCTGGGTCTTTTTCAGTTGCCTCCAGCCTCCTTTACCCAGCTGGCTTCTTCCTCTGCAACCACAGCTGACCCCATATGCCGGCCCCGCCCCCTGAAGTGCCAGCCTCAGGCCCTTTGCTTACACCTTGCTGTTATTGTCATCCCTGATATTCAAATTCAGTTTTTCAAGGTCTGCATGAAACTCCATCCCCCTGATCTCTCACAGCATTTGCTACCGGCCTGTCCAGACTCACTGATTTGTTTCCACGGAGCTGTGGGACTGCCTTTCTGTCTCCCCAGGAGCCCAGCCCAGGGCTGGCACCGGGAGATCTGGGGAAGGAGTGAAGGAGGCCAAGGCATTTGTGGGGCTCTGTCTGAGAATGCTCTCGGGCCTGGGCTCAGCCGAGTCACGAGGGCATCAGAGTGCTCTGCCTCCTAGGGAGCCTGGGAGGCAGAGTCAGTGGAACCTCGGACTCTCGATCTCGGGGTTGTAAGCTTGAGCTCCAGACTGGGTGTAGGGATCACTTAAAGATAAAATCCTAAAAGGAATTTAAAAAAACATAGGCGTGCTCTGCCCTCCTGCCCAGGTATCCGGCAGCACCCTGCCTGCCTCAGCGGGTCACGGAAGGCCTGAAATGCCTCCCAGGACATGGCCCCAGGCCCCAAGTGGGCAGAGAAGAGCCACTGCCCTGGGCTGGGGGCTCTAACTTTTCCAGCGGCCTCGCCCAGTGCGTCCTCTCAGTCCTGAGCAGGGCGATGGAAGGCTGCCCTCCAGTCTGGAGCTCCCCAGGCTGCAGGGAGCCTCGGGGCATGGGACCAGCCCGCTGTGTAGGCC
This sequence comes from Nasua narica, assembly GCA_028533885.1. Classification (NCBI taxonomy): domain Eukaryota; kingdom Metazoa; phylum Chordata; class Mammalia; order Carnivora; family Procyonidae; genus Nasua; species Nasua narica. The sequence continues at coordinate 13,347,472 of CM052811.1, forward strand.
TGCCTTTTCCGGAGTCAGGCCTGGGGAGGGGGATCCCGCAGGGTCCTAGCAGGGCCGAAAGTGACCCAGGCCTCCTCAGAACACCTCTCCTCACCCAGCCCCCACCCTGCATAATGTGGCTTCCTTGGTCCTTGGAGGGACCACAGACATCCTGGAAGAGGCCCTGGATGCTGTCCCCTCCCATCCTGCCATCCTCCCAGCCTATTTCGGTCTCCCCACACCTTCTGCCCCATCAGCAGACGCTCCCGGGAGCCCCCAGAGAGCCTGGGTGGTCTTCATGTCCTCTGGCCCCCACCACGACGGGCACTGGGCTCGGGGCTCTGCCCCAAAGGGAGGGCAGCGCCAGGCATAGACGAGTGAACCGCATGTGGGAGGCCCCCCTGGAGTCCAGGGCAGCCCAGGACACTGCTGCTCATCCCTGAACCTCACCCCTGAAAGGCCAGTCCCGCAGCACAAAGCCCCAGGCCAGGCCCAGAGTGGCCTTGCTGCTCTGGTACAGCCTCTACTCTGAGCTCCGCTGCCCCAGCCCAGAGAAGGGGGTGAGTCCAGAATGTTCTGTGATTAAGGCTGTGGGTGTCAGCTGTGACTGTACAAAAAAACCAGAGCGTTTCCAGTAATACCCTGAGTGATCTAGAAAGCAGTGACCACGCCCACCACAGTTATTCTTAGAAATCCCAGAAAGCTCTTGACGAGCTCACTCTTGGAAACTGGACTCCGGCAGAAGGCAAGGGGTCTGTGGGAGACAACCCCCTGGGTCCCTGCCCTGAGCGAGAGCAGTCTGCGGCCCGAGGGAGCGGTGGGGGGCGGGGCTCGCAGGGTCCACGGCCGCGGGCTGGCGGGGAGCATTGCAGTGACCTGGGGCATCCTCCCCCCCCTCAGCTGCCCTTCTGGCTCCAGTCCTTTGCTGATGAGTACACCTGTGTCGTAGGTCCTACTCCCTTCTCAACTCCATCCAGCGTTCCCCCTGGGGCTCTCTGGAGGCTAAGGGGGTCACGGTTTAAGGTCCCTAACCTGTAATGCCTGGTCTTTGGCTCTGGGGAAGTGCGGATCAGACTACAGTGTATTCCTTGCTTATTCCTTTGGCAAGTGCTTGTTGGGGAGGGTGGCCTGGGGCAGACACTCAGATGCTGTCTGTGGCCCCCTTGGGAACTCAAGGTGGCAAAGTCAAGGGCACGAATAACTCCGAAACAAGCATGACAGGGCCAGAGAAGGCACCAAAAGGTTACATGGTGAGGAAGGAGAGGTTTGGCACAGCTGTGTGGACTGGGCAGGCTTCCTGGAGGAAGGGGCATTTGACTGAGACCTGAAAGAATGACTTTTTTTTTTTTATCTTGAGTTTTGGATGGGGAGCGAGGCCAGGGGAGGCCCCTGACATCACAGGAGAGGCGAAGCGGGATGAAACCAGCACTGTGTGAAGCACACTGGGTCCAACAGTGAAGACAGCCTGCAGCCCGGACCCTGGAGAGCCCCGCGCCGAAGCCCCTCTCCACAGGGAAGGGAGGCCGAGGCCTGCGCCCGGTCATGCGGGGCACCAGAGGGCCTCGCCGTGGGGCTCCATTCTCACATCGCTCCCGTCCCCTTCTGACAAGAGAACCCTCCCTGTGTCATGGCCGGAGGCAACCTGGAGCCAAGATGTCCCTCAGGAGGAACAATCTACATTCAGTAAAGGGACATCTGTTTATACTTCTCCTCAGACTTAGTTGCTCCCTCAAGGCCCTCTGGCATCGAAGTGGCCCAGGGCCTGGCCTCTGGTGAGGAATGGCGTCGGAGAGCACAGAAGCCTTTGCTGTCCCTGAGAACCGAGCCCAGACTTTTGCTTCAATCCTCAAGTAGCTACCGAAGAGCAAACGGGGGGCCCGGGGCCTGACCCCCAGCTGCAGGGGAGCAGCTCAGGGGAGGATGCCGAGAGGGCAGGACCGGGCCAGGGGGGCTCTGGCAGGGTAAGTCTTGCTTCCACAGGATGACAGCGTGCTGTGTCAGGGTGGGCTCTGCCGGCCACCAGTGGGGTGGGGACTACCGGGAACCTGGAGCCTAGGGAATTTGACAGTGACCGTTCCTTCCATGGACAGTGATGGGGCTCTGGAGCCCCGACTCTCACTCCCCTGTGGGTGTGAGGAAGCCGAGGCCAGGGAGAGTGGCGGGGACCAGGAGTGGGGTTAGGGAGCCTGGGGCCTGACCTGAGAAGAGTCTGGAAAACCTCTGAGCTGGGTTCGTGGTGGAGGAGGGGAAGGAAAGGGTGTGTGTGGGGGGGGTGCTGTAAAAGGGCATCGGGAGGGATCCTTGTGGGGACAGAACCTTCTGGATCTTGGGTGCGTCCTCAGTATTCCAATGTCCCCGTGTGGCATGGCACTAGGGGTCTGCAAAATGTCACCATGGGGAGAGACGGGTAAAGAAGGATATAGGAGCTCGACGTATTATTTCTTATAACTGCACGTGAATCTACAATGACCTGAGAATAGAAAGTGTAATTAGAAAAAATGGAAGGAAGGAGAAAACTTCAGAGCTGGATGCGCACAGAAGTCTGAGGGGAAGAGGAGCCCGTCAGGAGCGGACGGCTGAGCGGGGTGAACCGTGGGCCCGGGGCGCTCGGCTGGGCCGGCTCTGCGAGCACAGGGACTTCTGGGCCCACCACGGGGAGTGTCAAAGGACAGGGAGCAGAGCTGAGAGGGAGCCCGGGGGAGGGTGCTGCAGGGGGAAGGGTGGGAAGCCACCGCAGACCCCCGATGACTGGCGAGGAGGGGCATGGGGCAGTTGGCGGGGACCAGCCAGTGTCATCGCAGTCCGCTGTCCGGAAGGGAGTTGCCAGCCAACTGAGGACCGGAGGACAGGAGGGCTCTGGGGTATCTCTAAACCGACAGCTATTTACATTTCCACATGGGCTGCCGGAGGGCAGGGCTTGGCGGCAGGAAGTGCTCTCCAAGGGGGTCTGAAGAGCCATTGGGCTGTGCGGTCTGCAGCTGGGCCAGAGGCACGCGGACTTCTGGTGTCTGCACTTGAACCCCGCCGAGCGGCCACGAGGTAGCAGGCAGACGTCCCTTCCTCAGCATGGGGCTGGTGACATGGAAAGTGGAAAGATGACTTTAGCAGCAGATGAGATTGTGTCTGGTGAAGGGAGTGACAGGGGCTGGAGCTCTGTTCAATGGCACGAGGTCTGTGGTTTGCAAATGCCTCTTCCTAAATGCCCTAGACAGAGCCCGATCACTGGGGCTCCCTTCTGCTCACTAAGTCAGCATCTCTGAGGCTCCTCATGTGCCTGAGAAACCCTCCCACCCTCTCAGACCTTGACCCTGTTCCCTTTGATCCCCCCCGCCCTGCCCCTGCTATACCTAACACTCCGAGTCCCAGCCCAGGCAGGGAAGCCAACAGTATCGGAGGGTTCCTGCCTCTGACGCTGATGCAGGGGGAGGAGCCCCTGTCCACTGGGCAGGGAGACTGACAGAGCCCAGAGCCCGCCCCCCATTCGGAAAGCAGGCCCACAAAACTGCCATCAGCCCTGCCGGGACTTGCCTGGTGCCTGATGCTCAGGCGGGGCTGGGAGACAAGGCAGACGGGAGGTGGGAGGGGAAGGACCCACATGCTGCCTCGAGCTGCTCCTGGCCATGCTGGTGTGATGAGAACTCATCTCACAAACCCAGAGAGAATTAGACAGCGGGTGGGGGGGCCCAGCCCATCTGGGCTGCGGGCTCGTGGGAATGTTGACCTGGGGAGGTTCTTCTTGAAGGAGGAGATTTGACCCAAGCGTTCCACAGGTTGGGGATGTAGGCAGATCAGGGAAATCTACCACAGAGGAAGGAAAGGAAGGGCAAATGGGCTGGGGTGAGCACCTGGTGTGTTGCATGGGCTAAGCCTAGAAGTTTCCATTTAACTTCCTGACTATCTTCTGTGCTGCCCCATCACTCAGGAGGTGGCATTCCCACCAATTCAGAGGACGGAAGCAAGGCCGGCGAAAATAAAGGACCACCCAGGGGCTTCTCAGCTGTACGGTACCCAGGCCATTTCGTATTGGCTGGAAAGCAGAGAGCTCCTTGGCGTAGACGCAGAATGGCAGCTGGGATGAAGGCTGCAGTTCGACTATGGGAAGCCCCTGAGATCAGACCGGGGGGACCCCCACTGGGGTGGTGGCTAAAGGCTCCATAGTTCCCATGGGACTGAAAGGCCCGCCCCCTCCAGCAGCTCTCCCTTTGCCACTGGCTCTGGCCTTGTTTCTGGAGAGAACTTGCTGGGTCAGCCGGTACAGGGCCCCCCGGCACAGGCTGGGGCTCCCCTCTGGGTTCCAGCACCTCTTAACTGGCTGGCCTTGAGCAGATCCTGTAAGCTCTCTGATCCTCAGCAGCGGAATCTAATAATACACCATCAGCTGCTGCAAGGATCGGAGGTACTGCAGGCAAAGTGCTGGGTATATGGTCACACGCGGCGATGGGGAGCTATGAATATTATGTCAGCTGCTGGTTGGGTCCCTCTTCAATCACCTGATCACCTCCACGGGGATGGTTCCGACCCTCCCTAACGCTGCTCGATGGAGGCGAATCTCTCAAGGATTCGCGACAGGGCCCCGTGGTCTGGGATATGCCCTGAACATAAGGAAATCAGGCGGCATCCCTAATCCTGCATCTCACACATTTTACACAGCATCTGAGAGGAGCTGCCGACGTCGACAGCTGGTCCCGCGGCGTTCCCTCTCGGAGGAGCTATTAGCTGTGTCACGCATCCATTTGTAATGAAATGGAAGTGTTTTGATTTCTCTAGGAAGCCGGATTTTCTCCCAAATCCTTGCTGCTTTCATCCTTGGACATGAAACAGCCTATTCTAATCTCATATGAAGGGGCAGCGGTTATACGGCGCCCATGAAATCCGATCACCAGCTCAGCTCCCGGGCGGCAGCTTTGATCGCTGGGAGGGAGCAAGGCGTGCCCAGCTCGCCGCTAATAGCCCCATGCATTATTGAAGAGCCGCGTTTCAGCGGCAGACACGTTGAGGGAGAGACCCAGATTGCAGGCCCTCGCTCCACGGTAATGGAGCTTTGTAATCTGGCGGAGCCACTAAAAATAGGCACCTGACAGAGCTGTCTGTGCGGCTCACCCCACCCTTGCCACAGGCTAGCTGGGGGCAGCTGACACGGAACATGCAAATAAGGTGAAACCACCACTTTCCAATTCTCTTAATTGCTGGTCCTCTGATCCAAATGTCTGAGGAATGAACAGCTGCCCGGGGAATATCCTTAGGAAATGCGCCTCAGATGCCTCAGCTGACGACAGGCCACGCTGTGGCCTGCGTTCTCTTACCCTCTGTGCGGGACACATCAGATGCCCAGGCTTGGAGATCGGGGGCAAGGCGAAGGTCGGGAAGTAATCGTCCCTGAGAATTTGCTGGAAATGCTAAGGAGGGTAGGCAGGCTCCCTCTACCCATCCTCACTGTTTGGAGTGGATAAACCTAGTCAACCCCTCTTTCATTCATTCAAAACCTATTATTTCAGGGGCCCCTGGGTGGCTTGGTCATTAAGCATCTGCCTTCAGCTCAGGTCATGATCCCAGGGTCCTGGGATCGAGCCCGCATCGGGCTCCCTGCTCAGCGGGGAGCCTGCTTCTCCCTCTCCCGCTCCCCCTGCTTGTGTTCCGTCTCTCACTCTCTGTCAAATAAAATATTTAAAAAATAAATTAAAAACCTATTATTTCAATATCTGCAATATGCCAAGCACTGAAGCTGTAACAGGAGCAAGGACAGATGGGATTCTCAGCTGTGGTAGATAGCCCTTCAAGATGGCCCCCAGTGACTCCTGTATTCACATACTCCCACAGCCCCCTCCTGCACTGATTAGAGCAGACTTGTGTCATCAGTAGAATATTGTGGAAATGATGGGGTGGGAGGTCTACAGCAATATCATAAGAGACACTGTGACTTCTGCCTTATTCTCTTCGATCACTTGTTCTCTGAAAGAAGACAGCTGCCATGTTGTGGAGAGGCCCAGCAGCCATGTTGGAAGTGGACCTTCTAGCCCCAGTCAAGCCCTGAGAGGACGGCAGGCCTGACACCTTGACTGGGACCTCATGAGAGATCGTGACTCAGAATCACCCAGCGAAGTTGCCCTCAGATTCCCGACCAACAGAAACTGTGAGATAATAAACGCTTGCTATTGTCAGCTGCTACGTTTTGGGGAAATCTGTGGTGTAACAATAGATAGCGAATACACTGGCCTTCAGAGACTATCACAGTCAGGTTGAGAACTAGATATGGATTAATTATACCAAGAGCTATAAAATGGCAGCCGTGAAAGTTGGTATAAATGCCTCCATTAGGGGGCACAGACCTAGTCGGAGAGGTCCGAGGAGGCTTCTGGAAGGGAGTGATGGCTGCTCTGAGGCTGAGAAGTCAGTACCGATAAAGCAGGTGAAGAAGGTGGGGAAGAGCACTCCAGGGGGAGCAGCAGCTTGAGTCAAGGCCTTGGGCTGGGAGGGAGTCAGAAGCACAGCGATCAGGGAGGCCAAGGGACTGAAGGGCAGTGAGGGAGAGAGGCACACAGGTGGGCCTGGAAAGGCAGAAGGGGCCTTCTGCCGCTGGAGAATTTGCTGCTTAGCCTAACACTCAGGCCCGCGGCCTCAGAGCTGACCATTAGGGCACTGGCCTGGCATTCGAAACACCCTGCGCCGTCCCAAAGTCGGAGCTCCTCAGCCGATAGCAGTTTTCTGAGCCACGCAATAGCGAATAATTAGAGCTCCAACTCCCTTAACAGCCAGTATCTTTCCGACTTGCTGGATCTTCGCACACTTGTGCCGTTAGAAGCCGAGAAAACTCCTACCCTACAAAGAAATGCATTGTATGGTTTTTCGGGCTAAGTAGCAGACACCCTTGGTCCAGAGGGATCGTTACTGAGGCCTCGCCCTTTGTGAGTGTAATTTAACAGTCACACTCCAGGTTAAGCTCCTAACCCAATCAATTGCAAGCTCTGATTGGTTGAAACAATTATGCATTGGAGTCAATATCTTTTCATAAATTGCTCAGAAGAATCGTATTCTAAATCCCATCTAATCACCGCCTCTATGTTGGAACCCCCAATAAAACCGCAGTGGCTCTGGATCTGGACACTCTTTCTCATTGTTCATGAAACCTACCCTCTAGGGTCACCCCCGACCCCGACGAGAGCATGAAATTGTCATTGGCATATGGATGGGCCATCTGCGGTCTAAACAGGAGAGCCCCCACACAGAGAAGGCCCGGACTCCTTTCCCTGACAATTAAGATCATTTACGCTCTCCCCTCCAGCCCTGCCTAACCAAGTCCACTCATGCCGACAGATGAAGGTCAAGCCTGTCTGCTCCAGGGAGCCTGCCATCCAGGCATGGCACCATGCCAGGGCCGAGGGTGCCCATAGGAACCTTTCTCAGTGTGTTCAAAGGCCCGGTGAAGACTTGGTCGCCAGTTAAATAACTCAAGAAACAAAGAAGTTCAACTGATGAGATCAGAAATACCCAAACTGGCCCCCAGTGCTGCTGGATTGCTTGGTTACGGCTAGCGGATGGCAGCTGCATTGTGGCCTCATTTTTTCTGTGCCTCAGACAAATGTTTGCCCAGGGCCTGCTGGTGAACCACCTCCGTGGCACAGGCCTCAGCACATCACACATGCGCGTGCACATGTGCACACACACACACTTTTGCTTGGAAAATCAGGAATTATCACAGTGGTAAAAATCCTCCAAGAAGAAACTAGAAAGAAGCCTCCTTCTGCCCAGTTCCCTACAGGCAGCCTGGAAGACCGTGGGGTCTTCCTGAAGTCTATCTTCCGGGCCCGTAGGCAGTGAGAGGGGCACCTGTGTCCCATCCCTGCATGGGGCTCAAAGGCCAGGCTCCGTGCTCTCCCCAGGCCACCTCTGCTCCCTCTGAGTGCGGCCAGCCTGCCAGGCTCTCAGGCTGGCCAGGGGGCAATGCCCAGGGACAGCAGGCATGTCCCGTTGGCAGCTGAGATGGGAGCCTCCCACCTGCTCAGCCAGCTCCTCGGCAGCTGTGTAGGAAAAAAAAAAAAAAGCCAAGGAAGGCAGAGTCTTGGATGATCGATGGGCTGTGTGTGTCTTTCTCTTGCTCCCGTGGATTTTTCAATCGGAAAGAAGGGGCTTATCTCTCCTTTTTAATTGATTTTAATGTGGCTCAGCCAGGCTAGATAGGATCTCAACTCCTCTGTGGCCTCCGACGAATGTGTGAGGAGCTGCCTGCATGTTAATAAGACCGGTTCAGAGAAGCCGGAGAAGGTGATGAGGCCGTTGTGTGCCTGTGAGGCCATCTCCTTTGCTGTTGGGGCTAAGCCGCCAGCGTGGACCCATCTGTGGATTTCGGGGGTGGTTGTGGATACGGGATTGGGGGTAGTTCGATCTCTAGATGATGCAGAGGACTATAAATGTGGTTGTGATTACAGCCTGGTGGGCTTCTGGCTCAATTCGTTACAAAGTTCGGGGCTCTAGCTAGCCTACCTCTCAAAATACGTACCCACCGTCCCCCTGCCAATTTCCCCTCTGAAAAGCCTTCTTGGTGTCTTTGCAGTTTTTAACCATAGCATACTCTGTACCTCCCGACATCGAGGATTCTCCTCTCACTTACTATGTTGTCCCTCCTCGCCACCAAGCCTGGCTGGGCTCTGCCTTCTCTGCCTTAACTGGGACCAGTTGCCGAGCTCCTCTGGTCCCCAGCTTTCTCCGCTCAAAAGGTGGTAACAGCATCCACCACCGGCCATGATTTGAGACGGCAGAGAACTTAATGCAAGGAAAGCACCCAGCACTGAGCTTAAAGCGATCCTCAGGTGTTATTTCTTTTCCCACCCCACCTCTCTGTTCACCAAGCCAATCTGGTCAAGAGATGCAAGCAAAATAATTGGAAACAGGAGGAGGGCTGAAGTGGCAACCCGTGGGGAGGGACTCAGGCTCCTGTTGGAACCACATGACGTGAGAGTTAATGGATAAATGCCCTATCCCGTTTTCTTGGCTGGAAAGAGATAATAGATACGTTCCAGAAGAGGTTCTTGGGCTTAGCTGCTAGAGAAGAGATACCCAGGGAGATTTTTAAAAACTGGTGCTGGGGCTTCTGGCCCAGAGTCTGACTTAATTGGCCTGGGTGGGCCAGAGCTTACGGAGGTCGGTGAGGTTAAGATGCGGTGAGAAAGAACCTATCCCGTGAAGCAGGGGCCCCTTCTCTCTGCCGCCATCCCAGGGGAAATAACACTCCCTCCGGGACCCCCAGAAGCCCAGGTGGTAGGTGGATGGGTGGAGGAGGGGGCATCTGTCTCTCCATGTTCTTAATTCTCTGTCTCCTTCTTATGGTTCAATGAGGAGAGCCGGAGCAGCCCCTCTTGAATATATGCTCAGTATTTTCCTGTGCAGACTCCAGCACCGAAAGGCTGGTTTCCCAATCTGCACAAGCTCTGGAACCGCCTTTCCCCAGAGATACCACAGCCCTCCAGCCCTAATTCTCAGATGTCCAGACAAATGTGGCCAAAGCCAGACTCGCTGCAACACACATATTTACAATAACTCGTCAATAACGGAAGGGTCTGGGATCGTCTCTGCCAGCAGGCAAGCCGGTTAGCCCACCCTGGTTTGGTGTGGATACTGGCAGGAAACACAAGCTTCCCAAGTCAGGGAAGCAGGACGGTTTATTTCTAACAGCGATCCCAGTCATTAGAGTGACAGCATTTTGGTGCCAGGTGTCTGAGCCCTAGTTCCTCCAGGGTGACGAGGAGAGGATCAGAGGACATCCCCAAGCAGCGGGTTGCACTAGTAGGAGGGACTGGGAGCTTAGAACACCCGAGTCTTAGAGTAAGCACGACACGTGTCTGCCCTTTGCTCAGGGGGGAGGTGTGAATTTTATCTACCAAGGCTGTTTGCTCTATGACATCCTCGAAAAGATAAAACAGGGGCTCCTGTGTGGCTCTGTGGGTTGAGCGTCGGACTCCTGGTTTCTGCTCGGGTCATGATCTCGGGGTCGCGGGATCCAGCCCCTCATGGGACTCTGTGCTCAGCAGGGAGTCTGCTTAGGAGTCTCTCTCTCCTTTGCCCTTATGCCCCTCCCCCCACGAAAATAAATCTTAGAAAAAAAGAGGTGATCCGGAACAAAGGACATGGGCACCCACTTTGCAAGACGTACAGGAACCTGAGCTCCGTGGAGCATTGTCTCCTCCCGCTTCTGTCCTCAGACGTGCCTCCTCCAGTCTGATCCACTCCCGGCACACGTCACGGGCATGAACGCACTTCGGCGTACCTCGAGGGCCACAGCGTCCTACCACATCCACAGAGCTCAGGAAGTGCGTGGGCAGGAGGGTTGGGGACAGCGTCTTACTTCCTTGTGAAACTGAGAACCCCTAGCTTGAGCCTCCAGCTGGAATCCGTTCTCCACATTTACCTTGAAGCGGCCCAGAAAGCTGATGGCTTTTCTCCTGTACTTAGGACCCCCTGCCTGCAGGACACAGTTCCACTTTCTAATGTGGCCTATTGCCCCCGTGGCCTCCTCTCTTCCTTTTCCGAAGCCCTGTGCCTCTGCCAGTGTTCCCCCAGCCCGGCGCTGTCTGCGTACCCATGCCCATTCCCGACATGTGCCCCCCCGCAGCCTGAAATCCACCCGGGGCCTCTCAAGGGCCTTCAGCTTCCCTCCCCTGCTTTCCCCCCACACCCGTGTTTGCGCCCAATGTCCCACTAAGCTCACTGTGGTAGAACTGCCTTTTCTTTTTTCTTCCTCCCTCCATCCCTCCCTTCCTTTTGTGCTTCATATTTTATTTGACAGAGAGAACACAAGCAGGAGGAGTGGCAGAGGGAGAGGGGGAAACGGACTTCCCGCTGAGCAGAGAGGCTGATGCGGGGCTCGATCCCAGGACCCTGAGATTATGACCTGAGCTGAAGGCAGATGCTTAACCAACTGAGCCACCCAGGCGCCCCCCCCCCTTTTTAAAGATTTTATTTATTTGACAGAGAGAGCACAAGCAGGGGGAGCAGGAGAGGGAGAAGCAGACTCCCTGCTGAGCAGGGAGCCCCATGCCGGGCTGGCCCCACAACCCTGGGATCATGACCTGGGCCAAAGGCAGATGCTTAACCAACTGAGCCACCCAGGCGCCCGCCCCCCTTTTTTAAGATTTATTTGACAGAGAGAGATTACAAGTAGGCAGAGAGGCAGGCAGAGAGAGAGGGGGAAGCAGGCTTCTTGCTGAGCAGAGAGGCAGAGGCTTTAACCCACTAAGCCACCCAGGCGCCCCTCTTTTTAAGATTTTATTTGAGAGAGTGAGGAGCCAGAGAGAGAACATGGGTGGAGGAGAGAGGCAGAGGGAGAAGCAGACTCCCTACTCAGCAGGGAGCCTGAGGCAGAGCTCAGTCCCAGGACTCTGGGATCATGACCTGAGCCAAAGACTGAGTCGCCCAGGTGCCCCTGTCATTTGTTTTCTTGGCTTTCCCCCATTCTAGGCTGAGAGCTGCTCTAAGCCAAGGTCCTTCTTTGACTCCCCAGTCCCCTCTACTCTCCCCTCTCCCTGACATACACAGCTCCAGGTAGAAACACCAGGACCCTGACCCCTGCTCTCTCCACCAACACGCGCGAAGCAGCTCTGGAGAACCTTCTCAGCTTCCTACTGTGATTTCAAAAGATGCTGATCTCTGTCAGCTGCATTAATGAATCACAGCCCAAGAGGCGCCAACCTTCCTAGAAATATCCGAGAACCCTTCGTGCAGAGAGAGCCTGCAAAGGCGTGTGCCTCCCTGACGGAGCCAGCCTGCCCTGCCCCGACGGCCCAGGCCACTTCCTCCAGCCCCCTCCCCACCTGCTTGGAGCCCCACAAGCCTGAATTGGCAGAGGCAGAGCCACCTCCAAGAGAGCCTTCATTCATCGCCCATTATAGACAGGGAAACTGAGGCCCAGAGAGGGAAGGATCAGAGGCTGAGGCCTCTCGGTTCCCAGTGAAGGGGGGTGGGGAGGAAGAAAGCTTCTCTGTCTAGACCCCTGGCTGGGCTGGCTCCTGGTGGCCCCGGCCACCTCACAGATCGAGTAAAGAGCCCCTTCAGGCAGACGCAGTTCGCCCTGGACAGGTGGGGTTGGGGGGAGGTCACACAAAGCCATGATGAAGCTATTTTCCTAGACCAAGTTCATGCTTCTCAAGCAGGGGAGACTAGGATTGGCCCCCAAGATGGAGAGTGACGGGGATGAACTTAGCTCTGCTCTAGAAAGAATAGAGTCCATTCTTTTGAGATGCCTGCACTGGAGCCTTCTTAGCACTACCCCCCCACCCAAACCCCATCGAAGAATCCTGGTGGTTCTCACTGGCATTTATAGCCTGGTTTCCACACAGGTGGTCCGCCTCGGGACCACGAACAGCTGCACCTGGGAGCTTGCTGTGAACGCAGAACCTCAGGTCCTGCCCCGGGCCAGCTGGATCTGATCCCCAAGTCGTTCTTAACGTCCATCAGGGTTCTGGAAGCCCTGGCCCATGGAACCACTAAGCAGCAGGCCTCACCTGGCAGGGACTCACCTGGCAGGGACACCTGCGGGTAATTGTACATAAACACTGTTGACTGGGGCGGGGGGAGGAGGTTGCTGGGATAGGAAAGGAGGGATCCCAAGGATGACAAATCCATATGAAAAGTAGAAACTGCTACCCAGCACCTCTGGAGAAAGGAGCTTCGTAGAGTGACCCAGTCTGGGAAAATAAGGGGTGAGAGATTTTGTTCTGCCCTCTTTTTTTTTTTTTTTTTTAGAGAGAGAGAGATCAAGATCACAACTAGGTAGAGAGGCAGGCAGAGAGAGGGGGTGAAGCAGGCTCCCTGCTGAGCAGAGAGCCCGATGCGGGGCTCAATCCCAGGACCCTGAGACCATGACCTGAGCCGAAGGCAGAGGCTTTAACCCACTGAGCCACCCAGGCGCCCCTACCCTCTTTCTAAGGCTGGGAGCTCCTCTGCTCTCACAGCTGCTCTCTAGGCCCAGCCTGGGCTCCCAGCCTGACAGGGAGCTCACCACCTCTCAGGCAGTCCATGGGAGGTAGACAGTGGTGGCCCTGGTGAGGGCCCCCCTGACGAGGAGCAGAGCTGCTTCTGGGGTCCTGGCCAGCCTGCTCTCCAGCCCTCGGTCTCCCTGGGGCTGCTGTAACCCGGCCTGTCCCTCCTTTGATCCTCGACATCCCCCCACTCTGCTCCTTCTCTGGCTCCAGAAATAGTCTCCTTGTGTGTGGAGAGCCTCTTTTCACTGCGCGTGGAGCTTCCGCAGAGGCAGAACTTGTGCTGCCAGGACTCACTGCACTGGCCTCATTCCTCTCTCCTTCCGGCCACGGGACGAGTCGGCACCAGGCAGCCCTGGGGCAGCCAGAGGCACGGACGGGGAGGGGGCGCCTCCCTGGGTCTTTGGAAGCGGCAGACACGGGGGCACATGGAGCGCAGAGGTGCTCAGGACTGTGGTCAGCTTGCACAATATCACCCCTTGCTACGGGCAGGGCCCTAGGAACCCCAGTGAGCCTGTAAAAGAGAGCACGTGTGCACCGCAGTGGGGTTCCCAACCCGCACTCTCTGTGGGGCTCCAGCTCCTGCCCTGCCCAGAGGCCTCAAACTCTGTGCCGTCGGTACCCAGAGTCTGAGCCCCCTCTAGCTCTGCCCTCCTCCTCCCTCCTTATATCCTCCATGCCTCCGATGGAGTTCCACGAGTTCTGGAATTCTAGGATTGGGTTTGCTAATTCCATCTTCAAATCTCTTCTGTTTTCTCCTCTCTACCTCATCAGTGATGACCCTATCTAAGCCCTTGAACTTTTCACCTATTGCCTCTTAATTGGCTTTATACCCCTAGCTTCTCCCACAGTTACCATCCAAACAAGCAGCTGAGTGATCTTTCTGAAATGTAAACGCTATCACAGAAACCTGCTTGTCTGCAATTCTTCAAATCCCAGGCCTGTGACACCAAATCCAGTCTCTTTAGTGGGGCCCACAAGGCTCTCAGGGTTTGGGGGGCCCAGGAGGCACTATGGGTTCAGATCTTAAGGTTCTCGGCAGCCTTTCCTCATCCCTCTCCACATCCTTCTCTCTCCCCTCCAGGAAGACAACACCCCCGCCTTTGAAATCTCTTGTGCTCCCCCAGAAACTTCCCTGTCCCCCACACTGGTAACCCTTGTCATTGTTAGGGACCAGGTCCCCAAGTCCCTTTTGAGTCTTGCAAAGTTCTCAGCTATGGAGTTAAAGGTTGATGGGGTCCCCCTGCCCCGTCACTGCCGCACTGAGGAGTGGAAGGATGGACTCTGTCCCGGGGTTTTTCCCGGAGTGCTGCCCGGAGGAAGCAGACAACAATGCTTATGAGATGTGGCTGGTTCTCCTCTAGCTTTTATTTATTTTTATTATTAGTATTTTTTTCTCCTCTATTTTGAAGTCAAACCAGTTTCCCTGTGTTTCGTCTGGGCTTTCGTAACAAAATTCCACAGACTGTGTGGCTTAGCCCCGGTTCATTTCCTCAGAGTTTTGCAGGCTCTGAACAAGGTCTGGGAGGGCCAGTTTCTGGCAAGGGCCCTCTTCCCGGTTTGCAGATACTCACTTTCTCACGTGTCCTCAAGGGCTGCAGAGAAAGAGAGCCAGCGCGTTCTCTGGGGTCTCTTCATACAAGGACACGAATCCTATTAGATCAGGGCTCCACCCCTATGATGTCGAGTAGCCCTGATTTCTTACAACGGTAAATGTTGACTATGGTCTCTAGCCCAAGTCCACTGTGCCCTTGAGTGTGTTGCAGGATGCGTGTCCATTGTGGCGCACGGCCCGCCTTGTGTCCATTCCCAGGTGGCCAATCTCCACAGCTCCATCCGGCACTATTCGTGGACACGTCGCTAGGCTCTCATGCCGCCAAGCTTAGCGTTCACGCCTGGGAGGGAGCGATCCCAGGGAGCTCTCCATCCATCCGGCGTACCATCCAGCGGCGGGGGGAGAGAGCCAGGGCCAGGGCCCAGGCGCCGGGTGGCAGTGCATGCAAAGAACATTTTCATCGTCACAGAAAGTTCTAGTGGACCGTGCCGTGCCACTACTTGGTGAATCTGAAGGAGCCTCAGAATCACCTGGATTTTTTTTTTTTTTAAGATTTTATTTACTTATTTGAGCGCGAGAGAGATTGAGAGAACGAGTGGGAGGAGGGGCAGAAGGAGAAACGGTCCCGACGTGGGACTTGATCCCAGGACCACGGGATCATGACCTGAGCCGCAGACACTTAACCCACTGAGCCACCCAGGCGCCCAGAATCACCTGGATTCTTCGTTAAAATGCGGATTTGGCCTCTGAGGTTGGCGGAGGGGCAGGTTCTGCATCTCTGAAAAGCCGCCGGGCTGAGCTCAGCCCCTGGAGCAGCAAAGCCCCATGGTCCTGCTTTGAGCGATCGGGGTGTCGGCAGCCCCAACCCCAGTGGGAGCGGCGGCCAGAAGCAGAGTCCCAGACGCTACCCCGGACCTGCTCGCTCAGATGCTCTGGGGCTCGGGCTCAGGAATCTGTGTATCGGGCCCTCCAGGTCAGTCACGTGCACATTTCCGTTTGAGACCTCTGATCTAGAAGGCCGAGTCCATCAGGGGTTCCACGAAATGGTTGCTGAAGTTCAGCACGTCCCAAAGCACGTCCTGCTCTGTCCCAACTCGCTACCGCGGAGCAAAGATGTGGAACCTCGCGTCCTGGCCATCGGCGCTCCCTCCTGCTCTCTGGGAGCTCAGGACGGGATGGCAGCGGGCCCAGCCTCTGTCCACGCCTTGTCCTGCCTGGAGCTCACTCTGCCTCTGCAGCCCCTCCTCCTCCCAGCAGCAGCCAACGCTCTGTGGGAGAACACAGGGCTGCAGTGTCCCGCCAGGGACAGGCGCTCACTTTTGAACCTTCACTCCAGAGGGAGGGTGGGCCTCTCCCGCTGGCTCAGCCCGCCAACAGAGAGGCCTCAGCTCCAGCTGCTTAAAGTGGGGGCAAGGCCACACCCAGCTCAGGGTCCTGAACACTAGGGGCTACAAATATTGCGTGCTGCCCTGTGGCGCGCACCTCTTGGCTGCCTCCCCTGGCAGGCAGCTTGCTCTCAGCCCTGCCACGACTGCCCCTCCATCAGGCCGCCCAGACCTTTCCAAGGCCTCTGTTCCCTGCCACTCCTGTTCACCAGCCACACAGTCTAGGGATCCCTCCCAACACTCCGGCCCCCGCCGGCCCCATCTCCACCATCACTGATCTTGGCAGAGGGTGCCTGACCCAGGGGTGCTCAGGAGGCTGCCTCTGGGGCTTGACCCCTGCAGACATCTGCCGCCTGAGACACACCCGGAATGGGCAGCAGTGGGGCACCTTCTCTGTGCCGCGGGCGGGCCAGCTGTGCCCCGCAGATGCTCCCAGCCTGCCCCGCGGCTGGGGTGCTTCCCCTACCAGCGGCAGTTATGGCCCTGGAGGATGAAGGTAGGACCTCTGACCTCGCTCCACCTGCGCTAAGCGAGACCCTCCTGGGACAAGCCAAGGTCAGGAAGCAGGGCAGAGCAGGAAGTTCTGTCACTCTTCTCAGGATCCAGAGGGAGAATGGGCAGCCCAGAGAGAGCCAGAGACCCGCTGGGGCCACACGGTGCTCTGGAGGCTGAGCTGGGCCCCCAGGCCCAGGCTTTCACGGGAAGAGCCATCACCTGTAGACAGAAGCTCGGGGCTAGCGATTTCGGGCATTGCCACCCGGTGCCCTGGTTATGGGATCCTATTCTCCTGATGAAGAAAGACCTTCATGAGCTTGTCAAGGTCATGCAGCTAGCACATCCCCTCTAGGAGCTCCGAGCCCTCAGGGCTGGACACGACCCATTGCCCAGGATGGGGACACTCTGACGCTCTGCCTCACCCACTGCTGTCGGGACTTCCCCCTGAGGGAGCCCTTCCTGAGGTGCTCGGACTTATCCTCCCTGTGGTTGAGATAAAGCTGTTTCCCCGTGACGACTACGTGGCCCTCACCCTTTGTGGCCCCACCGCACGCGCGTAGGGCTCTCACAGTCACAGATGGTGCCCGACCTGACTTCCTTCCCGGCCCGGTGTCTGCACAGCCCAGGGATCGGGAGCCTGTGCACCAGCCCGGGGCACCCTTGCAGCTCCCCGCGTTTCCGCCCCTGCTGCCCGAGCTCCGAGGCCCTGGGCAATGTCGAAGTCACACTGGGTGGTGCAGGACGATGAGGAGGAGTGGGCTCCTCCCTGAGCAGGCTTGCACCCTGGCCTGGGGGCCTCTCCCTCAGCTTGCAGCTGGGAGGCCAGCGGGGGCTGTGCCAGGTCTCCCTCTCCTCCTCCTGGAAGCCTGGCTGCACGCCCTCTGCAGGCCCTGAGGTCCAGGCTTGAGTTTCTCCAGTCCATGGGGTTCACAGTGATTGGGGGCATGTGCCAGAAAGCACCTCTCAATTGCATTTTCCAGTGAGTATTACTAGTCCATTTCACAGATGAGAAAATCAAGATTTGGAGAGCTGATGTTGCTGGGCGAAGGCCACCTCCTTAGTGAGCAGCGGTGCTAGAATTTGAACCCATGTGGGTGACCCTCGGGTTTGAGTTTCCTCAACAGGCCAAACTGCATCCCACTTAAGGTGCTACTTCTGGAATGGGGGGCAGAAGCTTGGAGCTCGCAACCCGATGCCTACTAGACAGCCTGAGGCCAGGCTTGAGCCGCCCGCTGGGCAGCCAGGCCCCGGAGAGGGCTGCGTGCCTGCAGGGCAGCGGGGGGTGGGGGGACCAGTGGGGCACCGCCCCGGGACCTCTGCCCTGCCCCCACCCTCACCCCAGCTGCTCAGCTGGGCCAGGCTGGGGGGCCCCAGGGAAGGCAGGCAGTGCTGGCAGCCAAACAAAGGGGTCTGCAGTCAGACACTTCCTCACTGCACAAAGACCTACTTCCCCCCAGACACAGACCTCGGCCACAAGGACCCCAAAGAATGCCTGGAATGTCGTGGGCCAGACAGCCTCCTGCGGAGGGGAGGGCTGGCTTTGTGTGCTGTGCGCCTGGACAACTGACCCCAAGTTAGAAAGGTCCCTCCCTGACCTGTGACCCTGCCCTCTCATTCCATCTCTGGGGGAGTCCGGGCTTCCGTCCTGGGAATCTCAGTGTCCCTTCCATGACAGGGGGATCTGGCCCCAAGTTCGCAGCACCTCTGAGAAGGAGAAGAGGGAGAACTGACTGGTGGGGGCTCGTACAGATTGTCCCCAGGAGGCAGGACTCTACCCCGAACATGCACCTGGGTCCCCCCACCCCGTGCTGCAGAGGCCCCCTGGGCAGTGATACGTCCAGCCCCCACGTCCCCTGTTCACTCCCCACACCCACGGGTGCCCGGACGGTCCTGAGGGCAGGCGTGAATCCCGCCTCCCAGGCGTGTGTGCTGGCGAGGGAGACGGACGCTGAGGCCAGACCTAAGGGAGTCAGAGCATGAGGCCTGCTTCGGAGAAGGAGAGAGGGTAGTGCTGGGCAGTGGGAGGGGGTTGCGATCGTAGTCAGTGTGGTCAGGAGGTCCGAAGGGGAGAAGTTGGAGTGAAGATGTGAAGGAGGTGAGCCTTGTGGGGGGATGAGCGGTCCAGAAGAAAGGAAGCAAGGACGAAGTCCTGCTTGCTCAGGGCGCAGCAAGCAGAGCACCGTCGGCAAGGGGGAGGCTCGCAGGAGCCGAGTCCGAGGCGATGGGGGGCGCAGAGAGAGGGCCGGGTTGTCGCCAGGCCTCAGTGCTCATTCTGGGTGAGATGGGCGCCCTTTTGGGGTTTTGAGCGGAGGAACACTGGGATTTAACCTGGCCCCCAGCTCCCCATGCAGACCAGACTGGGGGTGGAGGCCGGAGTCCCCCAAGGAGGCTCCCGGGCCAGCCATGGCCTGGCCGCCCTGCACACACGTCTGCCTGTGGCACGGCAGCCTGTGCCAGGGCCCGGGGCTGCGCAGTTGCCAAGGCGACATCCATTCCACACTCAGTGGACAGACGGAGTGCCGGGCTGGAGCGCAGGACGGGGCGCAGAGCCACGGGACGCGGTGCCTCTCCCTCCGAGCCCCCTCCTGACAGGGAACCAGGCCCAGGCAGCCTTTCCAACTCTGAGCCCCAGAGCTCAGGGTCGAGACCTCCTTGTGGACACACCACACCCTCCCTACTTCTGGCTCGGCGTCTGCCTGTGGCCCAAGAGGCCTTCTTTCTGCTCTAAAGCTTGGCCCCCAGCTTGGCCTGTGACCCAGGGACTCCGGTGCCCACCTCCCAAGGGTAGAGGCAGAGCTGGTCCGGGAGTTGGGAGAGGGGGGCCCCCCCACCTTGGGGTCAGCGGAGTCAGGAGGGGCCTCAGGGGCCCTGTGGGGCCTGGAGTGGCATTATTGGTGGGGTTCCTGGCAAACTGAGAGGCCCGCCCAGGCCAGCTGGGCCTTGCCCAAGTAGCAGAATGAGTGAATACGCAAAGGAGGGAGAAAGGGGGTCGGCGTCCACCCTACCCAGAGACACATTTTCAGCTTGCTTGTGACTCACTCTTCCTTAGCAAAAAAAAACTGTTTTTTCCTCCAAAATCACAGACTTCCACCTTCAGACAATAATGTGTTCTCAGGAAGTTACATGTTTTGTTTTTCTGTGCAAGCCGCCGGGGATGGTGTTTGTTTTTGAAACATTTTATTGTTATCGGGTCCATGGGCCCGGCTGACCCCTAAATAGAATGGCCCTGTATGGCAAATGAAAATACAGGATTGTGCAGCTACATTTGAATTTCAAATGAACAAATACTTTTTTAGTCTAAGTGCGTCCCATGCGATATTTGGGACATACTTTTTTTTTTTTTTAAAGATTTTATTTATTTATTTGACAGAGAGAGAGAGAGAGAGATCACCAGTAGACAGAGAGGCAGGCAGAGGGAGAGGGGGAAGCAGGCTCCCTGCTGAGCAGAGAGCCCCATGTGGGGCTCGATCCCAGGACTCTGGGATCATGACCTGAGCCGAAGGCAGAGGCTTGAACCCACTGAGCCACCCAGGGGTCCCTGGGACATACTTAAACTAAAAAAAAAATATTTCTCTGAAATTCAAATTTAACTCGTATTTTACTTAGCCACCTGCCCCTTAGCCCACTGAGCATGCCACTCCTGGCCACCAGCCCCACGGGTCCCTGAGACCCCTCCTGAGTCCGCTGACCCTAGGGAGGGTCCACTGTCTCCCGACCACTGGCCCAGCTCTGCACGTGGCCCTGGAGGGGGCCCTGCAGCCCTCAGGTCACAGGCCAGATTGGGGGCCGGGCTCTAAAGCAGCCACGAGCCACAGCCCACACACCCCTAAGTCTTGCCCTGCTCCCTCTTTGCTCCCCACTTCTCCTTCTCCTTCTCCTTTCAGGAACAGCTGACAGGAGGTGCTGTCCCCTGCCCCTCACAGTCTTCCTCCCTGAGGTCAGGACCCTCAGCCTGGTCCTTCAGGAGGAGCTATGCCCGGCCCCGACCCCTGCCCTGACTTTGTGGCCTCAATATGAGGGAGGCAAACCCAAACTGGGCCCCTGACAAGGGGGGCTGCTCCCCCTCCCTCGAAACAGTCCCACAGGGCTGCTCCCTGGCCACAAACTCTACCAGGACTCTTGCCGCCCCGGAGCTGGGCCTCTTACCCCCAGCACCTGGCCCAGAGGGCGGAGTTTGAAAGGGGAGCTTTCTTCCTCTTCACTGGCTGAGGTACCCGATCTGGGGCCCCACTTCCATTTGAAAGCATTACATCATAACCATGGAGGCATGTTTGTTTCCAACTTTATGGACCTGCAGAATAGATGAACCCCCTCTCTTCTGTTCTACTGCCTCCGACGGGTCACCCGCAGGTCACTGACCCCAAGCTCTTTGGCTCGCTCATCTGAAACATCCTCTGGACACCTGTTTTCAGCAAGGCCCTAGTTGGTCTCGGGGAGATAAAGACACAAGGCTCCCTTGTGGCCTCAAGGAGCTGGGGATGGTCCGAGAGAGATGGCTGAATGTCTCATCACCTTATGATGATTCTAGGCTTGCCGGGGTGGGTGTTTGGGGGCTACCCAAACTGAGAAAGCAGGGTGGGCTTCCCGGAGGAGGCAATGTCTGAACGGAGTCCCTAGAGGCTAGCTAAGATTCTCCTGGGGAAGGAGAGACGAAATGGTGTTTCAGAAAGGGGAGCAAGGAGAGCAAAGGCCTGGAAGCTTGGGAGTGAGTAGCTCTCTGAGTGAGAGAGTCTGGGGGCCGTGAGGCCCAGATAGGCCGCAGGGCAGGACAGGACTTGGATGCTGGCCGGGAGCTCAGATTTTACCCTAAAGAGTCATGGGAGGGATAGGAGGGATCGCAGAATTCAAGGAGACCCCCAGTTCACCTGAACCATGATAGGAGAAGTGAGGCCACTGTGGACGGGGGTGGGTTTCAGGTTCTAGAAGCAGGGACCCCATCTCCATTGCTCACTCCCTTGTAGCCCGGACCTTGCATGCGGCGGGGGCCCAATGTTTGCGGAGTCAGCAAGTCCGAACAGACAGACATCTCTGCTCCTTAAAAAAGAAAAAGGTAAAAGCTAAGGCCCAACTCTGGAGACAGCCGTTCCTCAGCCATTCACACCAGAACCCTTTCCTTGGGCAGCACCCCTTTTTCTCAGGCCTTCCCCTTCCTCTGCTCCCTCTGTGTTTTTCTACCTCTGGGCACAGGCGCCCTCCCCTCCGGGCCCTGCCCGAGCCTCGGGGTCGCCCATGCACTTCCAGACCCCCGAGCCTAGGCCTGCCCAGGAGCCCCGGCCCTGTTCCCGTCTCTTCCTGCTGAACACTCCCCACATTGTTCGCCTTTGTGTCCCTTTTCCTGTGCCTGAGCTATTCTAGCTTTATTGCCCTGGTTCTCTCCAGGGGTCATTTGCCAAACTCAGACTGGCGCCACAGACTGGAGGAAACAGAGCCCACAAACCCCCAGGACCCCCTCCTGCTGAGGAAGACAGCAGAGACCCTCCCAGCCTTCTTCCTCCCCTCCGGCCCGCCCAGGCCTCACGGGACCCTCCTCCTGGCACAGGGGCTTCTGGGATCCTGCCCTGGACGCAGGTCCACTGGCCCTCCTGAGAGGGGCTTTCTCTGGAGGTGGCCTGAGTGCCCCGGGGGCAGTGAACCGGTGAAGTCCCTGGGTCCCCAGGCCAAGCCGGTGGCTGACCCTAATGGCAGCAGGCGTTGATTCATGAACTTGAGACGGAACCACTCCCTCCCTGAGGCCGCTCCTGGGACACCAGGACAGACCTCTGATCACTGAGTCACTTGGTCCTGTCTGCACATCCCGTTGGCAGGCGGGAGCAGCTGAGGGGACCAGGGCCGTGGACTTGCAACCCCTTTGCAGAAGCCGCATGCCTCACTTTATTATACATCCTCACTGTATTTCCGGGGAATTCAGGCTCCCCGGGGTTTGGTCATCTTGCGAGGCCACAGAGCTGAGACAGCCAGGACTGGCCCTGAGACCCGGACTCCTGCGTTCATACCCAGTGTTCTGTCCTCCCTGTGTCCCGGCCAAAGTGGTCCTGAAGCTGGTTCCATGGGGAGAAGGCAGGGCGTGCGAGGCCCAGGGAGAGGCTGGGGAGCATGGCTCAGGCCTGACTCTGTAGCCAACTTCTTATGTGGTTCCCATCAGGCTCTTAGCCATCTCGGCTGCCTCCTTCCAGCTCCAAGCACCCGGATTTCCGGGTTGGGGCCACTTTTCTCTGACCAACGTTCTCCGCTGGATGGAACTCC
The DNA here is from genome assembly GCA_028533885.1 of Nasua narica. Taxonomy (NCBI): domain Eukaryota; kingdom Metazoa; phylum Chordata; class Mammalia; order Carnivora; family Procyonidae; genus Nasua; species Nasua narica. The sequence continues at coordinate 13,370,097 of CM052811.1, forward strand.
CGTCAGGCTCTTCAGAGCTCTCTTCTCAACTAGGCCTTGGTTTGGGGCTTCCGTGTTCGCCTCTGCATTGTCCAACTTAGCAAGGATCCTGCTCAGTCAGCTCATCCAGAATGCCCCCTCCTCGATATCTGATCACCCTCAGATGAGAACCCCACATCTGATGGGGTTCTCATCCTCCACCTTCCCCGGGGTGATGTGTGGCCCCCCTGGCCTGGCTTCCGCGGGAATCCTGTCAGGTTGGCGTAGCCAGAATCCTCTCACCCTGGTGTTTCTTCTTAGTACTTTTCCATCCCCGCCGCACCCTTGCTTCTTGGCTACAATTCCTTCTTTTCCGTACAGTCAGAGAGAGCCCAGTCTCCCCTACTGCCAAAGCCCATCGCCGTGGGCCCTGTACCCCCTGGGACGGTTCCCTGAGTAACGTCTGCCTTGCCATTCTGTAACCAATGTATAACAACTGTCTTTTGAAGACTTCTGTCCTTATCAGAGTCTCCTCTCGCTGCCCCAAGCCACCCATGACCCAGGCCCTGGGGCTACAAAGACTCCTGATTCAGGTCTTGGTGCAGCCCTAAGGCTTTGAAATGATTTCCTCACATCCTCCTCCCTCCATGCCTGTGATTTAGAACTCTAGGTCCCTTCCAAGAACAGATAACATGAGGTTAAGAAAACACCAAGGACCTTTTTCTCTAACCAGTCGGACTCTGGGTGATCAGGCCCTTCCCTCTGTATGTGGGGGAGGGGAAGTTTGGGAGCCCCCACACTTGGGAGAGGGGAGACTTTGTCTTGGATGCTGCCAGCCCTGGCCCCTGAGCTTCTGCCAACTCTGGGCCCAGGACCCAGGCCCTGGGGTCCCGAGGGAGAAAGGCCAGCAGCTCGGTGATCCACAGAAAAACCCTCTTCTCTTCAACCCTGAGACTCCCCACCCCCACCCACGTGCCTCGGGTCCCTCTAGGAGGTGTGTTTTATAATCATTCTTTCAAGGGAGACCCCAAAGCCCTGTCTCATTCATGTTAATCCTGAAACCCGCATCGGTTGGCGGGTTGTGAGTTGCCTTTTGCAGACTGAAAAATCCAAGATTCAGAGGTCCCCTACAAAGGACTAACTCAGGGTAGACCAGCAGTCCCAAAGGCGTGCTTCTGGAGACTTCGCCAAATCTACAACTCCCAGCAGTTCAGCTCGGTAAGGAGCTATTGGCTTTCCCCTTCCTGTTCAGATATTAGCTTAAATGGGTTTCCTTTTTCTGGTCTGCAAGTTACAAAACCAAGAAATTTTCCCATCAAAATAACAATTACCAAAGCCAGAGTCCAGAGAGCTTCCAGTCAGAGCCATTGGCTTCAGGCGACTCGCGGGAGCCGGCACTCTCACCCCCACTGGAGCGAGGAGGGCTGAGGGCTTTGCAGCACGGGCCCGAGACAGGAGCTGAGCAGGAAGAGCAGTGTCAGAAATCGAAGCCTGCCCGCCACTCGAGGCGGTTTTGAATGCCACAGAGAATGCCAAGCCAGGTCCTTGCCGTGTGTGTCACCCTCAAAAGTCCAGAGAAATGTCCTGTTCACAGCAGGAAAAACAATTGCACTGATTAATTGTGCTTCTGTTGATGTCTCCATTCTCCAGACTTCTCAGTGCGTTCGAGGGAGGCCATCTGCCAGATGGAAGTGTTGTCACACACAGCTTCTTGGTGCAAACTGTGAGGCTCGTGAGACTCGAGCAAGCCTGTTAGAATTCCTTTTACTAAATGGCCATAATCAAAGAACAAGCTCTTAGTTATCTAGCAATGAGCTTTAGAAATAGATGAGTACGCAAAATCACAATTTATGAGTTCAGCGATTTTTCTTTTGCTGCTAAAAATATTAGCCCGTAAAAATCTTATACGGTTGGGAGAGATACAGTCGATTGTTCATTGTGTTCAAGAGGTTGCTCCATTGCTACCTTCCTCCTACCACTGCCCAGGGCATGGGGCTTGGGAAGCAGGGCTGAGCTAGCCCGGGAGAGGGAAGGTGGGAGACCTCATTCTCAGGCCCCCAAGGGCCAGGGCACCAGCAGGAAGCTAGGAGTACGGCCTGGCCGGGACAGTGCGTGGCTATAGACAGACATCAGCCTAGGTCAATGAGGGGACGGTGGCCTGGCCGGCCCCACTGGGCTGGCACCTGGCCTTCACGCAGTGGCACTTGGGGGCAGGCAGTGCTGGGGCTGGCCTCCCGGCCAACCTGAAAGAGTCTGCTTCCTCATCTGGTTCACAGCATTGGGAGGCTCAAGGGAACCGGGCACTTTCCTTCTGGCCGACCCTGTCCCTGGACCGGTGCAGCTGGCCCGCGGAGCTGGATGGGAAGAAGCTGGGGGCACTGGGTTCGAGCCTCAGCTCCAGCGGTCACGGGCCTCTTGGAACATCAGCCCCTCATCTCTGCAACAGGATGCTCATGTTGGCCTGGCTTGGGTTTTTGCCAGGATTAGATGAGAACATGGGGGGGGGGGGTGGTTGTTATTACTGGCATAAAAAGAGCCATTTCCTAGCTCATTACTGTGGAAAATGTCAACGTCTGGATGCCTCAGGACGAAGGCCCCCACTGGCCCTTTCCTCCTCCCTCCTCCCTCCCATATTGTTGAGACTTTGTTTCGGTTGTTTTGGAACTTCCAGAACAATGGGTTCTGGGGGGGTTGGCTCTGCAGCTATTCACACCCCCAAAGGAGGCATTTGCGGGGCTGAGGCCACAGTCCCAGAGTGAGGGGCCTGGAGGGACGTTTACCTGGTTCAGTCCTGCAGCCTCGGGGCCTTAGCCCCGCAGGCCTCGCCCAAAGCCTCCCGTGCTGCTTCTGAGTCAGCAGCGGGGTGGACTCCCTCCTCCTCCCCTGGCTCTGACAGCCCAGCCTGTCTCTGGCTGCCGCTTCCACTTTGGAGTCGCCCAGAGGTAGCGAGCCCCTCTTTGAGCATCACTGGAGGCCCCAGGGCGGCCTCAGGTGAGGGGCAGGGCCTTAGGGAGGAGGCCAAGCCCGCCTCTTCCCTCCTGGGCTCTCTAGGCTCCGGCTCCGAAGCCCCTGCGTGATTCATCTACCAACCCGGCATCCGCAGGCCTGAGCTCCTCCATGCGGGGCCCTGGTCTGTGACTCCTCCACGGCCCCTGTGCTGCCCCCTCCCTCTGACCCTCCCTCTCCAGGGAGGACAGGAGCAGCTGAGGAATTCCTTTAAGGCGTGAGCAGCTATGAGGCTGTGGATGCCCACACTCCAGGGCGGACGCCCCGTTGAAAGACAACTGTCTTTTCAGGGTCAGGGTGATGCCTGAGACACTTCTGACAGGCACTGGGGAAGGGGGGCCTCCAATCCATCCTGTCCCGTGTTCCTTCTGGCCAGGCTTCTCTCCCTCCATCTCTGCTCGTGTTCGTCCTCCCGCTGGGACTCTGCCTGTTCCTCCCTCTCTCCTGCCCTCTGATTACCAGCCTGAGCTTTGCCTCCTCCAAGGAGCCTTCCCCACGCCGACCTTCCTGTCACGGGGGCCACAGCACTGACACCCCATTTTCTCTGCTTTGTATGGGGCCTCCCTGAGACTTGGGCCTGATTCTAGAGGCTCGTATGACTTTCTGAAGCGGGGACCTCATTACCTCCCTCACTGTGTTGAGAGTGCCTGGCGCATAGCAGGTGCTCCCCGATATCCTGACGACGGGGGAGGGGTACTGGCATGACCCCCTCAGCATGAGTCCGGGGTGCGTGCCACAGTCTGGGGGTTTTTTAATTCTACAAAAGAAATGGAAACTGACCGCATCACACAGAGTTTATTTCTTGGGCCTTCCTGACCTCCGGGAAACGGAACTGATTACCAGAGAGACAAGGCAGGCTGAAGTTTCTGTTTCTGCGCTACACAGAGCAGTTGTTTTGTGGGAACAAAGGACACACAGTCAGCTCCTTCGGTTCCGTGGAAAACAAATGATAATGTCAGAATTCCCCCTAAGGTATCCTTTCCCAGGGACATGTCCAGGATGGATGGTTTCTGGGAACTCCCAGCTGTAATTGGTTTGGGGTCTACCGTCTCTGACCAGCCCCTTTGCCTGAAGGTCTAGCTGCGGGTCTGACGGCGCCGGAGGAAGGCGAGGACTGGACAGGCGCATCGTGCGAGTGTCCCCAGAGGCTCTGCCCCAGGGCAGCACTGATTCCAGAGGGCTTTGTGCATGGAGTCCGGGTTCAGTCCGGCCTCGGCCAGTCCGACTTTGGGGGCCTGTTTGGATCAGTGGATAACGTGGATTAGACTGAGGTTCAAAGACCCGAACTGTGGAATAATGAAGCCCATGGGAGTACAGAGGAAGGCAAAATTGTGGCAGCTATGTTGGCCAGAGAGGGTGACACGGGGGTCGCTGACGGCTGACCGGGGCCGGAGAAGGCAGTTAGGTGGCCGGCGGAGGGGAGAAGAGAGCCCGGCGGGTGGAGAGGAATCCATGGTGGGGACCCAGACGTGGGTTTGAGCGTGGGCTGTGTAGGAACGACGGACGGGCTCAGAGCCGAGGGTGTGTGCTAGAGGGGCTCCGTGGGCAAAACAGGCCGTGTCACAGCGTCCTCTGCAGCCAGGAGTGGCAACAGGGTGACAGGAGCCCCAAGTGAGGGGCAGGGGGTAGCAGTGGGGCTGTGGCTGCGTCCGGAAGGCGGAGTCCTGTCTTGAAGGAAGCTGGGCTGGGGACTCGTGGCCTGACTGCGTCTGTGCAGCTGGCGGGGTCCGAGCAGGGAGGATTGGGCGCCCAGATGGCTCAGACGGTTAAACCTGACCTTCGGCTCGGGTCATGATCTCCGGGTCCCTGCATCGGGCTCCCTGCCTGCTTCTCCCTCTCCACACCTCTGCCCCTGCCTCGTGCTTTCTCTCTCTCTCTCTCTCTCTCAAATGAATAAATAAAATCTTAAAGGGTGGGGAGGGAGGACGGAAAGGGCCAGGACGGAAAGGAAACCTGAGTTTGGGGCCCGGCCATCACGGGTGGAGTGAGGAGGACAGAGGTGCGGGGACTCGAAGACAGACTGCAGGTGTGTGCAGCTGGCTGAGGGGCTGCTGGGCCAGGCAGGAGCGGATCCGGTAGAGAAGAGGGCACGAATCCCGGGTAGACGCTTGAAGCGACCACACACACACACACACACACACACACACACACACACGTCCCTCTGCACGCACCCCTACGTCCGCACACGCCACGCCCCCCGCTGCACCGGGTAGGAGGCCCTGCCGTCCTCGTAGACGCTGCGGAGCACAGACGCGGCCAAGCCTGGGAGAAGTTCTGGAGAGAGAACAAAAACCACACCTGCCGCTGAGTCGGGTTTGCAGGGGGAGCAGGAGGGGGCCGCTAGGACTCGGGGCAGCCCAGTGTGGGCTGGGGATGTGGAATTGGGGACACTAGGCTTTGATGTTCTTTTAATATCGGCTTGATATGTATGTGCGGGGGAGGGGCCGAGGGGGGGAAGCCAAGAAAGGAGAGCCCTTTCTGTGGACCACGCGGCCCGTTCACAGAGACCAAAGGTCTCCTCAGAAAGTTCCCAACCATCTGCAGGGCCCAACGTATTCTTGGGGGGTCTCACTTCCTCCCAAGCATCTTGTCCAAGACCTCCTTTGAAATCAAGTGCACTGTTCTCCCCAAGAGAAGTTCTAGCTCACGCCCTCTGCCCAGCTCCCTGTGCTCCCTGGGATATGTCAGCGGCTTTCCTACGGCTCTGATGTGGGCAGAGGGGGCGTGGGGAAGGAAGACCCTCCAGGGGGAAGAAGGGCCCACCTGGGAGTGTAAGGGGCTTCCCCAGGGCTGGAGGGCGGCCTGGGGGTAGAGCGGGGCCGGAGCCGGGGCTGAGCCCACGCCAGAGGGAGTAAGGCTTGGTGGTCAAGTGGAAATGCCTGCGCTTGTGAGCCTGAGGCCAGTCACGTCCTCAGAGTGGCTGTTCCACGCAGACGGGAGGCTTTGGGAGGGGCTCCTGTCCCAGCACCTGGACCTGGCATTGAGGCTGGTCGCGGGGGGTGGGATGGGCCTTCCAGAGACTGTAACACAGGTGAGAACACACACGCCGGGCACCTCAGAACCAACACAGCCTCTTTCCTCAGACCTACCAGTGGGACTCTTGGACTCACTTCGCAGGCGGGTGTTTTTGTGGCCGGGGGCGACCGTGGACTGGCAAAAACCACGGTAACGTGTCCAGTTTCTCCCGATGACCCACCAGGCTGGGCACCCCTGACACAGAATACTCAGCGCTGGGTCACGTCCCCTCAGGTGACATGTGAAGCCCTGGCGAGGGGGACAGGAAGAAGGCTGGGTGCCCGGCTCCCGCATCTTGGACAGAGGTGCAGCCTGCCCGGTGCCTGCCTGGCCTCCCCCCTGCGGCTCTGCAGCTACTCAGGGCAGCATCAGCGGGAGGATGGGTGTGGTCCACCAACAGGGACCTCGGTCTCAGTGATATTGGGGGGAAGCTCTGGGCTCCCCACACCAGCAGGCCTGGACTGTATCCCTATGGGGTTTCCAGGTGGTCCTCGGAGCAGGATCGTTCATCCTGCTACCCCCTCAGAAGTGAAATGCCAGCAGAAGGTGACAGTGACCCCATTCGGGGCCTGACACCGACCGGGGCGGTCCTCTCCTTGGAGGCTCTGGCAGGTGGAAAGGGGGGCCGTCCAAGGCATGTGTTCAGCTGTGAGCTTCTGGGGGCTGAGCCAGAACAGGAGCCCAACTGGGAGCCTCTCCAGAGCTGAGGGGGAATGAAGGGAAGAGAGGAGACTGCTGGTCATCAAGGGCCAGCTCTGAGCGGGGCAGCTGGCGTCCGTACACCTGGGCCGCCCACGACAGCCTCAGGAGCAGTACTGCAATCCCATTTTACTGACAGGGAAACTGAGGCTCAGAAAGGTAGAGTGACTTGGTCGAGGCCACACAGCGTGTGGGCGTGTGGCTCTGGGACTCCGGAGACATGCTCGGCACCAGGCAGGGAGGTATCTTTTAAACAACAACAACCGTTAACAGAAATGTCCAAGTTCCAAGAATTGAAATGGCCTCAGTACCACACGGCTCATTATTTCTGAAATCTCTGTTGAATCCGGCCAAATGGAAAGTCCGACCCTTGTTCCCTTCCAAGCCTCCAAGGCCAAGCCAGGATCAGTGGCCACCCCAGCCCTTGCCTTCCGGCCAGTCCCAGGTTGACCCTGCCTGGGAGGCTCCTGATACACTTCTCTGAGTTCAGGAAACTCCCCAGGACACAGCTGAAGCTGGGAGGCCACCACGCGCGTGCAGGGCCCAGAGAGAGCGGACAGGGACTTTCCCTGGACTCCATGAGCACGGGGTCTTTTCTTCCTGCTGGCTCTCTTGGCCCAGTATCCCCCCACCCCCCACCCCCGCCTCCGCCTCCAGGAACTTGCTCAAGGCCGGGGGATGGGACTCTTCCTGGGGTTGTCCATCGACAGGGCTTCCCCAGAACAGCCGATGAGATCATCTGCCGTTTCAGGCTGGGTTAGAGATCCTCGGGCCCAACAAAGCAGGCCCAGGAGATATCCTGCATGACTCATCGGTGGACCACGCACCAGGGGCTTCCGGCCCTCAGCAGAAACCAGACACAGAGGACCATTGTTTGCCCCGGAAGCCCCTGCTGGCCCTGCAGGCTCAAAGGGGTCATTTGTGTTTTCTCCCGGGTTTTCTGAAACCCGGGAGTCTGGGGGGTGGGGGGCGGGGGTCCACCAGGCAGCCTGGATCCCTGCAATGGGAGGAAAGTCAATATCCAGTCACTCACTCATAAAGCCCACAGGAATACCCCCGATACAGGACCCCCTCTTTCTCCCTCCTGGCTTAAAAAAAAAAAAAAAAGGAAAAAAAGCAAGTGAAAAGGTTTTGGATCAGCAGGAGAAGCAGCTAAGACCTGTTTCTCTCTGTTCGTTCCAGGACCTCACGTAGGGCCCCCTCCGGGACACAGACCCAAGGGGCTGGCGTGGAAGGCATGGGGCGGGGGACCCGAGCTGGCCGGAGCTGAGGAAGGAGGAGTGGGCGGCCCCGCTGCCCCCGGGGTCCAGACCAAGCTGGGTACCCTTAGAAACCTCAAGGGGGAAAAAACCAAAAAATCTTTTTTTTTTAGAAGAATCCAAGAATATAAAAGAGAATTCACAGGAAACAAAATCCAAATGACTAACAAGTTCACGAAGAGGTTGTAAACCTCACTAGTTATCAAGGAAATGCAAATTAAAACAATGAGGTACTATTTCACACCCATGAGGTTGGCAAAAATCACCGAGACAGATACTCCAGAGAGCTGGTGGCGCGGGGAAGAGGGAGGCCTCAGTAGGTGCCGGTGCGAATGGACACCTGGCAGGCAAGCGATGAGTTTTCACTGAAAATCTTCCTGTGAATTCAGTGTGTGCAGACCTTGGAACAGGAATCCTGCTCCTGGGGAGCTCAGCCCCAGAGTACCGGGTGAGGCCCTAGAGTACCAGAGCAGAGGACCCCCCACATTCCCCAGCACGTGGGCTTTGGGGGCCTTGGGGGCCTGGGTTCGGGGCTCTGACTCTAAAGAAGACAAGACACCCCATTCCCGTTCCAAGCTCCAGGATAACACACCAACCCTTCCAACTCGATATGGGCCTTCTCTCTTTGGGCAACAAATTACCACAAACTTAGCAGCTTAAAACCGCACGCGTTTATCCTCTCATCGCACAGGTGCTGTGGGTCAGGAATCTGGGCCTGGCTTCACTGGATCCTTTGCTTGGGGCCCCGTCAGACTGTAATCTAAGTGCAAGCTGGCAGCATTCTCATCGGGGGGCTCAAGTGGGGAAGACTCACCCTCTGAGTTCAGGCGTTTCCTTGCGGCGGCATGATTGAGGCCCCTCGCTCTTTCTGATTCAGCTGGAGGCCACACCCCCATCGAGACCACCTGTGGTTCCTTGCCAGGTGGGCTTCCTCGACGGCTGTTTACTCCAACAAGCTGGCAAGGACGGGCTCTCTACTCAGAGCGGGCCCAATCCCATGTTTAAGGGTTCTTACCCGATTAAACTGGCCCCACACAGAATAATCTCTGTTTTGATGAACTCAAAACCAACTGATTTGGGTTCTTAACAACACCTGCAAAATCCCTTGAGCTAGGACCAAGTCACAGGTCCTGCCCACACCCAAGGGGAGGGAATTATGGACTGAACATAGGACAGGAAAACATGGCGCCCCTCTGGGGTTGGTCCACCACCTTTTCTGTCTTCCCGTAGAGGAAGGCTCCTCATCTACTGAAAGGAGGCAAAGCCTCAGGCTGCACGGAATGGCCCCAGGAGACGCAGCCCTCCCCGTGCAGGGTGGGACGGGGCACTGAGTGTGGGGTGGGACAAGGCAGGGCTGCAGAGGGAGGGCTGACAGGGGTGGGGTGCTTGTTCACCTGAGGTGCGGAGGCTGCGAAGAGAGAGGGGTGGGTGGGCAAGCAGGTCCTGGGGAGGGCTGGCCTCTCAGGCAGCATGAAGAGGTGAGGAGGGGCTGGGGCAGCAGGCATGGTGTGCTCTCCAGGCACCCTGGGATGACCATTTCTCCATCTCCAGCCGATTTAGGGCCCCCGGGAAGGCACCCCTATACATGTCAGGGGCCCCCTCACATTGTAACCTCTTCTTCTGCCTCCACCGTCCTTGCCATCAGGTGACGCACCCCCTCCACCACTCGGCTTTCACGGTACCCATGAGGTCAGCTAAAGGGCAGAGGGGAGGGCACTGCCTGTCCCCACACAGGGACAGTGGGAGGACTGTCAGCCCGCTGGCCTCAGCTCAGCCTGCTCCAGGGACGAACAAGCACTCACTAGGTTGCGGCTCCTCCCACTGCGGGGTTCGGATCCAGCCGGGACCCCCTCAGAGGGTCCGAGCCTCCGGAGCCTGTGGGCTCTCCTGGCAGCCCAGGCTTCAGGACTCCATGCCCTGTGGAGACGAGGCTCAAGGCACTGGTGGCCCGGGCGGGCGTGAGTCCTTGAATCTGGGATCCCCCAGGTGTGCTCCCCACTTCCCTGCCCAGTTCGTGAGAACTTCTCCCTGCTTCTGCTCCCTGTCCACCTTTGATCTGTGCCTGCCAAGCTGTGGGTTGGATGGGGCGGGGGGGACCTGCCTCCTCTGCCCAGGCCAACGACGAGTCCCAGCCCTGTGTCACCGACTGCCTCGATTTCCCCTCCCCTTCTGGCCTACCTGCCCCTCTCGCCCTCAGCTGAGTGCTCCCTGGGCCAGCTCCCTCACCCAAAACCAACATCCCCAGTCACCCCCAGCCTCTGCTCACAACTTAATCAAGGTTCTAGAGCAAGACATATGCAGTCGAAGGTGGGGCCCGGCACTATGGATAACGTCTCTGAGCTGGGCTGGCCTGGGCACATGCTCATCTGCTGTGCTTGGCCTTCATGTGCAAACCACAGAAACCAGCTTTGGCTAACTTACCTAAGGAAAGATTTTTTGGAAGGATATTGGGCTGCTCATTATCCACTGTCAGGAAGGCTGGAGAACAAGGGAAGGGAGCACCGTTGGACAGTGTCCCCCATGGGAACAGTGTGCTAGGACCTTCCACCCCCTGGGTGGACCCTGCCGGATTCCCCAGTCCTGTCAGCCTCTCTCGGAAGCTTTGAATCATTCCCTCCGGATGCCAAGCCCCAGGGACAAGGGTTCGACTGCTCAAGCACACGTCCCAGCGACCGCTCCGGCTGAGGAGTGAGGAGGGGACAGGAGCCCCACATCTTCTGTGGTGGGAGGAGGTGGGATCCCCTCGCTTGGTAGTCGTCCAGCAGAGGAAGGCCGTGGCCACGACCCTCTCCGGTTAGCTCCCCCGTCTTGGCCATCGTGACACCCGGGGCCTCGCCCTGCTGGTGCGCACCTGTCCATGCAGGGGGCTGTCTCGGGCGGCTGGAAGTCAGGTCACTGTGTGGACCTGGCCGGTGCACTCTTCTACTTACGGAGATGGCCGGCCGCCGGGCCTTGTTTCGTCCCGGGACTGGCTCCCCCGCCCAGCTGCCCAGGTGTCTGCGTCAGGCCAAAGGGCCTGCGTTCCTTATTTGTGTTCTATTTCTCAGGGTTTCAGATTCACCATATTTGGTACCGGACTCACAGGCTTAGGCTCAAGTAGTGTTTTGCTCCTCTAGCGAATGTCCAGCCTCAGAGATCAAATGGGGGACCTCTGTGATTTTAAAAGATTGCCTACACAAATTGTTTGGTGGTCCTCCACAAGGGCGTACAGACTCCTTGGTCTAGGCTGGGCCAGGAAGGGCAGACTCCCACTGTGATAGCCAGCGACCGGCAGGACAGCTGGGATGCCAGGAGGCGAGGACGGCCTGCTCTCTCAGTCCTGCATCTGGAGGCTTCTCTCCCTCCCACTGCTCAGGGGATGACCTGGGGAGGCGCCCATCCCCGCACGGTTCTGCTGCCAGACTCCTACCCCTGGGACTCGGCCTGCTTGCTTCCGCCATCTGAATACCGGTCCTGAACGTGGAATGGGGTCTCTGAGCACTGCTTTGACCCCGCAACCATCCCCAACACCATTAGGCTCTGGGGCCTGAAGGCTGCTAGAGCGGAGACTGTAACCTCAGAGCTGATCCAGATCGGACTCAGGGCTTCAAGGCCCAGCCAGCTAGCTGCCCACCTTAGCAAGGGGCCGAGGAATTTGCCCCCCAAGCAAGGGGTTCAGATTGCACATTCCTGAGGCCTGAGTCACTCCCAGTTCCTGCTTGTCTTCAGGAATGTGTTTGTACTAGCGCTGGGAGGAGAGCTGAGGGCCGGAGAGGGATTGCACACACCACAGGCTGTGCACTCTGTGTCAGGCTGGCTTGGGGGGAGAGATGAGGGGCCCACACAAGGTCGAGGGGGACAAGGCTGTGACCTCTGGAGCTACTGAGATGTGGTTCAGCATGGGTCCCAGAGGACCCGAGAAGGAAAGAGCCAGACTCGGGCAGGAACTGGAGCCTTTGCCTTGCCAGAGTTGGCTTTAATTTGATCCCATGGGACAGAGTGGAGCGGGGGCCAGTCCAAGCAGGGCTCCCTTGCAGCAACCCTGGGAAAGGGACTTGGTCCCTCACCATCTCCTTCCAGGAAGGATGACCTCCTGGAGGGCACCGAGGTGAGGCTCCGGTGGCTCCAGGCTCCCCCTGAGTCCCCCTGCGAATCCTGCCCCCCTGGGCCCGTGCTCCATCCAGGGCCCTGTGCGGAGATGGTTCTTTTCTGTCTGCAGCCTGAACCACGCAGCTGTGGAGAAAGCACACACACTCCTCAGTAAGTCGGCTGCTGCCCAGACGGCGTATTTGGTCAGGCTCTGCGCCAAGCCCTTTGTGCTGTGTAGCCATTTGCCCTGGTTTGCCTGGGCCAGTCCTGGGTTGCTAAACAATTATTAATAGCATCTCTTTTCCCCTTCAAAAGTGTCCTGGTTTGGAAGGTGGGTATATATTCACCCTAATTTTATAGATATTATCTTATTTAATCCCCACAAAGCCCTACAAGAGGGGCGCTACTGATAGCCCCATTTTATGATACAGAAACTAAGGCTTACAGAAGAGTGGTAACCTGCCCAAGGTCACACAGTCTCGGAAGGGGCAGATCCAGAAACTGTTAGGAGCTCAGCTCTTGACTTCAAAGCTCCTTGGCTTAGCCACAACACGAAACTTCCTCTCCTAAAACCCTTTGATGCTTTGAAGGACTGAGCATCTAGTGTATCCAAATAGTAGAGAAATAACAAAGTCCCAGAGTTCTCTCGGCTCCCTCCCCAGTCCCACACTCTGGCTGTCTTGGCATGTTGGTCCCTTCTTGAGAGACAGCGTGCACGATCCATTTCGCTCATTGGCAGCAGAAGCATCATCAGGAGATGAGCGAGTATCACGGTGCCTACTGTGTGCCAGGTGACGGTGCCTACTGTGTGCCAGGTGTCGCCTTTAGTCCTCATGCCAACCCTGCCAGCTGGGGATTATGGTCCTCCCTGCACAGAAGGGAAACTCACGGAGTTTGTACAACTTCGAGGAGGCAGAGATGGGGTCCAAACTTGGAGATCCCAGCCTGGAGCCAAGTGAACTCCCCACAGGGTGCCATTTTGGTTCCATACACTCTGGAAGCTTAGCAGTGGATCACTGTGTGGGCTGCAAGGGAATAAGGGACAAATGGCTGGCCCAGGGCAGAGACAAATGGCTGGACTGCATTATGGATCCGAAGACCCTCAAGGCCTCCAGGCCCTTTGGCTACCGAGGAGCCAGGGCTGTCTTGGCCAAGAGCACAGCAATGAGCCCTGTGAATTGGTTTGAGGCCCATACACAGGGAGTCTTTGCTTGCAGATACATCACATCCAAATAGGACAGCGTTTTCATCTCTTTGGTGGGGAAGATCAGACGATATGCAGAGCATGTCCACCTCAAAGGTGGAGAACAAGCCATTTCTGGAGCCCAGAGGCCCTGCTCCAGCTTCTACACTGGAAACCAGCACACTGTGAGAGCCTCTTCCCACCCCAACACGCTGGCCCCAGGGGAGGGACAAATAAAAGCAAGCACAGTCCAGATGGTCCAGGGAAAAGGGGATTTGGGAAAAGGATGTTTGTTCAAAATTTGCCAAAAATAGAGAGCCAAGGGGAGGAAGAGACTACCTCCTGACCCTACTTCCCAGGAAGGACTTTCTAAGTAATGGACAATGTCACGAGGGGAAAAGCCAGTGGCTTTGATAATGTTAAAATACAAAGCATTGGGAGGTTAAAAACCATCAAAAACAAAAATAAAAGGAAACAACACACTAGTAAAACACGTGCCACAAATGTCACAACGGCGACGTAGAGAGAGCTCATGGGATGATTTTTAAATAAGCCCATCAAAACTGTGTTATAAAAGCTAGTGAAGAAAGCAGAGAATCGGTCCAAAAAACTTTAAATGGCTTAATAATTATGAGCATTTTCGTGTCCTTGACAATCATGTAAGTTCTAATTTTAAAATAACATTATTTGCCTTTTAGATAATAGAATTCGGTTTGCTGGTATTGCCACGAGCTGGTGTAGATCCATGACACTGGCCCTTTCGGGCCTCCGCTGGGCGGGGGCATGCAAGTCACCCTAGAAGTCAACCCTTCTAGAAATACTTTGGCAGAACGCACCAAGGATATTGAACTAGAAAACATAAATGCCTTGGAATTTTCTCTGAGGAAATAATTAGAAATTCAAACAAAAAATTATGGACAAAGATGATCCATAAAGGGAATGGGGAGTAGCAAAAAAATAGAAGCCCAGATACTCCAAGAGGTGAAAAATGAAATAGATTACAATGTAGCTATGATTGCACAGCCCTTTAAAATGGCATTTTTGAAGAATGTTCATGCAAAGCAAAAAGAACTATGAAATATTATTGAGCAAAGTAGACTGCAAAGCAATTGTATGTTCCCAATTTTAGAAAGTGTACATACCTGTATGAATGACAGGGCTATGTAGACACATGACGACCACGGATCAGGTGGCGTAAGTCGTGATGCTTTCCCTTCAGGCAGGATCTCTAAGGCATGGAAGCTGGCACCATGGCCTGCCCTCCAAGGGTGGTAGGCATGTCACGGGACCACTGAGTGTTCCAGAGGATGGAGGTGAGGCTGGGGACGGGAGACTGAGGGAAGGTCCGGGGCAAAAGGGCCTGGAGAACAGGACGTCTGGACCTGGTGGTACCTAGACGTCCTGGAAGGTCAGAGAGCGTCAGGGCCAGTGGACCAAGGATATAACCACAATCCAAGTCCAATGACAGCATCAAGAACCAATCCCCAGATCGGCTCGGCGGATGTGGCAATGCTCACGGGTCAGGTCGAGCTGCTGGGTGGGAAGCCACTATTGCACCAGGAGTCAGAACTGGGTTGGCCTCTGTCTCTGCCCTAAGTCGCCTCATGATCCTGGCGCGACTCTGAGCATCTCTAGCGTCCATTAGCTCCTCCACAGTGGATGTTAGTTCCCCCTTGGCCTGCCTGTGGTGAGCAGCGAAGCAGGCCGTGTAGAACGTGTAGGGATTTGTACATCCCGGCAGGCATCTGAGGGAAGGGGTAGAATCCAGGACTTAATGGCCATGGGCGTCTCCAAAACCAGCCTCTTCCTGGAAGCCTTTCCTTTCTGTAAGCCCCAGGCCGGTTTCTTCTGGACCCCTCCAGTGCTTTCTGCCTGACCACACAGATCCTTAGTCTTTCGTGGGGTCCCCAGCTGTTTCATGTGTGAAAAGCTTGTCTTTACAACTACATTGTCAGATGGCTGGCTACCAGTGACCAACCACCGTGCCCCAAGTTCTGTCTGGAGAACAGCATCCCTTAGTGGGAGCTGGGAAATGCTCCTCTCTAGGTTGATGGGAGTGTGCGCGCAGTTGTATGGGGCTCTGCTTTGGCTCCCCCTGGAGGTGGGGGTGGGCACTGCCACAGCTTACTCGACCGCCGGTCTGGAGACCAGACCCTACACCTGTTGACCATGGAAATCTACTGAGGGACAAGGCTCTTGCTGGGGGAAGGTAGGATGATGGAGCCACTAGCTGAGGCTGTTTAACTTCCAAGTGCCCGGATGGGCTGTGTTCCTTCAAAGCTCTCTTCCAGATCCCAAAGCATCGAGTTCCAGGCCTGTAAGCACCCAGGACCTTGAGATTCAGAGGAGAGAGAATTCTAAATGGTGTAAATCCCAAGATTCTGAGACAGCATTCTCAGGAACAGCATCCCTGGCCTGCTGCCCTCCTTCCCAGAAAATGCACAGCCTGGTCAAAGCCGGGGGGCCCTGTCTCCCCTTGACTTTAGGCCAGTCAACTGCCCAGAAGCCGTCGACAGCAATCCTGTCACCAGAAAACCAGAGCTGGGTTCCCTAAAGGGGAGGTGCTAATTGGTCATTTAAAACCAGGGCGCCCGGGTCATGGACACTGGGGAGGGTCTATGCTATGGTGAGTGCTGTGAATTGTGTAAGACTGATGAAGACTTACACAATTTTAAGTCTTACACAGTGTAAGACTGTGAAGATGATTCACAGACCCGTGCCCCTGAAACAAATAACACATTACATGTTAATAAAAAAAAAGAAAAAATCTATAAACATCCAATAAAATGTGTTCCTTAAAAAATAAAAATAAAAAAATAAAAGGGAAAAGCAAAAAAAAAAAAAAGAAAAGAAAAAGCAAAAAACCAAAAAGCCAGGGCCAGTGCAAAAGAACCATAGGGACATGAGACTCTCCGTATGTTCTGTCCGGAGAGGGCCCTCCCAGGATGGGTCTTAGATGTTTGCCTTCCCTGGCTGGGTCGTCGGGAAAGTCACAAGCTGGAGTCCTTGCCCTGGGACCCAGCCCAGCTTTCGTAAAGGGGACGTTTGCACGGGTCTCAGAGTGTTCGCTGTTCTCCATGCCACGGTGAAGGGTGCGGAAGGCCAGCGGGCGTGTCCCTGTGTCTCTGCAGCCGAGTGGCTCGTGTTGCAGTCTCTACAGGGAGGCTCAGGTTCACCGGGGCAGAGGGGCCTTGAGAGAGAAACAGCCAGGCACAGCCTCCCTGGCGCGTGGGGTTGCCCCAGGGACAAAAGCACAGCCTGCCCACAGGCTTAGCCTTGGGAACAGCAAGGGGTGGCTTCTCACGCTGGCCGACCTGCCGACCTGGTGAGCTCATCAGTCCCGCTGACTAACGTGCAGGCCAGAAAGTTCCCCATGCTGCAGAATGCTCAGAACCTGTCCCCCGCACCCCTGCCCCCGGCCTGGTACAGCAGCCTAGAGATGCCTGGAGCGGGGCTCTCTCTGCAGGGCACGGCGGGGACGAAGCAGAATTGGGGAGTTGCCTTGACCAGGAGGTTAAGCACGGTTGTGAACTTCTCTGAACTTGGCCCCGGAGAGCTCACATCTGACACGACTGCCTTCGCCAGGTTAATGTTCCACGACTGCCTTGGACCTCAGCTCTGTGAGGCCCAGATGTTTCTACTTGCTGCCTCAGTTCAGCTCATCACTGAGCTGGGGCAGGAGGGGATCCCCCAGCAGCCCAAGCACAACCGCCAGCTGCCAGGTGGGGGCCCTGGAGGCTAAAACGCCACTGCAGCAGGGAAGGAACCTCCCGGGGTCCAGGAGGACTGACTGTGATCCCTAGAGGGCCAGGGAAATGACTGCTTTCCTCTAAGCCGAGAGCCCGCCGCGGATCTGGATACATTCACACACTCCGACACACAGTCACCTCAGACTTTGTATGTATTTATATATGTAGCCATCTATATGGTTTTTGGTCGCTAAACAAAAACCAGTGCGTCCCAGTGACTCTCAGTTCACTACTGGGTCCCAAGTGCTTGGTACAGAATTGTCACCCGCCCCTTTCCCACACGCACACTCATTAACCTCTTAGCTGCCGGAGGCCAGGGGCGCAGAACTAATGTTTGGGTCCCATTAGTGAAAGGGGTCCCATGAGAAGTCCCGAGGAGGACCTCTGTGAGGAGTGTTGCCCTCGGGCCCCAGCATTGTGTAGCCACAGAACTGGCCACCAAGGGCTATGGCCTGTCCCCGGTCCCAGAGGGGAAGCACGGACTTGCCTGAGCAGGAAGGCTTCTCCTGCAGCCGTGTGGTCCCTGCAGAGAGGACTGACAGCATGCTCAGCGAGAGTCCTCCCAGTGGCTCATTCACTTCCTAGTAACGGGCCGTACAGGAGAAGCTGTGACGCTTGGGCGTGGGAGCCCTGGCCAGCTCCGGGATCCATTCCCCTCGCAGCTGGGTAGGGGCATTATGGGGGCAAGGGTGGTGAAGGTCTCATGCTCCAGAAGTGAAGAGAGAGGGGACGGAGGTTCCTGCGGGTGCTGGAGCCCCAAACCTCCAAGTAGACCTGTGGGTCCCGGCAGCTCTCCATTTACTGCTGTGTCCCGGGTGCCTGGAGCGGAGTTGGCACTTAGTCAACATCTGAATGAATAAATGAATGAGTGAGGCCAATGCATCGAGTCGTCTGGGTCTTGGCAGCTCTCAGGCTGCCCTTGCTGGACTCCCCACGCCCCTCCAGCTGGGCGGATGAGGCTGCTGAGGCAGAGGCCAGGCAGCCCAGCGGCCCTGGCACTTCTGAGTGCCTTGGACCTCAGGGTCTGGGAGACACCAGGGACTGGCGAGTGGCACCCTACATTTCCTCTTCACTGAAGCTGGTGGAAGGGTGTATCAACGGTGTCTGGGGTGCTCTGAGGGCAGCAGTGGGGTTTGGGTCATTGCAGAGGGCCTGTGGGGCCTGCCTCCCACCCGGAAGCAGCTCCTTGGCCTCCCTCCACTCCCAGGTCCCAGCTATGTCTGACTTAATGGCCCCTTATCCCACCCCTTCCCCACCTGACAGAGCCTGGGGCCGGCTGGCTAACTGGATCAACCTGGATTTCTAGATTCAGAGTCAGCGCAGGTGTGGATGCCGACAGCCCCGGCACTGAGCGCGGTTTTTCACCCCCACCGACCTGGGCGATCCTTGTCAGACTCTGCGAAGTGCAGTGTATTGTCTCCCTGTGGCATCTGAGGAAACTGAGGCATAGAGGGTTGAAGCTACTGGCCCAGGACAAAGAGCAGAGCCGGTGATTTTCCACACAGCCACCCGGGGTCCCCGCCCTGGCCCTCAGCCCCCATCTGCATTACGTGATACCCTGGAGAGCCGCAAACACGGTCTCTTGGAGCCGCAGGAGCCCACAGGAGGAAGGCCGGGCTCCGGGCCAGGACACAGGGCAGGGTGGTCTTGCCAGGGTGCCTGGAGCCAGCCAGCCAGGCGCTGAGAGTTTACAGCTGTCCTCACAACGCGGGGGGCAGAATCAAAGGCTGTCCCAGCCGCCGAAGAGGGGCATCTCCATCTGTGTCCCTGTCTCTGTGAGGCCCCCGGCCCTGTCCTCGAGGGGAGCCGCCAAGGGAAGAGAAACCTTCTGTCATCTTCCTGGAGCAAGAAACAGCCCTCCCTGCCTGGACACCCTTCTCCTGCTTCACAGAAACAGGACCCCGTCTTGCTTGAGGCTAGCCACCGCCAGGCCCCAAAGAGCCTCGAAGGTGAGTGCGGCCAGCAGGTGCCCAAAAGCCTCGGCTGCTCGGAGTTGGAAGGACTTACGGTTGTGGTGTTTGTTGTCAGACTTCGGTACCGGCCACGCAGGCGGCCTGCTGCCCTCGGCCCTTTGGAACCCGTGGGATCTTGTTTCCGCTTCTGAACAGGCTGGGTCGGGGAGGCGATGACATCTGACAGCCCCTGGCAGGTCTGCGAGGGGCCGGTGTCACATCCCTTCCTGCAGAAGGTCAAACGACAGCGCAGCCCCGGCACGGAGGAAGGCCGCCATCGGAGGGTCCAGGCAGGATCCTTCCCGGCCTCTTGAAGCTTCTGCGGCCCCAGGCCCTCCTCGGCCTGGGGCTGCGTCCCTCCATTGTCCACCTCCGTGCTCACGTGGCCTTCTCCTCTGCTCCGCGTCCACTCTCTGAGAGTCTCTAATAAGGACCCTTGTCACTGGATGAGCCCATCTCACAATCCTTAATTTAATCACATCTACAAAAACCACCTTTTCCAAATAAAGTCACAGTCCCAGGTTCTGGGGGTCAGAATGTAGACATATATTTTAGGGGACCCCAATTCAATTCATGACAGGTCATTACCTAACACATCGCAGGTCTACACAGGCCAGGGTCTACACTATCCAACCCTTGCACCTCCCACCTCCTGGCCCCCAGACCTCAGCCCACTGCTGTCCAC
This sequence comes from Nasua narica, assembly GCA_028533885.1. NCBI lineage: Eukaryota > Metazoa > Chordata > Mammalia > Carnivora > Procyonidae > Nasua > Nasua narica. The sequence continues at coordinate 13,389,671 of CM052811.1, forward strand.
TCATGCCCCCTACTGCCGCCCCAGGACCCCCACTGTTTCTCTTGGGCTCTGAGGGCGCTGGTCCCGCTGCTGCCTGGGAGAGCCGCACCAAGGCCTTTCCCGGAGCTGCACACCGTTCCTGCCGTCAGAGAGAGCGTTGTTCTGGGGGTCAGTCTTCTGACTTGGAGGCCTCCCCAGCCCCCTCCTCTCAACTGTCCCAGGCATTTCCTCTCTGTCTCCTGCTGGGTCTTTCCCCCAGTCCTTATCACACACACTTTCCTCCTTTATTTTGTGTGCTGTCTGCCCTCCCCTGGGAGGCCTGGCTGTTTCTCCCAGTTCTGCTCACTGTGGTGTCCAGCAGCCAGATGCCTGGGGCCAGGTGGCTTTGGTTGAATGCATGAAGGCATGAATGCATGAATGCATGAAGGCATGAATGCATGAATGCATGAAGGAGTGAATGGACAAGCCTCTGCTCAGGCTGAGTTCTGAGTTCCCAGAAGCCTTCGTGGATATGCAAGCCCCACTTGCCTGAACTCCTGGGAAACCTGGACTCGGAGTGCCCCCAAGTCAGCCTGTGGGCATCCTCTTTGTCAAGTGTTTAAGTCTGGAGGGGGGTCATGGTTGGATCTGCAAATGCTCCCTGAGCCCACAGCCAAGTCAGCCCCAGACCCTGGGTCTTTCCTGGCCCTTCTTGTTCCCACCTGGTCCATTCTCGCCCTGGTCACATTCAGCCACGTGTGCCCAGGGGCCAGTGTGGGAAGGATAGGTGGGCCCTGCTGCCCCTGGGCCCCTCCAGAGCTGCCATAGGAGAGGGGGGGCGGGGGGGCAGGTCCTTCTGATGCCCCAAAGCCTGGGATGAAGGCTTCCAGGGTGGGCATCTAAGGAACACACATGGGTGGGACCACCCACACACGTGGGCAGACTCCCCCAAAACATAACCCCTACATTTGGTGGAAAATCCCTAGCCACCAGAGTCTCCACTTCGGAAGAGAAGAGCTCTGGGTCTGGAGGTAGAAGGGACACTGGCTTTCCCCCTCACAGCTGCTGTTGGCCTTCTGCTTCCTCATCTCTAAATCTGGGCCTTCGAACACATGAGGGATAGCTAAAGTAGGAGTCTTGTATTGACTCAAAGAGCTCTGTGCTGGCTGCATGGAGCACGGAGTTGAGAAGGATTCTGAGGATCGATCCAGGGATCCAAGAAGCACAGTGGTCAGTTGGTCAGTTAGTGATGTCGGCCAGGGGTCAGGAGTGAGCACCACGGTGTGGGAAGGCTCAGTGAGATGATACGAGGCGGTGCTTCGGGCCACACGTCTACACGGGTCTGCAGATGCCCGCCGTCGCACCAGAAGTCCTTGCTGAATTCAGTGGGTGACTCTGAGGCAGCTCATGGGAGCTGCTGGCCGGGAAATCCTCAGTGACCCTGACGAGACACGGCTCCTTTTCTAGGCTGAGGTGGAGGCCACAGGACAGTGAGCCGAGAGCCGGCACTGCCCTCCGACTGGTGCAGTGGGGCTGTCTGCCGGCAGAGGCTGGCTTCCGGCCTGGGGCTTGGGTCAGCACAGCTGTGGCCCCGGCTGGGCCTGGCCAAGTGTCCCCCCCCCCTCAGCTGCCAGAAGTGAGGACTCCTCGGGACAGACACGGAGCTCAGCACACCGCTCCTGGGAAAGTTGGGCCCACTTTCCACGGCCGGAGCAAAGCCGGACCGGCATCAATGCCTTGGCCGCCTTCGGAGGAGCTGCCCCAACATGAATAGAGCCTCGATTTCCCCTCTGTGAGGCAGGAATCCCACCAGCTATTGACTTTCCAGGTGGGGCGGGTGTGGCTGTGCCTGGGAGAAAGGCAACGGCCAGGTGGATGAGTGGATGGGTGGCACAGAGCTGTGCCCGCCCAGAGGAGGGACCGCCTTTTCCTACCGCGCTCACAGGTGCCCCGCGGACTAGTTGGGGTTCCCGATCATGCTGAACCACTAACTGCACCGTTGCCGTTCCTCAGGCTCTAAATGAGGCAGGTAGGCCCAGAAGGAGGAAGTCATTCCACACTGCTCCAGGGAGGAGGGAGATTTGAGCGGGGCCGTGCGGGGCCGTAGTCGCGAATACAACCCCAGCCCCAGTCTGGACTGCTGACTTCCCCCAGAGGGACTGCGGCCCCCTCGGTGCCTCTGCCTTTCCCAGCACAGCTGTTTTCTTTCCTAGCTCTGTATTTTGATTCCTGCTGACTCTTCTGTGACATAAATGCAAATGAGACAACAAGCACAACAACTTCAAAGCCAAGGCAGCCTGCGGAGGGAGCTGTCCCCAAGGGACCCTGCTGCGCCTGGAAGCTGGGCCAACCTATCCCTGGGTGCCCGCCCTCCCGGGCTCTGCCGGGTGAGAAGGCCTTTCCAGGGCCCCGAGGCCCCAAGCGGCCAAGAAGAGAGGGCAGCCAGGAGCCAGAGTTTGACGCAAATCAACAAGAGCTAGCACGGCTCATGGATGGATTTTTCACTTTTTTTTTTTTTTAACCATGGGGAACTTAATTCACAGGGTTTCCTGTGTGAAGCCCCAGAATATAACATGGGGGAAGGAGTGACCCAGAGCTTGCTCCCTACCCACTTTTTGGGGGTCCTCCTGAAACATTTCTTGGACCACTAGTAGTTTGAAAACTACTGACCCACAGGATGTGACCCAAATGTGTGCATCCCTTTGTAACTCCCCCTTCTGTTTGCCCAACGGGTCTGCAGCCCCACCTGTGGCCACACCAGGTACTCCCTGTCCCTGTCCAGGCCCTCACCGGTTTGAACACTACCTCCTTTGTCATCCTGACTGCTAATCTCTCTCCCTTTCTTCCTCTGTCCCTCCCATTTTTTCTCCTGGAAAACTCCTAGTCATCCTTCAAGACCCAGCTAGGATACCACTTTGTCAGAGAAACTTACCTTGAACTCCCTCCACCGGCCCCTCGCGTATGGAGACAAAGTGGCCCTTTCTTCCTGCCTCTATACTTCATCCCCTGCAACATCAAAGTATTCCTTCTACTGTGTTGGAAGTGGCCATTTCCCTGTGTGTCCCCGCAAGTGTCCCATCTCCTTCGGAGTCTGGTGGCTCTTCACCTCCTGCATTCCCTGGGCTGGGAGCCCATCTGCCTCATACAGGTGACCGCTCCGTGTGGACCCGAGGGACTCGGCTCACTGGACTCTGGGTTGGATCTGGGCCACTGGACTGTTCTTGGAGGTCCAGCTCGGGGCCACCCCTCATGGCCACACACAGGCATCATCGCTAATTTCCACATGAAGCGGGAAGCCCAGAGGAGGGAGGAACCCTGGGTCCCCTCCATGTTTATGGTGTGGCCTTGGAGCTGGGGGTGGGAGGGGAGGCATGGAGGGGTGTTACAGGACTTATAAGGCCCTCCACCTTAGCTCCAGCCCTCCCCAACCGCCCATCAGGAAAGAGGCATCCATTCCAGGAGCCTGGAGCAAAAGGTCACTTCCTGGGCCAGGGTAACCACAGCAGCATGACCCCTCCTTTCCCCTCTCCCCCGGTAGCTGCACACTAGCCAAGTGTCCTCGCAAGCTCCGTTTTGTCCAAATTTATAGTTTCAGGCTGAGGAAGGTCTTGTGCCAGTGTTTGAGCCCCGGCCGGATCTCCAGGTGTCTGGGGTGGTGTGAGATCTGCCGCTGATTTATTGGGGGGGGTGGGGGGATTCTGCAAGCCCCTGAGCCTTCTGCTTCAGTTTTCTCGGCTGTAAGAGAAGGAAGCTGATTTTGGTGAGGGGTGATCAAAACTGGGCTGAAGAAACCTTAGGATTCTATAGACATAAGAGGGCTTTTGCCAAGCAAACTACTTTGCCTGGAGAAAATGCATTGATTTTTCCATGTCAGAGATGTTAAAGCTCTGGGTAAGATTTTTTGCTTGAGGAAAAAAAAATAAAGATTTTAACTGATTAAAAAAAAAAAAAACCTCGAAAATTTCGATGCATTTAGAAATCCAGTGTGTCCTGAAATTCTAGGAGGTTCTCAAAGATTGGGACTGAGGGAAATGCCAGGAAAAAAGAACTGGTTGTTTCCCAGCCTCCAATATCTGCTCTGTTAGAACATTACAAGGTAGGGGGGCTGGAAAGCCTCTTTGCTCCCTGTCTCTTGCCTTCAATGTCAGCATTTCTCTCAGGTTAAGACTGACTGCTTCGGATACATTGTTGTGCTCTTTAAATTCTTCAAAACCTCCCTCCTCCTTCTCCATGGGTTCCTGGGATGGTCTGAGCTTCTCCCCGGCCTATGGAGGGGGGGACAGAGGCTGGGGAGGTCGGGTCGGGGTGGGGAGCGGCTGGAATGGGGTGAGGGGGTGTGCAAATGCTAAAGGGTAACAGGGACCTGAAGCCTGAGTGAGCACCGTCCCCTGGGGCCCGTGGCCTATTGGAGGGATTACTAAACTCTGCCAGAGAAGTTTGTTTTTCTGCTCAGGCTCCTGGCATCCAATCCAGGCCAGTAGCAGGGGCTGCTGGGACTCCAACACAGGACATGGGGCAAGAAGATGGACGAGCTGTCACAGCCCAGGGCTGAGCGAGGACACAGCCATGCGGCCTGTCCCACACTCCCTGCCACCCCGGGGGCCAGGGAAATGCCTCTCCCCTGGGCAATGCTCCCCGCCACAGTGAGCTGCCTGGGTTCATGCCCAGGTGAGCCTGCCTCACCCCAATCATGCTGGCCACCCAGGTCAAGCCAACGAGATGTGGGTACTTTCAAGTCGGATTCGGGCACATTCCAAACTGGGAGTCTGTCTCAGGGGAGAGAACTGGGATTGGAGACAGAGGCCAAAGGAGCTTTGAAATTTCTCTGCACTGTTCTTTCCCCCCCCCCCCCCCACCCCTAAGGAAAATGTATTCTTGGACTGCTTGGGTAATACGAATAATTAAAAAAAATAACTTAAAGAACTTACTGTAAAAATATCAAACGTCTCACAGTTGACTCCAAACACGTTTCTTTTTCGAGATGGGGGTCGGGATTGACTGGTTCATATGGTTCTCCTGACTTGTCAGGTGGTTTGGAATCAGACCTGGTTCCTTGGGCCTCAGTTTCTCTATCTGTACAACAGGGAGGCGCACCCAGTAGCCTCCAAGGTCCTTCCAGCCCTGACGTCAGATAACAAGAAGCATCGCTGTGTGAGGCAGCAAACGGCCTGTCTGGCTGGCTTCCCGCTGGCCTTCTCAAGGCGGGGAGGGCTCACTTCAGCTGCACTGGCCTCCGAGTGGCAAGTCCGCAGAGGCTTGGGCAAGGGCCCAGGGCCATGGGGGGCAGAGCACCCCAGGGGCTCCTTGGGCAGGTGAGCTGAGCTGCCCTTCCCGGGGAGAGTATGCCAGGCCTCTGAAAGCCTTTGGGGGGGGACCAGGCTCAGGGCAGTCGGGACAAACACTGGCATAGCAGTAAGGTTAGTCACGTCCCTCTCCGAGTTTGGGATTGAACAGCCATGACCCGTGCGTGTCACTAAGACAGAAATGGTCTGGTTAGGGACATTGGCCCAGTGACCCTGCCCCCCCGGCACCAATCACTATGACAACAGCTCAATAGGGTCCCAAGGGCCTAAGAATCCTGCTTTCACTGAGAGCGGGGTTGGCTGAGGTCAGACAAAGAGGGATTAATAGAGGTCTGTTCTCATTAAGCCACAAAGCGCCATTATTACCAGTCGCAATGGCCCTACCAGGAGACACACCATGTTTTCGAGTCACAGAGAGCCCAGTCCGCCAAAGAGAATGGTTCTGGCGTCAGCCTCCAAGTCACCCTGAGCCCAGAATCAGAGGAGGAGGAGGAAAAACGAGAAACACCCAAATGTCCAACAGACAGCTACATAAAATGTAGCACAAACCACAGCTCGGCCCGCGCTCACGCACACACCAACGTTCATGACATTGTTGCACGGAAGGCCTCACGGCACACAGAAACATGTTACAACATTGCCCATGAGATGACTTAAAAAAAAAAATCACATATATAGGTACATTGTATATCTATATATCTATTTATCTATATAAATCATTTTCGCATATATGTCCACACAATAAAAATACAGAAGAAAATATTTTAAAATGTCAGTGATTTTTGGAAAGTGTCATTTTTTTTTCTTTTGGTTTATCTGTTTTTTTTTTTATAATGAACATGTACTTGATTTCTCTTGTATTTCTAAAAACTTTTATTTTCTTAAACATTGGTACAGAGGATTAGAGGGTAGTCATCCTTTCTCTCTGTAATCAAACTTCAGTTAATAAAATTAATGAGAGGGCACTGATTTGGAGGGTCAAGTTTCCTTGAATATTTATATGCTAATATTTATAATGTAATAGTAATTCAAGTACAAACGTATATTTTTAAAATTTTGCATCCACCAATATATAAGAAAATTATTCTAAACAATACTGCCTATCCTCATGCCTTCTTACAACAGTGCAATGAAAAGAATTTATCATTAGCTTTATCCTTGTGAAGGGTCCGAATTCTACCGTATTTAGGTCATAGGCTGATCATCAGGCTATTGGATGAGCCGCGTGTTTGTATCAGCCGTGAATGAATGGCCTCAGATTATCCAACTTATGGAGTAACCAGACCTGCTTTGTAATTTTTCAATGTGTCCCAGTGCTGAGAAACCGGCAGGACGAGGACCCTGCCTGGAGCAGCTCTTTCCTGCTCTTTCTAGTCTGAGGCTTCAAATCTGCTGTCATCTTGGACAAAGACACAGACAGTGTACTTGTTCAAAGTGTGAGTGAATTAAGAGAACAGAGAGCTGAGTGAGGCCTCAGAGTCGAGGCCCTGACAAGCTCAGACCCAGAGTCGGGGATGTGTTCAAGATTACCGGCTCCTGTAGGCTGGGGTCAAATCCCATAGCATCCCATAAGTCAGGTTCAAGAGCTCGGACTTTGTCCCGAGGGCAAGTGGAAGCTATTGAGGAATTTCAAGAAGGGAAGTGAGGTGCTCCTATTGGTGTTTTAAAAAGGTGACTACAAGGACAATTTCACATGGGGCAGAACGGATGGCAGGATGAGACAGGTGTCTGGAAACACGAAGGGAAGGGAATTCGGCTGTGGATAGATAGGTTCTCGGGGAGTTTATGTGTATGTTCTCTTCTAGCCGATGAGCCCGAAGACATTCTCCCCTTAGGAGGAGCCACAGCAGAAATTTCTTTCTAGCCTCTGTGCCAGGAAAAGAGAGGCTACTTATGGAAATTCAAATAAGAAGGATACTATACATAAAGAATTCTAGGCAAAACAAAAGTATGCATCTGACAGCAAACTAAGGATAAAGTCAGTGTACGAATTATGTACACAGGGCTTCCTAGTGGCTAAAGCAAAGAGGAAAATGCAATTAGTAATAAGATTCATAGGCCGATGGAATAAAAATCTATGGGGGATGCCTCTCCCCCTGCTTATGGTCTCTGTCTCTCTCTGACAAAAAAATAAATAAAAAGCTTTTAAAAAAAAAACAGGGAAGTCTATGACACCAAAATTATAAACTACCAAAGAAAAACAAAATACACTGGACTTCATAACAATGTAAAACTCCTGTGCTTCAAAGGACAATACTGAAAAAGTGAAAAGGTAGCCCATAGCGTGGGAAAAAATATTTGCAAATCATAGATCTGATAGTGGACTTGTATTTAGAGTATACACCTCTTACGACTCAATAATAAAAATTCAAGCAATCCAATTACAAAATGGGGAGAGAATCTGAATAGACCTTTCTCCAAAGAAGATACAGGAATGGCTAATAAGCCTATGAAAAGATGCTCAATATCATTAGTGAGAAATGCAAATCAAAAGCACAATGAGATACCACTTCATACTCACGAGGATGGCTAAAATGAAAAGACAGATAGTAACAAGTGTTGGGAAGGATGTAGAAAAATCCAAGCCTTCACCCAGCACTGCTGGGGATGTCAAGTGTTGCATCTACTTTGGAAAACAGTCTGGCAGTTCCTCAAAAAGTTAAACATAGAGTCACCATACAATTCAGCAATTCTACTGTAGGTATATATCCAAGAGAAATGAAAACAGGTGCCCACACAAAAACTTATGTGTGAATATTCAGAGCAATGTTATTAGTAATAGTTAAAAGGTAGAAACAACCCCAATGTCCATCGATTAATCAATGGATAACCAAAGTGTGGTCTAGCCATATAAGGGAATATTATTTGGCCATAAAAAGAATGAAATGCTGAACATGGAGCATGCTAGAACATGGAGGAACCTTGAAAATATTGTGCTAGGTGAAAGAGGCAGGGAACAAAAAGCCATATATTTAATCGTTTCACTTATATGAAATGGTCCAGAATGGGTAACTATATAGAAGACAGAAAATGGATCAAATGCTTAGGGCTAAGGAGTTGGAGAGATTGGCATATAGTAGGTAAAGAATGTGGGGTTTCTTAGGTGATGACAAATGTTCTGAAATTGATTGTGGGGGTGGTTGTGCAACTCTGTGAATATAATAAGAACCACTGGATTGTACATTTTTAAGTGGGAGAATTGTACAGTATGTGAATTATATCTCAACAAACCTTGTTAAACAAAATCCTGGGATGTCGCCATGCTTGGCCCACTCAGTAGACTGGGTGTTCTTGGCAACCCAGGTCTAGATGGCAGCAGACATGGGTTTACGCTCCAGCTCAGCCACTTCCCTGCTGGGTAACCTTCTCACGAGAGGCCCTTCTCCTCCCCAAAATGGAGACAGTGATAGTAGATGCGCGGTGGGCTCCTGCTGGGCCTACGAGGACTGGCACTCAGTAGGGACAGACCCTCCTGTTCCCTAGAGGACCCTCCAAAGCCTCCCACCCCCAACCTTCCTACGTGACTGGGCCTTGCAGATTCTCTTTATGGGAATTGACTGCCATTGGCCCTTTTGATGTTTAAATGTTGAAATAACTGTACTTCTGACTTTATAGGTCTGAGAAACTCAGAGAAGGTGCTGGAAGGCAGGAGTGTAGCGGGGTCCACTTTTTCCACCCCTGTTCCCCAGGGAGCCTGGCTCAGCGTGGGCCTGGGGTGGTCTGAGAGGCGGCTGTCCCTCTGTCAATGGTTATTTCATTGCTTGAACCTCAGCTGAGGAATGAAGAGCTTCTCAACCTGTATCTTGTGTGTCTCTCAGACCCTAGATAAGCTGTCCTACTTTTTAATTTTTTTTAAGATTTTATTTATTTATTTGAGAGAGAGTGAGCACGAGGCGGGGAGGTGCAGAGGGAGGAGACACAGACTCCCCGCTGAGGAGGGAGCCTGATGCCATGTGGGGCTCCATCCCAGGACCCTGAGATCATGACCTGAGCAGAAGGCAGAGGCTTAACTGACTGAGCCACCCAGGTGTCCCGTAAGTTGCCCTACTTTTAAACCCAGGGACAGCCTGGGTCTGGAGTTTCTAGTCATAAAATTATAGAAGGTCAGCGTGAGGCCGCGGCTGTTCCCAATGTGGGGATAGAGGCACAGAGATGGGCAGGCCCGGCCACAGTGGCTTCCCCAGCCCAGTTCTCTGGAGGATTCCATACCGGACCCCCACTAGGGCTCTCTGCTCTGCTCAGGGTTCAAGTGCGTTCCCGCACTTAATCCCAGCAACAAATTTATGAGGTAGATGTTATTTTCCCTTCTACAGATGAGAGCACAGAAACTTGCTCAAGGTCACTCGGAGAGTAAGCAAGTTGGGATTCAAACGCGGCCTGTCTGATGCCAAGGCCCATGCTCTTTGTCCTGGACTGGTTCCCCAGTTTCTCCATTTCAGAAGTCGAGCGGGTCATGGGGAGAGGGCTCACCTCCACCCTCAACCCCCATGAGGGACGTGGCTCCAGACGCTGGATTTCCAGAGTTTGCTCGGGCCTGGCCTGGTTGTGCTGCGGCTCCCCATCTCCCTCCCTTCTCCACCTCACTCATTTCCTCCTCCAGGTGCCCCATTCCCCCCTCCAGCCCAGGTCTGGCCCTCTCTCAACTCGAGCTTCGGAGCTTGGGTTTCAACTCCCACGGGCGAAAAGGAGAAAGCATTATGGACGTCCCCAATTCTAAACCTTGAGTCTATCTCTTAGGAAGTTGCCAAGGAAAATGAAACAGATGTCTGGCAATAACTTCACAGGTTTCCTGCCAAACCAGGGGAGGGCTTGTCTTTGGTTTAGAAGCAGCCAAGAAAGACAAGTCCCAGCCCATATCATTCCCAGGAAACGTGCAAACACACACGGCTTCTCAAACCTGGGAGGCCTGCACTCCAGGGCCTCTCCCACCAGGATTTCAACATGAGCTGTAGAAACATGCTGTCCCTTTCCTCCATCTGCCTCCCGCCTTCCATCCTCCACGGCTCCCCCTGTTCCCTGCCGCCCCACTGCTCCCCATCATCTAGTGACTCTATGGCCTCTTGGCCTGGCGGAAGGAAGGAAGCCTAACTTCCTTGCTGGGCTTGTCTCCCGGCAGTCCTTAGGGACACTTTTGTGTGTGTGGTAAAACATACATAATGTGAAATTTACCATTTTAGCCATTTTACAGTGTACAGTCCTGTGGATTGGTGCATTCACGATGTTGTACACCCATCTACGACGATCTCCTTCCGACCATTTCATCGCCCCAGAAGGAGAGCCCATAGTCATTAGACAGACAGAAATGGGTGCTCCCCATTTCTCCAGCCCTCTGCCCCTGGCAAACACGGATCCACTTTCTGTCTCTATAGATTTTCCCATTCTGGACATTTCATATAAATGGTTTCATATAATATGTGTTCTCTTGTGTTTGCTTTCTTCTGCTCAATTTAACGTCTTCAACGTTCTCCCTTGTTGGAGCCCATATCAGCACTTGCACCAAATAACTCCCAGGAGAATCGGACAAAGCCATCATGACGGTGGTATGCCCCTTCAGGAATGATGGGTCGAGAGGACCCAGAGTAAAGAAGAATACAGAATTCTGAGAAACATAATTAATAATTTTAAAATTCCATATATTCTACAAGAAGAATACATCTTTTAAAATTCCCGTTGAACATTTATAAAAGTTAGTTATGTGCTAGGTTGTAAAGGAAGATTTTTAAATTATACAAAGCAGAAATCATACGGATCCCCATTCCCAAACCATAATGCAATAAGACTAGAAATGAATCACAGAGGGATAATAATAATAATAGTGGTAAAACCTTGGAAGCAAAAGCACCAACACATCAACACTACTAGTATTTAAAATAGCTCCTCACTTTTAAACAGGAAATAAAAACTTCCAATTTAGACTTTTAAGAAATTAATGAAAATGAGAAGATTATGAAATCTGTGGGAGGTGACCCAAACTGTGCCAGAGAAAATTCTGTAGCCTTACATATTTTTAAAAGTAACAACAAAAAAGGGAAAGTAAATTAAAAATGGCATTCTAAAAAAAAAAGAACCAAAAAAAACCCCCAAAAAAATAAAAAGGAGGAACGGATCAAGTAAAAGTGGAAGTTAATGAATTAGATGGAAAAGAAGTAAAATAGATCCTTAAAACCAAAAACCGGTTCTTTGAAAAGATGAATAGAACGCATTTATGACAAATATAACCAGTTAAAAAAAGAGTATAAAAGGACGCCTGGGCGGCTCAGTCAGTGAGCATCTATCTGCCTTTAGCTCAGGTCATGATCCCAGGGTCCTGGGATTGAGTCCTACACTGGGGCTCCCTGCTCAGTGGGGAGTCTGCTTCTCCCTCTGCCTGCCGCTCCCCCTGCTTGTGCTCTCTCTCTCTCTCTCTTTCTCTGACAAATAAATAAATAAAATCTTTAAAAAAGAGACAATAAAAAAATCCTAGAAATGAAGATTGCACTATAGCCAACAATATGAAGACGATGTTTAAAGTTATAAAGGAGCATGACACGTATTTGATATCTGGACAACTTTCTAGAAAAATATAAATGATCAAAACTAACTTGAAAAGACTTAGAAAAACATGAGCAAATTCATGTTCATCGAAGAACCAGAATAATTACAATGGGCTAATACGCTCCTCCAGAGAGGGGGACGTTTCCGAGGTGAGTAGACGGTGGCAATGGGGGCCCAGCGTGAGGAGGGGGAGAGGCAGGCTGGGGGCTGCCCGGGGCGCTTGACCGGGGGCTGCATCATCTTTACAGCACGTCCATTCTGATCTCCACATGAGCCTGGGGACCCAGTTCTTGGATTCAGGCTCTGGGCTCCCTCCTCTCTTCTCTCTAGACTGGGGACCCGGAAGCCTCAGGTCTAAGAGCATCTTCCTCAAGCTGAGCCCAAAGACACCAATGCCTTCAGGAACAGGCAAGACCATCAGCAGGAACTGTGTCTCATTTATCAGCAAAAATAACACCTTAGGCTTCCATTAAGTGGAAACGAGGTGCCCCGCGTAAACCTCCTTGAATGTAGCCATGTAGTGTGTCCACGCGGAGCTGACCTGGGACGAAACAGCACCTCTGTCCAATGCCACAGCAGGATGAGACTCTCCAGGGAGACAGAGCCCAGCCCCACACCGGCATCCCTACCTGCCGCAGGGCCTTGTGGGCAGTCTTTGGCTCTCTGCCCCTTGAGAGCCACGCAACAGGACTTCCTTGATCCCAGCAAGCAAAGGTCCACGCACTTTCCAACCCATGGGAGACTGGGTAGAGGCCTTTGGCAGGACAGAGACTTCAAAGCCCATTCCTGAGGTCCTGATGGACCACTGAGCTTCCTCCCAGGAAGGCTCATTCTCTCTCTCTCTCTCTCTTTTTAAAGATTTTATTTATTTATTTGAGAGGGAGAGAGAGAGCACCAGCATGGGGAGAGGCAGAGAGAAAAGCAGACCCCCACCTCCCACGCTCCAAGCAGCGACCCCAGGATCGTCATATGACCTGAGCCGCAGGCAGATGCCCAACCGAGCCACGCAGGTGCCCCAAGGCTCACTGTCTTGAGGGCCCATGTAGTCCAAGCCCCTGGAGCCTGAGGAGGCCTCTGGGAGAGCCCCTAGTGTGTTTTCCCAGTACTGAGGCCCCACGAGAAGACAGAGGAAGAAGAACCTGGCCGTGCTGCCCCATGATTGGCTCAGGGGAGTTCACCGACCTCTGAAAGGCACTAAGCCACCTTGCGGTAAGTCCTCTCCACCTGCTTATCCAGGATGACTACAGGGAGGAAGACGGGAGGATGGAAATCATACAGAAGAGAGAGAAGCTTTCAAGGAACCAAGACCAGCCAATGCCCGAGGCTTCCAGGCTGACGGGGTTTTGACCCCTCATTTCCCCCAGGGGGCTCTGGGGGCAGGTCCTCCCTGTCATGGGGGGCCTCCCGCTCCTTCCCTCAGGTTTGCCCATCTGCCCGACCAGGAATCCCTACCACCATCAACCAAATGCTCGTGAGATTCGGCTGGAGCCCAGGGCCACCTGGAGGCTGTGGCGGGGAGGGGGGGGGGGGGAGGAGGTTGTCACTGAACGTGGGGCGCGGCCCGGGGCAGCAGGGCTGACCTCTTGGAGCAGCGGGAATCTTCTGGGCTAATGAGCCTCAACTCGTGGTTCCTTTTTTTAAAAATAGACTTTAGAGCAATTTGTAGCTCACAGCAGAATTAAATAGGAAGTACAGAGAGTTCCTATGTCCCCTCCGCCCACATACACAGCCTCTCCCATTATCACCATCCCCCCGGCAGAGGGGTACGTTTGTTGTAAACGAACCTGCGTAGACACATCACCTCACCAAAGCCCAGGGTTTCTATCAGGGGTCACTCCTGGCGGTGTACGTTCTGTGTGTTTGCACAAATGTGGAATGACATGTAGCCATCATTACTGTTTCCTACAGCGTAGTCTCACTGCCCTAAACATCCCTCGTGCTCCATCTGGTCATCCCTCCTCCCCCTCAGCCTCGTCCTTCTACTGCCGCCATACTTGTGCCTCTCGCAGAAGGTCCCCTTGGTGGGATCAGAGGGTGCGGAGCCCCTTGTAAACTGGATCCTTTCACATGCTTTTCAGGCTCCTCCACGGAAGGAAGGTCTTTTCATACCTCGATGATTCATTTCTTTCTTTATGCTGAGTAACATTCCATTGTCTGGATAGATCACCGTGTGTTTATCTATTCACCGATTGAAGGACATGTTGCTTACTTGGATACATCCAACTTTTGGAACTTGTGAATAAAGTCGCTATAAACATCGGTGTGCAGGATTTCGTGTGGCTCTAAGTTTTCCATCCATTTGGGTAAATACCGAGGAGCAGGACTGCTGGATGGAAGGATTAAGAGTGTGTTTAGTTTTGTACTGTGGTTCCTTTTTCAACAGCTTTATGGACGTATAATTTATATCCAATAAAATTCCCCTATTTTAAGCGTAAAATTTAATGAGTTTTGTTTATAGTCATGCTCAAATTTTAGAGTGTTTCTGTCCCCTCAGAAAGTTTCCTCAGACGCCCTTGCTCAGCCCCAACCCCTGGCAACCACTGATCTGCTTTCTGTCACAATAGTTTGGCCTTTTCTAGAATTTCATATAAATGGAATCACCCAGTTTGCAGTTTTGGGGGTATAGTTTTTCTCAGTCTGTTTCTGAGGTCCATCATGTTGTCCTTTCTGTTAGCATTTTCCTTTTCTTTGCTGAGCAGTATCACACTGTTTATGGGTGTACTTTTTGGTTTATCTGTTGACCAGCTCGTGGATATGCGGGCTCCTTCCTTTGCTTGGGTGTGTTCTGAATCATGGAGCTATGAACATGTGCATATGTCTTTGTGGGTGTAGCTTCTTTCCAAAGGGGAATGCAGGAACCCCACCCCCTGTCCTGGGAGATGAGGAAGCTGGAGGAGGCTCGAGGCATAAAGCGGAAGGGGCATCAATACAGGCCCTTTTCACAGTCTGGGCAGGCCGCAAGCAGCCAGAAACCTCTCCCCACCCCCCTTTCCCTCCCCAGCCCCGCCTGGCCAGTGGCTCCGTACAAAAGGTCAGGGGCCAGGAGAGGGAAGCCATGTGTTTATTTCCTTGCCTCCATGGTGCTGTGAAAGCTGTACTTGGTTGGGGTGTGCTGGGACGCGCTCCCTGCTGCGTGGCCTTGCAGGTGTTCCTAGTAATCCTCATCAGAATGTCGTCTTCTCCAGAGGCTCGTTTCCAGCATGTTCCATTTGCCCTCTCTCTGGTCACCATCCATGGCCCGTCAAGATCTAGGATGCTGGTCACATCCCAGAGCCCCTAGCCCCCAGGCCCCCTTGTGGATCTCAGATGGCGCATCTGCCCTCTGATGACGGTGCCTCCCGTGACCCCCACCCCACGTGTGCTGGCCGAGCGGGCTGTGTAGCCCCATGTGGCAGCAGGGCAGACGGCGGCCCAGAGAAGCTGAGACACTGGCAGAGAACGCCACAGCCTCTCACCACTGGCCACCCTCATACAGCAGGCCCCATCGGCTTCCCCTCGTGTCCCCAAAGGTCTGGCTCTCACTCTCCAATGAAGAGAAGGAGCACGTGAACCCTAGAATTGCTTGCAGTGCAGCAAACAACGGAGTCACAATGCGGTGGAGTTTTAGTGCTTCCCACAGAATGTGTACCAGGCATCAGGTCCTGATCAAAGACCTTCACAAATATTAACTCATTTTCTCCTATAACTACCCGAATGAAGATTATTATCCCCATTTTATAGGTAAGAACACCGAGGCACAGAGAGGGTAGGCAATGGGCTCAGGGCCACACAGCGAGCCGGCGGGGAGAGCTGACCCACACTTCCAGCCCTGTACACTGCTGTCCGTGGGTCGGTTTGTTTCATTCAGTCATTAATTTGTAAAACCACTTTATTGACGTATAATTCAACGGTATAGTTTAATTTAAAATTCACTCATTTTAAAGGTGCAGAAAAATTTCGGTCGATTTATAGAACGGTGCCATTATTGCAACAAAGCCCCCAAAGATCGTTTGTGTCCATCTGTAGTCGCTGTTCGTTTCGACCTCTAGCCTGAGGTGACGACTAATCTCCCTTCTGTCTCTGCAGAACCGCCTCTTATCTGGCATCTTCCGCTCCACGTGATGTTTCTGAGATGGGTCCACGTCGCGCAGGCGGCAGCACTTTGCTCTTTTTTTATTGCTGAGTAATATTCCACGGTGTGGCGAGCCCACATTTGCTTATCCATTCACCAGCTCGTGGTTTCCACTTTTTGGCCGTGGCGAACCAAGCTGATGTGAACATTTGTATTCAACTCTTTGTGAGGACATGCGGGTCCTTCTCTCTTTGGGTACGTTCGTAGAAATAGAATGGCTGGGTCATATGGTAAATTCATGGTCACCTGTATAAAAACTGGCGGACGCTCACCGAGGTGCTGAAGCATTTTCCATTCCTGTGCCCGTGAATTTTATGGTCGGAGGGGCCAGGGTTCCTGTCCCAGGACCACCCATAAAACCAGACGAGCCTGATGAGAACCCCAGACCATCAGGCAGTAAAGCAAGGCCCTCAAGCCCCCTTCTAATCTAGAAGGATCACCTTCTGGGACCAGCAGCACTTGCTGGGGGGATTCAGCAGAGTGGCTATTAGACCAAAAGGAAAAGCAGAACCACACATGTGGAGGAGTCGAGAGAGATCTCACTGAAGAAGAAAAGCCACTGGAGACAACAGGGGAGGCCCCCTTGGGTGCCCGGGGGGTGGGCCAGCGGTTCTCACGCTCTGGAGGCTAGTTCTCCCCACCAGTTCTGTCATGAGCCTTTTCCGGCTTCTCCAGACGCCCAGTGAGAAGATGATGGGGTGACGGCGGGAGGGCAGCCCTGGCGGCCAGGGCCTGGGAAAGCCATCGGGCCCCTCCTGAGCCAGGGTTCTGCGGTGGCCCCGCCAGGAAAGGCCTCCTCTGGCACAGCGTGCCCCTCTAGGGAGGGAGACACAGCCCCCCATTAGCCAGGACTGCTCCAACCCTGCTGACTCTCTGTACCACAGCTTGCTCCAAAGAGTCATTTTTTAAAGGGAGTTTTGAAGTTTCCCTATTCAATAAAGAGATGCAACCTCGGATGAAGAGGTTGCGATATTTCGGGTGGCAGCTGTCAATGAGAGGACGCTGACTGGCACATGGTGGGAGGCCAACAAAGACACTTCCTTCCCAGGTCCCTCCCCGACACGGACGGTACGGCTGCCACACCCAGGGAGCCCACACGGAGGGCACAGAGGCCACGACTTGCACAGGACAGGATGTGACAAGACAGAATGGGACGCTGCCTGCCTCAGCGTACTCCTAAAAGCCCGTGGCTCAGGACAGGAAGTAACTGAGACCCATACTTGGCCTGCCATTGATCGGGGAAGAGGAGGCACGATGGCCCTGGGGGGGTTCAAGCCACCCCTTGGCCACGTGGAGAAGGGCCTGGAGCTCAAGTCACACACTCACCTCTGGTCGCAAGTGATGACAAAGGCTGGGTCCAATATCGGTGGCAGATGGTTGGTAAGTCCCAGATGGCACCCAATGGGTCCTCAGAGAAGATCTTTGCCAGGCCCTGGAGCACCTCCACTGGAGGGAGCATCGCTTCTGCTCTCAAGTCAGCCTGCCGGAAGGTCCCAGGCCCTTAGTCACTATACTGGGCAAATAGCGTCCTCCCAAAATTCGTGTCCACCCAGACCCGTGAATGGGACCTTATTTGGAAATCAGGTCTTTGCAGGTGGAATTAAGGTAAAATGAGCTCATACTGGGTCCTAATCCAATGACTGGTGCTCTTCCAGGAAGAGAGAATTTAGACACAAACCCAGAGAAGACACAGAAAAGATGGCCGCAGGAACAGAGATGGGAGTGACGCAGGTACAAGCCGAGGAACTCCAGGGAGGGCCAACAACCACCAGAAGCCGGAAGAAGCAAGAAATGATTCTCCCTAGAGCCTTAGGAGAGAGCGTGGCTCTGCCAACACCTTGATTTCGGGGTTCTGGACCCCAGAACGGGGAGAGAATAAATTCCTGTTGTTTCAAGTCGCCTAGTTTGTGCTACTTTGTTAGAGGCGACGGGAGGCTGGGCTCAGGTCACACGCAGCACTCTATGCGGCAGGTGTGGGAGGGGAGGGAAGAAGGGGTGAGGGGCTGCACGGGAAGGGGTGCCTCCTTCAGCTGTGTCTGCTGTGTGGGCAGGAGGCCTGAAGAACAGGACTGAAACCAGGGGCTCAGCACGGCCCACGGCAGAACCGGCTTCAACGGCTCGTGTTTCTCTCGCTTTGTGACCTCTGCCGTGCCTGGGAAAGGTACCGTACCCCGTTCGTGCTCAGGAAACATTCACGGCATCTCTCACTCCCTGCGTGCCCTGAGCCCCAGGGTCGTGCCTCCCTCTGCTTCGCCCTGGATCCATGGAATGACTGGCTGGCTGGGCTGCAGGGAGCTAACTCAGCTTCACTAAAAAACCAATTTAGAGGCTGCTGCTATCTGCTGTGTTGCCAGGGAAGCATCGGTGCCTCTCAAATTTGTCCTTAGGGATTCGTGCCTACCCAGGCCTCGAGCTCAGCCCCTAATCGCCACTCCAGAAGCTGTGGTTTTATCCTGCGACTTGAGGAATGAAATCCCTCAGCTCTCACCCTCTGTGGCCAGAGCCCGGGGTCAGCCAGGAGAGGGATCAGTATCAGCCCTCCAGGTTATGCTCCCCACGTCGCTCCATTCTCCACATCGTGGAGCTCAGCTCGTCCCGAGCAGGGACGCCCCCCGTGATGCGCTGGTGAGCAACCCACAGAAACTCCTCCAGCACGAACGGGACCTCACGGTCCTGCCGGCCCCTTCGCGAGAGCCCAAGGAAGTCTCTTCACTCGGCACTGCGGGCTGTGGGGTGAGGCGAGTCCCATAAGCCAGCTGGACCAAAGCCTAGATCCTTCCGCGCCCAGAGCCCCAAGGCTGGTTTCTCCAAGGCGCCTTCAGTCAGCGATCCCTGCGGTGAGGCCTTGGGGTGCTGATGGGGAATGGTCCCGAGTGATCAGGGTTTGTACTGAATAGTACCCGCCGCGACTTGACCCCGAAAAGGGAGCCACTCAGAAAGGCTCTGGGGGTTGGCCAGGCCTGCTCTGAGCAGCCATCAGCCCACGCAGGGCCCAGCAGCACCGGGAGGCGCCTGCCCAGTCAGGGCCGGCGTCCGGGGGACGGCAGCTGCACGGCCCTTCTCTCCTCACCAGGATGCGCTCAGCCGGACGGTCGGGGGGCTGGGAGACTGAGCGTGACTGCCCACACCAGGCCTCCCCAGAGATTCCGGGGTGGGCGCAAACCAAGGCCTGCTGCCAGGTGTTTGATCTCCGCACAGAGTATGCGGGGTGGCGGCGGGCACCCAGGCCAGAGCGCCCTGAAAAGCGGCTGGCTGTTCGCGGTCTTGTCTGCATCCAGGGCGAGGACTTGAGCTCGCGGAAGAGAGGGGATGTTCCACACAGTTGCACGGACGGGAACACGGGGCGCCAGAGCTCCGAAGGGTGGGCACTCCCCAGCCCCCCTGCACAGCCTGGCCAGACAGGCGCTAGGATCGGGACTTCCCAGCAGAACTGGAGCTCCTGGCTTCCTGCGAGAACAAAGAGGGAAAGGAGGGGGACCCCCGCCACGGAGGGTGCGTCCTGGCAGCTTCAAAATAAAGGCTACTGCCCCCAAATCCTGCCTCTCGGTTTCTCCGTATGGTGAGCGCGCAGCTGCAGGCTCCTGACTGTGGGGTCCTTCTCGGAAGAGCCCAGCTGTTTGTCCCTGGGAGTCCGGACCCCAGTTGAAGCTTGGCTATGACAGCCGAAGCCAAGCAGTGGGAGGAGGCCAGTGCCGGCCCGCAGCCCACGCCAGCTTGGGGCCTCACGGGCTCCTGGGGACCCATGTCTAGTTCCCCAGCGGCGGTCAGTCTGCAGAAACATCTGGCTAGGACCTCTGGGGTCCAGGCACAGAGCAGCGTCTCAGAATCTGAGCTCCAGCAGCGCGGGAGGAGACCAGGACAAGTGTGTGTAAGGGTGTACTTGTTGGAGCTTAAAGAGCCGAAGACCAGTCCGAGCCTAGGCCAATCCCCACCGTGAGGAGATGCTAAGGGTCCTCTTCCCAGACTATCTCCAAGGGTCCTGGCTGGCCAGTTGCTGATCCAATGATCCCTGCAGGGTCTGGGCCTCTAGCCCCTTGGCCTCAGTTTACACAGTGGAATGCTCCCTCTGGCCTCGCTGTGCCCTGCTGAGCAGCAGCCTGGGCACCTGGGCAGAGCCGAGACAGACCCTGGGGTCCTTCCAGGGCAGCGCCCCCTGCTGAGTCCACTGCTAACAAGATGCTCCCCCCGCCCTCCCCAGCGTTCCCTGTCAGCCTGGGCGCAGAAGAACCACCATCAACAAATGCTGGGGTGAGTCACTGACGTGACCTTTATTGAATCACTGGGTGTCATCAATTCACCAGCAGGTCACAGCCTCTCGGAGGAGAATCAGCCGCAACTCGAGCGTCACTACCGGGGGATGTGGCTGTCTTCACTCCAGTGTCCAGGCAGCACCAGGCCTCCAGGGAGGAGGCCAGCCTGCCATGGGTGACCCCACCCCAGAACGGCAGGTTCCGTCTGCGGCCCCTTCCGGGCACCTGCCGGCATGCCCTCTGCCAGAGTCACAGCTGCTGAGCAGGGGCGGCAGGTGGGGAGCTGGCACAGGAGGGAGAGCAGAGAGGCAGCCCTCCCGCAGCACTCGCTCCTTCGAGGCCTTGCGGGGTGGGGGCGTGAAGAAAGAGAAGTGGATGCAGGCGCGAGGAGCCCCGGGGACAAAGACCTGGGAGCCCGGTAAGGCAGAGGAGAAGGCATTCAGCCCTCAGACCCAATGGCTGCTGTGGGTGCCGGGGTGTGGGAGACGCAGCACAAAGCAGAGGGAGTCCCCCTCAGCCCCACGGGTCCGGACATGGGCCAGGAGCAGGGCACTGGAGACGGACTGATGGTGGCAAACCACCAGCCTGGTGGGCAGCCTCCCTCAGGGCTGCCTGGTGGCCCCCACCAGGAAAGTGTCCCGGGTTCCACCTCCAAACCCCCTTCCAGGGTCTCCGTTAAGCAGGAGAAGCCAAAGGACAAAAGGGGTTGCATTTCATTAAAAACTGTGTCTCATTAAAAACTAGTTCTGAACATGAAGAATATATTTAAAAAGATACTCTTTGCTCTAATAAACGTCGTTCACTGAGAATTTCCTGAGCACCGCGCCACGCCTCGACCCGTGTGCCAGGGCGTGTGTGTGTGGGGGGGTGGACAGGGGAAGTCTAAGGCACCGGTCCTGCTCGGCACAGGGCTCATTCTCCCCAGAGAGGCGGTCCCCGCTGCCGAGAGGCTGTGAGCACATCCAGCTCTGGGGGACGGGGAAGGCCCGGCAGCACCCGCCGCTGGAGAGAGTGCTCGGAGCAGCAGCCAAGAGCATTACGCCTGGGCCCACCGTGAGTAGGAGGGATGCCCCAGCTGCAGGCCCAGGCAGTGTTCTGGAGGGTGCTAGGACCGCTCTGCTCAGAGCTGCAAGGGTGGACACTGGCCATATGGCCAGAGGCCCAAGGAGGCCATGGTCTGGCCAGGCATTCTCTGGGAAAGGATGGAGGAAGACCACGGGCTTGTCGGGCCATCCACACCCGAGAAAGGCAGGCGCTGGGCCTCATGTCTCCCTCAAGCTGGACACATGGAAAGTCCCCTGCTTAGCACCTGGTGACCGGAGGCAGCTCAGGGACACACCACCCAACCAGGCTCTCCCAGGCACCCATTCAGCATCTGTCCCCCGGGAACCCCCTGGGAGCCTGCAGGCCCCCTGGTCTACATTGCCCAGGGACCCCACTCCTCCTGCCGGGTGGGCAGACCCTCCCTACTGTGCAGTAGGCTCGATGGACACAAAGTTTCCCTGCCCTGAGTAGGGCACCCTGGGGGCCCTGCAGCCTCAACTTCATCCAAGGGGCTGAGCTCCTGGTTAGCAAGGCACCCCACACGCTCTCCCTTCTGCATCCAGGTGGCTGAGACAATCTGACTCCAGTTCCTATGGGGACCCCTCTCTCTGTGCCCTGCAGGGTTCTGTGACCCCACAGGCAAACAAAACCAAACCAAAAAGCAAGGTAGTATGGGGTCCTATGACCTGGGCATCCACCCCCTCCCTTGGGAGCAGAGGTCCTGGCCCTGAGGGGCACAGTGCCCCCCTCACCACACATCCCTCCGGGGAGGGGCTCTGCCAACCCAGGGCCAGGCCAGGGGTGGGAGGGTCAGAAGAGGCTGGGGGTGGCCTGGCCGGGTGCATCGTGGTCCCGGATGTACTGTAGGATGTCCATTTCATCCATGGCTTGAATCTGCTGCTGCTGCTTCTGCAGCCCCGCCCTGGTGTCCGAGGGGCCCGCTGTGGGGGGCACGGCTGGCTTTCGGGGAAGCGCTGGTTTAGCTGCCACCGGCGGTTTGGGCTTAGGCTGGGGCTTGGCTGTGGGCTCAACCCCCAGGTTCAGAATCTGGTCCAAGTCCTCTTCAACTCTAGGGAACCAGAGGGGAAGCTCCGAATGTGACCTCCCGCAGAGGGAGCAAGGCCCGAGGTAAGGGCACCCCGCTCCGGGAGGGCAACAGGCCCCGCCCCGCCCCGGCCTTTCTATAGGAACTGGGGGGCAGGCTTCGTCTTCCCCTGCAGCCCCACGGGCAGCCTTTGGAGCGCTCTGCTTTTCAGGGGGTCCCCCTCAGACAATGGCCCTTTAGGAAACTTGTCCTTCAACCTCTCAAGAAGAGCTCCTGCTCTGTGCCAAGTACCCCGGACACACACGGTACCTTGCTCTATCCCCGAAACCCTATGGGGGTACAGCAGAGCTCCGCCCCGCGGGTGTGGCCGCTCAAGCCCCAGGAGGCCGAGCTACCCGCGAGACGACCGCGTAGGACGGTGCCTGGGTCAGGACAAGGTTTTTGACTTCAGGAGCTGAGCCTTCGTCGGCACCTAGTTCAGCCGAGAAAGACTCGATGAGGGAATCTGACCACGGTCAGACGGGGTGGGGCGGCACTGCCCACCCACGGTGCCCACTGTGGGCCCACGGGTGCTGGACAGCCCACCGAGGGGGGGCACGGTCCTGGACCCGACGGCCCACCTCTGGGTGGGACTCAAGCCCCCAGCAGTGGGACGGCCACACAGGACCCGGCCCAGGTACCGGGTACCCCAGGCGCCACAACCTGGCTCTGCCCTCTTCGCCTGAGCGAGCATGTGCTGCCGGTTCCTGGTGGAGGAACTCTGCGGAGACCAGATGCACAACCCTTCAATCCATCCCACTACCCAGCCGCCCGATCCCCACCGTGCGGAATGCCTACTGGGGCCAGGCATTTCCCCTTCCCAAATCACTGAATGGTAACTAGACACTGTCTGGGAGCAGCTTGTAGCCCCACTGTACAGACCCGAGATACGACAACTGAGGTGTAAAGAGATAAAGGGCCTTGCCTGGGGCCCATGACCAGCTTGTGAAGGAACAGGACTTGGCCCGGGGGTGGCTGGGTCTCTCGGGTGTGTCCGCTTTCCTGGGGCACCAAAGCAACGAAGCCCTTCCAGATTGGGGTTTCTCGAGGGCTGAGGGTCTCTCTGCTGAGGCCCTTCAGGTGACACCTGCTGGACCTGTTGCCTCTGAGGACCTGGTCCCCCTCTTGCCTCCTGAAGGAGGAGCTTCTCCTGGGACTCTGATAACCTCCCCACACCTGTGTCCTCGGGGAATTTTCCCCAGGTCAGGCTTCAGGACACCTGCCATCCACTCTTCTGTCCTTTGACAGATGGCAGTCCCATCTGGGCCACAGTGATTCAAACAACTGCAAAATAAGTGACCACTGGCAGTGGGCCCTTCCCTTCATTGGACATTAGTATCCCCATCAGTGAGGGGCTGGATGAAGTCATTTCAGGGATGCTCTGGCTTCCAGAAGATGCTAAGGAAGAATGGTCTGGCCAGGGCTCTCATGCTCTCAGGCAGAGGGCAGACGGCATGCCTTCCTGGCCTCACGCTCCCAGGGGCCGGCAGCCTCTCTCCTGCCCTCTGGGAGAGGCTGCATGCTGGCCAGTCTGGCCTGGACCGGGAGACAGCAGGAGACCCAGGGTTGGGGGACGGTGGGGAGTCTGGTAACGCTATCCTGGGGCCCTCGAAATCCAAGGGACAATTTTTGAATTCCTAAAAGAAGGTGCCTGGCCCTTTACATGCTTCCTAAACCAGCGACCAGCAGAGACATCCAGACAGGTGCTGCCCACACCTGGGCCGAGGTGTCTAAGGGTATCTCAGCAGGCCGCATCTGCCGCGCTGGGGACAGGGGAGGGAGGGCTCAGGTGCTGGAGGCAGAAGACCCCGATGTCCCCACCCGAGAGACAGGAACGCTGGCATCACCCGGCAAGGCCCGCGGGGCCACCGTGGGCCTGGAGCACAGCTCCATTTCTCTCCCGCTACGCCTTCCCCAGGGGCCTCGGGTCTGCTTCGTCCCGCTCCTTCCCGGTTCTCAGTCTCTCCATCTGTCAGTGGGGTCCAGCTCAGACACCAGCCCGGCTAGGAAGCAGCCCGTTGGAGCGCGGCGTGCCCAGCCCCACCCTCCCCTGGAGGGGTGGCCTGCCAAGTACCAGCTGCCAGAGGAGCCTGGGTCACCCCTGCAGCGGGGCAGAGACCCCCAAAGGGAGGAGTCAGAGCCCCTGCGAAGGCAGAGCTGTCCTTCCAGCCCAGACCGAGAGGGCCCAGCCCAAGCCGGGCCTTCGGAGAGAGGTAGCTGTCTTGGGTCTGAGGCAGTCCCCACAGTGTGCCGGGACCGGCTGCTCCTGGCCGCCTCAGCTCAGCCGTGGCCCGGCTCCCCACAGGCAGCGGCTCGTCCCTGGGGCCCTGCGGCAGGTGCTGGCTCCTCCTGCATCCTCCGGAGGAGGAGCCCCGGGAAAGTTGGGGGGACTGAATGGTCCTCGCGCAGCGGCCCTTAGCGAAAGAGAGCAGCAGCTAAGAGCCCGTGGCAGCGTCTAGGACTTACACAGCTGGAGCAGTGCTGCTGGGAACTCGTCAGCAGCTGCCGACGTGGGAGGTGGGCCGTCACGCTCGGGGTACAGGTGGCGGTAGGGGTACCCCTTTCCACGAGCTCTATTTCTACCCAGGCTCCCTGAGTCACGGCTGGAACTGGGTCCCACCAATGCAAGGTCCGGCTCCCACGGAGAGGCTGCTGGGAGCTCCAAAGACCCCAGTCCTACTCCCCCGCAGGGGACAGGCTGCCCACTGGCCTGGCTGCACGGCAGGAGGGAACTGAGGCTTGTCACCCCCCCGCACCTGCTGGGTACAACACTCCGGGGGCTTCAGGCTTGCTGACGGCCATGAAGCCACAAGTGGGCAGGTGACAGCATCAGTGAATGAAGGAGGATTAGGAAGCTTTTTATTGTAAAGAAGCCCGATCGCTGCCTGGATAGTCGCGGAGCTGGCACAGAGAAAAGACCCAGCTTCTGCTCTCAGAACGTGAATTCTGTCCCACCAGCTGTGTGGCAGAGTGAAGGCGGGGCCGCGGACACTGATTCTCCAGCAATTCCCAGAGGCGTCTAGGGGACACCAAGAGGCACGACAAAGGGAAAGGGTCCCAGAGACCAACCGGAACGTGCAATGCTACACGCTGTTTCCCGCTGATGCCCAGAGTCCTGCTGAACACTGGTACTGCCCCGGCTGTCCAGCCACAGAACCCCCTGAAGGGAACACCGGACCCTGAAGAAGGTGGGTCGGGAAGTGCTGGCATCACAGACTCAGGGTAGACTATGCCAGGAAAGGCCCTGTGGACTGGCCTCCCTGGGACACACCGAGTCCCGGAGATGGCAGAGGCTCCCCGGGCAGGGCGCACTCCGTGGGGCCCTGCCGCCCTCCCCAGGACTGACTCTACTAGCCTGCTGGGGCAGTCAGGGGCGAGGACACGAATGACAGTGAACAGATGCCAGGGACCATGGGGAGATGTAAAGACAAGACGCATTCGCTGTGACTCGGGCACTGACAGGGCTGTCTAATGGCCCGAGGCTGCTAACGAGGGCACAGATGACAGCCTCTCGGCACCATGTCCCTGGAAAGACACAGCTCGGCCTCCTGCAAACCGCTGAGCACAGCTGTGTTCTGGGGGCGCGGTGGCACAGCGGAGACGCACAGAGCTGAGCACGCGGAGAACGCAGCCGGCACACGCGGAAGCCCGGGGAGGGCGGCCGGCCCAGGGCGGGAGGCAGATCTCCCAGCATCTCCACCTCTAAGTGCTTCCAGAGTCCTGGAAGGAGCAGCGAGAACAGGACGCAGTCCGGGGGACTGGGTTCCAATCCTGGCTCTGTCCCGGGGGAGCTCACACCTACGTGGGGGCCGCCGTTGAGGATGAAATCAGGCCACGTGTAAAGTGTGGCACGCAGACGGCAGCAAGCACCCTGAAGAGCGCCCATGCACACATCTGTCCACCCACCTCCGCGAAACAGACCGCGCCTGGCGCTCCCCTCTACAGCCTGCCGCTGGGACCCTGCCAGGACCGGCCACGGTCCAGCACACCTGCCCTTTGCTCCCCCGGGAGGGCTGCGTGCTACCAAGAACCCATTTTAATGGTTGTTCCCAAACCTATTTATGCCAGTTATACTTGCCCCTGCAATCACATAATTTAATTATTCTTCACATAAACTATGAAAGCATGAGTATGAAAAGACCTATCTTCACGAAGTTCTTTCTGGAACCCGCAGAGCTTCCCCGGGCTGCGGCCCACCCCCACCCCTGCCCCACTCCCCGCTGCTGCCTCCTGGTCAGCGCCCACCCACAGGCTCCTGCCTCAGATGGGCCAAGACGGCCTCCCTTGGTGGCCAAAGCCGGCGAGACGCTCCCACACGGGGACGGGCTGCTCGGAGGGCTGGCGGAGGAGCACCCCAGGGACAGGTGGTACCTGAATAGCTCCGCGTGGGACACGGGCCCTCCGCTCTCACGGGCGGCAGGCAGCAGCAAGGGGTCACCCAGAGGGACGGCACCGCCGAGGTCAGGGTCTTCGAACAACTTCAGGGCTGTGGAGAAGGCAAGGGCAGAGTGGTCAGAGGTCCCTGGCCTGTCCTCGGCTGCCGGGGGCACAGGTGGAGACAGCCTCGCCCCACCCCCTGGCCCAACGGAAACTGAGCCACGGACAAGGCAAAGCAGAGAACTGGAGGAAGAGGCCCCGGTGGAGACAGGAAGAGGGCAGGGGACGGCACTCAAAGGTGATGCTGAAATTGTCAGGACATGTCCTCAGAGCTGTGAGGCAGGGACTGTCTTTCTCATCAATGTGTTCTTGGGCTCAGCACAGAGCCTGGCCCTCTGCGGGGGGTCACCAAGTCCTGGGTTAATGGGGGACTTGTCCATCCTGAATGAGGACCTAGGTGGGGTGATGAAAGGTCAGACCTAGGGACAAGTAGAGGAGCCCCGAGGTCACTCGGCTCTCCCCTTTCCGAGTCTCAGGACCCTCTAGTGGGGTCTATTCAGGTCACACAAAATCTCTCATTAGAATCCGAATCGTACAGAGTCACGGCACACCTGGGCGGCTGCGTCTCTCTCCCAGATGTTGCCCACATCTGGCCACTGGAATGACAAAGCTCCACCCCTCTTCCCGGGGATGATTAGAACCAACATACAGCCCTGGAAGGTTCCAGGCTATGGGGACACAAAGTGCATGACTAGATCTCTCCAGCAGAAAATCTCCGTAAGCTGAGTGTGGACCACGCCAAAACAGGACAAGGAGATTTCCACTGAGTTCACATGTGCCGGGTCCACAGCCACTTACAAGAGGCTGGATGGGTCACTGAGCAGACACCCAGAGCAAAGGGAAGGCCTGAAGGCTCTACTCACGGTCCTGGAGGGACATGTCCTCTGCGGGGCGCTGGGGGGAGAGCTTTGTGCTTGTGCCGAAGAGCCCCTCGTCAGGGTCCACCTCCTCATCAAAAATGGTGAGTCGGGGTGAGGGTTTGGGCTTCACAACTGCTTCGGGGCGTTTCTTGGGCTTCTTAGAGCTACGGAATCACAGACACAGCTCAAGGTCAGGACTTTCCATGACAGCCCAGCCAGCTGGCGCAGGTGGCCTCGTCAGAGCCACGCGGGTGAGGTGAGCTTGAACTTGAGTGAAGAAGGAACTTTCCGCTACCCTGAGGGGTGAGACGGGAAGCAGCTGAGCCCTGTGCCCCGGGATGTGTGTGCGGGAGAAGCAGGGGAATGTCGGCAGGAACCAGATGACTGTCGGACGGCTCTCTGCCCCGAGGGGCCAGCCAGGACTCAGGCCTGCCTGCGGGGCACCGGGCAGAGAAGCCGCTCTCCTTCCACGGCTGCGGGGGCCAACTGCCCGCAGGGCTCCCAGGGTCTTCAGAGCTACTTGGAGTGGGGGTGGACACAGTCAGAGGCTGGGAACACGTGGTACCCGGGGACCAGCAGAAAGCAGCCTAGAGACGGGAAACCTCCCTCACTGCAGCAAATACTTGGGTCCCACTGAGCAAGCCCCACCCCCTTCAGGAAACCTCTCGGGCTACTCAGAGCCTCCCGCACTGGCTCTGTCTCCTCCACCGGGTCCCTTGATGTCCCATTCACCCACTGGCCAAGGTCCTGCCTTGGACCAGATGCTGCTTCGGGAAACTAGGAGAGGACACGAGGGAAGCTTCTGGGCCATGTGCCTGCTTTGTTTCCTGCCCTGGGTGGTGGCGATGCAGAGTGCTCGGAAAGCTTTCCGGACATGAACCCTGCATTTCTGCATATGTAAGTCACGTTGCAGATAAACAAACAGACTTGGTTTTATTTTAACAGGGCGATCTAATCTCTGCTGTGGCTGCCAAATTTAGCCATTGTAAGGTTCCCGCAAATAGTGAAAATACGCTTTTTACTGGAAACAGGACTTCTGGGGTGCCTGTCTGCCGGCGGGCAGCTCCGCTGGACAGAGGTGACCGTCTGAGCTCGTGCTGGCAACACTGCATGGGAAAAGCGCATGCAGAAGCCGCTCCTGCCCTCAACGGCACAGACCAACCAGCGGCAGAAGGACAGAGCGGCAGGCGGCCCTGGGGGCTGGCGGGCAGGGTGCTCGGAGGAGCCCATTCCCACGGTCCGGCTGCAGACTTCCGGTAGAATCTCAGGCTCAGCTGAGATGGGAGAAGCTGTGGGAGCTGGAAATGCACCTGGTGCGGGGGCACATCTCCAGGATGGAGCACTCCCATGTGCTCGGGGCCGAGGCCCACTCACGGTCCCGGGCTCTTGTCCCCTCGCGGTGTCCCCACAGCAGGGAGGAGATCCAGGACGGGGTGAGGACAACAGGCTCGGGCCTGCATGCTTTGAGGATGAAATGGAGGGCAGACGCTCAGTGGCAGGGGTGTGCCAGGAAGTCCCACGTGCCTGGACCCTGCTTCCTCCATCCTGGCCACAAGCCAGACAGGCTCAGATCACAGACCCCCTAGGGATATGCCTCTGCTTTGGTGCCACCCCCAGGCCCTGCTTGTGGTGCTCAGTAAGGTAGAAGGAGCTGGGCCTTCTCCGTCCTCACAGCAGGTGCTTCGCAGAAACTTCTGCCATGCCACCTCACACGCCCTAAAGGGCCGAGGTGGCCTGCTCTCACAGGGACACCTGCTTTTCGTTTCACGGACCAGGCCATGCCGGTTTGCTTTCATGACTCCTGGGAAGTGGGCCAGAGACGGCTCTAACCGAGAGCTACCGAGTCAGAACCCCAGGGCCGGCCCAGGAAGCTGCATTGGAGTCTCCGAGGAATCTGATGCAGCCACTGGCCCAGCCTGGGGCCTGTGGGCTCGGCCTACTGCTGCCCTCAGTCACCCAACAGCCAGCCCTGCCCTGGCACCCCGGAGCAGGGGGGGCAGACGCCTCCCATGCACCAGAAATTAGAGGAACCATGGAAAGATGGGAACTGTCTGGAAACCAAAGGAAGGGAGAGAACAAATACAATGAATTCTGTCTGGAGAATCTTCACAGGGATCTCAGTGATTTCCCTTCTTACACCTACTTCTGGTTCTGAGAACACAGCTTCGGCCTGATTTCCCTGCTACGTGAATTTTCCTCCCCAACGGGATGAATGATCTTGTTTTTCTCCCCGGAGACATTTTTGATCGTTCACCATCTCGAACTGACATAAAGCAAATGTATGGCACGTGGGCCGTCCAGTCGGGCACCGTCTGTACTCCCCGCGCCCATCCCGGCTATCCTCCGTCTCCCCAGCTCTCCCTGACCAGCCCCGGGGCAGGCAGAGAACAGGCAGGAAATATGGAGCACTGACAGCTCAAAGTCCCAGGGTCCGGCTCTGGTTGGCCCCTGAACTTTAGTCTCCGGGACGCAGCAGCATGCCCGGTCCTGAGAAGACGCTCAATAGGTATCAGGTGAAAGAGAAGAACTGATGAATGGAAGGACAGACGGAAGGAAGGAAGGAAAGGGGAAAGGGAAGAAGAGACAAGTGAACAAATAGATAGAAAATGGGATAGCACATCTCTTATCCAGACTTATTCCCACCTGCTCCCCCAGGAAGAGCGGAAAGGGCATGAAGACAGGGGGTTCCCAGCACCAGTCCGAGACGAGACGGTACCTGGGAGGCTTTGCTCCTCTGAAGGTGGCAGTCACGTCAGGGGTCTCCTCACTCGCCCTCAGCCACTCTGTAAGCAGCCGGTGCGTTCACTCCGAATGCCCTCTGTGACCGAGCAGTCACCCACATGCACCTCCCAGGCTGAGCGGTGAGAGCTGCCGCTGTCCCCAGAAGTTCACAGCTGAGACTCAGAGGCCCACGAACCCATCATGACCACACAGGGCAACAGTTCTGGAATACGCGGAGCACAAGGGAAGGATCCAACCCAGCCCTAGGGCTTCCTGGAGGAGGCAAAGCCAAACAGACATGGACTCAGGCAGAGGAAGTGAACTCCTCGTCTGTGGGGGTCTGAGGGGCATGGCTCGGGCACGATCAGGAACCGGGTCCCCAGGGCAGCATGGCTCATAGTCCGTGGAGAAACGATCAGGGCCTGGCCTGGGGGAGCACCGCAGCGTGAAGGGGAGATGGGGTCGGGGTGGGGGGCATCAGAGGACAAAAGAGCTCCTAGAACATGTGGACTGCGAACTGATCTGTGAGCAGAAGGGGCGAGTCTAGAAGGATGCCAGGCTTCTGGCCTCAGGGCGAGGTCCGGCACGACCTGTGTGAGGTGAGTCTCCAAGCCCTGTGTCTTCCCCTCGTTCACAGACTACGTGAGTGCAGACTCGGGCTGCATATGGGCTACGGCCCCGCCCCGTCCCCCATGTCTCTGCTCAGCTCCCCACCAGCGTCCACCCCCTTGTCTATGCCACGCACTGCCCGACTCTAGGCCCGTCCACCACTGCCCTCTGCACCACTGGGATAAAGGATGCCTCTTTCCTCCCTTCACCAAAGGGGGGCCGACCTTCCGGAGAGCGGGAAAGAGGTCACCCGGACTTGGCCAGGCTCTGGCCCCGGGCGGTGGGGGACTCCCTGGACGGTGCGAGCCTATGGAAGCAAGTCCCTGTAGCAGGCAGCTGTGAGCAAGGACAGACTCCGGCTCTCCCGCCTTGCGGCCTGCCGGCAGACAGATGCCCCGAACGGGCCACGAGGCGCAGGCAGGGCTGGAGCGAATGCGAGGCAGCAGGTGCCGAGGCCAACGACGCCGACAGTCCGAGCTGCAGCCCCACTCACGGGGCTCAGGCAGTGATGGACATGTGACAGCGGCCTCCCCTCTGGCCCCCCAGGGGGCCCGTGTCCGTGTTCCCGGGTGCACCTGCGCCCCTGGCCGACTGCCAAGGGCCACCAGCTGTCCAGGACCTGCATCACTGAGTTGTGGGAGCACCTCCTGGACCCAACAGAAGGCGCTGGGTCCTTCTGAAGGCCAGACTCACGGACAGCACGACTTACCCTCCAAATACAGAGGTCAACTTCCTTTCCAGTCACATACTGTGTTCCTGCTTTCCAATCAAGTATTTTTAATTTTTAAATTCAGTTTCTTTTTCACAGAGGGAAACTCCACAGAGCGCCATGAATGAACTGTGACGTGTATTCCGGGACAATGTTATCTGTAGCGGCACCAGGCCTCGGGGCCTCCGCGATGACCCGGTCGTCCGCGTGCCGCAGGTCACGGAGGACGGGCAGTCACCCCTGAGCCGGGCCCGCCTCCCCGGACGGGAGCCTCGGGGAAGCACCAGACGGGGGCTGAGCAGAGTCGGGAAAGCGGTGCTCCGGGCAGAGCCCGGCCTGGGCCGATGCCAGGGCGGGAAGCGCGTGGTGCAGGCCTTGTGGCCACAAGGCCGGCAGCAGTCACACGTGGGAGGGGAGCCTGAGGAGAAGTCGGGGCCACAGCCCACAGGGGTTCAGGGGCCTGGGGGAGAGTCTGGCCTCCCTATTCCTGGGGAGCAGCCCTGGAGGGGGATGCCAGGGAATCCACGTAGGACCTTGGGTCAGTCACGTCACCTCTCTGGGTCTGTTCCCTTAGCTGTCACGTGGAGTAAGGAATGCTCTGGAAGCTGGACCCCGCAGGCCAGCACAGGGCGCAGCAGGAGCCTGACACCAACGAGGTTCACATCAAGTTCCTGCCCGACTGTACTCTAGGCCCTAACAAATGAACAAGGCTTGCCTGGTAAAGACCCACCATTTTTTGTAGCCCAGGCTCACATTCAAGGATCTTTCTCAGCAGCCGAAGCCTGACTCCCCAGGCTACTGAACCCCACCCGAGGGTTCACTGACCAGCCCCTCCGGACGCCCCTGCCTTTGCAGCTCCTGCAAGCTGACGTTTCTTCTCTGCGCGGGGGCCAAACCCTGCCCCTCACCCAGCACGGCCCCCACACCACCCCCGAACCAGGCCGGTCTGGCTACAGGGGTCCCACCCCCCACTGCTGGAAAGCCAAGGCCCCAGCTCTGGCCGCACCGCCGAGGGACTGAATATACAAACGGGCCCCGGGGCAGAGCAGACGTCAGACAGACGACAGACCCGTGTCCCACACCCTGCAGCCGCCAGCCCAGGAAATCAAACCACAACTCTGCGGCTACGGCCCTGATGGTCACTGGTCACAGCTTGATCGAGAACTGCCAGCTACCCTAATCTTTACCCTGGTCTCCTGCTCATCAATCAACCGAAGAAAGCCAACCACTCTCTCCCAACTGGCCGCCAAGCATGCAGGATGCCCCATCTCCAGGCAGCGGCCTCCCTCGGCAACAGCCTCCAGTCAGGGCACAGCCGAGCCGCCTCCTTCCCACTAGGAATCGATCCTACTCCCGGCCTGCCTCGGAGTCTCTGCTAAATGCAGGCTGGACCCCTCCCTGGCCGTGGCCAGCTCCGAGTCAAGGCCTTCGCCTATTCTCACTCGGGCCCTCTGGGTTCATTCCCACTTCCCCGATGATACTCCAAATGCTCATGTGACCCGTGGGGCCTGGCAGTCCCTGCGATTACGAAAACCCATCACCCCCATCGCCCAAGCCGGAGAACGCATGGATGAGGGCCAGGAAGCTGGCACCCTGACACAGGTGGGCTCTCAGCCCGGGGGGATCGGGTAAAGTCCCGCCCAGAGCTCCATGGCGCGGGACTGGGTGATCTCGGGCAGGTTTCCGAGTAATAACCACGAGGACACTGGGGATTTGCCTCCAGTCCCTCAGGTGAAAATCTCCATCATTCTAACGCTCTTCCTGGGGGGCAGCCTGAGGCAGGGGAATGGCAGACCCCCCAAGACTCCATCCCCAGGGAGGCAAGGGATCCTTCAGTCCCATCCAGGCAGTCGAACCAGCTGCTGGGGACCCAGGCTGCGGCAGGTCCGGCCTGGACGGGGCACTGCAAGCCGCGCGTAACACCAACAGGAAATGGGGAGGCTGTCTTTAGTACAAACGGCCCACGGCTTCTTTAGAGCAAAGCTGAGCTCAAGTAGGGATAACGTCACACAAAGGACATTTTCTGTACTACGTCTCACTTCATCCTTCTACCACTGGGGCTGGACGTTCACTTATAAAGAAAGACACTGAGGTGCGAAGAAGTTCAACGGCGGGCCCAGTGCCCTCAGGGGCTCTGAGCCTGGGACTGCGGCCTCTAATTCTGCTCCGGGCTCACCACACACCCAGCTTTCCCAGTGGCTTTAAACCACGCTCTGAGGGGCCTGGGCCTTCCACGGAGCCACAAAGGGCCACAGGAGAGGTGAGCTGAGGCCGAGGGGGCAGACGTCCAGTCCCTACTCCTGTCCCAACGGCGCCAATTCTCCCTCAGGCTGTCTGTATGAGATTCTTCCTGAACTGAAATTCTTGCTACTGAATTAAAAGAGGGGAAAGCAGACGCCTGGGGGGTTCAGTCAGGTAAGCGTCTGCCTGCGGCTCAGGCCACGATCCTGGTGTCCTGGATCGAGTCCCACATCAGGCTCCTTCCTCAGTGAGGAGCCCGCCTTTCCCTCTCTGCTCATGTGCTTGCGCTCTCTCTCTGACAAATAAGTAAAGAAATAAATCTTCAAAATATCACCTTAAAAAAAGAGAGAGAAAAAACGTAGAAAGCACCGTCACACGGATCGTTCAGGCCAGACTGCGTGCTAGCACAGATGGGGAGATCTGGTCAGTAGAACACGTGCAGCTGCCCTAATCCCCCGATGTGGCCCTAATGGGGGACAGGACAGCTGTCACCATGCCCCCCGCAGTCCTCATTGATTTTGGTCCTAGGCCAGGCCAGGGCTGACTGCATGGCCCCACTGTGACGGGGAGAACCGCCCCCGACAGGTGGCAGGTGGGAGTGGAGCAAAGCCAGAGGGCTGGAGGGGGGGGACCCAAGGACCCCCGGGCCCACCCTCCTGGAAGCCTCATGACCAGTGGACCTGCTGCTCCTGCCACACCCGAGGCTTTTATCAACTTTGGGTTCAGGGGCTCCTCAAGCAGGAATTTCCCCGTGAACCACCCAAAGCATTCCTTAAAGCCCTGGTCTGAGGGGGCTTCTCGTGAGCTGCAGGGCTCCCGCAGGCCTGCCACCCGTGGCGGGGGCCAGAACCTGAATGGATGTGAGGGGGGTGGGCTAGAAGCCGCCCCTGCGCATCTCCCTGCACACCCCATCACGGCCCCCCTGGGGGACACCGTGCCTGCCTCCCAGTCTCAGAAACCGTACTTGAGCGCGGCGATTGACAGCGGCGGCCGCCGACCTCACTGTGGTCACTACTTCGCAACATATGCGTGTATTAAATCATCACACGGTACACCTTGAACTCATACAATGCCATAAGCCAATCAGTTCTTAATAAAGCTGGGGCAGAAATAAATAAATCTCCAACGGGAGCAAATCTGGGGTATCAGGCAGTGTGCTGGGAGGTTTTCAAAACCCCAGGGTCACCCCAGAGCAGTGATGTTACCCAAATGGAGGGAGTTAAGACATTTTTATACTAAAAAGCGTATGATTCTTTTGCGAAGATAAAGCAACATTTGTATAAACAATTGTGACAAGATACATGATTCATACTCCAAAAAAAGATCCAGCATCCCCGATGGAGGCCACGCGCAGGCCACTGGGCGCGGCCCCTTCCCGTGGGCAGAGAGGGGGAGGCCCAGCCTTGAGGGAAGGCATGTCCTTGCAGGAACCAGCCTGTCCCTCAGGGTGCTGAGGGTCCTCTGGGACCGGGGGATGCGGGCGGGGGGGGGGGGGGCAGTAGCCCCACCCGTGGGCAGGGTTTGCAAAAGCAGAGAGGCCTTCCCAAAAGAGATTAAGTCCCTAAAGAATGCTTCCCTGGAGGGGCACAACCAAGGCCCCAGGGCAGAAGCTTCCAGGAACTGGCTCTAGGGCAGTTATGTGGGAGTAAAAGCTCCATCCAAACAGGCTATAGTTCCTCACTGCCTGTAATCACAAAAACCTACGGAAAACACCACAGTGCCCCCAGGCAGGCCTGGCGATGCCACTCATGGGGCACTGACCCAGCGGCCTAGCACAGTTACAAATGTAGAAGTCTATTTACAGATCTGGAAAGACCCAGCATCTAAGCTGAAAACAAGCAAATTCCGGAATGGTGCGCCCAACACAATCCCATTTTGGGCATGAGAAACGTACATCCAGAAACATATACCTTCAGGGCAAAAAGCCTTTTCACGGTTTCCAATTTGTACCAATCGTATATCATTCGAGTCACGATTAAAGACGTTCCTAACAAGGTATTTCCATCAGAACGCAGAACTATTAGGGTAGAACTCGTCTTTTTCAGGGGTGCAAAATCTCTAACAGAGAGTGAGACCCGAAAACTCCGTGGGATGGGGAGAGGACCGTGAGAGGACACGGGGAGAAGAGCACAGCCAACGACAACAGGCTCACAGACCTGCGGCTCAGGCAGCGACAGGGATGTTCACATCCCCGCGAGCCGGGGGGCAGCAGAGCCGGGACCGCCGACCGAGAGCGAGTTCTGTCTCGGGGCGCTGGTGCAGCAACTGTCTTTCCCCCTAATCAAAGCCAGGTTTAACACACAGAGAAGAGCCAGGCCAGTCCCACACCGGCTTTGTGCTGGCGACCCCCTCTCCCTGCACCAGCCCTGCTGTGGAGCCACAGCGCCCCACTGGGCCCACGGCGGGAAGGACAGATGCTGGTCACCTGGAAACGTGGCTGCTCCGGAAAGCCAGGCCCATGTGGGCGCTTGCGGGGCGGGGTGGGGTGGGGGGTGGGAGCACATCTGGGAGCATGGCCACGGCAGTGGGGGGGCTGCCACACACAAGGCTCAGCCAAGTCTCTGCGCAACTGTCCTCGACTTTCCCATCTGTGAAAGGGGGGTAATCCCAGGGCCCTGCCCTCCTCCCACACTGCAGAATGACTGGGGTGCCACCGAGTCGTGACCTGCCACTTGGGGCTGCATGAATTTGGAGGAGGTACTTGTCTCCAGACTTCAGCTTCTACACATACACACACGCGCACGCACACACACGAACATACACATACACACATGCGCACACACGTGCACGCACACACGTGCACGCGCGCACAGGATGAGCCCGACGCCCCTCCCGGCTTCCTAGACCATACAAACCCACACGGGTCCTGACAGCGATGTGGTGTGTCATGACCTCTAAAGAAACAAAAGCTGAAATAGAAGAGAAATGTCTGATCACAGGAACGGGCGTCAGTTCCTGGCGTTTAACAAGTTCTAAAAGACCTTAGGTGTTATTCTCCCTGAGAGCGATGGTACTGACCACTGTCACACCAGTCATCACGGGAGAAACCAGCAGAAGGTCTTAAGTCTCTGGGGTCCCGTGTAGGTGCTACGCTTTCCTGGGATTCGGGAATGGGGTGCCGGGGGCAGGTGGTCCCAGACGTCCCTCAACTATCTGCTACCGGAATAAGTAGGAAATTCAAGGCGGCCCCTGCCAACCCCAAACAGCATTTTCCTACCCAAAAAAGGAGCCACTTTGCTAAGCACGACCCTCAGCCAAAGGTTGGCGCAGACCACCGAAGTCTTTCTCAGTCTGGCTTTAGGTGTGGTTACTCCGAACAACAGGGAGCCTGAGTTCAAACAAAGCCTCGTCCTGACCAAAATAAACCCAAGAAGGGCCTGCAGGTCGTGTGAGGCTGGTAAGAAGTGGCTCCTATAGACTGCTCCCCACATAACCTCGCTGCCTCTCCCCCAGGGCTGCTGGCCCCCATCCGGGTCAGGGTGGCCATGGAGGACCCGGCCCCCGGCCTGCACGACTTCCGGCTCTGGGCCCAGGTCTCCCGAGTGTGAATCCTCATCTCCTCTAGGCTGGTCCTGGGGCAGCCGTGCAGCCACTCCTCCTCCTGCCCGACCCCAGGCTTACATCCCCCTACTCCCCGGGGACAGGAAGGCTGGTGGGCGGCCGGCAGAGCCTTCTGGACCTTGACTTTCATGTCCTTTACGCTGAACTTGCCCTCCCTGATTTCTGGGATATCAGGGATAGGACCTGCGAGGCGGGCTGTTGACTGAACTTTGATCTCTCATCGGGACAAAAGGATAGTCACGCCGGGTCTGCAGTTGGATTCGGAGGAGGGGGTGGGGCGGCAAGCTGCAGCCGTGCGAGGAGAGCGTCCCAGCATTCGTGGTAACTCAGTCTCCACCCGGGCCCTCCGGAGCGGGGCTACCAGGACCCGATTCACCGCAGAAACTGAAGGGGGAAACTGCCAGGGACACACTGCTGGTGAACGGCAGAGCCAGGATCAAGGCCAAGCAGTGTCCAGGGCCCTGAACGAGACTGGAATCCCAGGACTATTATTTACTAGCTGTCTGACCTTGGGCAGGGCACTCGGCCTCTGTTTCTTTGATCTGTAAAATAGGAAAGTAGCAGCTCCTTGCAGGCAGGGTGTCGGTGAGACACAATATATGCAAAGTAGCAAGCTCGGAAACATGAGCTCCCACCTAGTTTCTTGTTTGGGCTGAGAGGGGCTGAAGGCCCTGGGGCGGCCAGGCCTGTCTGTCTGTCCGGAAGGTCCCGCTCAAACACCTCGGCCTGTGCCCCCTGGATGGGCCTTGGGAGCAGATGTCGCTCTGGTCTCACCCCGCCCGGACCCCCTGCCCCCAGCACAGGGCGTCATGCGGTGGGGGCTCGGGAGCAGTGTACTGATTAGCGAAGGCATCAGGGGGTCAGGAAAGGAGAAGGCAGCAGGTGACAGCTGAGGGGCCACCAAGACCCTACCTGGCTTACCCCTTCCTCCCCAGCCAGGGTACCTGTGTGTGTGCACCTGTGTGTGCACACGTGCGTGGGAAGGGCACTCAGCTGACTGGCCGGGGGGTGGCGCTTGCTCGACCTTCTCCATCGCACACAGCTGGCTCCTTACAGGTTATCAGTCCCCTCCACCCATGTGATTTGCGGGCCCTACAACTGCCTTGTGGGGAGGCCGGGCCCAGGTCAACACCCCTGCTGTAAGGACAGGTGCCCAGGGGGCTCCACTCAGGTGCCACAAGGCTGTCAGTGATGAGCTGAGGGAGAGCCCCGGGCTCCCGGACTGCCGAGCTGTGGGCGTGGGGGGCGGCCTGCCGGGACTCAGTACAGAGCTGGGACCCAGGGCCTGCCCTGTGGCCAGGGAGGACAAGGTAACGTCTGAGCCCAGCCCGAGCGCACCAGGCCACGGGCAGTAATGCCAGGGAGACAGGTTTTCTCAGACTCCAGGGACGGGGCGGGGAGAGAGGAGCCCTCACCAGAGAGCCTGGAGCAGGCCAGGAGGAGGAGCTACCTAGGACGTGGAGACCTACCGCATGATGCCCAGAGGATCCAGTGCCTCCTCCTCTTCCTCCTCAGAGGATTCTCCTGCATCCTCGCCCTTCCGGCCCGGGATGGGCAGAGACTCAGGCTCTGCTTGGCCTTGCTGCTCGAAGAAGTCGAAAGCCTCCCCGTCATCCCGAGCCTGGTTGTATGTATCCAGGATGGATTCATCTCTGCTGGTGAGGTCTGCAGCCCCTGGGGTTCTGGTGCCTGTGGAAGGAGAGGGAGGGGGGCACCTGACACCCACCGCCAGGGGACGAGGCGGCCTGGCCCCACACCCAGGCCCCCGTGCCAGGACCTGAGCTGGGGGCTTCCTGCAGCATCCTGGGACAGGGTGCTGGGTCTGGGTGGACAGGGGGCAGCCGGCGCTCCAAGCCCAGAACCTGCAGCGAAGCCTAGAGTGGAGTGGCTACAGGCGCGAGCCTTGGAACAAGTTGGCAACATGGCAATAGCTGAGCCTACGTCCATGGGCTGAGGGCAGAAAAAGCCAGCCTGCATGCGTTTGTGGGGCATATCACGGAGCTCTGGCTCCAAGGGTCTGGGCACTTAGACTATGAACTCAGCAGGTGCACAGTGAGCTCATGGAAGATTCCAGAACAAACTGTAATGGTTTCATTACAAACTGGCTTATATCAGCACTTCTCAAAGCATGGTCCACAGATGGAAATCCGTGATGTGGTAAGCACAGAAAGGGAGAGCAAGCATCTGGAAACTTCTATAGCAGTTTGGCATTGTCACGACACCCAGACATGTGATTTTGTATTTGTGAAAGTATCTGTCTGTGACATTGAGAATACAAATCTAGTCCTTCCCCACAGACTGATTGAGAAACACGGGTTTAGACCACTTGTTCACCTCTACCCAGATAGTTACTGAGCAGCAGACCTTTAAAAGCAGTTCCTTAAAAAAAAAAAAATACCACCCTTAGATAGCAAACCGACAGAACCCGTGGGATACAGAACAGTAACATGAATGACAAAGTAACACGTGTTACTGCATTACATAAATCTAAGCAGTAATATGTTGCCTTAGCGTATGTTTTGTTATTAGGATGAATGTGAAAATACCACTCAAAATTTCAATTCCATGTAATAAGCATCGTGTAAAAAAAGCATTTTACTGGTATGGACTCATTGAACTATTGTAAAAACCCACGTAAGAGATCCTGTTCACGCCTCCACTCTACAGATGAGGAAACGGAGACACAGAAGGGCTAGAAGAGTCCCACAGCGTATCCCACTTCTCTGTTACAGAGGGGCCAGGAAATGTGGAGTTTCTTCCAGTTACGGATCAGCTGGGGCACCCCCATCACAGGCAACACAGCCCACGGGGAGGCAAGCAGCTTGTGAACTCGCAGCAAATAACTCGGGGCCCACAGGTGCATGTGGGGGCTGGAAAAGGAGAGAAGAAGCCGGGGCTCTGCAGCCTTACCCAGCCCCAGCCTCTGTGCATCCACTGGCTTTGCTTTTTTCATTCTGCACCCCTTTAAAATTTTTTTTGGCTTATTTGTTGTTAATTGTCTTCTGAAAAACTCCCACCTGCCTTGTGACGCTTGGAGACCACAGTCATTAGGATGAAAAGTTAAACAGAATGGTCCAAAGAGGGGAGAATGTCGGGGGGGGGAGCCAGCCCCCCCAGGACCCCTTCCCACCTAGGGGCACACAAGTGCTTCATCTGCCTTGGGGCCTCTGTGCAGGCCTGGACGCCGGGGTGTGCTGGGTGGGGTACACGTCAGTCATCCTTCTCTGTCGTCCGCGCTGCCCAGGAAGGAGCTCGCGGAATTCTCAGGCACCCTCCCGTCTGACAGCTGAGGAAACCGGAAGGCGAGAGGAGGTGGCTGCGGACAGGGCCTGTGAGGGTCTGAGGTCTCCGGTCCGCACCATGGCGGGCTGAGCCTCCGCCTGCTGCCACACCTACTAATACCGCGGGTGGGCGCCAGCCCAGGGAGGTGTCCCCAGGGGCCAGGTCCGCAGGCCTGGCTGGCAGCAGGCAAAGTGGGGTGTGTGTGCGTACGGGCTGGGGGGCTCTGGGGCTGGCCAGGACAGGCACGGGTGGGGTGAGAAGGCCCACCCTCACTACAGAGAAGGCCCGTGGGAGCCCCGTCGGGCACCCAGGCTAGCAGCCTCCTCCCGACAACAGCGGCAGCCCCGCTCGGGCCCGGCCAGGGGAGCGAGCCTAGTTCTGGGCCAACCGAGACCTCAGAGGTTTGGGACAGAGCCTCAGGTACCTAAGAATTCTAGCAGCTCTGGGCTTCCGGCCAACTCGGCGTCCTTCGAGACACAGCGCAGAATCTCATCGAACACAGCTCTTCTTTCCCGGATGTCGGACTCCCCAACAAACAGGACCTTCCTGGGGAGCGGGGGAAGGCTGGCCATGGGATAACGGCTGCTCAGTTTCTGGTAGAACTCCTCGATCTCACTGTACTTTTTGGAGACCTGGAATGAGAGGAGCATGTGCTTCCTGAATGTTCCTCCCCCCACCTGCCCAGACAGCCTGGGGGCCAGGCTACTGGGAGAGCCTGTCCCCAGGACAGACAGATGCCTTGGGCATGCCTCGCTCCCTCTGACCCCCCCATCCCCCTGCCTTAGGCTCTGTTCCCACCACCCCCTAATCGGCGCTGGGCTAAATTATGAAAGTCTTAGTAGCCATAGGGGAGATACAGTCATGGTGGATTCCATGCACTGTCACAGGTCCAGGTAGAGACATGTGACACAGGAACCCCGGCCTGGCCCACAGGTGACCACAGAGGCTGCCAGAATGGAGATTCTGGGCCTGCAGCACGTTAGTGGGGTGACCTCATGGTCTGGCCATTTGTCAGGTCAACACGAGCCGCCTTTTCTCAGCACCATCTCTGGGTCACTCTCCCGGGCAAGAACGACAGCCTTCTAGTGGGGACAGTCCTTACAGTGCTCACGTGGAAAAGAACCAGATACGGCAAGGCTGCTTCTCCGCCAGGATCCCCTGCACCCTGGGACCTGAGGGAAGCAGGCTGGAAGGTGTCCCAGGCCACCTGAGTCATCCTGAGACAGCACCCCGTCCCCGGCTCAGTTCGCTCTGTGGGAGGCCACCCCACACGGCCCCTCATGCGGTGTGGAGGCAGGGCGAGGGGCCGGAATCGCTGTAGACCGTGTCACCCAAGGTGGGCTCTCAGAGTCCCCGGCCCCCAGCCACACGCCCATCAGCTGCCCAGCGTCCTCGCTTGTCTTGGACTCTGGGCTCTCCCTGTATGCGAGACCTGTCTCCCCAACCCCTCTGAGGGAGCACAGAGCGTACAAATGGGGACAGTCCCACTTCTACGCCCGGGCCAAGGCTGGAAATGCTGGTGTGGCTGATGGAGGAGACCCGGGAACCCCGGGGCACAGTGGTGTCACAGCACGCAGCCCTGGCCACCTTGAACTCTCCCCAGAACCTCCAGCCTGGGAGGGATTCAGATGCTGGTAGGTGGTGGGGGCGGAATTTAGACCCCCAGCACCCCACCCCCACCCCCCTACACGGGGGAGTGC
This sequence comes from Nasua narica, assembly GCA_028533885.1. Taxonomy (NCBI): domain Eukaryota; kingdom Metazoa; phylum Chordata; class Mammalia; order Carnivora; family Procyonidae; genus Nasua; species Nasua narica. Next base: position 13,432,075 of record CM052811.1, read on the forward strand.
AGCCTGGGGTCGTCAACACAGGAGCCTGGCTCGGGAGCTTTCCTGAGAGGAGCCCTCAAGGAACTAAGAGGATCCTTTTCACACTAGGCTCCAGGCCAGCCGTGCGCCTGCGGTGGGGGGCGGGGCGCTGAGAACTGGTGACTCCAGCCGGCAGGAACTGGGCGCCATTCAGGAAGCTCTGACCCTGAGGGTTGAGCGCCCTCTGCCGGCCGGACAGCTCCACGTGGGCCCAGCCCACAGACTCCCAGGGTCTGGGGTCCTGGAAGCTGCGAGTCTCTAGAGCACTGATGGTGCGAGTGGCCAGGAAGTTTTAAGTCAGGGGTGTCACCCCATCCGGGACCCACATGCATCAGTGCTCCAAAGTCAGGGGCTCTCAAGTAGCTAGGCGAACAGCAGCACGAGGAGGCTGAGAGAGAGGGGGGAGTGCAGAGGATGGGAGCACCCCTGTGTCCGGCGGGACCACCTGTGGGGCAGACACTGCTGCCCCCCCGGAGCCCCCAGAGTCCCTGAGGGAAGCGTGTGTGCCTGTGTCACCAGCACACGGGGCGTCCGCTCAGCCGCAAGCATGCCCAGTGCCCCTCTCTGGGCCGGTTTTACTATCTGATCGGTAATTAAATTCATTTTTACATTAAAGCATGTGTATCCTTTTCAGGAGTAGAAGGCAAAATGCCTTTTTTCCTTTTTTACAGCTAAATCACGGAACTTCAGAGATTTTCAGGCTTTGGGTTGCATCCCCAGGTTTCATGGGGGCTGGAGAGGAATTCCCCTCTGCCCTCACTGGTGGTTCAGGTTACCTGAGAAGCACCCACCGGAAATGACCGGAAAGGCCTGCACACGCACCCTTCGCAGGGCGTGGGTGTTCCTGGTCAGAGGGAAGAGGCACAGGTGTGAGGGGTCCAGCTGTCCTCGTGCACAGCGTCACACGTGAGGCTGGCCCTCAGCGCAGCACTGGATGCTGCTCCCTGCTCCCGTGGGCTGCCTCTCCGTTACGCCCAGGGACGGGACCTCAGAGGGGCTCTTCTGCTCCCCGGCGCTGGGCTCCACGGGGGGTGGGGCCAGATCATCAGGAGCCGCGAACTCCCACCGCTCAGAGCCAAGCAGGACCAGAACTACCGCCGAACCTCAGACCTCCATTCTCACCAGAAGTCCAAGAAGCACATGAAAGATATCATGCTCTTAGATGCTTCCATGTGTTAAATCTCCCGCAAAGACCCTTGCCATGCATTTTTATCTCTGAGAAGGTGACGTCTCTGCTACTAGGGCACCACAGCTGGGTCCCTCACTGTTTCCCTTTCTGTCTTGGCTGCCAGGAGATTCAGAACCAACCACGTGCAAACCTGTAGCTACTGATCCGGTCTAAATACCACCACAGGGCTCTCGTTCATTTTGCCTTTATTTCAAAGCTCCCTCTTCCCTTTGCTCCTGTGACTCCACGATGCCCTCTTCTCCTCCCTCGGCCCCAGAGCCGCCTCCCTCTCCGTGACCATCCCTGGGCAGCTGGGTCTCTGGGGTTCCCTCCTAAGCCCTTCCTTGTGCCCTCCATGTCTGCACTGGGCAACCTCGTCTACTCCCGGGCTTTCAACATCACCTCTAAGCTGAGGCCTCCCAAACCTGCCTCCTGGGCCTCAATGGTCCCTGGCTCCAGCCTCGTGGATTGGTCCTCCTGTGTCCGTCCAATGGACACCTGGCACTCCACACATCCCCCTGAGACCTGCCCCTCCGCCCCTTACTTCTGCTGATGCGGACGAGAGGCACATTACCTTGAGATATCCCCTCACACCAGCCACCGCCGGCCCGCCTCCAGCCCTCCCCTGGAGCACCACTGGCCTACTGGAGGGCCCCTGCCCAGTTCCTCCCCATCCAACTGCACTCCCCATCCTAGGGGCCGGCGAGTCACCCCCTACTTACAAGTCCTCCCCGGCTGCAAGACGAGTCAGGCTCCCTGCACGCTCTCTGTGACCGGGACTCTGGCTGCTGTCTCCGCATCCTCCAGGGTGATACTCCACTGCACGCAGCCCCCCACAGGGCCCCGGGGCTAGCCTCCGCTTAGGCTGGACCCCCTGCCTTAGAGACCCTCGTGCCCTCCTCGCGCGGCACCTCCTGGCACTCTCGGGCCCTGAGCGGGGTAGAGAAGCACCCGCTCCCTGATGCTGCTCACGTCGTGTGTCACTTGGCTCCCGGCCCCTGGGACCCCCTCAGGAGCATCCCGGCAGGGCCCCCAGCTCACCAAGAACTGGACGACATCCTCGGGCCTGTGCTTGGCTGTCTTGAACGCGGCCAGCCGGGTGACCACCAGGATCTGGTACTCCACGTGGCCGGACAGCATCTTGCCCCGCACCTCCTGGTGCTGTGGCACGGTCAGGTCGAGGCCCGTGTGCACATTCTGAACTCGCCTGCCGAAGGGAGAGAAGGCGAAGGAAGCTCAGGTTCAAGTCAGCAGGCAGTTCGAGCGACACGCAGACGGAACCTCAGGGTGCTCCTGCAGGCCTGGGCGGGAAGCCACCCTACGGGCCGTCCTCCGTGGTCACTGCTTCCGGCCCCCCGCCCCACCACACACTGGCCCCTCATAAGGCCTCGCTGCCCAAGCCCCACATGCGGGCCCTGCCTCTGGGCTGCACCCAGATGAAGGGCCGTCCCCAGCAGGAAAACTAGCAGGAGAAGAGATGGGGCTCGTGGAAAATCACCAACGGGAGGTGTGCTCCACACACTCAGGGCATGAGCCCCTGCAGACCTTGGGGGGATGGCATCTGGGAGCTCTCGGCTCACAGGGCAAGGATGACACCTGCGGCTGGGAACCGGGGTCGAGGCGCGTCTCTTCAGCGAACTGGGGGGCAGGAGGGCTACAACGGACTCTGCCCAGGGCGGGGAGGTGGAGGAGCCCTGGGTGCAGGGTCCTCAGGAGCCTCAGGGCCCCGCGAGGCACGGAGCCGGCCTCGGCGTGAGGCTTTGAGAGGGTGCCCGGTGAAACGGCACAGCAGGTGGAGAATCGGTCAACGCTACACAGATTTGTACGGGGGGCAAGCAAGTCACGAAACGCTACGGTAACTGCACGCTCCCCGTCTGTAAGGGGGGGCCTGCGGACGACGTGTATAAATACACATCACACACAGGACAGGAGCCCTCTTCCTCCAGCCAGACCTACCACGGGCTGGGCAGGACTTCAAAGGCCCTCTGCCCCCCGGGACTCCCTCTGCGTGGATTTCTCCCATCTCCACACAGGCACGGGACACAGTCACCACGGTGATGCCATCTGTCCCCCGGCAAGGAGGACAAGTGCCGCCCGCCTGCCCGTGAAGTGCACACACAGGCACCGAGGCTGCAGATCTTCGCATGCACACACACGAGCATTTTCACGGGACACAGGACTCGCTGTCATGAGTGCTGACGACTTAGGGAAGCCCAGGAGACTGCCAACGTACCTCGGTGAGATGGAAAAGCACACCTCACGTAGCAGCCCTCCTCTCCTCGGGCCAGGGCCCGAACGAGCACTCTCGGCCTTTCACGGAGCGAGCCGGTGCTGCCCTGGCTTAGCGCACGGCATGCACGCGTGTTCCTGGGACGAGCACGGAGGGCAGAGCCCGATACAGGTGAGCCCGGGAGCGGCCGGCTCTGCCGCGGGCTCTCAGGACCTCACCTGGGTTACTCCTGGTCACAGCCCCACAGGGGACACAACTGCTGGGACCCCTTTAAAGAGCGGGAATGAGGCACAGGGAGTCACCTGCTCGGGTCCCCGCAGGTCAGAGCTGGACCAGCGTTCACACCCAGGCCGCTGCCCCAGAGCCCGAGCCGCCTCTTCCAGGCGGGAGGGAGGCAGGAATTAGGATCATTACGGAAATGAAGCACAGGTGGGCAGACGTGCAGGTGGGGGGGCTCTTGGCCAAGAAAAGCAGGTGTGCAGGAGCCCCTGACCTCCCGCGGGAAGGCACCTCCTATCGCGGGGCTCGTGCTCTCCCTCTCCGTACCCTGCATCTGACCACACCAGGACCTTCAGCCCACGATCCACTGCCTTCCACTGTCCCTCCTGTTCCTGTCACGCCTCCTCGGCTGGGAGACCCTGGGGCTGCTGCAGGCCCCAGCTCTCCCGCCCCCTCCTGAATTCTCCAGTTCTCTGCCTCCTTTGTACCAGTGCTGCTGCCTGGGTCGGGCACAAACACTCAGACAGGCCACCTGGCCCCACCTGGAATTTATGGCCACAACCTGCAAGCCGCAGCTGGGCCTGGCACCCCTCCCTTGGTCTAGACCTGGGCTTCTCCAAGTGTGGTCCCCGCCGCCTCGGTGTCACCTGGGAAATTCAGACCATTGCTTCGCAAGCCCTGGGGAGGGGGACCCACCAGCTTCATGCCGACAACTCCCCCATGTAAGCAATGTACCTGGGGCTGACTCACTAACTCTCCCACGCCCGGGCCCGGGCAAACCTCAGACAATAAACATTTCGGGCTTTGCGGGACCTACGACCTCTGTCACAACTACTCAACTCAGCCATGTGGCATGACAGCAGCTAAGACGATACATGAACCTTATGTACAAAAGCAAGAGGTGGGTGCGATTTGGCTCACGGGCGTAGTTCGGCCGCTTCACCTTAGACCAAGCTTCTCGAACCTCGAGTGCATCCGAGGAAGCTGTCAATGTGCAGATCTGGACCCAGAGGTCGGGGGCGTGGCCCGAGAGTCTGCCTTTCCAGCCAGCTCCCTGGTGATGCTAATGTTTCTCTGCTGGCCCTGGGACCATCTGCTGAGCAGCAAGACATGGGGTCTAAGCCGCCTCACTCAACAACCCCCGATGACCCCTAATGCTGTTCTCCCCGACAGCCCTGCTTCTTAGTTCCGCGAGAAGAGCAGCAATCAGAGACATCCCTGAGCTTCCCCCTCACAACTGGCCTGCATCCGCGGGGACACGCTGGTTGGCTCCTACCTGAGACCATCTCCTACTCAAGGCACGCTTCTGCCAGTCCTCCCCTCCCCCCTCTCTCCCTCCACCCCCACACTGTTGCCCCCCCACCCCTCGCTCCCAAACCCACAGTTCTTCACTGCCTCACCCAACGCTCCCGCAGGCCCACTCCTCTCCCGCCACGCTGGCCTCTTTGCCGGTGCCCCGCCCCAGGACATTGGCTCTGCTGTCCTCTCTGCTCGGTATGGTCTCATTCAAAATATCCTCATGGCTCTCTCCTCAAGGAGCCCGTTAGGATCTGCCCAACCGGCACTCTATCAGAATGACACTCCTGGACAAAACACTCACTCCTGTCTCTTTTTCCCTCCTGTTTAATTTTCCTTCGTACCATTTATCGTCCTCGACACACCATCTATTTACCTGCTGTCCAACTGTCCCCACTAAAGCTCCACGGGTCGGGCTTCATGCAGTTCACTGCTGTACCCCAGAATCTGAACCAGTCCTTGGCACAGAGCAGGCACTGGGCCAGGAGCTGCTGCACGAACGCAGGTGTGAATGCACGCGGTGATGAGTGGGGGGGGGGGCTGCTCTGGAAAGCTGAGCTGGGGAGGAGCCTGCCTGGAGGCTGGTCTCAAGCGTCTGGACCCCGCTGTGGGCAGCGGCTTGGGTCTGCCCGTGCCTGCCAGCGGGAAGGAGTGAGCGCCACCTGCTGGGCATCCGTGACTGAGCAGGCCAAGCCGGCTTGGGGCAGGGAGGGAAGCCACCCACCCCTTCCCAAGCACCGGGCACTGAAGTCGCACCCCATCTGCATGGGGCTGCCGCTCCCACGATTCATACCTACCAACCTCAAACCTTTTTGCAGAGAACGAAACAGGCTCAGGGAGAGGGGACTTAGGGAATACCAGGTACATGTCTTGTGCCAATGAAGACAGCCTGTGACCTCACTGCCGTCATGCAGGGGACACCAAGCAGGTTCTGGCATCAGAGTTCACTTACAGAATCACATTTTTCTAGACCTGAAGTCACAGGGGAGTTCAGATTACAGCTGGAAAAAGAACAGCTGGGCTGGGAAATACATTCATTTATGCAGGAAACCCGCATCTTAGACCAAGATTCTAGGTAGGGGGAACCAGAGTGGTGTCTATGGAAATACCTTAAGTGAGCCACTCTACAAAAGAGTCAAAGCACGTGCCTCCTTCCCAGGATCCACCTTGCAGGGGTCCTCCAGGTCTGGGTCAGGCTGGGCCCCAAGGCACCTTCTGCCTCCCAGGCCTCTGCTGTAACCTGCACTTCTCCTGCGCTAGCTCCTTGAGCAGCTACCGCCGCTTCTCTCCCCTTCACCCGGTTAACTCCTACGCTTCCTGCGGGACGTGGCCTCCTTCGCCCACTCGCAAGAACCCTTGCGCTGCGCTCCCATGGCAACCTGAACCTACTGCCCCTCCCCCCTTAGCTTCTGGCCCCCGCAGGTCTGTGTTCATTCGTGTCCCCTGCAGGGCCGGGTCTTTTCGGATTCACCCTCATCCCCAGTGCCGTGCACGGGGCCTGGCACACAGTGAGCACTGAAAGGAGGCATAAACTGTTATTTTCGGGCTAAAAAGAAATGAATGCACGTCGGCAAAGGGGAGAGGAGATCCCCTCTCCGCCTGGCTACGGGACCAGCCAATCCCGGCCTTCCACTGGGTCCGGGGCGAGTTCGTTACCCTTTTAAGGGCCTCAGTTTTCTCCATCTGTAAAACGGGGGCACTCAATGCGCCCACCTCTCCGGTAGGGCGGTGGGGGGGCCGACCCGAGACAACCCGCCAGGGCGCTGGCGAGGCCGGGCCGCGGGCCCACGGCGCTGGCCGCCTCCGCCTGCTCTGCCGACTGGGGCACATCCGGCTCGTTCGCGCGCCCCCGTTGTCGACGCGGCCCGAGACGCGTTGCCGGGCACGAGGGGGTCTGGCTCACCTGGAGGTGACGAGCACCGCCGGGGACTGCATGACGGCAGCGGCTCCGGGCGGGGCGCACGGTCACGGGACCCGCGGCCGCCCGCGACGCCGCGTCCCCGCCCCGCGCGCTCGGCCCGCCCCGGCTCCGACCCCGGCCTCCGCCCGCCCCCTGGTGGCCACGGAGCTCGGCCAGCGGCCGCCGTGAATTTGCGGCCTTTCTGGAACTTGGGGCGCTGAGCGTGCACCGACTGCCCTGCGTCTGCGGGGCGCTGTCGGAGGCCCGGGTCCGGGTAGGCCACGCCCCCTTCCCCACCCCGCCCCCAAGTCCGGACCAGGGTCCTGAGCCCACTCCGCGGCCAGTAGGCACGCAAGGATAAACCGACGAGGCTTGTTGGGAAGCTTTTTGGGAACCGCAAGGCCTGGTTTGCGCCAGTTGTGCTGGCAGCGACAGCGCCCGGTTCGCTCTTAGGAGAGTGCCCAGAGTGCCCTGGGTCGGAAGGTAAATAACTTGGCTCCCTTACCTTGGAGAGAGTGTTGGGAAACAAGGCAGCCAGTGGTCATGGCCCCGGGGATGCTCAGAGGAGGGTGGAATGAGGCAACCTATAACCCAGCAAACAAGGTCAGTTAGACCGGTTTGCAGGACATTGTCCAAAGAAGCAGCAGCTGATGACCCCAGAGGCCTTCCAGTGGCTCTCCTGAAAGAGGCCAACAGGGCCTTCTCAACAAAAGCTTCTCAAAGCTTCTTTCCTCTTCCCTGCTAAAGAGATATCGTTCGGACTCTTGTTACGGCCCAATAGAAGACTTTTGGAGAGGACAGCAATGGGCTCTGGACTATCACAGCGGGGTGGGGGTGGGGGGTCGATGGCCAAGGGTCTGGAGGAGACAGCAAGGGGAGGCGGTTCTTGCTCAACCGACCTAGCAGGATTCTTGCTGAAGGCAGGCCAGGGCTTAGACATCAAAGGTGGAGATGGAGAACTTGATCAGATGTGGAGGGTGATCAGTCCGTCCCCCCGCCCGCCGCCTGCGCCGGCCGCCCTGGGGTAGAGTGGTGGAGAGGGGCAATTATCTCTCAGCTGACTTAAGAGGATTCTTGCTAAGACTGGGTCATCCATGCAGGTTGCAGGGGGAGAGTGGAGTCAAGGTCAAGGCTGACTGGAGAAGAGAGATCAGAGGAGCCTAAAGTCTTTGGTCAAGGAGACAGTCTTCATCACCCCAAAGTTTCCCTCTCACAGCGCTGCTAACACTCTCCCTCCTCCATGTGCAGACACCCCTCTCCAGCTGCCCTTCCTTCCTAATGGCACCCCCCCTCCCTTCCTCTTGGGAAGAGGAGGTGAGGCTTCTGCTCCGCTGCATTTTCCCAAAGAACCAGCCTCCCTCCGCCTCCACCGCCCAGGACTTCTATCAGCAAACTCTCCCGCTGTGCATCCACCTGTAGGGGCGCCAGGGCGGGCAGATAGTAAAGTGTGGTTAATATACTTGTGCTGCTCTCATGTTTAGCAACTAAAAAGAATTCTGCTTGGTTTCTGCCTCTAGTCAGACTCCATCGCAAGACTGCTCCCTGCTTTCTCCCACGGCCTCTTCACATTTCATGCATTGACTCCTTCGTTCATTCAATGAGATCTACTGAGCTGGGCCTCTGTTCCTGGCCCTGTGGAGGTTCAAGCTACCAGTGAAGGGGCCGCTCAGCCCTGCGGGGCTGGAGCCCCTGATGTCAGGATCCTGGGTCGGAAGCTGCTGACGCCACCTGGGGCTGAGCCTTCATTGAGCCTGTGGAGACTCCCCGGGAGGATCTAGGGAAGCACTCATATCCAGAGCACAGGTGAGGGTTTGTGAAGAAGGGGACTCCCCCTTGCTGCCACAGCAGGCAGTTTGCCTGTCACCCATGTCTTGCAGGCAAGTGGAACTCACCCCTGGCCCTGGGGTCCCCAAGTGCACAGAGCTGGGGCCCTTGGGGCTCCTGATGCCGGCCAGAAACACCACTGGCTTCCCAGGATAGAGTGACCCGGGCCCTGATAGCAATCCCACTTTCTATCTCTATGGGTCCTGCTTGCCCCTATGTGGTTCCAGTGGATAATTGTATACAATGCACGGAATGTGGGATCTAAATCTGATATTTTCTGCTTCCTGCCTGACTCAGGGAGCCCCTTCCATGGCTGAAGCTGCAGTAATACAAACCACATTGCCGAGGATCTTACAATTTCCCTTCGTGCTGCCCTGGAGGAATGCTCCAGGCATCAGTTTCCCTCCACCCCAGGGAAGTCACTGGGCCCCAGGGGGTGCAGTGCAGTCCACAGCCCACAGGGAGTCTGATCTGAGCTCTGGCTGCTTCGCGCGCACGCACTAACATTGCCCTTGCTTCTGGTGGGGCGGGTCTTCTGGGGATCTGCTGATTTGTCTCTGTCCTCTGAACTGGTGCTCTAGCACTCTAGGGGGCCAGGCATCCCAAGTGGAGCAGGCAACCACCTCCCCGGTCACGCCGCAAACGCTCCCAGCCACAGCTCTGGGCCTGCGACCCGGCCAGGCTCTGCGGATGCAGAAGACACAGGCCTCCTCGGTGGGGCTCACACATCGCTCAGGAATAGTTGGAGATGTCAACACGGATGCAGGCCCCAGATGCACAGGAAAGGGCATCCAACTGAGTCTGCCTGCGCGTCCAGGCAATAAGGAACTCTTCCCAGAGGAGGCAGGGCCAGACCTGGGTCATGAAAAACATGACTGTTTTCTCTGAGCTTTGGGTTTTCTTATTAGTGAAATGCACATAATTGCAACCTTTAATTCACAGCACTGGTGGAGATTAAATATGACTGGGATGAGAGGAAATGTATGGTAAGCACTGTGGATAAGCTACCCTGAAGCCATTCACAACCCCCTTCCTCTTTAACTTTTACTGTCCTAGAGGCTGGGAGGGTGAAGCACTCATACTCCCAGCGTCCCTTGCAGTTAGGAGGGCACATGTAACAATTTCTGGCTATATATCCAGAAGTTCCAAGGATGATTTACCTTGCTAGGAGAAAGCTCATTGTTTCTTTCCTGTCTGCTGCCTGGAAAGGAGATGTGATGCTGGAGAGGCAGCAGCCACCTTGGGGCTGTGAAGCACAAGCAGCATGAATTTGGGACCTACCATTAGGGATGGAAGAGGCTGGGGACCTGATGGCTCAAGAACTACCGTAAAAGCCCTAGACCCTTTCTTGAGAGGTGTCAAGACTTCTTGCACAAGTGCTTAGACCACTCTAAGTAGGGTTTTTGGCAATGGCTTCCTTGTTGGTACAGCTATAAAGCATTTACATAAGACTGGAACTAAAAACTGTTCAGTAGGGCATAGAGGTGCTTAAGGAGGATGGAGAGAAGAAGTAAGGTGTGTCCTAGCCAGAAGTGCAAAGCCAGTGTGCCTCCAGAGAGCACAGTGTCCTGGGGGCTGGGGAGGAGAGGGTGCGGAGGGGTGCTGGGGTCAGGAGGCTGCAGGCGCCACATGGGACCTGCCCTTGTGGGGCCTTGTGTGCCACATCTGAGTTGACCTTTATCCTGAAGAAGAAGTGAGTAGACTCACAGAATGAACAAAGGAAAAGAGTATTTCAGAATGGGGCCTGGGGTTTGAGGAAATAATATTCTTCTAGGAAGCTGAGGCCAGAGTCAGGGCGGGTCTCAGGATGGAAGTGACATGGTAGGGTGGTGAGTGAGGCATCCTTCTCCAGAAGCGTGATTCTAGAGGATCCCCTGCTTCTAGAACTGTTGTATAGATCTAATTCATTCTCATTGCAGAACAAATACAAAAAATATGGATAGTGTAAAAATGACGTAAAATTCACCATTCATTCTATACCAGACATAACAACTGTGAACGTTTTGTTGTTCTTGCTCTCTTGACATTTTGTTCTACACACACACACACACACACGCATTTATCTTTAAACAATACAAAATCTTTCGGATGTACTGTTTTGTAACTTGCTTTTTCATTTATCACCCTGTAAGCATTTTTCCCTGTTAAATTACCTCCCAAACCATCACCCTAAATCTTTACCTACAACGCCATGTGCCGACATACGATAACTCCCTTGTCCAGTCCTTAAGCTACAGATATTTGATGGAAAGCTGGGGTGTGTGGTGGGAGACGGATGGCTGACCGTTTAGACGCGAGCTAGCTGTTTGAGGCAGATACACCAGGAGGCTGGGAGAAAAGGGCTCATGTGTCAGAAAACACTTTGGTGAGCCTCTGGGTCCTCTGATGAGTGCAGGGGGATCTCAGGAGATGGGGAGACGAGCAGGAAGACCTAGAGCTTAATCTTTGTGCATTAAAAAGTAATAGACATCCGGGAGGAGTTGTGAGCTCTGGGAGAGACAGGTGGGCCCCCCAGCCTGATGCAGAGGACCCCGCTGGGGTGGGAATGTTCTGTGGCTGCCTCGATCCTCTTCTGCTCTGTGATGCTCGTCCGGGTTACCCCCCACTGCCGGGGGCCAGCAAACCCAGCCTTTCTGCTTGGATGCTAAAGGAAAGGGACTGCCGAAGTCTGGAGAACTTGGGCGAAGGCTCAGGGACACAACACTTTCAATGGCTTTGATAACCACCACCAGGCATTCCCCAGCTCACTGGGCGTAGAGCTTCTCCCCGAACCTGCGCCAGCCCTGGGTTCGTTTCCTGAAGTCCTCTCAAATTTGCTAAGGGAAAGTGATATTTCTTGTTTTAGAAGGACATGTACTTGATTCCTAGTGAGCTTAAACATGTCCCCAGTTTGCTGGTCTTGGAATGTTTCTTTTTAACGCTATTTCCTTTGAGCGTGTTAAAAACTGGGCCGTTTGTTTTTTTCTTACTGATTTGTAAGAACGCTTTGTAAATGAAAGATCCTCCCCTTTTCTGATACGTATTATCCTGTTTGTCTTTAACTTATTTTCCCCCTAAGTTTTTATTTTGAGAAAGTTCCAAACTCACAGAGAAGTGGACTGGTTCATACCCCATGTGTGTACCTTTCGCCTGGGCTCACACCGGGTTTTCAAGATGGAACCCGCAGATGACCGGGGGATGGGGGCTTGGGAGTGGGGGGTGGGGAGGTGGGGGAAAGCAGGGCTGGACGGAGGGGGCTGAGTGCCTCGGTCACAGCAGAAGCCCAGCCCAGGGTAGGGGGAGCTCCGATGACCCTCCCACGTCCTCCTAATTTGAAAGGTGGAGGCGGGACTTGATACCTCCACACGGACCAGACCAGCTGTTGGTTGTGGGCCACCCAGGAGGGGTTTAGGGGTGAGGCAGCTAGCTCTCTTCAGTCACCACAAGTCCCAGGGAGGACTGAGCAGAGACTCAATCCTCCCACCAGTGAGTCAGTCAGTCCTCCAGCCCTGGAGAGGGAGAGGGGAGTGAGGCTGCCCCGGCTGAGAAGCTGCACAGTTGTTCACACTGCCATTTGCCTTCTCCTTTCTCTCTCTGACTTTCTCCTGAAACACTGAAGCCTTCCTCGCAGACGCCATGACCCTTGGCTCTCAGTCCTTCAGCATGCGTTTCTGAGAAGCACGGCGTGGAGCCTTGTCCTGCCTAACCACCATGCCGCGGTCATACTCAGGAAATGGCACATGGGACACATTACTCCTGCCTAACATTCAATCATATTCCAGCATTCCAATAATGGCTTTTCTTTACAACTGCTCCCCTCTCCTCGCAATCAAGAATCGAACTGCTGACGGTCACAGATTGTATTTAACTATTGTGTGCGTTTAGTCTCCTTCCTTCTACGGTTCCCAGGCTTTTCTGTCTTCCATGACGCTGACATCTCCGCGGAGTCCACACCAATCCTGCAGACTGGTGTTTTTCTAGTCATTTCTCATGGTTTGAGGCAGGTGATTAATCGGGGGAACCTGATGCCAGTGTCTCCCATGATTGGTGATGTTGAATTGGATCACTTTCCTAGGATTAGTTCCGTTTAATGTTTTACATGTAGGTTTTGAGATTTTTATGTAGTACCAACCCTGGACATTCCTGTTGGTTTTTACAAGGGAATGATATTTAAAGAAGTATTCCTTACCTCAGACTATATGAATAGTCACGACTTTTCTCCAAATATATGTTCCACAACCAATTCTTTGATTCACTGAGAATTCATTTTGGTTTATGTCTTAAGATAAGGGTCATTTTTCCCCCTACATACTTAGTCAGGTATCTAGTACCATTCATTGGTAAGTTTTTTTGAACAATTTGTCCTTTCTTCCACCAGAACTGTCACTAAACTGTATTCTGTTTTTAGATGGAGGAGAAAGAAGTGCGAGAGATCCCCGGGGACGGAAGAGGGCTGGGGTACAGAGAGCAGGTGGGGCAGTGATGGACACGTGACAGAAGACCTGAGAGAGGCCACCCAAACTGATGACACTGGGTCCCCAGGTCAGCACCAGGATGCTCCCAGAGGACACTCCGCTGTGGGAATCATGATACTTTTTGGTTCCAATGTCCTCATCCTTGGGGGCAGCTGCAAGGTCTCACAGCCCAGATTGAGGGACACAACCGGCTCCTCTACCTCTGCTCCTGACCCATGCGAGCCCCCGTCTTCCCAGACGAAGACAGTATGGTCCCCAATTCATCGTGTGTCTAGAACAGAAACCTCGGGCTCTTATTTGACCAAGATGAAAGGACCGGGCATTCTAAATCATTGAATATTCTAAGAGAACCTGTTTTTTATTCCAAAAGGAGTTTTATTTTTTAAAAATCTTACGTGTCTACAAAAGTCTCCAAGAAAATCTCTAGAACATTCAGACTACTGGTATTCACAAAATAGCAAGCTGACAGAAGGGAAATGTCTCAATGACAGTGACTTTACCTACTTTATGCCCTTTACACTTTGGCACACCCTGACAAGCGGGAATCCCAGTCTCCATTTAAAGATGAGCGGGAGGACTACGGGTGCATCAACTTAACCAAGGTCACAAAGCTAGTGCCTTGCAAAGGTGGTTTGGAAGCCAGGTCTTTATCATGACCCCATACCGTAGTCTCTTTCCTGACCTCAGTGGAGGCCTGCGGTGCTTGTCCCCTCATCTCCCAGAATACCTTACAGCTCCAGGTAACCTGGTGCAAGGACTGCCCAGTCTTTCCCCAGACTGGCAGGGCCATCCTGGTCTTGGTAAATCTGAGTGGGCTAGATTCGGCCACACTGTGATGCTGTTACAAGCAGTGACCAGCAGATGGCAGTGTCCACCAGCCCATCACTACTCGTCCCAAGGGGAAGGAAGGGCTCTGAGAGAGCTCCCAAGGAACTTCCAGGAAAGAAGCCACCCACCTCTTTCTTCTCCGTCCCCTCTCCTCCCCCACTCAGCAGCCTGGGGCCCAAGGGGTAGGTAGAGCAGGTGGTCCCAGGGCCAGGCTGCAGCCCACCCGGTGTGGATGCCAGAGCTGTTGCCGGGTAACCTGGGGAGAAGCAGCCCTGGGTTGGGCATGGGAAATTCCTGGGAGCCCGAGGAAGCCCAGGCGGGGGCACCAGACAGTGGGCAGAGCCAGGGCCCTGCTGGAATCTTCCCGCACCTGTAGCTCAGGCAGCCCCAGCCCAGGTCTTTCTGGGGGAGAGGACCGCTGCAGAGACCAGAAGCCCAGGGTGCAATGGTAGGTGGGTGCCTCTGCGGGCCTTGGTCACCACCTTCCCTTCACACCCTCCCAGGGAGACTGTCCTCAGGGGCAGAACCCCAGGCTCACTCCGGGCCCTGCCTCCTCACTACGAAGCCTCTCTCCAGCTCTGAGTTGCAAAGGCCAGAGACCAGGGTGGGTCCAGATTGAGGAAGGCTCCTGGCTGGGGCCCTGGCAGGGGGCCCCACCCTCGCATGCTCTCCGCCTCTCACAGCGGGACCCACGGTGGCCATTTGATTGTCACTCTCACTGTGCATTTGCCAGGAAGGACTGAGGAGCATGCAGCCCGAGGTTAGGGGCTGGGTTTGGATTCTGGTCTCTATAAACTCTCAGGAGCATCAACCAGTCATGGCCAGAGGATCTCTGTTCTACCTTGCAGAATAGGGCTTGGTTGCAGGGACCCAGAACCCTTCCAGAATACTGCTTGGCTGCCTTGACAGGGAGGGCAGAGGCTGAGCCCTCATCAGCCTCATCTACAAGGGGCCTGAGGCACCGCTAGGATGAGACCAGCTGAGCTGTGCAGACAACAAAGGCGCAGGATCACAGAAGGGACCCACCATCCCGGATGGTTCAAGGCCGAAGAACAGAGCACCGATGGCTTCCCTCCCCAGGGACTTAGTTTCTCTGTGCACAGCGGAAGCCGTGGAGCAGGCCGTCTTTGCCCCTGTCCTCAGACAGGGAAGCCCGGCGTCTGGGTGGCAGGAGACACTTGCTCGAGGCTGAGCTGGGCTGCCACTGGGCCCGGGCTGCTTGAAGGTCCCCACGAGGTGGCTCTGGCTGGCAGGATCCAGGACAGCTGCTGACCCTTGAGCCACACGGGTCCACTTGTGCCTGGATTCATTTCAATAAGCACAGGACAGTGCTGTAAATGTGCTTTCTCTTCCTTATGATTTTCTCAGTAACATTTGCTTTCTTCTAGTTTATCGTGAGAACACAGTACACGATACGTGTAATATACCAAATGTGTATGGTAACAAAAATCGACCGTTCGTGATATGGGCCAGGCTCCTGGTCCGTGGTTTGCTATTAGCAGTTGAGTTGTGAGGGAGTCAGAAGCTATACTCCGATTTCTGACTGCGCAGGGGTGGGGAGGCGGGGGGCTTTGCTAACCCCTGTCTTGTTCAAGGGTCAAATGTGACTTCCTCCGGGGCATCGACCCAGCGCGCCGCGCCGGTGCTCCAGATGACATGTGACCTCCTGTCAGTAAAGGTGAGACTTTGGGAGGTGCTGTGGCCGCCACAGGTGTCATGTGAAGCACCCGCCCGCCACATGCAGAGCCCTCAGGAGGCGGCGCGGGACGGGCAGCTTCCCATCTCTGCAGGTACGCAAGCACAGCTTGGGGGGCAATCTGTCACGACTCGGGTACGCCGTGGGACGTCGGCCCAAATAACTCAACATGTTCCTCTGGGTTCTCGGATTCTCTGCCCTGAGCCAGAGCCGTGGTGCTCTGAGAAAGCAGACAGCTTTGCTTTCCCCGGGGAGGGGTCTGGAGGCGAGAAGGCGGGGACCCTTCCTGTCCACCACCCCACCAGGCTGCTTTTACTCCTCTTCCCCCCCTTGCAGCCAGTCTCATCTCCTCTCTCTGAAGTGGAGACAGCTGGAGTCTGGAGTTTGGGGGCGTTAGGGAGCAGTCAACAGACTGATGAAGAGCAGAAGTGAGAAGTGTCCCCAGTTTTCTGCAGCCCTCCCGGAACTTCCTGCACTGGCCTCGGGGCCTCATCCCCGGCTTCCCAGGGACTTCTGGGACAACACAGAGGACGTAGGAAACTCCCCTCCAAAGCATCAGAAAGAGCACACCTCCGGGGGCTCCAGGAAGGGAGTGATAGCTCCCTCCTGCCCGGCCCACTCCCAAAGGGTCCCCGCACCCACCCCCCCAGGAGAGCTCAAGCCTAGCCTGGGCCAGCCTGGCGTTGTGTGCCCGCCCACGGAGGGCCACCTGCTTACCAGCGGCCTCAGAGGTCAGGGCTGGAGGGCTGGGGACTCCTGGTCTCCCGTTTCCCTCTCCATCTTCACTGCGGACAGATACCTGGTCCCGGGCCCCAGCGCAGCCAGAGACAACGGCCATGTCAGGCCGCGGGGGTGTGGACAGAACCCGCTAGGCCATCAGGTCACATCACTTGAACCGAGCCGCTGGAGCACATGCTCCCGGGGGCCGTGCTGCTCTGAGCTCTGCGGCTTCTGGAGCCGTGGGCGGGCGGCATGACAGGCTGTGTTCCACGGCAGATGCTGTGAGCCCCCAGCTGGCAGCGGCAGCAGGAAGGAGTCCCCGAGGGGATAGTGCATGGTCTTCACCTGGACCGGACCGGAGAGCTCATTCTCGGCCCCGAATTTTCCAGAGAGCTAGAGAGGCAAGGCAGGGCACTCTGCCTGGCTCCCGGGGCTGGAGAGGGTATTAGAGACCAAGCCCTTCACGTGCATACCTCCCCTGTGGGCAGCCAAGGGTGGGGCAAAAACGGGGTGACACCAGTCTCTGCCACCTACCCAGTGACCCTGCACAAGGTTGAATAGACAAGGTGTTGTCCAGTAAATGGGAATTACCGTCCCTCCCTCACAGGAGACAGCAGTGGTGGGAATGCCATGAGGTACGTTGAGCAGCTGCCATGGTGCCCGGCAGTCAGAGAACAAAGGGTCCCCGTCATGATTTCAGGGGAAGGACAGGGTTCCAGGAGTCCCTGTGCCACCCTCCTCTCTGGGCTCTGCTCTAGGGTGTCCTCTGCTGCTGATGGAAAAGCTCCCAGCCCCGGTTTCCCGTGCATCTGTCCTGGGCATTGCCGGACCAGCCACACGCAGAAGGCTACTGGCAGTAAGTATTTACCGGAAAGAAGAATGATTTGGGGGATGGATAAATGACAAAGGAATGAATGTGATGACCTCACTTTACAGACAAGAAACACAGGTGAGAGCGGTTAAGTCCTGGCTCAAGCACAAATAGCTGGTGGGCAGTCTTTTCCAGAGCCTTTCTGGTGCCTACGAGCCGCTCCTCTCTGGGCCATCACCACCTTTGGACCCCAGAACAGACTGGGTACGGGGCGTGGGGGGCAGAGGGCAAGGCTACGGAGCCTCATCCGTGCCAGCCTGTTACCCCGGCCGCTCACCAACGCCCTGAGGTGAGAATCAGCCCATTTTACAGGTGAGGAAATCTGGTCTCAAACTAAGAGGCCTGCTCCCCCTGGGGCAGCAAGAATGGGGTTCCACCCCAATACTAATGCCCAAGCCCAAAGACAGCCACGGGGCAGGGGAATCATACACAACCCACACATGTTTATTTGGCACAGGCTGTGCCTCGTCTGTGCCGGCACCTTTCCATTCTGTCCTTGCTGTTTAGACGTCAAAGCCAGGACGAGAACTTGTCCTCCAACCTCAGCCCAGGGTTCCAGGGCGTCTGTATAAATCATCACCAGTGGTTTGCACAAACACTCAGAGACTGTTCACCTGTGGCTGTAGGGGAAGGAGCTGGAAAGACAGCTGGGCCCAGAACTGGTGCAGAGACCCCTGGCTGGGCTGCCAAGAGCCAGTGTCTCTAGGGGCACCCTCTGGAGACAGCCTGCTTGGGTTTCTGCTTTGTACCAGCACCACCCAGAGAGGGAGACCTGGGGCCAAGGCGTTGTCGCTGGCACCCCATCCTCAGTCCGCAAAGCAGATGGGTTAATGCAGCCCTTGTCGTCCCAGCCCCCCACTGCCCTTCCCAACCTCCCCACACTAATCTCCGCTCTTTCTCCTCTGCCCACCCGATGGGCCTGCGGTCTGGGAGGAGTGACTCCCGGCCAGACCTCTCTTCCTGCCCCCACATGTCGGCCTGATAAGTGGACCAAAGAGCCTGGAGGAGCAGCCACCGCGTCTGTGCGGTGGCCGGCACCGCGATGACTGAGGAGCTCGTTCGGGAGGAGCCGCTGGTGCAGGGGAACCCCGAGCCTGGGCTGGAGTCCGCCCGGGAGCTCCTGCGCAGAGCTGCTTCTGAGGGCCAGTGTAGCACAACGCGGAGAGACTGCGGACTCCCTTGGCTTTGGGTCCTGTGGCATCGTGTTGACGCTGGTCCCCCACTCAAAGTGACCATGACGCACCGACCCCGTCCAGATTTCAAGTTCGGTAGCAAATGAAAAATTTAAAGGATAAAGAACGCATCTGCGCTGCTTCAAGGGTCCGCCGGGCTCAGGCCCTCCGTCTACCTACCAGGACGGTGGCCATCCGCTGCACGTTCCCTCACTGGGGTGTGTCGGGCTGCCGCGGAGCTGAACCGATCAAGACCGTCAACCACCTCCCTACCCGACCCGCCGTGGCTGATGGGCGTCCCCTCCACCCATCGCCCATAACGTCGGCCATTGAGGTCCGGAGGCACCACCCTGGGGCTCTGGGCCGCCTGCCCTCCCGGCTTCTGGCCGCGCCTCAACATACCGGGTAGCCCGTTTCCTTTGGCTGGGCCCCCTAGAAGGAGGGCGGAAGGTCATCACTTTCGACGGACGCATGAACTCGGGGCGCTGCTCCCGCGCAGGAGTCCCCTCATCACCCCGGGGCTGCCTCCGTAATTCCTGCGCTCCTTTGAGATCTTGCTCCAGTTTAAGCGCAAGTTCTCCGCCCAGACCTTTGCTTTCCGACGTGGTCGGTCCACGTCCATCTGTCTTTCCAGCCTGCCCTTCCAGCCTTTAGCCCTCCCTTTCTCCGGGTCTCTTCCCCTGCTCTGGTCGCGCGCTCCGGTCTTCGGAGACTGTGGCAGGCTGGGCAATCTTCGAACCGGTGACGAAAACGCGCCTTTGTGGCAGCCCTGCGCGCCCCCGTGGCCTCCGTACGTCCTGTGGCCTCGCCGTGTGTCCCGGCCCCGAGGTCCCGGCAGTGACTGGCGGGGCCGAGCCCTTCTGCGGCCCCACCTCTGGCGTCTCAGGCACTCAGAGAACTGGAGCGGGCAGGGGGCGGGTGCTGCTACTTCGCAGGGGAGTGGGCACGAAGCTGGGCGGGTGCTCGCGATGCCTCGGAGCCCAGAACTCGGGAGGGCGCGTTTGGCTGGGGCGCGGGCGGCGGGGGGTCGCACCGCCGTGGGCAGGGGAGGCGGGGCCCCAGTTTGTGGCGGGAGCCTCGGGCGGGTAACCTCGCGGGGCGAGAGTGGGGGCGAAGCGCTGCGGCGCGGGGAGGAGGCTCCGGTCGCGGACTCGGCGTTAGGCCGGAATGGGGGGCGCGGTGCTGCCACTCCAGTGTTCAGCAGGGGGCGCTGCTCCGGGCGTTGGGCGGGGGTGGGGTGGGAGAGGAGGGGGGGCCGCGACTTGCTGCGCACACTTCCCCCATTATTAAACACTATGTTCAAAAGTCGCCGGGGGACTTCCCGGAGCCACGGAGCCCGCGCCGCCCGCCCGCCTGGCCCACGGAGCCCATGGACCTGAGCGCGGCCGCCGCGCTGTGCCTCTGGCTGCTGAGCGCCTGCCGCCCCCGCGACGGGCTCGAAGCGGCCGCCGTGCTACGAGCGGCGGGGGCAGGGCCGGTCGGGAGTCCGGGGGGCGGTGGCGGCGGGCGGACCCGCGCCCCGGCTGCGGGTGTCTCCGCTGCCCCGGCCACCGCGGCTCCCGGAGCCCGCGCCGCGCGCCGGGCCGCCGGCTCGGGCTTCAGGAACGGCTCGGTGGTGCCGCACCAGTTCATGATGTCTCTTTACCGGAACCTGGCCGGGAGGGCTCCGGCCGGGGCAGCCGCCGCCTCCACCTCGGGCTCTGGCCGCCACGGCCGCGCGGACACAATCACCGGCTTCGCAGACCAGGCGAACCAAGGTACTCACGCCTCTACTGCGCCCGTTCGTCCTGTCCGCTCCTAGGCGGAGGCCACCGCCGGAGCCGAGCTCCAGCTCCAGACCCTTCGGGGCGCGGCCCCCTCACGTCCCAGCCTCAGGTGGTGGAAACTCCGCCGAGGCCCACGCACCCGAACCCGCTGGACTGTGGCGAGAGGCGCGGCAGCTCTCGGGGCTGGGCCCCAGAGGGCTGAGCCGGTCCCTCCGCCGGATTGTCCTGGCCCTGCCGGCCGGCGGGTCCCCTCGAGGAGGAGGCAGGATCCGAAGCAAGAAGGGGCCCGGGCCGAGAGGGACGGCGCAGTGATAGTGGTGGTGGCGGCAGCAGCTTTCAGTGCGGCCAACTCTGCAGCTTCTAGTCTCCTAGGGGCCGCACAAATTGGGGGGAACTCAAGGGAATGAGGGAAGGAGGCAGGCTGAAGTAAACGGCCCCAGGCGAGGCTGGTGGCATCACCAGGTACACAGAGGTCCCCTCTGGGCAGGCAGGCTGCGTCAGGGGGGAGGTGTGTGGCTGTGGGGGTCTGTGCCCTGCGCGGAGCCCTGGAACAGCCCGAGGTGGATGGAGAGGACGGAGCGGGATCGCAGGCCTGGGAGGGAGCAAGCACCCCACCTTCCTGTGCCCCCCGTCCTTCAAAGGTAGGACGTGGGTATGACTGTGGTGGTTGCCGTGTGTCATCTGGATTTTATTAATCTCTATTGAAGTCATTAAAGCAGACAGATAGGGAAAATTTAACTAATTTCAGGCGGAAATGCAAGTAATGTTGGCCTTAATTCTATCCAGCCAGAGACCCAACATGGAAAGCAGGAGGGGAAGAATGGGGACTAGGGCTGGAAAGGAAGCAGCAGACAGGCCCACACCGTACAACCTAGCCTGGGAAGGCAGGTGGAGGTGGAGCAGTAACCAAATCACCACCTCCTCCTCCAACACACACACACACACACACACACACACACACACACACACACAATCCTACACACAGACGGCTCTATTTTGGGTGCCAGACATCCTGGGCCTAGATGGCCCTACAGAGCAGGGGGAACTCTCTGGCATTCTCTGAAGGCCTTCTGTGCCCCGGGGAATGGATGCTGGAGGACTGCTGCAAAGCCCGAGTCCTGGTGTTCCAGCCCTGAGGCTGCCATGTGGGCCCCTGGGATACAGGACCGGTGGGTATGCAGGACCCTGAGCGGGCAGAGGCACCAGCTGCTCTTTCTTAGAGTTAGGCCGACCCTTAGCCTCAGCCCGAGCTCAGTCTTTTCCTGAGGAGCTCTGCTTGGCTGGCCAGGCTCTCAGGAGGGGATGCAGTAGCTGCACCTGGCAGGGGGAGACGCTTCGGGAACAGCTCAGGAAAAGTGCTCCAGGGAAGCCTGGGGGAAAGCCGTGGTAGGGAGGCCGATGCACTTGCCCAGCTCTTTGAGCCTCCCTCCCTCTCCACTCTGAGGTTCTACTTGGAGCAGGGCTACCTGAGGCCCCCAGAAGCCAACGGCAGAGCCCAGACTTCGGAGCTCCGGAGGCGTGGGCCCCGCAGCAGTGGTCGGTAGGCAGATCTCCAGTGGTGGGGGCAGTCTGCACAGTCTCTCCGAGTTTGGGGCAAAACGAAACCATATGATCTTCTTCAAAGGGAGCGCCTTATCTGCTGCTCGGTGGAATTTCGGCTTTTTTTCCCTGAGCCCAAAAAAGAAAAAAAAGTGCCCAAGACCAGAAATAAAATCCCCAAACTCTGAGAGATAAGTCATAACGGAGGGAAAGAATCTGTCTGCGAAGGGATCGGTGGGTCCTGGAGGCAAGACCTGCTAGAGCCGCTGCCCTTACTGCAGCGAGGAAGACAGTCCTGAGCTGCCCCAAACCCTGGGTAGAAGGGTCCTTGACTCCTTTGCTGCCTTTTCTCCTCCATTAGAGATCGCAGGAAGCTGGGAGAAGCCAAGCCAGGGGTTTCCCATCGCGACCAGCCGAGCTCCCCCCTGGGAGCCCTTGGGCTGAACCGGGCCCCTCCATCTGCGGGCCTTAGTTCCCTTCAGCATAGCCAAGAGGCTGGATGCTCTAGAGGGTCTGCAGCTCCGCTGTTGCCTTCCCCTCTGGACGACTGGCAGGCAAAGCCCAGCCTGCACGAGATCGTGGCCGGCAGGAGTTTCCAGGCCGGGCTGGGGAAGAGGTAGCTCAAGGAGCAGAGTTGTCAGGGGACAAGAATTTTTCCTTTTGCGCACAGCCGGGACTTCGTGGCTGTCCTGGGACCTCAGCAGGGCAATAATGAGCAGTCCTGGCAGAGCGCGGGACCTCGGCCTGGCCCCCAGACCGACCTTGGAAGGCGCGCAGGACTTCTGATGCGCCCACCCAGCCTTCTGTCGGACACCCGCCCGAAAGTCTGGCTTCCGATCTAGGCCCCGCAAATCCAAGGCTCTGGGTCAGGCAGCGGACCTGTAGTGGCATCGGGTGTAGGGCTGTGGTCCGGGTCCCCCCGGCTCGGCTATAAGTGAATGCCCGTGGCTTGGCGCGTTGGCAGAACTTTGGCTCGATGAACCAAAGCCCCGGTCCCGATAATTGATAGGGCGAAGGCTCCCTTTACTCTGAGCCAGGCTGCAGCTTTCTGGCTGGGCCGAGACTCCGGGACCAGCGCCGGCTCCAGCCGGTTCGCTCCCGCATCCCCGGCAGTGGGCTATTTGCAGTTAGGAGGCCCCGCGGCCGGGAGTTCGGGCTTCGCTCTCCACTCTCACCGCGCTCTCTCTGTGTCTCTGCCCGACTCCTGCAGACGAATCGCCAGCCGAGACCGGCCAAAGCTTCCTGTTCGACGTATCCAGCCTTCCCGACACCGACGAGGTGGTGGGAGCCGAGCTGCGCGTGCTGCGGCACGAGTCCCCGGAGCTGGGCCCTGGCGGCGCGACTCCCCTGCCGCTGCTGCTGCTGTCTACGTGCCCCGGCGCCGCCCGAGCGCCCCGCTTGCTGCACTCGCGGGCCGCTGAGCCCCTGGCCGGAGCGCGCTGGGAGGTGTTCGACGTGGCAGACGCGGTGCGGCGCCACCGCCAGGAGCCGCGCGCCACCCGTGCATTCTGCCTCTTGCTGCGCTCAGTGGCTGGGGCCTCGCAGGGCCCGCTGGCATTGCGGCTGCTGGGCTTTGGCTCACCCGGCAGGGGCCACCCCACTGCGGAAGAGCGCGCTCTGCTCGTCGTCTACTCCCGCACGCAGAGGAAGGGGAGCCTATTCCGGGAGATCCGCGCCCAGGCTCGCGCGCTCGGGGCCGCGCTGGCGGCAGAATCGCCGCCCGACCCGGGACCCGGCATTGGGTCGCCGACGGCGGTCCTCGGCGGTCGCAGGCGGCGGCGGACGGCGCTGGCCGGGGCGCGAGCAGCGCAGGGCAGCGGCGGGGGCGCGGGCCGGGGCCACGGGCGAAGGGGCCGGAGCCGCTGCAGCCGCAGGCCGCTGCACGTGGACTTCAAAGAGCTGGGCTGGGACGACTGGATCATCGCGCCGCTGGACTACGAGGCGTACCACTGCGAGGGCGTTTGCGACTTCCCGCTGCGCTCGCACCTTGAGCCCACCAACCACGCGATCATTCAGACGCTGCTCAACTCCATGGCTCCCGACGCGGCGCCGGCCTCCTGCTGCGTGCCCGCGCGCCTCAGCCCCATCAGCATCCTCTACATCGACGCGGCCAACAACGTGGTCTACAAGCAGTACGAGGACATGGTGGTGGAGGCGTGCGGCTGCAGGTAGCCTGCGGGCCCGGCCCGGCCAGGGAGGGGGCAGCCGCGCCACCAAGGACCCTGCCGAAGAGCAGCTGCGGGGTCTGTCGCGTGCGTGGGTGCGCATCGGACTCTGACCCTGCGCCCGCACGGTGGAGGGGGAGCGCACGTTCACACTCACACCCACACACTCGTTCACTCATGCACACATTTACCTTGGGCAGCACCCAAAGCCCTGGGAAGAGACAACCTGACGCTACGGAGCCGAATGTGTACTCGCGCGAACGCACCATTGCACCCGCCGCCCCCTTCTGGAGGGAGGATGGTGTTTGTGTTAATGTTACAATAACAGGCACTAAATCGGGTAGAAATGGGTTGGGGGTTGGGGATTCCAGAATGGGTGAATTAGTGGCGGTACTGGAATAAGTTTAATCTCACCCCTTTTTGTGTGTGGCTGAGTGTGGGGGAACACCGGGCTGGGGGGCTGCCTGCTGTTGCACCCGGGACAGACGGAACGGCTGTCACGTCCTTTCTGAAGGTTTGCGTTGCACGGAGGCCATTTACTCTGGGAAGAAACCGCTGCAAAAGTCATGTTTATTCTTTAATTTAAAAAATCTAACGTGCCCCTTCAGTTTTGAAAGGGAACATTTGTCCGAAAGAATTCATGGTGAAACTACCCAGATCTCTGCAAAGGTCAGCACAACTCTTTTTAAAAAAAATCAGTTCCAATTGGGAATGATCTAGAATGTGGAAAGAAATGTTTTTCTTTTGGGGGGATGTGAAATGGAGGAGAGGTTATAAACTGTCAGTCTGCACTGATATGAACTTGGGGGTGGGATGACATGTGCCAGGTTCTGAAGCTCCTGGGCTGGGGGGCTCAGCGTGGTAGGGGTGCCTTAGGGGGTGCCGAGGAGGAGGCTTCGAGCAGTGGCTGTGAATGGGGAAAGGCGGGCAGCTGTGCCTTTTCCTAGAGACCTGCCAGGAGGTTTTGCTGAGGAGCTGGGAAAGAGGCGGGGAGGCGTCCTGGGGCGGGCTTCTGCGGAAGACTCAGGCTTCTCTGCCAGGTAGGCGCAACCCTCTCCAAATGGTGTGCTCAGAATGGGCCAACATGTGCTTGCGCTTAGCTATCAAGTCTGTGTTGGCTTTTACACGCTTTCGCTGTGTTGTTGCTGTAGGTTTTGGCAGTGTGATAGTAACGGGAAGTGAAGCTACACAAAAGTGCTTTTGTGAGATTTCAGCTCTGCACAACCCAGTGGTTCGAAGGAGGGAGCCCCCCCCCCATCTGTAATGTAGAGGGGCATTTGCAGCTTGCCTGTGGCGGGGGCCACAGAAGGGCGGGGCCTTGGTGCAGGGGGGAGGGCAGCGGTGGAAGCCTCCCCCCAGTCTTGTCTTTGTCTGGCTGATGGTAAGATTGCCTGCCCTTGTATAGGGAAGCTAGAACACGGCAGCCTACATTGTTTTATTTGGTTCATTTCTACTTGGGAGTCCTTTGTGGCCTTGTGTAAGTGGTTGAGAGAGGGAGAAGAAACAATTTGGATTCCACCTGTCTGGGGCTCTGAGGGCTTCTTTGAAAACCCCTGCAGCCCTCCTGGTCCTCCTCTTGAAGGCTGTGTTGGGCTGGCGCCTTTGGGGTCCATCCCACCCTTGTCTTGGATGCTAAGGTCCAGATGAGTTATACAAATTTTAATTCTCAGTGATTAAACATTCAAGAGAGAGGAATACTAAGGAGTTAGATACAGCTAATTTACTTAAGGGCCCCACCTGAGTCCATTCTATCCCATAAAATTCCCCCAAAGGAAAAGAAGATACATTTACAATGTGAATTTATATGCTGTGGTTATCTGAGTAGCTATAAATAATGAGAAAAGGCAAGTCTCTTTAGGTTAAAACACACAAAATTCCTGAGGTGGCAGCTACGGTACCCTTCCTTCCAATTTCAGTGACCAGTGGTCCCCTCACTTTTATGGATTTTGCCAGAGAAGCTTCACTTTCCTAAACCGTTTTTAATAATTGCATGGCGATTGCTCTGTCATAGCAAAGAATAAAAAAAAAAAGACACTAAAATATTAAAGGTTGTAGTATTTGAAGTTTTAGAAAGGGAGTTAATGAAAAAACTAGCTATACTTTGAAGAAATTCTAGGTTATTTAATATCTTGGACAAAAGGAAACATTTTGATTCTCTTTTAGTGACTAGGAAAAACAAGGTTTTTGAGAGGACCTGTTTTGATTTAGCCTGAGCTTTTTGTGGCAGGAAAAAAATGCCCATTTTCTCTGTGTTTTTTTTTTTTTTATTTTTTTCCCCCTGGTGACCTTCTTCTACCCAGATGTGTTGTAAGTGGTGTAGGAAGTAGGGATCTTTGTGCTTCTCCAGGTCCCAGCTGCACGGGGGCGGGGGGTGTTCTTGGGCAGTGACAGTTCCTCTGATGGTCTCAGATGCCCTCGATGTGTCCTTAGTGACCGACTAGAAGCCGTGTCTCTGGGAGTTGCTCTGGAGCTGCCTGTCGCCCCCAGGGACCACTTGTGCCTGCCACAACTTTGCTCGGGCCTCTGGCATCACAGAGTTAAAAGTAGGTGAATGGAGCAGATGTGTCACACTTTGCAGAAATGACAGAAGGGCCACCACATGTAGAGGCAGACGTGTTTTTGCTGCTGTGATGTGGTCTGAGCTGCTTTGCCAGCATTTGGAGAAGGATTCCATGGGCACAGTTGGGAGTGCCCTGCGCTGGCTCAGTCTTCTAGGCAGGGGGGTGTGGGCCCAAGTCCCTCAGCTAGAAGCCCCGGTCGCCACCCGCGGGAGAGCTGGCTGCCGGCAAGCAGGCATAGAGTGTGTCAGCACGTGAGCCAAGGCAGTGCCCCCTTCCCAGCTCAGGCCCCCTGGGTCTGGGGCCACCGCAGTCTTCTTCCGCAAGTCCCGTGAATTTTCCATTCTGTTGGGGGAGACTTGGGCACTTCTGGTTGAGGCCATGTGAACGGCTCCTTCCTGCTGGAGAAGAGGGCGGGCATCCCTGCGTGGGGAGCACAGGGCAGGCCAGGGCTCACGCTGGGGCCCGTGTGGGTTGGTGCTGGGTCTGCTAAACACGAAGACAGTCGGGTCACTGCTGCTGGAACCAGGCTTCCGTATCAGGGACATTTCCGTGGCAGACAGCTGCGCCCACCGATGCCCAAACGCTCGCCTGGTTGAGTTCTGGCTTTCCAAGCAGCGGGGTCGGGTCCTCCCGAGAGGGTGGCAGGCTCTGCTGTCTCGGCTGGAGCTCTGCCCGCCCCTTATGCGCAGACCCCCCTTCAGCCTAGTGTGCAGCCATTTTAGTAGCACGGTGGCAAGGGGAACAGAAGAGCTGTGCACGGTGCGATGTCCAGTCAGATCCGCAAGCCCGGCGCAGTGGCTGCCCCCCGGCCTTCTCCTGGACGCGTCAGCAGGAGCGGGGACCGTGCTGTCAGTGCTGAAGGGAGTACAGACCACCCTGCGGCTGTAATCAGAGTGTAACTCAAATCCTACAAGTCATTTATCCTGTTTGTACTTTTTTTTTGAAAGTTGTAGCAGAAAATAACCTGGGACCATAGACTGATTTTCTTCCTAAAGCAGGGAGGAAAACTGAACTCTTTCCAGAAGGAGCTTGTGCACAGAAAAAGGCAGACTCTTGCCTGGCTCAAATCTGGTCTCCAGAAAAGGGGGTGAGAAGAAGAACCAGAGCTACAGCTGTCTCTGGGACACAAACATCCCGGGGGCCTCGCCATCTCCTGAGAGCAGGTCGGCGGGGAGCAGAAGCCTCCCCAGGCTCAGTAAGCAGGGTCCTCTTAGCGGGCCTGGGCCGGGAAGCCTCAAGCAGGTGCCGGGTGGGCTGGGAGGACCGAGGGTCTGGAAGGCAGCCATCTGTCATTGGCAGTGAAGGACCTGCGTTGTCCCCTCGGGTGTCTGGTTTGCCAAGGGAAGAGAGGCAGCTGACAAGTGCGCAGCTGGAAGATGTTGGGAATGAGATGGGAGGGAACTAGATCCCTCTGAGGTGGCTCTGAGCAACACTGGTGTGTCTGGGGACTTCTGCGTCCCCAGGGGGGACCACCCCATGCTGTCGCCTGCTGTCTGCCTGCTGCATGGTCACTTGGGGGCTAGAGCTCTGAGTCTAGCCCCCTGAGAGGAGGGGACAGTCTTGGGCAGCCACCTCCCTACCTGGACCTCCTATTTCTGTCCCTGTAAAATGAGACGCTTTTCAGTCCCATGGTTCTAGGATTCTAGTTGGTCCAGAAACCCACTAACGTAGTTTAAAGACAGAGCAGATGTGACTGTTCCTGGAAAGCGTCCCCTCCCCACCCCAGAGCCACTTCTCACAAGTATCACAGCTCCTGCCTGTGTGTACATGTGTGCATGCGCTACATTCCTGGCCTCTGTTGTGGCCTCATGGATGCGGCTTTGATTTCCACCTGGGCCATGCCAGGTGCAGGGGAGGCCACGATCTCAGGGGTAGGGCTCAGTTCACCGAAGCCACGACGTTTCCTGCGTTCCAGGTGAGGGGCCCTCCCGAGCCGGCTGGAGCTCCCCCAGGCTCACACAGGGGTGGGGAGAGCCACACTTGCTGAGATTGTTCTGTGACCCAATCCTGGGACGGCTGCCACCTGCTGCCGGTGCCTGTGGGAGCAGCAGAAGCAAGCAAGCCCTGGCCCTACTGGCAGCCCGGCAGGGACCTGTGTAAGGGTGACGTGCCCCAGCAGGTCCCCACGGGCCCCCACCCCCTCCTCACTGCCATGACCATGGCTGGTCCTATTTGCTGGAGGAGTGACCCAGGGCCCGGCACCTTAAGAGCTGCTGCTTCTCACCATCTTGTGAAAAATGGTGGCCGAGTTTAACATTAAGATACAGGGAGGTGTTAAAAGAGGTTGTTTCTAATTTTTCAGACAGCTCTGTCTTTTGCGTCTAGAGCCTTCTGGCCCTTTAGGCTGGAGCAAGCGTCTTCCTCCTTTTGTGCTATTTCTGGACTTTCATCTGTTAAATAGTGAAATCCCAATGGTGCTCAAGGTGAGAGAAGCCTGTTCTTGTCGGGAAGGCCACACGTCCCTTACGTGGAGTCACTTACCAGGTGTAGCTGTAGGAAGGGGGTTGGAAGTTGGCTTAGTAAATCAACGGGGGCGACTGAGGGCTTGACATCGGCTGTGTGGGTTCTGATTACTGGTTCAGGGATACTCTCTGCTCATGAGGTACGCACACCCAGAGCTGGGCCTCTCCCACCCCAGAACTGCCGGCAAGGGGCTGTGCTTGAAGCCGGCCCGGGGCTTGGCCACAGGCCTTCTGACCGGGCAGAGTTGGGGGACGCTTCACAGCGGCAGCCCCACGTTCTGCCGCCGGGCAGCCCGGGGAAGGGTGGGGTCAGAGTGTGAGGTCACTGAAAAGCTGGTCCACATTTCCAGCTGTGCTTACAGTTGTTGAAAAGTGCAAGCACGCCCTCCGAGCGGCACCACTGGTGGCCGACGGTCCGCTTTCTCCTGCCTGTGCCTACCTCCAGGGAGCAGTCCTCAGGCCGCTCGGCGTCTGTGGGTGTGAGCGTAGGCAAAGGAAGGGGCTGGTATCTCCCCTGCACCCCGAGCAACGGCAAGAGGGCTGCAGTGTGCACGGAGACTTCTGCAAAGGGGTATTTCCGTAGTCAGGCGAGTCTGTGGCCAGGACCGCTTTGCACGAAGGCACGTCCAGCTTCGAGGTTAGAGGCTCTTCATTCCAGACAGGGCCACGAGGTAAGAGCTATAGTGCAGAAAATCCTTCTCCTTTTTCTAAGTCGGCGATAGGAAGCTGAAACAAGTTGTTTAGAAAAACAAGGACAAGCTTCTGATGGTCGCGTCCCAGGCCCCTTGCAGCCGGGTAGCACGGCCCTTTCGGGGGGGTGGCCAGCTGCTTGGTTACTGCTCTTCTGAGCTGATGGCGAACAGAGTGTGCGCGGGGGCAGCTGGCGATTGGGCCAGGCAGGAGGGGGCTGGTCTTCTTTGCAAAATCCTCTCGCGCTGCTCCATCAGAGCGGCCGTGGCAGTGACCACACCCAACTCCTGCAACAGGGCCGAGGGCCGGGGCGGAGATGCCTGTGCTGAGCCCACACCCTGCTCAGACACTTGGCAGAAGGAATCTAGAACTTCCTCTGAACGTTCTGGGGCCGAGGTGTGCTCGTGTGGTTGACAGAAACCAGATCCCCTGTACGGCTTATTCATCAGAGTGCGTCTGAGGCACCCAGGCTAACCGGCCCCTGAGGAGCCCCCACCCCGGGGTGCAGCACAGGAGGGGGCTCGGTGGCCGGTGCATGGGCACATAGCGTGCGGCCCTCTTACCCTGACAGGCCCGGCCTCTCGTAGACCACACTCGTGGGCAGCCCTCGCCTGGACTCGTCAGCCAAGCGAGTCTGAAAAGCAAGCCTGATAATGTGCAGGGGAAGCCTTTCCCGGTCTGCGTGTTTCTCTCCGAGTGGCCAGAGGCTGCCGGGGACAGAAGACGACACACGTCCCAGGTGTCCCGAGGCTTCCCCGGGGACTTGGGACAGCAGCAGTGTGGCTTGGTGCACCTGCCAGGGGGGCTTCTTTTTCTCTGCAATTTACATTTCCAGGTCAGGGCCTGTCAGAGTCCAGGGAAGGCCAGCCACGCAGCATTCTGTTTAGAAAATGATGATACATGTTCAGGGAGAAAGCAAGAATGTATTTTCTGGCAGGGAAATCCTGGAGGGTTCCAAGCCAGGAGCAGAGACTCTGGAAAGCGGAGTTCCTCTGGCTGTCTCCGGATAAGTCACAGACTGAACATAAGCTTCCTTTACAGTAACTGCTGTTTCATTGTCGTGGCGGTTTGGGGTTTTTTTGTTTTTGTTTTTGTTTTTTGCAGTTCACTTTTTACCATAATGTAAATAGCTTCTGTATTTTCTGTGACAAAGAATCATAACTGAGTCACTTTAGGTCTTTCAGCTGGAAGTATTTTGCCCCAAATGAAAAGTTAATGCATTTTTTTTTTAAAGAAGGATTAGCATGCTGACTTGCCATTAGATGCAAACTTGCCATTCAGCGGATGAGAATAGGGGATTCTGAACAGTTTGGAAAACTTTTTAAAAATTATATATATATCAAGAGGTTGCTGCAGAACCCGGGCACCACCCGGCGTGCCTCTGTCTGCGCGGGCTGTGCGTGGGCAGCAGTGTCTGACCAGACGGGCGCCCTGCCTCTTGGCCGGCACCGGGACTCTGCCGCCAATACTGTGGTTCTGAGGGCACGTTCAAAACTCAAAGTGACAGCAATGCCATCACAGCTCAATACGTCCACTCCCGCAGCAGCTGAAGACAGAATGCATTATTTTGGTGGGGGTGCTCAAGTCCCTTTCATTTCCCAAGGATACCCACTATTTCTCAGCTCGGTGTGGGAGAAAGATGGGGAAAGCAGTGAGAATTGTAAACTCATTGAACGCGAGCTGGGGCGTCCGTCGGTCTTCCAGCTCTGGTTTGGCCCGAGCGGAGCTCCGAGGCTGGGAGCCTTCGAGACCCGGCCATCTCCCCGCTGCTCCGCGGGGCGGCTGCGGCAGCAGGAGCTGATGTTGTGAGTGCTGCCTGCGCCCAGGCTAGCCGGCAGGGAGCTCAAGGTCAGGCACAAACCCACTGTGTATATGTATCCTCAAGTTTAAATAGATTGTACATACTGGAATGTAAATGAACTGTAAAACAGCCATCTCTATTTTTCTTGACAGTTATATAGCAGTATATATTTGTTAAACATGCTCTTGTATGCTCTTCATTAACCATTTTAATATTTTGTACAGATAAGTTGATTAAATATTTTGTTGATGAAGCTGTTCCTGGCTGGTCTTCAGAGAACTGTGTTGTGCCTTGTTGTTCAGCCTTTCTCTGGGCGGCTGCTTCCCCTGCTCATACTTCAGGCATTAGGACAACTGCCCGGAAACGGGGCTCCATGGTAGCTCTGGGCCGTCGGTCTTTCTGTCCACTGTTCTCCCTTGAAACAGCTCAGGCTCTCACATGCCTCGGGTCTCCGTGACTTCGTGGGACACGGCGCAGCCCGCACTGCATGAAGCCACTGCATGGAAGGTACCCAAGCTTGGGCTTGGGGGTGAAGAGGCCGACACGCAGCGGGAAGCATTTTCCCTTTGGAAGACGAGCACTGGCCATGTGCCACTGGTGAGCTTTGTCATTGCAAACACAGGCCGAGCGGAAACGTTTTGCTCCATACACAGCAGGCCGCTGTAGGATCTCACGGGAGGAAGCCTGAGCACCCCCATTCTGAGGCTGCACGGGGAGGCCTCCACAACCCACGGTCATAGCAATGCCCAGCTGCGGCGGCTTCCTCTGCAAGGCCAGGTCCGTGTTTTAGGGAAACCACCAAAGTCTGCCGGCACATGTGGCCACTTCTGCTCAGTACCGTTGGGACCAGAACAAAGATCTGTGGTCTGTGGCACCACCTGGCATCCTTCAGTACGTCTCCTAGACTGGGACCAGCCACTCGTGACCTTTTCTTACAACACAGGAGGGAGAAAGCTATATCATCTGTTCCTTATATACTCCTGGAAAAGGATTAGTGACAGAGCAGCTGTACGGGGAAGGTGACAGGGCGTTGCCCTCAGGAGTGGCTTGTTACGGGAATTATCTTCTCTGGGATAGGGCTGTGGCCAGGGGGCGCCCCCTTCCTGCAGGGCGCAGGTCCACCAGAATAGGGCTGCTCCTGCCCGAATTAACGCTAGTCCCCCTGGTCATGTGCGTCTCTCTCTGGTGGAAGGTAGATCGAGAAAGTCTGCTCCCCTTTTGCTTCTTAATTTCATTCCTACCAAGTGAGGGAATTGAAAGGTGAACGCCCTTTCAACTCCCTCACTTGGTAGGTGCATTCAAGTAGAAGATTGGAGACTCTGCCCTCGAAAAGTGTGAAGTCTTGTCATGATCATTTATAAGGATCCTGGGTCATTTCTTCATTTTCCTATATCTCGGTCTCCACGTGGCCTACCCTGGCATTCGCAGTGAGGGGATGCGGAGTCCGCAGACCAGGGGGAGTTACGGGGAGAACAGAAAGTCGGCGGTAGAGTAGTATTTAGACTTTTATCCTGTTCCGGGAACACTGATGAGAGTCAAGGATCCCTAGCAGGGGGGTGCCGGCTTCGGGCTGCACTCCCTGGGGTGGGTCCTGGTGGGTCCTGGTGTGCCCGATCCACCCTGCATGCCTGGCGCCTGCTGGCCGCTCAGAGCCAAGCAGGACGTGTGCCGCCTGCTGCCCTGCGGAGGGTGGCCCCAGGTGTCCTTCCCTCCCCCACCGCGACCTGGTGGTGCCTGGGCCTTGTGCCTTGTGCTCCTCTGCCGCTGGGAATCCCACGCTCTCCTGTGCGGATGTGCGGAAGGAGGAGGGATCTGGGGAGGAACTCATCCGCTGCGACGTGTCACCAGCGTGCAGGCCGGGCTGCGAGGCCGTGGGCGCCTGCCAGTCCTAATCGCACGCAGGTGCGCGCCCTGCGGCCGTGGCCAGCAGGAGGAAGCCCAGCTGTGGCGTGGAGCCGGAGCAGGGGGATTTGCGGAGACGGGATTCTAGTCCCTCTGTGAGGAGGGAGGCCCTGCAGGTGCACCCGCACCCGTGGCTGTCATGGACGCCCAGTCACAGGGTCACATTCCCCTCCCAGAGAACAGGAATTTTCCCATAGACTTACCCAGCAAGGAAGTCTGTCCCAACATAGGGAGGTCAGCACAGGCCCCTTTGCCAGAATGTCTGAGGAATGCGATCCAAAATGAAAACGCTCTGCTCTCCCTGAGCCCTGTCTCGTGTATTGTTGCTGTAATTCCCACTTGTGGTGCTGCACGGGGCTAGCGCTCAGCAAATAATAACCACATATTTGGTAGTTGCTAAGACTCAAACTCCAGAGGCTTTCTGGCCATGGAAGAATGGAAGTAACAGTTGCCTTTGGAGGGGACAGGAATGGCCATGAAGTGGGGGGGGCCTTGCTTTCTGTAGTCCGCAGTGCCGGAAAGCCAACACCCGATGTCCCGAGTCTGGCCGTCCTGGCTGTGCACGCTCAGCCGGGGGAAGGCTTAAGGCGTAAGAGCTGGTCCACCTCCCACTTCCCACTACATTCAGTCGTGAGGGACACAGAATCCCAGAGCTGTGATTCCCTGAGAGTCTGAACAACTGAGAGAATTGTTCCTTGGGAGGTTGACTATCAGGTATGGTAGAAACTCGTACCGATTTAGGTAAAGCTTCCTGAATATTCTGTGTGGCAGGCCCTATTCTATAAGCCCTGAGAACACAGAGATGACAAGACACAAGTTCCACATCCTAGGACTCTCCTTTTAAGGGCAGGAAGGAGTTTGGCGGTGGGGGTGGCAGAAGCAGAACGGAAAAATATAATTCCAGCAGTAACTGGTAAGTACTCCGATGGAGGCATGGCCAGGGCACCCTGAGGGCTAAGAGCGAGGCGGGGAGAGGAGCTATGCTAGGAGGCAGGAGCAGCTGGCCTTTGGGGCCGAGGCTGGGGGTGGGGGAGGGACACTCTCCAAGCTGGAGCAGGTGACTCCAGAGGTTTCGGAGCACAGGTGCGGTCAGAGAAGTCAGCACCTGGGGGCCAAGGCGGCTGCAGCAGAGAGCAGAGGGCAGAATGAGGGACTGCAGCCTTGCTTTGACTCCTGCAGGCAGGCCTTTATCCTTGCAGTCCGCTGCCTGATGCACCCCCTCTCTGCCCCCCATCCCTGGCCAGCTGGTCTGTTCTCTCATTCTTCTAAAACTATTTCCGTGTTAACAACTACCTGCTCTTCCCTGGGCCTGCTAACTGGCCCTTATTTGCTCTTCCCTTGACTCCTTGGCCAGCCTTCCACTCTTGCCTCCAGGAGGCAGCGCGGTGCCATGGAAAGGGAAGGAAGCCTTGGCTCTGAGTAGAGGCTGCCTTTGAATTTCCGCTGCCTCTCAGTTGCTGTGAGATCTTGAGCCAGTCACTTGCCTCTCCCCTCTGTGTGATCTACGGTGAGTATGGCCACAGCCCACGGGACCACAAGGCTTAACTGAGACCCTGTGAAAGTGCAGGGGGAGCGGCAGCCTCTTTCCGTGGGCTCTCTCCTCTCTCCCACAGCACCCAAGCTCTCCCTGACTTTTCTTTTTTGGGAGCAGCCGCCTCCCCTCTCCCTCTGGGTGTTTCCACTTCACGGGACGGCAATCCAGAGCCTTCAGTCTGGCGGAGGAGGCCAGATCATGTCCCACAGTGGCTCCCCCTGTGGACCGGAGCCATCACTTGCCTATCTACGGGGCACAGGCAGGAATCTTTGCTCCTTTGGAAACGGACTCTTGCAGACAACTTCTTTCTTAAGGCCTCAGAGAGAGATCTGTTCACAGGGCACACTTAGTTCCAGCCACTGACCCCTCTTTAAACCCCACCTCCCATGGGACGGAGCAGCCCAAGTATGTCCTCTTCTCTCCTGCAAGAGGAGGCCAGGAACAAAGATGGTGTATCAGGTTATTTAAGAAATGTTGGGCTTCTCGCATCTTTTCTAAATGCACCATCAGGTCCTCAAGGTGATGCTCCAGCATCCTGCGCTGCCCGTGGGAGGCCTGCGCGGCCTGGGGCCAGAAAGCTGAGCCAGGTGAGCAACTGCCCCGTCCCCCGCCAGTAGGAACCAGAAATGCTAAGACTGCAAGAATCAAGTTGCAGGCTGGGTGAAACCACACAGAAGCTGAGACATCACCGGGTCCTCTGCTGCGGCAGAGAGGAGGGACATCAGAAGTTTGCTAAGCTTTTCCTTCAGGTACCATTTTATAGAGCATCTACCATAAGCCAGACAGGGAGCTAGCTGCTGTTACCCATGACCTCAGTGAGCCCTGTTAAAAGCAAACAAAAACCCTCCCCAAATCTAACATTCTAACATCTCCAAATGAAAGCAAGTATTTTCATGGATGACAGGATGTGGGGAGCGGAGAGCCTCAGGGAGGCTAAGCCAATGTAGCATCGCAAACCCAGTAAATGACAGATCAAGGATTTGAACTCAGATCTGCACTTACTACTTAGAAGAAATTTACTTTCCGGAAAAGAAGAAATGACAGATGCAGGAGACAGCACAGTGATTTCAAACTCATCTCAAACTTATAAAAAAATTGCAAGTACAAAGAACAGGAATTTTCTTTCCTCTCTGAACCATTTGGAATAAGATGATATGATGCCTGATCACCACCAGAAACTTCAGTACAAATATGGACATTCTCTTCACAATCCAACCACTGAGGTCGGAAAATTAACATTGATCTCTTATTCCCAGCTCATCTGTAGACCCCAGTCAGGTTGTGCAAACTGTCCCAACAATGTTTTCTTTTGTAAGAATCAAGTGTTACCTTAAGTTGTCATGTCTTTTTAGTCTCTTTAATGGAATTAATTTTAGGCACCTGGGTGGCTCAGTCGGTTAAGCATCTGACTCTTGGTTTTAGCTCAGGTCATGATCTGAGGGTTGTGGGATTGAGCCCTGTGTTGGATTTTGCCCTCAGTGGGGAGTCTGAAGATTCTCTCCCTCTGCCGTTTCCCAGACTTGCATGAGCACTCTCTCTCAAATAAATAAATCTTTTAAAAGGTAACATGGAATTAACTTTAATATAATGTAGGGTAAAAAGAAATCAAGCCTTTGGTGGTCCTTGGCTCTCCAAGGGTTGGGTGGCGAAGTGGATGGTAAGAGGTCCTTGGCCACCTTGGACATGAGTCCAGAGGACCACGGGAGCTGCCTCTGGACATTCTCTCTGTGCAGCCTGAGGACCACCTGTGGGCACCAGTTACGACACCGGCTTCGACCCTTCACTCGGCACTAGATAAACCCATATGAAGACAAATCTTGGATAAGGACCATCCATGTGGCTGACGGGTAAATACAGGCAGAGGTGCTTCTGGAAAATGAATTTCATCCACCGCCTACCAATTTTAGTCGTTTTTATGATGCTGCTGCTTAATAATGATAATAATCATTAGAGCCAATCTTTATTAAGAGGATACTCTCAGCCAAGAATTGCACTAAATATTTTATCACCCCACTTAATTCTTCCAATAATATGGGGTATGCTTTATTATTAATCCTATCTTATAAGTGAGGACATTGAGGCATGGAAAATTAGAGAAAGTTCCTTAAAAATCACACTGAGGATGAGGCCTCCAGAAGTCTTATACCGTATCACCACCTCATACATATGCATGAGAACATTTAGTCTTTTGTTTAATTCCTAACTAAATAAAATGAACTTCAATCTCCTAAAATCGGATTCTTCCCTTTCTAAAGGAAGTACTGAGAATTTAACAGAGAGACTTTGGCCTGAGTCTAACTCAGGAGGACTGCTGAGATTATACCCTCCTCCCCCAGCATACAGGTCAAGCTGGGCAGTTATAAGTGCCGGTAAAACATTTGTTTTGAAAATTCATCTGGTGATCAGATGATAAACAGAAAATGAGCCCATATCTTTTACTTTATCATTTTACTTTTTACCACTTTAAGCTCGGACAAACCCAAATAAGACCGAATGTCATACACGTGGACTCATGGAATAGGGAGTAATATAAAATAATGCTGAAAGAAAAGCCGGGGGTGTTATTTTTTGAGTAGGTGTGACTCCCCCAGGACTTGCTCGAGGGTTTCTAGTCACCACTACTGAGCGTCTCCTGTACTCAAGGCACTTCAGAGCTACACATCCCAAGCTTCTAACGTCAGATTTCCAGAAGGTCTTCCCACACAGAGGCCCATCAGGACTGTGTGTGCAGCCCTGTGCCAGTGCGTGTCTCCTGGCTTCTCTCCAGGGCCAAGAGCTCTCCTTCCCGGGGGCGTGGCTCTCCCCCTCTGAGAAGTCATTTGCTTGGATGCAGGGGCCAAGGGACAGTAACTCGTTCACCACTCGCCACTGGGTTGGCAGCATCAGAGCTGAATCTTCCATAGGGGCTTTAGGCTTTGAAAGGAAGGACAACAATCTCTTGTTCTTAAGGAATGATAACACCATGAGGGGTCTCCTCCAGGAGAAAACTGAATGTTTCTTATCAATTGTCAACTATCACTGCTGTCAGTGGGAATT
Organism: Nasua narica; assembly: GCA_028533885.1. Lineage (NCBI taxonomy): Eukaryota > Metazoa > Chordata > Mammalia > Carnivora > Procyonidae > Nasua > Nasua narica. The sequence continues at coordinate 13,469,927 of CM052811.1, forward strand.
ATTGACTCCTAGGGTCCCAGGATTGAGTCGTTTTAGGGAAGGCAGAAATATTGTGGGCCTGCTCTAGGCTGGAAAACAAGCTTCTTCTCTACTGGACCTCAAGGCTTCTGGAGAAGGTGAATTCACATAATTCATTATGGCCTGTTTGGGTTCAGGAGTCAATTTGTTTCCGACTAACAAAGCCAGGGCAGAAATGCAGAACTCATTTATGGGAGTTCTCTAATCAGCGACTGAAGGATGCCCTCTCAAAAATTATTACTGGAAGATTTTTCAGAAGAAAAGAATCGTGACATAGCCAAGAACTCGCTCCTCGATGCCTAGCACAGTATCTGGCTCATCGCTGGTCCTCAGTGTAGTTTCACTGGAAAAATCACAACAGAGGCAACTCTACGAGACGGGCACAGGCCGGCCTCGGGACAGCCGGGCCGGCAGGGGCTGTCCTGTGGCAGGAGGCGCAGCCAGCAACTCTCACTGGGCCCCTTTGCCCAAGGAATGTCTGGCGAACTTTATTCTCTGTCCTTTATTCTCTGAACTTTATTCTCAGGAAGATCAGGAAGTCTCACTCCTCAGGGAAGCTTCTCAGAGACACAGACTCCTCTGATGGCGGTTCTGCCTGTGGTTCGGACAATGCTGCAAGGAGGTCTTGGGGTGGGCGGGGGAGGGGAGGCAGGCTGTGCCAGGAGCCAGCCTGATTCTGATGCCCTCCAAGTTAGTCTGGGCTGATCTTCAGCTTCTGTCTTTAAGGGAGACTCAGGTCCACGTCCAAGATCCACTGCTCATCACTTCCGGCTACCGGAAGGTGTGTCTCATGATCTCATACACTTACGTAGCTGTCTCTACACTTCACATTCACTGATCTCTATCACATTTTCTAGTGGGTGTCTCATAATTTCCTCTAGGAGAGCCTATTCTACATGATAACTGGATTAAAATAAACTAAATTTAGACTTCCTTTTGTCTGCAAGGATCCTGCCTACTAAAATCAACCAGAGGGTGCCACTGGAGTATCTTGCGCAAATGTAAGGGGTCTTGTTTAGGTCACTGATCACTGTGTTCCCTGAGTCTTGGAAAATGTGCTGTTAAACCTACAATGTATTTCCTTGATTGCGTTTACTTCAGCCGGTAGTACAGGGAGCTAGCTGGGAGCCGATTAGCAAGCCAAGAAGTTCTTTTTTGTTTTCCTCGTCTAATAGCAAACATTCGCAATGAACACTTACGTACTAAGGGTATTACTAACTACTAAGAAAAGGCACAGCCACTGCTGCCATGTACTAGCTGTCGGTGATGTTTCCACAGGTCAGTACTTAGATTTTGGACAGATCATCCTTTAGCCAGTCAGCTACCATGTCAGCCATTTCCTGGGGAAAACGGAGGATGAAAGCATGAGGGATTTTTTTCTCACAGAGTCGAATATCTCCTTCTGGAAAATCTTTCTTTATGTCTTCATAGTATGCCGTTGGACACCAAGCATCTATAGTTCCATAGTAAAATGTAAGCTAAAAGACAAGACAAAAACATTTTATTAGAAAACATTTTTCTCTTCCAACACCAACACAACACCAGCAACCTGAAATACTTTGAAAACAGCTCCCGTCCCTGGCCCTGGAGGCCAGTGCCAAGAGCCTGGCTCTCCTGAGGCAGTGACCTTCACGGTGTACGGCAGTGAGTTCAGAGGCACCGACGGAAAGAAACCCACCCCCGTAGAGCGAGGGAGAGTCCTGTGGGAGAGAGCGCTCGGGATTCGCTAACAGGACGTGCCAGCCAAGCTGTGTACGTTGAGGTTGGGATGGGCGCTGGAGAGATGACTGGTGAGGACAAGGACGAGTTCCTGAGACATAATCACTGAGTCACTGGTGACCACTCATTACACACTTCACTGTTTCCGTGCAGCCACATGGTGGGCGGATGCGATAGGTTTGTTGAATGCATCCGAAGATGAATCAGATAGACTCAGGCTTCTCGGTGTAGCAGATGAAGAGTGACCAGAGGCCCGAGACTGTCTACAACATTTGTACCAACAGGGCCTGAGCAGCAGGAGAGCCTGCTGATTCTGCGGGCAGGTGATCCAGCCACGCCTCGGGTGACAGCAAGCAGCTGCATGGAGACACAGCCTCCGTGAAGACATTACCAAGACCCTTACTGGATACTGATCTGGACCTGCCTATGACACACGCACGCACGCACACAAAGGCACCACAAAGGCACCTCCTGCTTTTCCAAAGTCTGTGTTCTGCCACTTTGCTGTCACAATATAGCTATGTTAGTACCTGTTTTTGCCAACTGAAAGAAGTCTTCCAAAGAGATTTTCGCTTTTATGAATAAAGGCTAGAAGTGAAAGCAGTGCTCAGCGTTTGTTCGGCAGCAGGCAGGAAGAGAGGCTGTGTGCGTGCGCGTGGCTCCCCTGAGCACCTTCCCCTGGAACTCCATTCCACATCAAGCCACCAGAACTTCGAACTGCGTCTGCAGGCATCTGTGCTTTACCTCGATTTACTATGTGCACCCACTAGCAGGATGTGTCCTAAGGTATCAGAAAAGCCTACGAGAGCTTATTTTTGGGGTCTGGGAATACTCAAAAAAATTTCACCATATAGATTAAAGATAACTGCTTCTTTGCTTTATGCTGTTTCAACTTATAAAAGGTTTCACAGGAATGCCTGACTCTCAGATAGTGGGGGAAACCGGAAGTCCCCAGCACTTCACATAATGAAGTGACATGATAAGGTCTGCATAGTAGGACATGTACTCTGGCTACCATGGCGACGAGGGACTGGAGGAGTCACGGTGTGGTGGGAGGAAAGGACGGGCACATGTGTTTCTGTCCACGGATTCTGCTCTCACAGCCGTTAAATCCACTAGCTGAATATGGACAGAGACTGTGCTGATAAAAACACAGGTCTTTATTACAATAACCTTATGACTTAAGCCAATTTTAATAGGATAGTTAATACTTTAAAGAGGAAGTGATGTAGTAGCCCAGAGAGTCAATTACTAACAGCGAAACCCTGAGGTGCAGACTTCCTCTGAATTACTTCATAAGAGATTTTTCTGGGTGTCACCTGGGGTTTTAGATTTGAATTCTGCAAAGGCTCTGTGGCTCACAGGCTGCTCACTTATTTGTCCCATCCTCCTGGTTTGTGCTCACTACAACCATTTCCGGGCACTCCAAAGGCCCTAAAACTGAAACTCATTTTGCCATGGCTCTTGGCAGAGTGTGAAGTTCTTGCTGTTGCTGGAGACCAGAGGGCCTGGCAGTGGCCTGGCTCCTTGCTTCAGGGGTTGGTCTCTCCACAGCTCACCCTGTGGGCCATGCTGCAACCTGATGGCCAGAGGGTGACTATTTGGCCCGAGACACCCTGCCACAGCTTCCCCTGGGGTCCTGCTGGGAGGACCAGCTGCCTGCTGGCATTAATTACCTACCGATAGGGATAATAACTTTAGGTTCTCTCTACGCCATGCCCCACCCTTTCCCACAAGAATCTTTTATGTTATAACTGGGAAAGTGTATGGAACAGTCACCGTGCCCAAAGGTTCTGCACTTCCTCAGAGAATGGAACAGTGCTGCAAAATCTGGAAATGCTGACTCGCACTTGTGTCCATCGGGGTGTTCCTCTGCTCCAGCGTGCTCTCTTGCCGGAAGATTCCTGAACACTGAGAAAGGCTCTCTGGGAGCCTTCACACCAGCACAAGCTGGTGCTGAAGTCTTGTGGGAAGCCCTGCTATGAACGGGTCACCCAGAAGGAGGGCCAGGCAGAAAGACGTCCCCAGGAGTCTCTCTGATGAGGAGGACTATCGTCACTGTATGCGCCTGCTGTCGCTTCTGCCTCCTATTCCAGAGACTCTTTCCATGGAGAGCTCGGCATTTCCTCTTCAGTGGGGCAATCACCGCTTGAAATGTCTCCACTGAAAAGTCCAGCTTGGTGTGCCTCAGCACTAGGGATACACCGTTCCTTCCCTCATGCACAGAAGTGTCAGACAGCTGAGCAGGAATAATAAGCATGGATTCCGGGGATCCTACACCTGCGCACACCAAGAGACCAGTCCTCTCCAGTTGTGCGCATGCGCTGCCCAAGGCACGTACTAGGAACCTTAACACAAAGTGTTCAAGACGGCGTAATAGTAATGACTCCAGATTTCCCATATGTTCATCTAATTTTATTTCTCAATCCTCCATGACCAGTAACCATTTAGCGTGGGCTAGATTTTGTTAAATCCCTAGGTGATGGTGGGGTAAGGTGTTTTGTTTTTTGTGTTTTTTTGGGTAATTCTTCTTTGGACTATATTCACTGAAGGACCGTCTATGAAAATCTTGGCTTACATGTAAAACACATGGTTATTCTAATGCCTTAACATACACTGGCTCAAGATACTTCCCGTCCCTATAGATTACAAGTCACAGGCAATAGATCTGAACAGAAGACTCTGCATCTGTAACCCTAAACAGGAAACTGAAAAAGGATGGGGTGTGTAGAGGTACTAGTAGGGGGCGGGGGCAGAAGCCTGGTGGTTAAGAGTGTGCACTGCTATTATGGCGCTATGTCAAAGCAATTTAGCATCACAACACATAATAATGAACCGATAAAAGCTGAGAACACTGTGCTAAGCTCTGTACTCAAGAAGTCCTCAGAACAACGCTCTGAGGAAGGCATTTTGTCCCTATTTTATAGAAAAGGAAACTGAGGCTTAGTGGGAGTACATTGCTGAAGTTCAAACAGTGCGTTGTAAAGCTGGGTTATAAATCCAGGGATAACATTCCCAATCAGTTCTTTTTACTTCTCTTTACAATCAATGATGAATTGACCCATGTTATGAAAACATAAAACCTAAAGATTGGGGGGAGAGGGTCTTAAACTGGCTTTGAAGACTGAGTGTGGCCAGCAAGGGTAGGAGCACGCCCAACACCGGTACTTTTTTGGTGGGGGGCACATAAAGATTTATTTATTTATTTATTTATTTATTTGAGAGAGAATGACAGAGAGAGCGACAGAGAGCACAAGCAGGGAGGAGAGGGAGAAGCAGGCTCCCCGCTGAGCAGGGAGCCTGACTCGGGGCTCGATCCCAGGACCCTGGGACCTGGGACCTGAGCCGAAGGCAGCCGCTTAACTGACTGAGCCACTCGGATGCTTCCCAACACCTCTACTTACAGCCTTCCTCACGGTCTATGCAGTTCCAGGGTGCTGCGTGTCATGGGTGGGATAACTGCCAGGAAATTGCCAGAATTGTTACCTGAGAATCTCAGGCTATCAGCGGCACTTTTAAATCCAAAGGACTGTTAGAAGATAGATTATTTCCTGTAGTTTCTTTCTCCTTGGCACTCATTTTGATACGCATGAGAGTTGATAAAAAGTACACATTATTGAATGGAAATTATTCTGTGTTTCCAAATTGCTGTCATGTTAAGTAATCCATTTCTCTATTCAACACAAAATTTAATTTTCCCAGTTTTTGTACATTGTGACTTCTCAGGGCTGCTTTTTGCTTTTCCTCACGTGTTTTCTGTGGTCAAGTGGAGGAATTACGGTTACTATAGTCTTTGCATTCACAGGTGTATTTTCCTTTAGCTTTTCAGTGCTAAAGGAAACTTATCTCCCTAAGGAGATAAGTCCTGCAGAAATGTCTCCACCAATTGTTGCAGTTTGCCACCCTACAGAAACTACATTTGTCTTTTCTCATGTGGGTATTTTCTCCTCTCATTTTTTGCACTGAAACTCACAGATTCAAAGCAGTCCCACCAAAAATGACTCTAACCCTATTTCCCATCGGGTATTGGCTAAGTGGTTGAAATTCACAAGTGTCCTGGAGAAGCTGCCAGACTAGGGAAAAACACAGGCATGTACAAACTGGCCCTTCAACACAACAGGTGAGAGAGAGGTACTGTTACCAGAGCCCAACTTAGGAAAACCAGAATTCTGCCCTGAAGGAGACAGCAAAGCTTTGTTTTAGTACACGTTTTGAGTTGTTGGCTTTTATGCATTACCAACAGAGGATTTATTTTAAGACCAAAAGAAATGCTAGAAATCATCTTATGACCTAAGTTTATATATTTGATTTAGCTAATAACTAACAAAAATCATTTTCAGTGACATATCTTTTTTTTTTAAATTTTACTTATTTATTTGAGAGAGAGAGAGAGATCACAAGTAGGCAGAGAGGCAGACAGAGAGAGAGGGGGAAGCAGGCTCCTTGCTGAGCAGAGAGCCCGATGCGGGGCTCAATCCCAGGACCCTGAGATCATGACCTGAGCTGAAGGCAGAGGCTTAACCCACTGAGCCACCCAGGTGCCCCTTCAGTGACATATCTTAAAATATATTTTTTAGAGCATTTGATGTTTTTTTTTTAAAGATTTTATTCATTTATTTAAGAGACAGAGAGTGAGAGAGAGATAGCACAAGAAGGGGGAGGGCCAGAGAGAGAAGTAGACTCCCTACTCAGCAGGGAGCCCAATGTGGGGCTCGATCCCAGGACTCTGGGATCATGACCTGAGCTGAAGGCAGCCACTCAACCAACCATGCCCCAACATATCCTAAAATATTAAACGTGAAGAAAACCACAAAAGTCCCTATGTGGTGGCGTGTGCATGCACGCGCACGCACACATACACACACACACATAAACTCTATTCAGCCATAAAAAGGAAGGAAATCCTGCTGTTTGTGACAATACGGATGGGCCCTGAAGGCATTATGCTAAGTGAAGTAAATCAGAGAAAGACAAACAATGTGTGATTTCACTTATAGGTGGAATCTACCAAAAAAAAAAAAAAAATAATCAACAATTCCTAGAAGCAGAGCACACACTGGTAGTTTCCAGAGATGGTGGGTGGGGGTGGTGGAGGGATTGGGTAAAGGTGGTCAAAAGATACAAACTTCCAGTTATAAGATGAGTAAGTCCAGGGGATCTACTGCACGGCATGGTGACTACAGTTAACAGTATTGTACTGTATACGGAAAAGCTACTAAGACCGTGAACCTTAAAAGTTTTCATCGTACGACATTTACATTTATAACTGTGTGAGGTGATTATGTTAAGTAAACTTATGGTAATCATTTTGCAATATACACATATAGCAAATTCATCACGTTGTATATCTTAAACTAACACAATGTTTTGTGTCAATTATATCTCAATAAAACTGGAAAAAAAATCTCTATTTGTATTACTTCTCTTTATTTAACAATCCAGTAGGACTACAGGCATTACAGGAATCACAGGTCTAATAAAAGGAAGTTTACAAGATCCAAGATCAGTCTCCATATAGTCTCAGAATGTTATTTATTTGTTTGATTTTATTTATGTATTCATTCATTCATTTACCCATTTTGTTAACCCTATGAATAAGCTGAATTTGAGAAGTTCCTTAGAACATAATTGACCGTGTAGCCAAGTTTGGTATAAACTAGTTCTTGGCAGTTAAACAAATCGAACTTCCTCTCTTCCAGTGGTTTTCGGGCAATCTGTTTCATGATACGGCGGAGGCCGGGGCAGTGGGGTCAATGGTGTTTGAGGGCAATATACTCAGAGTGAAAGGGCTGCTCATAAAGCCTTCGTGTTGTGTCATGTAAAACAATCTGGGGGACTGCTCAAGCCCACGACGCAGTTACGGGGGAGTGGGGCGCGGGTGCAGCGTCAGGGGCTTGGGCCCTGAGCCATAGCTACCTCGACTGGAATCTTGGTTCTTCCATCTCTTAGCGTTGTTACCTTGGGCCAGTTTCCTAGCCTCTCTGTGCCTGTTCCCTTGTAAAGTGGGGACGGAACCGCGACCTTGTGGGGTGGTGAGGGTTAGAGAACAAGCACATCAGGTGCTTGACATATAGTAAGCACTCTAGAGGGCAGTTGTTCCTCTGCTGGTGATGACAGTGAAGACAAAGGGATCTCCTGTGGGGGCCACATGTGTCTGGGTTCTTCCCTACAGTGGGAGTTGTGCTCATCAGGTCAGAGGAAAAAGCAGCCACTTGACCTTAACTTAATTTCTAAGAAAATATATTTTCTTTTCATAAGCTGCTTTTGATATGTCAGGCTCAGAAAATATACAGACTCCCTGCCAGGCATGGAACCCGACACAGGGCGGGATCCCATGACCTTGAGATCATGACCTGAGCTGAAACCAGGAGTCAGATGCTTCAACCAACTGAGCCACCCAGGCACCCCTACATACTTTCCTTAAGCCTAAAGCAAAATGTTTTATTATATACATTATTATCATACAGTACACACACACTGTCTCTACACACACACACACAAATGTGTGTGTGTGCACACACGCTGTATTCTCTTGAGAAGATCAAGGGAATACACTGGAAAGACATTGGTTGGAAGATCCAAGATCAGTCTCCAATCACATACACAGTGAAGCAGAGCCCCTGTCGTCAAGCCACCACTCATGCTTGGCTCGCCAAGGTGACTCTTGCCACGTTTACTTATTAATGAGACCTGCAGCCCACACTGCAGGGCCATCTGGGTATTCCGGCGGAATATCTTCCAAAATGAAGGACAGCACCAGCATTTGGAGGCTTCCCCTCCCGGTAGGGTTCATGGGGGGGGTGCGGGGGGAGCCCCTGGGCTCCAGCAGAAGCAGCAGAAGCAGCAGCAGCAGCAGCAGAGATAAGGCCTCCTGCTTTCCTGGGCTGCACAGGGATTTCCCAGTTAGCATCCCATAAAGAGCTGGAACTCCCTGGATGCCCAGCACATGTACAAGCCCACTTCTTTAGAAGGAGTCCTGACCCATCTCGCTGCCCGGCAGGGAAGCTGCCGCATCACGAGAGTAACCAGAACAATGGTGCAGACGCAGGGAGGAGACACATTGTCTCCTTTGTGCTCTGAGAAGTCAGAAAAATTGTCGTTCCTGCTTTCTCCACTTTTCCTCTCTTTCTCAGAAACAACTTCCACCTGACAGGTTTGGGTTTGTTTTTTGTTTTTGTTTTGTTTGTGATCCAAGAAGCCAAAGATCAGATACAAAGCAGGGTCAAATTAGTACCCCAAGTACCCCCTTAGTGCCTCAATTCCCACTGCTCCCTGAGGTGCCTGTAGAGGGAAGAGGGCTCAGTGGTCATAAGGTACTACCGAAGGGTCAGTTTAGTACCCGCACATCTAGTTACCTCCCAGCTAGATCTCCCGGTCCTGCCTTTATTTCCCTGTTTGCATCCCCCCTCCCCCAGCTTTCCGAGGCTCAGAGCACTAACTCTCCTGCACGCATCCCACCCCTGTGGGGAGCCCAGGGCAGGCTGCTGCTCTCCCTCCGGGACAGGACCGTCAGACCCTCCACCCTCGGAGGAGGTCTGTTCTGTAGCATAAGCCTCTTCTTCCCCGTCATTTAAAAATCGTATTCCTCCTGGGAACAGAGGGATGGCAGTCACCAAGCCTTACAGTTTCACTGCAGCCTTTCTGAGGAACCCTTTTTAGGAACTTGAAGAATTGCTAAAGAAAGGGAGACAGTTTAGGAAATTCACTTTCCAATTTACCTTGTTTCCTTTCTTACTTTTATCCAGAATTGGCTCAATTACCATTCTTGAGAACATGAGAATTAAAATCCCCAAAGATGAAGAAACGTGGCTGGGGACGGAGGTGACGACACAACCCTTTACGGCCACTGAGCCCTCTTCCCTCTGCAGGCACCTCGGGGAGCAGCGGGGATCGAGGCACCAAAGGAAGAGGAGGAGGAAGGCTGGTGGGTTACTGAGTGGACGCCTCTCCAGCGGCTGGACCAACTGCACGACAGGCTTGCAAAGTGAGGCGCTCTCTCTCCCGTGTGACTCGAGGGTGAAGGGCCAGAACACACGCCTCCCCAGTGGAAGGCAGTGGACCCGCTAGTGACCAGCTTTGCCTCTTTCTTACCTGGGACTAGCGTAAGAAGCTGACCTGAGGTGTCAGTTTTCTTCTGGTGAGGCTACAGAATATGAGGCATCGGGAACAAATTTATCCTCTTGTTTCTGTGTCTTCCTGGTCATATGCCTCAGAAAACTCGCAGATGCGCTGAAGGGCCTTGTTTGACTAACTCAGAGAGATGACCAAGTCCAGCTCATCTGAACTCTCCGCACAAGGGTCCTGGACCAAGTCCTGGTAAAGATGAAGTACTCCTGTGCCTTCCTTTACTACGGTTGGTTCCTGTACAACATCTCCCTTAGGCATGTCAAGGGGAGCAGTGTCTGTGATCTAGAATGGGGTTGGGGCATTCCAGGGTCTCTTGGTTATATATTTAATATCACCAAAATCTTTTGCTGCAGAATGAAAATATCTGGGAGAGAGTGTGTGGGGGGAGAAGTTAAACAAATAGTCTTTTTAAAGCACTCAGAGGCATATCTAGGCTATAACTAACTTTATAATAATAATAATGATGATAATAATAATAAACTTCTATTGAATGCTTAGTACATGCCAGATACTTTTGGAAGGTCTTTATATGAATCGCAGCATTATATTTTTGGAACAAATGCATGATACTAGATACTATTATTAAACCATCTTATTGACAAAAAAAGAAGGCACAGTGAGGTCGTGTAAGTTAGTCAAGGTCCCATAAGTAAGCAAGTGGTGGAGCTGGGGTTTGGACCTCAGGCCGCGACTCAGAAGACTGCTCCTAGGACACACCGGCTCCTTTCTACCGCGCCCCACGTGAGAACTCAGGGTATGCGAACACGAGTGCCTAAGAGGAAGCTCTCAAGGTCAAAATGATTGAGATAAAGACAAACGTACGCATTTCCAGGATGATTAGGACATTCTGAATAGGTTTCAGATGAAACAGGCAGAACTAACACAATCAGTTTCAGACCGCGGGGCGGCGGAAGGCAGCCCCCGTCAGCTGGTCCAGGCAGCACTTCCTACGCTCCGCCAAGCAGGACGTGCGCATGTCTGAAGGATTTGCACGCCCGAATCTGCAAACAACTGCACAAGGTCTGTTCCCAAAGGCAACAGCACCTCTGGGCTCGGGTGGGCCACGAAAGAGCCGTGGCGGAGGGGTTCCTGTTCCTGAGGACATTCTGCCCCTTTTGCAAACCACCCTGTCACTCTGGCCTGGCCCTCTGGGGCAGGGGCAGCACCACTTTGCAGGTGGTCCCTCCACGGCTGCCCGCCTTTGTCACAAAGCTGCACCTCATGTGTTCCCACTGGGAATGATCTGAGACCCCTGCCGCCTGACAGTGAAGTTCAGATTCGGGCTGGCAGTAGCCCACACCAGCTGTTTCCATACGTCTAGGCCAGAGATGGTCACGGCAGTTTAGAATTTCCCTCCTGAGTGAGTTTTAAATGAAAACTTCAAGTTTCTAAACCAAACACTAATTCACTTTTTTGTGAATGAGACATACATTCCCTTAGAGTTTAGCACAAGGACAGAACAAGGGAATGCTGACCTATTTGCCTCAGACACACCAGGTGCCTCATAAAGCAGAACATACCCCGGGGGTTCCCAAAAGAATCGGGACTTGGGGGTGGCAAAAAGGTAGAGCTGATTCTCTTACTTGGGGTTTATTCTGTCCTGGTTCTCATTCCCACCCCTCCCCTCCACTCCTGTCTTGTTCATTAGCTCCTCTACTTCCTCCCAACCTTTCCAGCTCTGCTCCCAAGGATCAATCTTTAGATGTCTTCTCTCCATATACTACTTCCTTTTGTTACTGTCATCCAGGCTCATGGCTTCAAGTCTAACCTCATTATATCCAAATCGAAATTCCACCCCGACCACCATTCTAAGCTTCACACCCATATGTCCAGCTGCCCGCCAGACATGTGTCCGCTTGGCGGACCCACAAGTCTCTCAAACAGAGAACCCGCGCGGACTGGTTTCTCAATCACCTCCCACGACTTGCTGGTACTCCTCCTCCCACATTCCCTAGCTTGTTACCAACCTAAATACAGGGACATAATCTGAGACTCTTCCTTCTCCATTCTCTCATGTCCTATTAGTACAAGTGCTTCTGATCCTACTTCCTAAATCTTCTGTATCCTACCTCCTCTCCGCCCCCATCCCACTGCCTCAGTCCTTGTAAAAGTCTTCTGAGTGATCTCTCTATCTCAAATTTCCTCTGCTCCAATATTTTCCATACCGCCCCCCCCCCCCCGCCATAATCCCTCTCATTTGTTAATCCAGCTACATTCCTAGGGCCGACTGATAGGAACTGGTAGCTCTCACCTGGCTGGCGGTTCACGGACGGCACAGGCTCGGACGGGTAAGTGGCTGTCAGAGAGCTGTCCAACATTCTGTACATCACCCTGATCATTACCCCTTTGCTGAGACCGGGCACTACTTCCCCAAAAGCTCAAAATAACCTCATCTTTCTAGTGTAGCATTTCATGGCTTCTTGTTCTCAGGCGAGCACCCAAGCCACATGACCATGCTGCCTAACCCCGTCTGGTGTCCCTAGAGTAGGGCTTCCTCACTGGGGGTCTATGGGTCCACATGGGTTCATGTGGACATGGTCACAGTGGGGGAGGGGTAATGTAAAGTTGCTCGGGAAAAAGATGACATCTTTATTTTTGTCAACCTCTAACTATAATTTAGTATTTCCTTCAGTTAGGTATATAGGCAACAAACAATAGTTGTATGAGTAACACCTATATTTTGTTACCAATAAAATTATGGAAATTTTCAAATCACAGAAAACTTGAAGATAACTAAAAAGTTATTTATGCTCATTGCTACAAATTTATAATATTAATCTGGGCTGCTATTATATCTCATTATTCAATGTGTTAATAAAGGTGCACATACTATATACCACAAATTTGTTTTTAAGTTATTGTGATAATTATACTTCAAGGTAATTCCTTTTTTGGGTAGTAATTTCCTGTATTTATTTTATGCACTTAAAAACTTTATTCTGAGTAGGGGCCTGTATGTGAGAGGGCCAAAGAGACCCATGGCACAAAAAAGGCTTAGAATCTAGACCCTGATGGCTTTCCCATTCATCCATCCACCCATCCATCCATCCATCCATCCATCACCCATTTACTTATTTATTAACTCCACAGGTATCATACATTGTTCAAAGTCTTTAGAGATACCAAGATGAGAAAAAACATAGTTCCTGACCTGTAGATAGATAAGAGGGGCAAACTGACCACTTGAGTACTGTGCAAAAAATGCACTATTATAACTGCAGAGGGAGCCAGGAAAGCTGGGGGAGGGACCGCTAACCAAAACCAGGGGCTGGGGAAGGCCTCCTGGACGTGGCAATGGAGTCAAGTTTCAAAGGACAGGTAGGATTCAGTCGGGTGAAGATAGAACACAGTCTATGATGCCACAGGTCTCTTTTAGAAAGAACTATGAGTCTGGTATATTTGCTCCAAGAAAGGAAAACAACTTTATGTAGTCTTGAAGCACTGCTAATAAATCTAACAGTCTGATACTGTGTTATAAAGTCTCTAGACCTGGGAGGGAAGGCAGGCAGGCAATCAGCCCAGTAGATTTTTCAGAGTTAAAAAGGCCCATTTTCCTCAAGAAGATAAAAAATTCTCTTCACGTGGAAAATGAAAAATTCTCTTCATTTTCAATGGAAATCCAGTGGGGGAAAATCTGAATGCAGAACCAAAGCCTGCTGATGATGGTATGATAGCTTTCCAGGGGATCAGAAAGAATCCCGAAGCCATCCACATGATGTAGCAGACTTTTAGACTAACTTTCTTGTGGCTTCCTGACTAGATGGCACAAAGACACATTTTTCAGAACTGTTTTAAAATTTGTTGAATAATTGAAATACCTTCAAGTATTTTTGCAACAAAATATGTGGAGCTCATGGAGTCTTCACACTCGACAGTCCTGCATAAATATGTAGCTTTTGACTGCCTATGTTCAGGGCCGAAATGGGACAGAGTATCCTTGACTAGGGTATCCAGAAAGGGATGTGTCTAGTCTTGGGAATTGGTTTTCAAGTTGAACCACGTATCAGGATTGTCTGGAAGGCGATGCCCACCACCTTCTTAAAACTACATGCCCTTTCAAGTTTCCTTATTTTCTCAAGCAGACTGGGATGTATGTTGATTCAACTTTCACCAATATTAAATTACAGCATGTTTCCTCTTTTTTCATTACAGAAACAAAAAGTTGCAATAAACTTCCTGTCTCTCTGTACCTCGTTTCGCTTAGGAACTGGAACTATTATTCTAGTGGAGAGAGCAAACTGAGCCGGTACAAAGGATAATCAATTAATGGCAAGGTAGTTTTGCATCGTTAAACTAAACAATGCCTCGCTTTCCCAAATTCCACAAGTACCTTTTGGGCTGTCTTAAAAAAACAAAACAAAACTATTCTCTGTAGTTGGAAAAGTTTATTCCTGTGACTGTGTTAATAATAACCTTGAAATGGCCTGCCGTCTACCATTATACCCCCATATTTCTCTTATAAAAGTTTCAGTAAACTTACAGTCCTGACACAGTTACCATAAGCAGACTTCGATCTGGGAATGATTACACTTGCATATGGATTTAACTTAGGACAGGAATAAGTTAGCACCATCTTTTGACCTCTTTCTGAGCACAACATACAAACAGAATCCAGAAATGATGAGTATTTTACAGCAGCTGGCTTCCACAGGTGGTAAGATGGGTTTTGATACATGATGGGTCTAGTCATTCTGCAAGTGTGAATTTTGGAAGTGGGGATCTGTCAGTCTGATTATTAACTGAGAATTGAGTTGTTTTTATGAACTTCTAGCCTTGAGAACTTAAATGCATTTTTGAAACAAATTCACTTATAATTTAGCTGAAAAATAAAATACTGTTTTTCTTGTATTTTTACATCCTTCAGTGACTGGAAACAGCTGAAAGCCCTGGAGAAAGTGTTTTTCTGAGGCCCCAACCTCCCCCATTCAGCCAGTGAGGGTTTCCTTCTGGCTTCAAAATTTCAATCTCTAGCCAAATGCTATTTTAGAAAAAAAGTGACCACTATGGTCCTAAGTCAAACACAGATTTTCAAAAGTCCTCTCTGGGTAAAGCTCCTATAGATCAATATTCTGAAAATATATTTTTTTAAAGAACATATACATTTTTTGCTTTAAGCTAATTGTATTGGGAGGTTCTAGAAATATGAATTAACACTTAGTAAGCTGAAGTGAAATGTTTCAGAGTTTATGAAGACATTCTAAACCCAGGGAGAGGGTATCTGAGACTTGACCTGCAGACTGCAGGTTCCTGAGCCCTGGAAGCGCTGGTCCCTCAGCAGGGCTCCCTGTGTCGGACCCTACAGATGTCACAGCTCAGCACTGACCGTAAAGCTCTAGATTAGCACAGCCTCCCAGAAATATAGAAGCTCATATGTAATTTGTAATTTTCTAGTAACTACATTTAAAAGTATAAAAGAACGGATGAAATTTCTTTTCTTTCTCTTTCTTTCTTTTCTTTCTTTCTTTCTTTCTTTCTTTCTTTCTTTCTTTCTTTCTTTCTTTCTTTCTTTCTTTCTTCCTTTCTTTCTTTCTTTCCTTTCTCTCTCTCTCTTTCTCTCTCTCTCTTTCTTCTTTTTTAAGATTTTATTTATTTATTTGACAGAGAGAGACACAGTGAGCGAGAGGCAGAAGCAGGCTTCCCGTGAGCAGGGGCTCGATGCGGGGCTCGATCCCAGGACCCTGAGATCATGACCTGAGCCGAAGGCAGCCACTTAATGACTGAGCCACCCAGGTGCCCTGAAATTACTTTTAATAGTCTATTTTATTTTACCAAATAGAAATTATCATTTCAACATGTAATCAGTATAAAAATATTAATGAAATATTTTATCTCTTACGGGTACTAAGTTTCTGAAGTCCAATGCGTCTATTACACGTGCAGCAGGTCTCCTTTCAGACTAGCCACAAAGAACCTGTGGCTGGTGGCTGTCATATTTAGACAGTGCAGCTCCATTCTATTCAGAATGGACAGCACACAAATGATGCAAGGGAGTATCCAAGCCAATTCTAGGGTTCTTAGACATATTCTCAAACATGGTACCCTCCAGTTTCAGAGACTGGTGCTTCCAAATGTGTTTGTGCAAGACTCTAACATTTGGGGGGGCCTGGGTGGCTTGGTCAGTTGGGCATCTGCCTTCAGTTCAGGTCATGATCCTGGGGTCCTGGGACTGAACCCCACATTGGGCTCCCTGCTCAGTGGGGAGTCTGCTTCTCCCTCTCCCTTGCCCCTCTCCTTCCTTGTGCTCTCTCTCTTTCTCTGAAATAAATAAATAAAATTAAAAAAAAAAAAAAGCTAACATTTGGAGCAATAACTCCCTAATGCTAAATATTTCAATCTTTGCCTTTCTGCACCTGCTTGTATAGAAATCTGGTCTTGGTGTCAGAGCTGAACATTCCTATTCTAATGCACTGGAGAATAAAGAAAGACGGGCTGAGTCAACAGGTCATAGTGATGTTAGTTCTTGCCCAGTGTTTTATTTACATTTTGATATAACTTATAATTCTATACATATTATTGAGATCTCCTCAGTATAAGGCCCTAGAGAGAAGCACTGATTCTAGAAACAAACCTAACAAAAACAGGTGGTAAACTTTAAGTATATATTGAAGTCTACAGTCAGCTCTACTTACTTCCTATGCAACTTTCAAGAACTGCCTTATTTGAACTAGAAGTAGAACTCCGTATGAAATCTACAAACCCCTGAAGTCTTACAGACTCTTAACCAATTCTAGCACTTCACGCTCAGTAAATATTTCTGCCCATCTACTTACTTCCTTGCAGCACCAAAGTGATTACCTTAGGTAAGTATGTCCTTATGGTTTCGTTGTCTCGCTTCACCACCTTCATCATTTCTTGGCCCCCAAGGTAGGCAGCATTAGCTACATTTAAAAAAAGAGTCAAACACTTAGAATACACAGACTGAACACAAATGTCAAACTAATCGGATGTAGTTTCCGTTCCCCCTTTTCCTTTCAGCAAGCACTGTCTGATGTGAGATGTCACTGAGGCCAAAAAAGGTATGTTCCCCTCACCTGCCTTTCTAAACAGCGACACACAGCAGTGACAGGATGGCCTAATATCAGCCACCACAGCAAACGATGTATGGTGTGATTAAAAACACAGACTTTTACAGATAAATCATGTATGCTAGGGAAACTGCATGCAGTTACCAATGTGAAACTTTCCCGGCCTTTTGTTTTTTTTAAAGTTACAACTAAAATGAATGTTTATTTTAAAATAGGTTTAAAGACTTCCTAAGAGTTTTTATTGAGGGTGAGTCCCATTGTACTGACTGCCTAATGAGCAAAGTTGACCCTCTCCCTTTCAAGATGTCACATGCCCAAGGAAGAGAATCAGAGACAATGTGATTTTATGTGGCTTTCTCATCCTTGTCTACAAATTTTCATTAAATGCTGTGTGCCTTGGGTTCCATTTTGATTGGTATATTACTGTCATTTTGCTTTCTTTTCTGTCATCATCTGCCTGGTATATTTGTTCTTTTCTTTATTTTTCAATCTTTTCTCATTTTGTTTTAAGTATGTCTCTTGAAATCATAAGTAAACCTCTTTAAAAATGTAATTTGAAAGTATCTCTTAAATAAAGGGACTTAACAGAGTCACATATATTAATATAAGAGATCTCTGGTCTGACTCCAGTCATTCTGTTTTATATATGCTTTGCTTTCTTTTGATTTCCAACTTTCTACCCCCTTTAGTGTGAATGATGCTTTCTTCTCCTATTTATATATTTTAAAGTTCATTTATTTTTTTAGTAATCTCTACATCCAGCATGGGGCTCGAACTCACAACCCCAAGATCAAGAGTTACATGCTCTTCTGACTGAGCCAGCCACAGGGCCCCTTTACTCTCTCTTAAAAATTTCTTTTCACTAAATAGTCTGAAAGTATGAATACTATTTTTATTCACTGAGTGGTTAGCTGTACTGAAAATTTTGGAAAACTTATATTTTTTCTATTGCTGTCTGGAATTCATCAGTGTCTATAACCTCTCCATCCAAACAAGGTGGACCCTGGCATCCCTGCACTTTCCTCATGCCTTCCTCTACCCTGTGTCCTCCTGGGAATTGTAGGTAATAAACTCTTATTCCAAAGGCAGTTCTCTATGCCTGTCACTTTACCACAGCTCATTCAAACAAATTCTGGAAACACTGTAAAACAAGGAGGTAGAGCTGGTATTCTGGGGAGGTCAATGCCCTGGTTTTGTAGGGCAGAGTAGTGGAGGGGAGAGAGCTGCTTAAAGAGGGGGTGGAGGAAGCTCCAGAGATGAGCAGAGGGTTTCTCTTTAGCTCGAGCTAAATACTAACTGGCACTATCACGTGGGACACCACTAGAAGCTGGGGAAAGAACTGCCTGAAAGGAGTTAGAGGGAACAATGCCCAAACCAGGAGTGGTTACTGTTCCTACCAGCCTAGTAGGAAAATTTTGTAATTCATGGTATATCAACTATAGAACTTGGAAAGGTTTTGCTTTGGTAGTGGGGTAACATTAACCCTAAACTAAATGCTATCTTGCAACCAACTAACAAAGCTTAAAAGCAAGAACGGGAAGTATCAAACTATTTCCAAATAACATAACTGTCCCATAGCAAAGCTCAAGAACCTCTACATAAATACATAAATACAAAAATATCCAGGATCCAAAAAGGTAACATTAACCATGTAAAGCATCCCATAAACAGTTATCAAACATGCAAGGTAGGAAAATACAACCCAAAATAAGGGAAAAAATTAATTAAAATGGACTCCAAAATGACAAAGATAATAAAATTGGTAAACATCATAAAGTAATGATGCTGCAAAAACTGGATATACACACATAGAAGAATGAGTTGGACCACTACCTTATACCATATACAAAAATTAATTAACAATGGATCACAGTCCTAAATTTAAAACTCTCTGAAGGAAATATAGGAATAAATCTTTGTGATATCAGATGAGGCAATAGGTTCTAAAACAGGACACTAAAAGCACAAGTGAGAAAAGGAAAAATAAACTGGTTTTCATAAAAATTACCACCATCTGCCCTTTAAAGAACACCATCAAGAAAGTGAAAAGACAGCCCACAGAATGAAAAAAAAAACATATATCCAATAAAAATCTAGTATCCACAATATATAAAGAACTCTTACAACTCAATAAAAAGACAAAAACTTGATTAAAAATGGGCAAAAGGGAGCACCTAGTGGCACAGCTGGTTAAGTGTCCAACTCTCGGTTTCGGCTCAGGTTGTGATCTCAGGGTCACTGGCTCGAGCCCTGCATTGGGCTCCACACACTCAGCTTGGAGCGTGCTTGAGTTTCCCTCTCCCTCTTCCTCTGCTCCTCACCCCCACGCTCCCATATGCTCTCTTTCTCTGTCTAAAATAAATAAATAAATATTAAAAAAAAATAAAAATGGGCAAAGGATTTGAATAGGCATTACTCTAAAGAAGAAGTACAGATGGCCAATAAGCGTGTGAAAAGATGCTCAACATCATTAGTCATCAAACAAATGCAGTCAAAACCACAATGTCAGACCACATCACACTTAATGGATGGCTACAAGAAAAAAAGACAAACAAAAGCCAGTGTTGACAGGGATGCAGAGAAATCGAAGCCCTCATACATTGTGGGTGGCATTGTAAATTGGTACAAGCACTTTGGAAAATAGTTTGACAGTTGCTCATATTGTTAAATATAGAGTTACCACATATATCCAGCAATTCCATTTGTAGGCACAAACCCAAGAGAACTGAAAACAGAAGTCTGCACAAATCTTTATATGAACGTGTACAGCAACATTGCCCATGATAACCAAAAAGTAGAAACAATCTATATGGTCATCAACTGATGAATGGAAAGCCAAAATATGGCACAGCCATATAATGAGTGTTATTGAGTAATAATCAAGTACAATGAACCCTGGACACATCATGCTAAATGAAAGAAGCAAGTCACAAAGAGCCACATACTATATAATTCCTTTTATGTTAAATGTCCATTATAGGCAAATACATTGAGAGAGAAAGTAGATTAGTGATTGTCAGGGACTGGGGGAAGGTGGAAATAGGTAGTATTGGGGGCATGGGGTTTCTTTTTAAGGTGATGAAAATATTCTAGTCAGATAGTTGTTAAGGTTGTGCTACTCTGAGAATATACTAAAAAACAACCACTGAAGAGTGAGTTTTATGGCATGTTAATTATATCAAAATTAGCCTATTTTTATAAAATTGGTATTCACAGATATCGAAAGTTTTGTGACCTATTCCATGTATTTGAGAAGTGAGAAATATTGAACATGTTAAATGGAATTATGGAAGATATAAGAAAGACTCATATCAAGCTTCTAGAGATGAAAAATATATCAGATGGGAAAACAGCAGAGTAGATATCATAAAAGAAAAATTAGTAAATTAAAGACATAGGAATAGAAATCATCCAAAAGAAAACATGGAAAGAAAGAAACTGGAGTAGGGGGCAGGGGGAAGAACAGAACCTCAGTGAACCACAAGTGAACTTGAAAGTGGTGTCATATGTCATATACCATGTAATGGGAGTCTCTGAAGGAGGGAGGTACAGAAAAAATATCTGAAAAAATATTAAAATATTACAACCATAAATCCACAAATCCAAGAAGCTCAAAGAGTCCCAAAGCACAAGAACTATGAAGAATGCTATACCAAAGTACATAATGAATTGCTTCAAACTAGTGATAAAGAGAAAATCTTAAAAGTAGACAGAGAAAAATGATACACAGTTGACTCTTTTACAACATGGGTTTGAAGTGTGTGGGTCCACTTATACAGGGATTCTTTTTGATAAATACAGGACAGTACTGTAAATGTATTTTCTCTTTCTTATGATTTTCTTCATGTTTTCTTTTCTCTGGCTTACTTTATTGTAAGAATACAGTATATAAAAATACAACATACACAGCATGTATTGACTGTTCACGTTATTGGTAAGGCTTCTGATCAACAGTACGCTATTAATAGTTAAATTTCGGGGGAGCCAAAAGCTATACACAGATCTTTGACTGCACAGGGGGTTGGTGCCCCCGTCTGTCAGATTGTTCAAGGGTCAACTGCATTACATACAGAGGAACCAAGGGCTAACATGACAGCAAATTTCTTCCTGAAATGATTTAACTAGGAGACAATGGAGGAACGTTTCTAAAGCAATGAAAGGGGAAAAGAAACTTGCCAATCTCGAATTCTTTAATCAGTGAAAATAGCTTTCAAAAATGGAGACAAAATACATTTCTAGATATACAAAAGCTGAAAGAATTAACTGTCAGTGGAAATACAAGAAACATTACGAGAAATACTTAGAGCAAGATGATATCTGATGGTAATTTTGTCTACACAAAGAAATAAAGGACATCAGAAATAGTAATTCTGTGGGTAAATTTAAATTACATTTCTGTTATTTATAGCTCTTTATAAGACAACTGACAGTTTAAGTGAAAACAATAATAACATATCAAAGAAGTAAATATATGACAACAGTATCACACATGCAGGAGGGAGAAAGGGCTCACTGTTGTTAGGTTCTTATGGCATACGTCTCGTGGTATAATATCATTTGAAGACTGTAAAAATTAAAGGTGTTCATTGTAAATCCTAAAGTGACCACTGACACAAAGAATGACTAATAAGCCAACAAAGGAGACAAAATCATAAAAAATATCCAATTGATTCATAGGAAGGTAGGAAAAAAGTGGGACAAAGTGGAAAAAAGTGGAACAAAGACTTAGGAAAATGGAAATATATATCAAGATTAAAGATTTAAGCCAGCCTAATTCATAACTACATTAAGTATAAATTGTCTCAACACTCAAATCAATAGGCAGAGTGGATAAGAAAGCAAGAGTCAACTATTTGCTGTCTACAAGAAATAGATTTTACATATAAAGATATAAGTAGGCTAAAAGTTAAAAAACAGAAAAAGATATATCATGCAAACTTTAGCCCGAAGAGAGGTGGAATAACTATATTAATATCATAAATACTGGATTTCAGAGACAAGAATATTACCAGAGATAAAGGGTTAATTCATCAGGAAGGTATAAAAGTCCTAAATGTTTATGCACCTAATATGTTTAAACTTCAAAATACATGAAGTAAAAATGAACAGAAATATAAAAAGAAACAGACAAATCCATAAATATAGTCAGAGATTCCAACATTCATCTTCTAATAACTGATTGGAACAGTTAGAAAAAAAATCAGTAAATGACACCATCATGAATACCCAACTTTTGCATCAACATGGATAGGACTGGAGGAGATTATGCTGAGTGAAATAAGTCAAGCAGAGAAAGTCAATTATCATGTGATTTCACTTACTTGTGGAACATAAGGAATAACAGGGGGGACATTAGGAGAAGGAAAGGTAAAGTGAATTGGGGCAAATTGGAGGGGAAGACGAAGCATGAGAGACTGGACTCTGAGAAACAATCTAAGGGTTTTAGAGGGGAGGAAGGTGGGGGTTGGGTGAGCCTGGTGATGGGTATTAAGGAGGGCACCAATTGCATGGAGCACTGGGTGGTGTACATAAACAATGAATCTTGGAACACTGCATCAAAAATTAATGATGTATTTTATGGTGACTAGCATAACACAATAAGAAAAATAAAATAAAAATATTTTTAAAAAAAAGGAAAAAAAAAGAAAATGACACCATCAATCAACTTGACCTAAGTGACATCTATAGAACATTCTCCCCAACAAGAACAGAATATATATTCTTCTCAAGTATCCACAGAATATTTCCCATGTTAAGCCACATCCTGGTCCATAAAATGTGTATCAAAATCCATTTAAACAATTAGAATCATACAAAATATGTTCTCTGGTCATAATGGAACTAAATTAGAAATCGATAACAGAAAGATACCTGGAAAATCGCCAAATATATAGAAATGAAATAACCCATTTCAAAATAATCCCTGGGTCAAAGAAGAAATCTAAAGGGAAATAAGAGAGTATTGTGAAGTGAATAAAAATAAAAGCATATCAGATCCAAATTTGTGGGACATGACCATAGCAGTATTTAGAGAGCAATTTATAAAGCACAAAAAACCTATTTTAGAAATGGAAAAAGTTCTCAAATGAATGACCTCAGTTCCACCATAGGAAACTAGAAAATTAATTCCAAAGTAGGCAGAAATAAAGTAAATAATAATATTCATAGCAGAAATTAGTGAAACCGAAGGCAGAAAAACTTTGAGAAAAAAATTGAGAAGATAAATGAAACCAAGAACAAGTTCAGTAAAATTTATAAGCCTTTAACCAGACTGATCAGGGAAAAAAAAATACATGAGAATACATGAGACATAAAACATTTATCAATATTGGGAAAGAGAAATGACACCCTATAGATCTTACAGACGCCAAAAGGATAATCAGGTAATCCTGTAAATGACTTTATGCTAAGAAATTCGACAACTGAGATAAAATGAACCAAGTCACAAATTTTAAGCTTACTTGAAAACAAACAGATAACCTGAAAAGTCTTATATTTAATAAAGAAATTAAGTTAGTAATTTAGAGCCTTTTCACAAAGAAAACTCCAGGGTAAGAGGAATTCATTGGTCCACTCTACCAAACCTTTAAGGAAGAAATAATATTGATTTTATATCAACTCTTCCAGAAATGACTACACATAGTGGATATTGGGTTTTTGACAGACAGAAGTAGGATTTAAGAGCAGCAGAAAATAGTGGTCTGTGGTAGGAAGAATTCTAGGCTGACATGAATAATCCTTGCCCTTCTACTGTCTCCTCCCTTTGGAGTGTGGGTGACAGCTGTCAATCTGATGACATCTTACCCCCATGACTAGGTCATGCTCTATAGCAGACATGACTCTAAGGATGATTATCCTGGTGGGCCTAACCAGTCACACAAGTCCTTCAAAATTTGAGTTTTCCTCTGGCTGGTAGAAGGAGAGGAAGTCAGAGATTCAGAGTACTAAAAGGATTAGAAGTACCTCTGCTGGTTTGAAGCTGGAGTTCATGTGGAAGGGAATGGAGACTGACTTCTGGGAGCTAAGAGGGACCCCTGGCTCACAGTGAGCAAGACAGTGGGGACCTCTGTCATAAAGTCACATAAACTGGACTCTGCCAACAACCCGAATGAGCTCAGAAGTGGATTTTTGCATGTGCAGGGCCATAAGGGATTCTGAGATCCAGGCAATGGTGACTCTTGAGGTGGGTGGGAGTGACAGGGGAATTTACTGTGGGATAATTCATGGAGGTAAAAACATTCGTGTTTTAATCACTTTTCTGTAGCGTTAGTCTTGAATCAGAAACAACTTAAAAATTCAAGTAACTTATCAGGAATTTTGTATTTCTAAAAGTAAATTTTTTTTTTTTTTAAATCAGGGAATGTACCTCACCCTGTCTTTTATTTCTATTCTTTTTTTTCCCCTGATAATTTCTGATCTAAGTATGCTTTTTTTTTTTTTAAGAAAGTAACATACAAGCTTCCTTTCCAGTAATTGCTCCAAGGAAGCCATCTTTTTCATTCCTCAGAAATGCTCGTAACACAACACAGTGGTCAGAAATAATAATACCAAATGGACATGTAATTTCCTAAGGGGAAAACACATTTCTCTTGGCAATGACTGTCAACAGCATTCCTGGAAACCCAGCAGAATTCAGAGTTTCAAGCACCACAGTGAAGGAAATATCCAGGAGCAGGAGTAATGGAAACAAAAACATGAACATGAAGGAAAGAGAAGGATTTAGAAGAATGTGAATTGTTTACTTCTTTTTCCATCACAAATCTCAGTCCAGGTATAAGAAAACACACTGAGGAGTCTAATATTCTGTTCTTTTTGCTGCTGTATCTTCCGAAACCCCCTTACTGTTCAAGCACCACTGCAGGACTTCCCCTTGCAGCAGAGTGGCTAATGGAGTGAAAGGAGTGGGCGCTGGTGTTGGAAGACTGGTAGGACTCAGCTCACAGGTGAGATGGCATCACTAAGTTCTCCAAGTACATGTAATCTATGAAGGAAAACTGCCCTCTGCTGAAGTCCATCACCTATCTTGATGCTATTTCATCTTTCTGGAAAAATCCCAACTCATCTTTAAGTCTAAATTCATTTGTCTTCTCCCTTCCTTACCTAGGTAGAACTGATCCCTCCTTTACCGGCACCACTCACTCTGGGCCTCTATTCTCATGATAGCCCTAACTGTGACAGATGACAGTTCTTCACATTTGTCTCCCTTACTATGCTGGAAGCTAGCTTAAAGGCAGGTACTTTATTTCATTTATTACTCTTTGCAGGGCTTATCTGTGTACTTGGTTCATGGCAGGTGTCAGTAAAGGTTGTTAAATGAAATGGGAAGAGACTGTGGCGGTGGTGTTTTTTGGGGGGATCTGGGGGGCGATGGTCAGGAGGAAAAACCTGCTGCTTTTCTTGAAGTGGCGCACGAGCTGACATTACAGTGGAGGCCAGAACTGGAAGCGGATGCACATGGACACTGGTGTGCCGAGCTGGGAGGTACTGGTCTAAGACTAGCACAAATCACTGTGGGGAAGAGGGAGTGTCTAAGAGCTTCTGTTGGGACTGACCAAAAATTAGGCCTCATAAAGCACTGGTCTCAGCAGTGAGGGAAAATGCGGGGGGAAGTAAATCCGCAGTGAGTGGTACAATAGGAAGTTCGGAGGGAGATGCACACACGGTTTTCTGAGGTAGAACTTGGGGACCAGAAGCCAAGTTGTCTTGCTGGTTTGGTGACAGGTAGTCTAGAGCCTCCTGTAAGGTGTCACAGAATGCTCCTGTTTGTTTGATTTTGCCATTTTACTGGTTATTATAACCATCCCTTCAGTCTGTAACAGGCTGCCGACAGATCATCTTACCTCTGTGGTGCTGAGTTCACCAAAGGGAAAAACACAACTCAAGGTGTATGATTTTTTTTGGAAAAAATAAGACAACTTTTTAGAGTAGCAGATAATATATACATATAAATTTCTTTAGAAATATATAGTAAAACTTTTATTGAATCACTGAATTCTAAATCAGAGATGATATTCTAGTATTGTGTCCAATCACCTTTTGTCCTAAATCCTAATACTGACCATACACAGACACACACACAACTTTTCTGTCATATTGCATTTTAGGCTAAATTTCCATGAATTATTAAAGATGCAATTGCCTTTTAACAATAGATTTTTCTAAGCTACACACACAAATGAGAGAATAGGTAACATAGGAGTCTGGTTTTGTCTTACTCAAAAAATTATTCTGAGATTGAGTTTAAAATATTTTGAGAAGAAATGTGTGCTTCTTTAGTAAAGCTTATGTGTCACTGAAGAGTTCACTTCATATCACTGTGCATGTTTAAACAGTTATTTCCATGTAGACCAAGGAAAGATAATGAAAGTTTTTTTTATCAGAATGTCTGCAACAAAGTAACATGCCTACCCAGGAATGCCCTTTGTCTCTGCACTGTTTTTCTAGTTAGTTAACTGAAAGGAATTAAAACATGAATTTGGCCTAACTAACGAAAAGACTGTAGAATATTTTTTAAAGTTAATTATCTTGACCTGTGATACTGCTAAGCTAAAATATATTTGCTTTTAGCTTTGATCAAGAAATCCAATTTAGCTGTCTCAGTGAAAAACCCATTTTTTATGTAACAGAAGAACAACTATTGCAAAGAAAATATGCACTACCAAACATTCCAGAATTTTAAAAATCCCATATATTTTCTTTAAAAACAACAATTAAAACAATCTAATTATGCAAATTGAGCTGATGAACACTGAGGTAAAGTTTATAAAGTATGCTAATTGAATTTGGGCTACTCTTTGAATGCTGGATAGGAAGTAATGTTTCTTTCACTCAGTCTGGTGAAGAAGGCTAATACATAGAATCCCAGCCCAGAGTAAGTGCCATCTTTGCCAAAAGGGCAACAGCATTTGAAATACTTGAATATTTTGGTTCCTTGAATTTTTCAGACCTTACTACAACAAAAAAATATGTGTATAAACTAAGGATACAGAAAATCAGTGTCTATCTAGATAGGGCAGGATTTATTATCCACTATTTGGACTAGCAAACTTCCTCCATTTGTTTCTGTAAGATTTCTACTGGATCACAGACATTACATAATGTGCAAACACTGCAAGGCCTCCTAAAAGTCAAGCTGGCATGTTAAAGGTCACTGTCTGGATGACAGGAAAGCCAGAGAAACAGGTCTGCAGGGGATGTCACGGGCACCACAGACCACTGAAAATGACCTTGGGGCTGGTCTTCCTTTCTCTTGGCGAGCCCTCTCTTTGTGTAACCTAAAATTCCTACTTCCGACTCAAATGGTTTGGTTTGAGTACTGATTACCTTCACCATTCACGGGATACAAGCTCGGCAGGAGTCCACTAATCATCTGCAAAAGCCAGGGTCTTAGGAGTATCGGTCTCTCTCAGTTGGGACCATCTTCCTTTTATAGTAAGCAAGGTCATTAGAATCACCTAAGAGACAGCCAGGGCAAGCCCGGGCAAAGGCAGTTTCTGTGGTACTTGTTGCAAGAAGAGACAAGGGTGATGTGGGATCCAAGGGGACAGGTAGGAAGAGGCTGACTAGGATGACTGAAATGCTTGGTGATGGATCAGCCTAGGGTCACTACTAGGAGACTTAATTAAGACCCATGTAAACCATGAACCAAGAACCCAAAGAAAAAAGACAAGTAATTTTTGCCTGCTTTCCCTTTACCCAAGGTTACACAGTCCAAGTGGGTAATGGGGAAAAAAGAGACCCCTGAAGTACTGCTCACTTGAACATCAGAAAGCCAGATCCAGAACAAAGAGAACAGAAAATCAGAGAAGGAAGGATGGCAGAAATAGCAGAGCTGTGCTCCGAAAGTTTGTCTGTACATTGGTTGTTTGGAACAAAGATGAAGCAAGGCAGCTGGGAGCTCAGTCTAGTTTAGAGTCTAATTTGCACATAGTATCACTCTACAGTGGTTGTGAGGAAAAAGAATCCCAGGGCTCCCCAAGCAGCAATGTGGCTGGAAGGCTCTGGTTCGCTTGAGCCAGGGAGGGTAGCGCGTCATGTCCCAACTGTCTTGCTTCTTGATGCCTGCACTTGGGGCTCCAGAAGATGCAGCAGGAGGTCAACTGCTACAGCTAGAAGGAAGATCGCTTTCTCTCATGTGCAGCTTACGAAGCGTACTTTTCAAAGAGGGTGCTTAGAACTCTGGTGTAGAAAAATTGGAAAACACCTTTATATAATTACCTCTTTTAGTTAAAAACATGAAACACCTGACTATATGTCACATGTGTTGCACAGTCACTAAATGTATATAGAAAAACAAATAAAACTTTCATATACCCTATGTCCTGGTTTGGGTTTAGAAAATATATATATATTTTTTATTTATTTATTAGAGAGTGAGAGACTGAGAATGAGAGGGGAGAAAGTCAGAGGGAGAAGCAGACTTCCCGCAGAGCCGGGAGTCCGATATGGGACTCGATCCCGGGACTCCGGGATCATGACCTGAGCCAAAGGCAGTTGCCCAATCAACTGAGCCACCCAGGCGCCCTAGAAAATATTTCTTAAGGGGTATAAGAAAAGCACAGGTGGCTGCCTATCTAATGCCTATCAATGAAACTCAGATGTTTTGGGTGATAAGTGTTCTATAAATGTCTATTAAATCCTCTTGATTGATAATATGGTTAAATTCTTCTATATCTTTGCTAATTTTCTGTCCTGTTCTAGCAACTGTTGAGAGAAGTGTTCTTAAGTATCCAACTATAATTGGGGATTTGTCCACTACTCCTTTCAGTTATATCAGTTTTGCTTCATTTATTTTTATAGCTCTCTTGTTTGGTGCACACACGTTTAGGAATGATATGTCTTCTGTCTTCCTGGTAGACTGAACCTTTTATTATTATTATGCAATGTTCCTCTCTGTCCTTCGTAATTTTCTTTGCTCTGAAGTCTACTATATCTGATATTAATACAGTCATTACTGGTTTACTGGAAAGATGACGCATCTTTCCCCATTCTTTTATTTTCAATCTACCTATATAATTATATTTGAACTGGTGTGTCTGAAGACAGCATATACCTAGGTAATATTTTTTAATCCACTCTGCCAATCTTTGTCTTTTAATTGGTGTATTTTGACCATTTACATGTAATGTAATTATTGGTATGCTAGAGTTTGTATGCCATTTTATTGTTTGTTTTCTGTTTGTTCTATTTTTTTTCTCTGTGTTCTTTCTCTTACCTTCCTACAAGTTACTGAATATGCAGGGTTTTTGATACTTAGTAGGAAAAGCAGGGAAAAGTACATCCATTCCATTTTCCTGGAAGCAGAATTCCTCAGAGGAAAATGGGGTCCCTACCAGGAAAATGCTTTTTATAATTTCCTCTATAGGGTAAAAAGAAAAATACCAAGAAAAAAAAAAACTTTAAAGGGAAATAAAATGATTTATTGATGTATATGTGGAGTAATTTTATATGTTTGCCACAATTTCAAGTGACTTCCATTTGGTCTCAAATAATTTCTAAAGGTATATTGGCCCTTAGAAACCATCAACTGGTCTGATCAATGACCAAAAACCAAATAGGGGAAGGGTTTCTGACTTGCAGTCAATGCCCTTCTCACTTAGGCATCTCTTTCTCTTCTAGAATAGGAGGGAAGGATAAGGGGCCAGACCAGATCTCTCCAACTTTGGTCTTTGGTGGTTTTTATAACTGTCATTAGCCCTGCTTCCCTTCTGCCTATCTCATCTTCTTCCACAGAATGGGGGTTGGAGAGAGTATGGAACAGACAAAAATCTAAAAATACAGAAAATATATTGAACTTTATATTTGCAATCACAGTCTCTTACTACATATTTGGAAAAATACCTTAAACAACCAATCTGTAGCTGTACAACAGGGCTGTGACTTGTTTCTGGATTCATTATGTACATGATAGTGTGGCACTCTTAATGCAGGTGAGCACGGTAAGCTTTATTCAGGAGTCCTGCCTTTATGATAGTAACAGCTATGGTAAAAGGAAGTTTTAGCATAGAGGTAGATTGCCAAAGTTTGAATACTACCCACTAGTGGTATGACTGTGCAAATCATGTAACTTCTCTGTATCTCCATCTATAAAAAGGCAAGAGTAAAATACCCAAACCTGATTAGTTCTGAGGACGACAGTAAAAGTGTAGAATGGTACCATTAGCTGCTGCTACAACTCTGTTATATCATTCACTGGAGGCTTATTATAAATAAAATATTATATAGACAGTCTGCATATGTTATCATATTTAATCCTACAATGCACTTTTGAGGTATAGATTAAGAAAGGATTATTATGAAAATGATTTATAAATATGCTATAAATTAGTATTAACTAAAAAAGGTAGATTACATTTAAAAACCAAGGTTGGAGCCAAAAAGTAAAGTAGCAAATATTTCCTGGCACATTCAGAAAATGTAATCAGCACAACACCCAGTGTTGTATTACTGTCATTTGTCACTTTTATCATTTAAACCCCTCCAAAAACATTTAAAGAGGAAAATAAAAGCACTGCTGTTCACTCTATGGGAATATTGGGCCTGGTTTCCTTGGCTGGTTTCTCCTAAGTTCTCTCATTGGACTGATAGGGTACCCCCTGGATTCCTATAAAAATTTCACATATACCATATATGGAATTTTTTCCATCGTCTCGCAGCTAGAGTGGAGAATCAGAAGGATAATTTTAAAATTAAAGGTTGATGAAAATTAAAATTAAAACTTCTATTTCTGTTTTTATTTTATATCTAAGAATTAAGCTTTTGGGAGGAAAACAATCAACAAATAATTCCTTGCTCAATATTCACCAACTGTCTGAGGTTATTCTCTTAACACTTTCTGATACAAGAATAAACTATACATTTTTTTCTTATATTTTTAAATTTTTATTTACTTTTTAGATTTTATTTAAATTCAAGTTAGTTAACATGTAGTGTATTATTAGTTTCAAGGGTAGAATTTAGTGTTTTGTCAGTTACATATAACAGCCAGAGCTCATTACATCTAGTGCCCTCCTTAATGCGCATCATCGTTACCCCATTCCCCAACCCCCTCCTCTGTAGCAACCCTCAGTTTGTTCTAAGTCTCTTAAGATTTGCCTCCCTCTCTTTATCTTATTTTTCCTTCCTTCTTCTATGTTCATCAGTTTTGTTTCTTCAGTTCTGCATGAGTGAAATCATATGGTATTTGTCTTTCTCTGACTTGTTTCGCTTAGCATAATACATTCTAGTTCCATCCACATCGGTTGCAAATGGCAACCGATTCATTCTTTTACTCACTGCACAGAAATCTGTTTGCATTTCTATACACCAAAAAAGAAGCAGCAGAAAGAGAAATCAAGGAATCGATCCCATTTACAATTGCACCCAAAACCATAAGATACCTAGGAATAAAGTTGCCAAAGAGGTAAAGTTTCTGTACTCTGAAAACTATAGAACACTTATGAAAGAAATTGAGAAAGGCACAAAGAAATGGAAAAGCATATACATTGTAGAAGGTGCTTACCAAGGCAGAATGGTTCTAATACATTCAGGACTGAAAATTCGCTCTGCAGGTTCATCATTCGAAGGCCAATTCTGATCATAAAGGACTTGATCTTCTCAGGCCACGGTTTAAGTAGAAGGTAGGCAAAAACATAGAGAACATATCGAAGCCAGCACAGAAGTGGAGTGGCGATCCTGCCGTTCGGGGACTCAGACATTCGCTCAATTGTTGGAAAGAGCAGAAAGGAGCGAATTATCTATAATAAAAAAGATACTTTGATGAGAAGTTTTCTTAAGGGATAACCCACTGTTTTACTGTTTCATACATATAGTATGGACAAATGGGGTTTCAGAATATGACTAAAGATTGTTGTGAAAGAGAGCTGCCATCTGCGTGTCTTCTCACTGCTCAAGCCATGTGGGGGAGAATATAAGGACTTCCCCTTGAGTTATTGGGGCTTCAGGGTGAGGAGCAAATCAGATTCCTTGATACCTTCCTGATTGGGACAGCAATTCACAATCCTTTTCAAAGACTGCTAAAATTAGGAAATTCATGTCCCACTTCAGTAGTTACACCACCTTGACTTACTAGTGATACCAGAAGAAAGAAGAGCTACATAAAGAACTCTGGTTCTAGTCAACATTTCTTTTATTGATTAGATTGGGGATAGTTCACTTTGGAAAAGCTCCTCTTTTCCCTACTCTGACCAATAAAAGATAATCTTTAAGAGGTCCAAGTACATTTTTAACACTTGATTTAACTTTAATAAAGTACAGGCCAGAAACAAGCAAAGCTGGAAATCTTTATCTACATGGGAAAATGTTCAAGGACAAAAAGATAATTTCAACTGAATTCATCAGGATATCCGGAAATATATACTCCACAAGGTGAAGAACAGAACTAAAACATTTTATATTTACCATGATCTACCATATTAATATTTTTAAAAATAATATATAAAAATAACTTCTATGAGGGATCCAAAAAGGCAAATAGTTAAGCACAATCCCTATTAATAACAGAGTAATATAAATGAAATAGATCTCCAGTGTCAACAGATTGTAGAAGAGGAAATGAGAATGGACACAATGGTTTTACTTGTTTAAAAAAGTTTAAGATATACACAGAAAAGCATATAAAACATTAACATGCTATTTAACAAATAATGGATAAAATGAACAGCTACGTGGATCCAGCAACAAAACACTGCCACTATGGCATCTTCCCATCCCAACTCCTACCTCTGCTCACATCTTAGGTAACTCTATCCTGACTTCCTTACTTTGCTTTATACCAATATCATTCCTTAATACTATAAGCACTTCCTTATTTTGCTTTACATTAATAGTTACTGTCCTGCAATCGACTGAATTGTGACTCTCCAGAAATCATAAGTTGAAGCCCTAACTCCCAATGTGATTACATCTCAAGATAAATGAGGTCACAGAGTGGGGCTCTGAGAGGTAGAATTAGTGTCCTTATAAGGAGATTCACCAGAGAGCTTGCTCTCTCTTCCCAGGCACACACACAAAGAGGTCTGGGGAACACACATGGAGAAGGTAGCCTTCTATAGGCCAGGAAGTCTCACCAGAAAGTGAGCATGCTGGTATGCTGATCTTGGACTTCCAGCCTCCGGAACTGCCAGAAAATAAACAGTTGTTTAATCTCCCTAGTCTATGGTATTTTCTTATGGCAGTTTGAGCAGACTAATTCATATTCCTTAATACCTTAGTTAAATCTTATCTGTTAATAAATTTATATAAATGCAATCAGCAGTATGCTTTTGTGTTTTACTTCCTCCACCCAACACTGTAAGATTCATTCATGTTCATACATGTAGCAACAGCTTATTATCTTGGCTCTGTAGTTTTCTACTGTAGGAACATAGTGCTATTTATTTTACTGATAGATATTTGGGTTGTTTTTAGTCCAGAGATATTACAAACATGCTGCTATGAACATTTTTATATGTGTCTCTTGGTGCACATATGCAGGTATTTCTGTTGATGATATCACTCAAAGTAGACGTACTATGTCATATGGTATAGACGTCTAAGTTTAGCTTTAGTAGATAATTTCAAATAGTTTCCCAAAGTACTAACATACTCCCATACCAACAGACGTGAGAGTTCATATTGTTACAGATTGGCACTACATTTGGTACTGATGACTAACCTGATGAATAGTGCTATAGTTCATTGTGGCTTTGGGTTTCTCTGTTCAATTCAGCAGAGTTGGACAACTTTTATGTGTTTACATTTTCTATATCCCCTGAAGTTCTTATTTAAGTCTCTTGCACGCTTTTCTATTAGGCTACCTATCATTTTTTCTCCTTGATTTGTAGTCTTGTCTTTGCTTTTTTATTCTAAATACTAGTCCTTTGTCATGTTGCTGTCCTTGCCTATTGATCGATCTCTTATTTTTTTCTTAATGAACATATGTTCTTAAGTTTGATGCAGCTGAATTTAAATCTTTTCTTCTGTGCTTATTATTCTTTGTGCCTAGCTCAAAAAATTCTTGTCCAACTCAAATCATGAAGATATTCCTTTTTTCATTCAAAATGCCTCTTGAGAAATGAGGTAAAGCTACCTCTTAGCAGAGTCCGCGAATCTGTTCCTTTGATTCCCGCTATCAGTGATTTGCCATTTCCCTTATGTATTTACGTTCCTCCTGGATGAACTGAATGCACTTTTCCTGGCAAGACCTGACAGTACAGTACAGGTTTTTGTGGACTTTTTCATTCTCTACCACTGACAGTCCTTTTCCATAGTAACCTGTAGGGTGGCATTGCCCAAATATTCAAGTTGATCTGCAATTCTAATATATAGTCTCTCTGTTAGTGTCTCTAATAAGGAACAAGGATTTGAGGGTGAAACTGCGGAGGACTCTTTTCTTTCTAATCATCTTTCTTGTTTTTCCATGGTCATATCTGTCAGCTGAGTGCTGAGCCATTTCCTACAGACTTTTCCTTTTCTCTCAGTAGTAGCTGAGATATTTCAGTTGTTTCTTTTTTGGTCACAATTTGACTTCTACTAGGTCTCCTCCTCTGTCACATCAGTAAGACTCTACTGGTCCTTGAGGTCTGATGGTGATTAGAAGACATTATTTGGGAGCAAGGAGCCACAGCCTTTTCTGATGATTTTTTAAATGCTGCACCGGCAACTTTATATGTAAAATGCTCATAACATGCTTTTGGAATGAACTTAGGGTATCAGCTAGAGTACGGGGGTTGCTGTCACCTTAGCATCTTCTTAAGTACAAAGCAGGGGAGATGCTGGATGGACTGTGTGTGTTTAACGAAGGCATTCATGGGGACTTGTGATGTGGATGACTGGACTCCAGAGTATCAGGGATGATCCAGAATCCTCCATTCAGAGCCAGCGGCCTATTCTGCAATGGGTGCATACAAAGATTATATATAAAGATTCACATAAAGGTTATGGAATCTCTGCCAAGTCTGACTAACCAAGAAAAGTCAGTTAGAGGAGTCATCCTCCCTGGATGCCACTTTCAGTGTGAATTCCAACCCAGCGTATTAAAACACAGACAGAGAAGGAATGAGATCAGCTGTGGAATCCCGGGACTTCTCTGATATTCCCGGGACTTCTCTGATATTCAGTCTTCTTCTTCCCCTCTGGTGTAACACCAGGATACAGCATCCCGGATTCTGCCGTCACTCCCCGCCCAGGGGGAGGACACGGGGTAAGCAGGGCGAGCCACACCAGCATTGTAACTGCAGGTCTCCGCCCGGCAGGAGGCACACGTAAAGAACCCAACAGCCCTTGAACAGACTTACGCCGTGCCCCTATTCAGTGAACAGCCGTATGCCGCTACTTCACCTCTGCCTTTCTGCCTTGCTCAGAGTTAAGTATGACTACTGTCACTCTTAGAGACGTGGAATAGCCCCTTCAGACTGGCAGGAATTAAGAAGTCTAACTGTACCGAGTGTTCAAGAAGGGGATCAAGAAGAACTCTTACACAACAGGGCATTAGCAACTATTACACTTTCCTCCTCTGTTTCTGAGACACCACTTTAGTGGGTGTCTGGGACTCACATAGAAAGTAAATT
Source organism: Nasua narica (assembly GCA_028533885.1). NCBI lineage: Eukaryota > Metazoa > Chordata > Mammalia > Carnivora > Procyonidae > Nasua > Nasua narica. Next base: position 13,505,364 of record CM052811.1, read on the forward strand.
TTTATCATTTTGTCAAATGTTAGTTTAATTTGGGGATCTGGCATTTCACTTGGATACCAAGCAGCATGCTTTAAGAGTCTGAGAGGTAGAAATGATGAAATCTCTCAGCAACTGGAGTGGTGTTACAATTAACCATTGATTTCACACCTTCAGATTCAGAAATCTTTCCTCATCTTTTGGGTGGTTCTAACATCATGAGTTCTTTTATTCCCGTAGTGCTATCAGTGTTCTATGGGACTTAATAAGACTTGAGAGATTCAGACACGGGTGGATTTACACAAAGCGATCTTTGGTGCTGGGAGAGGCAGGGTTTCTCGCTGCCCTGCTGAGGCCAGGAGGGAGCTACTTTTCCCAACCCCAGGAAGACTTCTCTCTCGAGGCTGGAAGCAGGTGTGTCAGTAGCTGCGGTGGCCACAAAGGAAAAGATGAGGGAACTGACTTCTTGGCTTTGGCTGGGCTCTCGTTTGCCAGCCTCACCAGGAGCCCTAGGAACATGCCATGCGGAGGAAGCCAGGTGGGGCCATAGTCCACGGTCACGGCAGGCTCCCCAGCAGCCAGCATTCTTTAGTAGTATCCTCAAAAGCTCTGTGGTCTAGTCTTCCACACTTATGTTCATAATCTACCTGAAACTGATTGTTATGTATGCCGTGAAATATGGGTCTAATTTAATTTCTCAACATATGGAAACTTGATTGTCCCAGCGCTATGAACTGGAAAGGCTGCCCTTTCCCTACCTTTCCGCACGGACACTCCTGTTGTGAATCCCGCGTGGATGTGAATGGGTTCTTTTCAGTGCTCTCTGACCCGTTCTGCTGGCCTACCTCTCTCAGTTTGTGCCAAGAGCACAGTGTCTTACTTACGAAAGCTTCATAATATATTTTGATATTTGGTACAATAAGTTAAGCCCCAGAGCTTGTTCTTCAAAAATGCCTTGGGTATTTTTGGCTCTCGGCATTTCCATAAACATTTTGGAATTGGCTATTCAAGTTCCACAAACATCTCATTGAGATTCTGATTGTACTAAATTTAAAAATTAACTTGAAGAGAAGAAATATCTTTACAATATTGAATTTCCCACTTCATGAACATGGGAGAGTTCTTTTTTGAGTCTCTGTAAAAATGTTTATACATCTTACATGTAGTCATCTTGCACAACTTTTGTCAGATTATTAGGTACTTATTTTTTTATGCTATTGTAAATAGGGTATTTTAAAAATTTCATTTTCTAGGGGGTGCCTGGGTGGCTCAGTTGGTAGGATCCGACTCTTGGTTTCAGCTCAGGTCATGATCTCAGGGGTCCTGGGATGGAGCCCTGTGTTGGGCTCTGTGCTCCGTGCAGTCTGTTTCAGGTTCTCTCTCTCTTTCAAATAAATAAAATCTTAAAAAAAAAAAATTCATTTTCTAAATGGTTGCTGATTATATATGATAGAAATAATATTTACATGTTGATTCTGTGTCCAGCAAACTTGTTAAAGTCCCTTAGTTCTAATGAGTTGTCTGTAGATTCTTTTGGATTTTCTAAGTACATAGTTGTATCATCCACATATAATAATAGTGTTATTTCCTTTCAAATCCTTGTATCTTTTTTCTTATATTACCTGAGCTAACCAAAACCTTAATACAATGTTAACATAAATAATTCTAGATCCCAGGCACCTGGGTGGCTCAGTTGTTAAGTGACTGCCTTCGGCTCAGGTCATGATCCTGGAGTCCCTGGATCGAGTCCCACATCGGGTTCCCTCCTCAGCAGGGAGTCTGCTTCTCCATCTGACCTCTTCCCTTCTCTCATTCTCTCTCTCTCTCTCTATCAAATAAATAAATAAAATCTTTAAAAAAAAATAATTCTAGATCCCGAACTAAAAAAAATGTTTTCCAATATAATCACAAAACATGATGTGCACTAAAGGTTTTCTAGAGATATACTTCGTCAGATTAAAAACATTTCTTCTATTTCTAGTTTGTTAATTGCTTTTTAAAATCATAAATGGATGCTGAATTTTATCAATTACCTTTTTGTACCTATTGGGACGATTATATGATATTTTTCCTTTCATTTATTAATTTCCTTTCATTTATTAATCTGAATTAAAATCAATTTAATTCAGTTGATTTCTAATGTGAAATTAACTTCTCATTCTTGGGATAAACCCACTGTGGTCATGATACATCCTTTTTACATGGTTTCCTAATATTTTGTGTAGAAAAAAAATTTTTCTGGGAGAGGAAGTGAATCTGGTCTATGACTTTATTTTCTTGTATTACTTTTTTACAGGTTTGGGTATAAAGGGATTGCTAGTTTGAGGAAATTGAATTGGAGAGTAAGGTCTCCTCTTCTGTTGCCTAGAGGATTTTGTAAAATAATAATGATTTATTCTCCAAATATTTGATGGAAGTCATCAGTGAAGACTGAAGTATATTTTAGAAAGTTCTGCCTATTGATGGATTCAATTTTTTTTAATGGCTTAGGACCATTCAGGCTTTTAAAAGTTCTTGGGAAAAAAAATAATAAAAGTTCTTCAAAATGTTTAATATTATCTTTTGCTAGTGGTTTGTCTATTTCACTTAAACTTCAAAATTTATTGGCACAAAGTGATTTATAACATCCTGTGACTATACTTTAATCTCTGGACCACGGTAGTGATATTACCTCTTTCATTCCTGGTATTGACTATTACTAGCTGACAGAGTAAACCTTTATAATTCTGAAAGAACTCCCTTTAGGGGCACCTGGGTTAAGTCGGTTAAGCGTCTGCCTTCAGCTCAGGTCATGGTCCCAGGACCCTGGGATTGAGTCCTGCATAGGGCTCCCTGCTCAGCTTGCTTCTCCCTCTGCCTGCTTTTCCCTCTGCCTGCTGCTCCCCGTGCTTATGTGCATGCTCTTTCTCTGTCAAATGAATAAATAAAATCTTAAAAAAAAAAAAAAAAGAACTCTCTTCATTTCTAGCATGCTTTTCCCTTCACACAGGCTTATTTTAATATGAACATAACTACACCAGGTTTCTTTTGGTTAAAATTTCTAAGATACAACTTTTTTGTACTCTTTCACTTTCTGCCTTTCTATGTCCTTATATTTAGAGGTTACATTTGGATGTTTTTCTCTGTCTCATCTGACAGTCCTTGTCTTTTAACTAATATGATTAATATGCTTACTCCCTTTTTATTTAAATAATTCCTAATATTTTGGAGCAAAGTCTAAATTGTAAACCTAAAACCTTACTTTGTTGTTTTTTATTTTTTGTATACCTTTACCTTATTTTTTTCTTCTTTCTTACTATCTTTTGCAATGATAAAGATCTAAATAATAAATATAACTGACAATAAATGTTAAATAGTTGAGTAAATGATACAAAAAGTGATTAAAGCACATAAGTCGCAAAATGATTAAGAATTCTACAGTAATTATAGGACAATTTAAGGAATAACCATAAATAATAAAATAATAACTAAGCAAAAATGTATATGTTAGTAAACTCAAGTCCATGGTGATACAGAGAAGAAATACTATAATGAAAGGAGATTAGGAATTGCTGGAAGTGGTGGTGTAGCTTTAAATAGGGTATCGAGGGAAGGCTACAGAGAAAGCTGACATTTGTGCAAAGGCAGTCATGGAGTGAGCTGGCAGATATTTGGAAAAAAAGGTTTTCTGGGAGAGGAAGGAGCAAGTCAAGTGCAAAGGTGTAAGCACCTAATATGGTGTATTGAGCAAAAGCATGGAGGAGAGTATCGCTGGGGTGGGGTGTGTGAAGGGACAGCAGCTCATGTTGTGATCATAGGGGCAGCAGTAGGGACAGAGGATGTAGGGTCTGATAGGACTTTGGGTTTTACTGTGAGTAGCTGAAAATCCTTTGAAGGGTTTTGAAAACCAGAATGCTATGTTTGACTTCTATTTTAATAGAATTACTCTGTTGTATTATTAATACTGTCTCAAAAGTGCTAAACCAATGAAATTAGACAGGAAAAAATGAGTTATATATTTGTAAAGGCAAAATTAGCATTATTTATGACTTATACTTAAAACATTAAAAAAATCCCATGTATAAAAATAATAACTAAATACAAATGTAAGAAGAAATGTAGTGCACTTATCTAAAGAAAACTTTAAAACACAATGGGACATTTCGTTGGTCTTCTGTTGCAAAAGAGATATAAATTCTCCCACTAAATTAATGGATCAATTCAATTCATTTCAATCCCAGTTAAAATAATAAAAGATGATTCTTATTTTGAAATTTAATGAACTATATTAATGTTCATTTGGAAAACAAAATGCACTAACCAATTAGGGATTCTGAAAAAGAAGAGAAAGAGACTGGCTCTCTGAAATATTGGTCAGATTACAAAGCTACAATAGTTGAAACTATTTATCAGAAAAGGATCACACAGCTCACTGGAACATCAAAGAGTCTCAAAACAAACCTGAATATATGTGGGAATAAAATTTATGATGAAAGCACCATAGAGATGATCATATGTGAAGAAAAAAAGTTGTTCAATAAATGCAGTTGGGAAAACTGGAAGAAAGAATTACTTGGAGTAGCAAAGGACTAGGACATGAGAATTCATAAGGAGGAGTGGCCCCACATACGGTGGTGTGCCCATACAATGGAATACTATATTGCAATGAGACCTCAGGTAGATTTACGTGTGCTGACAACAAGGAGGTCCAAATGCTCTTCCTTCTTTGAAACCAGTTGGTTGAGACTGTGAATAAAAGGGAGTTAGCTAAACTTTAAAGGAGACATACTACACATTTGGTCTCACATGCTCTTTGGGCTTTTAATTCTGAAAACACAAAGGCAATTTGCTTATTTTCAGGTTTTCAACTATAAATGATACCTGGAGAATTGATGTCACTGAATAATGCAGTCTCCACCAACTAGAATTTAACTGTTGAGTTCTCAATCTTATTTTCTCCTCTAGGCAACTTTTAAACCATATTAGTAAAAAATGGAACCAACTACTATTACCAGGGATTTGGCTAAAAAAATCCAGGGAATAATATGAGATCAGTACATTTAATCCTAATCCCCTAAACCTTCTGCTATTTATAAAATAGCATTGTGGAAAATATTCAGAACTAGGACCTGCTACAAATTCATCATTAGGAAAGCAAAATGAATATGTTCTCTTGCACTGTTTGTAAAAGCAGAAAAATATGTTAAATGGGAAAGCTAGAAAGAAATGTTTTCATTTCTTTCCCTGGCCAATCCACAGTTAAACCAGAATGGTCACGTAATGAAAATGACCTGCTTTCCAAGAAGTCTGGTGGTTTAGTCCTTTATGATAACTCCTTGCTCATTTTAGTTTCAAATTTATTCACTTCAAAACAAGGGCTTCTTTGTGTTTATTAAAATGTCCTTAAAGGATTTAGAGAATATAAATGGTTAAAAAGTTACTGTCATACTAAAAAATATACCATACGGATTCCATACTAGCTATGTAACCCACAGTACAAAGGAACTTCAGCTGATCAAATCAGCTGGCAGAAAGAGGAAGCAATCTATTACTTTGTATAAATGATCCATTACTGTGACCCATGTTAAACAAAACTTCAGGCAAGGGAAACTCTAAAAATACATGAGCAACTACAGGGTTACATGTGGTTGATCTGTATCAATAACAAAATGAGAATTTAAGTGCACTCTGAAATCATGGGAATGTACTGAAACAATAAGGAAGTTCGAATACATTCTCTGAATGCATCATTACCTCTCAAAACTATAAGAAGACCAAAGATTGCTTATCACAACTAATACTTAGTTGATGAGACTGGTTTTCCTCTCTTGCCTTTGGAGAACAACAGTTATTACCTGTTGGGTGAAACTTATACTTTTCTTAGACACCATAATGGCAACTTCAATAAAATTTATAGTCCAAATTTGATAGGATAAGCCATGATAATAAAAATTTCTTTTATTCATATAGAAACCTATTGGCAAAAAAATCACCAAGCTCAAGGAAGTATACCCAATTTTATAACACAGCTGTGCAGAGAAGGTTTCCAAATCTGTGTACATGATAAAACATTTTCTTATGTTACTGTCTCATTAAAGAAAGAACTTCTAGGCTGGCCAGTTCATTCTACTCTAAGGAAACATTCTCATATATTTCACATTCTCATTTGAAATCTACCAGAGTCAACTTTGATGATGAAGCAAAACCATGTTTTCTTGAATAGTGCAGGAAAGTAAATACACAAATACATTGGGACTTTTTATAAAAGGTACATTTTGGGGGAACAGAGATAGTATTTTGATGTTTATTTTTTTTGAATCCATTATTATTGTTAATTATTTTATAGAAAGGAAGTTAGGAACAATCTGAAGTATAGCCATAAGGTAAGATGTATGATGTTCAGGTGTGGATTATATGTAATCTGTCTCATTAAACAGGCATGTTTTTTAAACAAAGTATAATCTAAAGAATTACCAAAAAATTGTATTGTTCAGATAGTGTATTACAGATATATCCATTTTTCTGGGACGCAGCCATGATGCCTCTACATTTGGACTAAATGAAGCCAAGATAAATAGCACTTCAACATCATCAAAAGAATGGTATCACCGCCACTTTCCCTATTTGTTTATTGGCTGAGGCCACCTGCTACAGTAATGGCAGGGTGCTTCTCCACCGCACATGTCGAAAACAAGAACGCATAGCACACAATTTTTCCTTTTACATGATTGCCAACATTGTTAAGACATGTTAGAGAACCATATAGTGTTTAAAGATAAAGCTGCTAGGGATCAAGGCACAGAACTAGAAATAATCGTAGTTTAAACTGTTTATCTCTTCTCCTCACGAGGCCATGTTTTCCTCTCCTTAGGATAAGACTATTCAGCTTATTTAACACACGTATGCAGTTTATAAACTGCAGAGGCCATTTAATTCTAATGATCAAGTGCTTGCTTTCTGAGATCTTGTATTCTGTCTTAACCACTTAGATGTGGTTTACTCATCTGCATGTTTGTGTTTACTCAAACACAATGTTTACTCATCCAGGAGTAAGACAGGAGTATGTCCCACAGTAGGGAAGTGCTTCCAACAACAGTAGTAGTGTCTGTTTACTGGAACAGTAAACAGACACTACTTTTTTTTTTTTTTAAAGATTTTATTTATTTATTTGATACAGAGAGAGAGATCACAAGTAGGCAGAGAGAGGAGGAAGCAGGCTCCCTGCTGAGCAGAGAGCCCGATGTGGGGCTCGATCCCAGGACTCCGAGATCATGACCTGAGCCAAAGGCAGCAGCTCAACCAACTGAGCCACCCAGGCGCCCTTTTTTTTTTTTTTTTTTTTGCCATTGAGAGGGATTTATTCTTCCATTAAATAAAACTATCGCACTCTGAACTGTCCATTTAGAGCTGCAATTCCAACCAAGATTTACGCTAAGATTTTTTTTTCTTACATCAAAAACAAGATTCCAACGCAAAGAAAAAAAATCGCCCCGGAACAAAAATTTGAAGCCCTCTAAAAAAATTTCATTTACATTTGAAAATAAAGGCAGATGTTACCCCTTTACACCGATGGAGGCCCCAGGATGTGCGACAATGTCCTTACACAACACAGAGGCATTTGACGCAGCGCTCTCCCTCCAAGGCACAGAGAGGCACACAGTGTTTCCTTTGCAGAAGAGGCTCAAGGTTTCTAGGAACTAGGGTAAGGCATCTTACCTACATTATCTCATTTAATACCGATGACTACCTTAACAAGTAAGTTTCTTCATTCCATAGAGAAAACTGAGGTTTAGCAACGAAGATGAGGTAGGCGTGCAAGCAGGAAACCTCAGAGCCCATGCCGTTAACTACTAAATACACTATGTACTTTCATACAAAATAATTTCTTAGCAATCATTATTGTTTGTGACCTAATTTCCTATGGGTGAGCCAATCACTATCATTATTGTTAGAGGCAGGCCAATGTTTACAAGTGTTTCAAACCATTAGGCTTTAGAAATTACTAACCCCATATCCTAAGAAGCAGGAGATCCTTCAAAAAAAATTATGCCACTTTTACTTAAGATGGATGGCATTCAAGAAAATGACTACTTTTACCATTTTCCATTCATGTGAATTATACTCATGACCCTCTGGGACAGAGATTTTTTTACACTTTAATTACCTGAATGTTAAAAAAAAAAAAAGCGCCATTCCATGCATTCACTCTACGTGTCGGTGTTGCTAATTACAAGGAACGCTGCATATTTGCAGGTAGATTTATATAGCCTATGACTGATTACACTTGAACATTTGAAACATAGGTTCAAAATCTTCCTATAGCCCATTCTTCTCAAGCTTTTGTCATTTCATACACTTCACATTTATTTTCTTTTGAATGCAAAGTGCTCTTCTCCTCAGCTTAATACCTCTTGAAGTTCACTTCCTTTTGAGTCTTTCAGATTCAGGATCACAAAGAACTCAAACAGAAAAGAGCGATGGTCACAGACCCACCGCAGATGCTTCTTCAGGGCTGCTAGTGCTGCTGGGCAGCATAGCCGTCTGTCACAGAGCACGTCACTCCGAACTGAACGGTGTCCTCAGGTAGCCTCAGTGAACGGTGACAACAGCAAATCTATCCTCGAGTCTCTGCCTACAACATTCTCACAGGACTACTATGGGCCTTTGGCAATCTCAGCTTTCTCTTGGTTTCTAATGGCAAAGCTACTCAGAATCAGACACAATTTTGTTTGTTTGTTTGTTTGCTGATCAAAAAAGGTGCTAGTTGGCAATTCCCTAAATTTGGAGGTGGAGTAGTCTGTGTGGCTCAGGAAACAAAAAAAAAAAAAAAAAATCTCAATTGTTTGCGATGGGGTTGGGACTTTCCAAAGTTAGAACGTGCAGTCTTTAAAAGCTTAAGCCAAGAATGACTGAGAAGGAAGAAAGGAAGAGTCAATCATTAGGTCTATTGCTTGTTTTTTGATTGATTGATTCATTCATTCAAGATATACTGGTACCTACAATACACCAATGCTGTCGGGAGTGTGGGAGACTCAATGGTGAACAAGGCAAAGCAGCCTCTGCTTTCAGAGAACCTACGTCTAAGCAGAGAGACATTTATAATAATGCATGACAGGAGTATGCTACCGGACAAAGAGTATGACAGAACCATAAAACGGGCACTAGAAACCTGATTCACCATGGTCCAGGAACCTTTGGGAAGGGTGTTGGAAAGAGAAATTGACAAATATTCACTGGGTACCTCCATGAGCAAAGTGCTGATGACAGAGCTCACAGTTATTTGGGGAAACCTATACAAAAGACTCCTCCTGATTTTACTTTGCTAAACACACTGTGAAACATGTACACCTCCGTTTCATGTACTAAAGTACCATTTTAATACCTGAGCTAAGATGAGCCAAAGGTATCCATCACAGGTTTTCAGACTCAGAGAGAGCAGGACAATGGAAAGGCCCATGGCTAGAGGCACATGCTGGATGCGTGCCAAAGCAGCACACCGCGGGGGACTTCTGCCACAGAAGCTGTCCCAGACAACACTCCTAGCGTCTCAGAAATCAAAAGGAAGTCTCAAAGTATGGCTTTCTTGTTAACATACTATCTGGTAAAAAGCAAATCTAATAGTCAGGGCAGCTAAGACCCCAGGAGACAGATTAAAACTTGGGAAAACAAGCAATTAATTCACAGCAAAGGGTTAGCCCCAAATAATGAAAGCTCATACAGAAACCCCATTACCAGCTTTGCTAATGGAGCAGCTAAGGATCTGTCCTCCTTTTAGATCGGGGCGGGGGGGAACAGAGATGTATCAAAGATGTATCTTAACATATCTTCTCCCTCTAGGCCTCTGAACAGGGTGCCCCTCCCACTGACTCCCAGACACACCAAGTTCTTGAAGGTAGTATCCCCCTGGTGGTCTCCCCGGCTTGGCCAACACCTGAGTTGGTTTCTGAGTCTTAGTGCTGCAACTCGCTGAACTTCTGAGACCTCAGCTTCTATGCAGCTCAGAGAGAGGACAAGTGCCCCTGGGCAGGCCCATCCTTACCTTCTTTAATAGGGTTGGATGGCACTCGTGAGAGCCTACCAACATCTCTGCTCTTAAGAGTATTTGGCATACAAATATGATAGGTCACTAACGTATCAGTTAAAATGTTCCATGGTACCTGAAAATGCTACATGATGGAAATGGGCATCATATACTCTGTTACCAGCTCAAATTTTACCCAGTAATATATGTGTGTGTGTGTGTGTGTGTGTGTGTGTGTGGTGTATACTTACCCCTACCGTATATATACATGACAGAGACAGAGACAGCAGAGTGTGAAGGTGGGGAGAGGGAGAACAAATAATAAAACAAATGAGGTAAAATATTAATAATTGTAAATGGGGATAAACTGAATATGGTGTTCTATGTGTTATTCTTATTCTTCTAACTATCCTGTATGTTTGAAACTGTTTCCAAATAAAATGTTAAATAATAAAGTACAGCCCACCACTGCCCTCTATCCCCCAGCCGTGGCACTTCCAACCCCCTTGATCTTGCTCCACTCCTTATCAAGGTAGTACCCCCTTCGACCATATTTCTTCCTGCATTGTTCATATTTATTGCCGTTTCTCCTTAGCAGACTGTGCACTCTGAGAGGGCAGAGCTTCTTCTCTGCTTTGTTCATGGGTCCCTTCCTGTCTATCACAGGTGCTCGGCGACAGTGCATGGCACCTAGCAGACTGGTGAATTAGGTCTGGCTGAGGGGCAGTGAGGCTTCCAAGATGAATGCCTCATCCGATATCCCCAAGCAACAACTCCTCTCCAAGCCCAGCTCAGGACTGTGGGTTTACTCTGTATAGAAACCGAAGGAAAGAGCTTTCTGAGCTGGGTACACAGGCTCAGAGAAAGGCAGAGCAAAGGGCCCACCCCAAAGAGGGATTAAATGAAAGCCCAAACACTAAATGCTCAAACTCTCACGTGCCAACACCAGCCTTTCATGCTGTTTTGCTCTGATGATGCTGACCTCAGGCAGGAGATTTGGAGACTTTTTTGGAGAAACTGAATGGCTCTAGAGAAAAACCATGCAGATAGTGACACTGAGGAATACCACACACACACACACACACACACACACACACACACACAATGTCAGGATACCTATCCAATCACCCTGCAGTGAGGCCAACTAGCTGATAAGGTCCACTCCCACACAAAACCTTCTAGGGTTTTGAGTGCTTCATTCTTAAATATGAATAGATAACAAAGGAATGTCAGACATTTAAGCAAAGCTTCAGTTGTACCAGATAGACGAACATAAACAAACATGAAAAAAGGAATTCAGAATCAATCGTGATAGTGCTGAAATACAACAAAACTCCAAAAATTTGTTCTCAGCGAAAGCGAGTGAGCCGTGAAATAAAAAGGGCACTATAAAAAGGGAACAAAGAACAAGAAATTATCTTAGAAATTATTTTCATGAAGGCTGAAATAAAAAGGTCAATTATATAAATTACAAGAAAAAGTTGGGAAAATATCCGGCATTTCTCACTGTATAGAACTAAAAAGAGGAGGAAGGGAGAAAGAGATTGACAATGTGAAATAAATCAAGAGATTCATTTCTGGATGTTTAACATGTAAAGAATGAGAAAACAAGGAGGAAAAAAATACAGGAAAAGCTTTTGGTATGTAAGGATGCCAGTTTTCAAATTAAAAAGGATAAACAGTCTAAGGAATGGCATCATAAAATGTAATAATGGGAATGAAGTGAAGATTCTAAAACTGTCCAGAGACGAAACAAGTCACATAAAGGATCAAAAACGCGAAATGGCATATTTTCAACAGCAGAGCTTGAAGAACCCAAAGCCAGGCAACCGCTGGCAAGGGTGGAGAAGGAGAGTGGGGGTGGCAGACTAGCTCTTGCCAAGTACAATTAGAAAAGTTGAAAAAAGTATTTTTTTAAAGTGCCTTTGAAAGCATCAAAGGCAGAAGAGACTGAAAGGGCCAAAATCCTAGGGAAGAAGGAAACTCAAGAGAGGTGTGTTCAAATAGCTCTTATTTACCAGTCCGTGAGCAGTAGCTAAGAGGACGAGAAGCTGGGTTTCTAGAAGTACACTACGGCTCAAGGGTCAAAATTTGGGCATTTGGTACCCTTCAAGAGAAGGCACCCCAGGCTTTCAGTGGGAATTACTAAAGGCTTACCCCCTAGAAGCAGTTAGCAACTGGACACAGACCAGCTCTCACGGAGGTGGCGTTGATTCAGTCTGAGTCCAGATGGCATTAACGTGTGATCAGTCCTTATTGTAATTGCTAGTCAAAAGCAAAAGGAAATTCTCCATGGAGGAATACAGAAGCCTCATATTGTCTTAGCAATTTTTCATATATATATCTTTCTCTCTATATATAGATATATAGAATGTCAGGAGTTCCAATTAAAAAAAAAGAACACCTGACTAAGCAGTGATGGTTAATTTTTTCTTTCTTTCTTTTTACTTTAAGACTTAATTATTCGTTTGAGAGAGAGAGACAACAAGAAGCAAGTGAGGGGGGCAGGGGCAGAGGGAGAGAATCTCAAGCAGACGCCCCAGCCAGTGCAGAGCCAGACATGGTACTCGATCTCATGACTCATGAGATCACGCCCTGAGTCAAAAACAAGAGCTGGACGCTCAACTAACTGAGCCACCCAGGTGCCCCAATGGTTCATTTTCTTTGTCAACTTGACGAGGCCATGGGGTGACAGATATTTGTGAAACACTATTCTGGGTGTTTTGAATGAAATAAATATTTGAATCAGCAGCCCAAGTCAAGCTGAGACTGCCCCCCTGATGCTGGGGGGTCTCAACGAATCAGAAAGGCTGAGTAAAACGGAATTCCTTCTGCCGCTTTTGAGCAGGAACATGGTATTTCTTCTGCCTTTGGGCTCTAACGGAAACATCAGCTTTTCTTGGGTCTCAAGCTTGCTGCTTTTGGACTAGAACTTATACACTGTCCGCCCTCCTGGGTCTCCAGTTTATGGAGGACAGCTCTTAGGACTTGTCAGCCTCCAGAATTGTGCCAGCCAATTCCTTATAGTTAACCTCCTTCTACACGTACACACATATGTACACACATCTGCTTCTCTGGAGAACTGACTCATATACAAACACACTGAGGCACAAGATGAGACAATCAGAAACAAGGAAAAAGAAAAGAAATGCAACCACATGAAACTTGGATAGTGAAATTATCAGATACAACAGAATTTCAAGAATTGGTAACAACAAAAGTAATAAAATGGAAATTTTACAAGTAAAAATTATAATAACTTAATCGAGACTGCAAAAGATGGGTATAAAAGGAGTTTATGCATAGCTAAAGGGAAGATTGGTGAACTGAAAAGTAGGTCACAGAAAATATCTAGATTAATGCAGGGAGAGAAACAAAGTTACTGTGTGTAAATTGTACCTCAACCTAAAAAAAAAAAAAGAAAAGAAAAGCTTAAAAATCTAATAGGGAAAATCAAATAAATATGCAATACCTATAGTACAAGGTGGAATATATAAGAATTATGAGAAAAAGGTTTCAAAGGAAGGATAATAAAAATGATGGAGAAGAATCAGGGAAAGAGTTCCTGTAGGATTTGGCATCTGAGATGGTTTCGGAAGATGGATGGAAGGCATCTGTTGGGTGGTGGTAGGAGAAAGCAGAAAGGAAGTGGGTTAGAAGAAATACTAACAGGGAGGAGGGAGTACTAAGTATGCACAGAACAGATGTAGGGACTATGGCCAAGGGAGACAGAGGAGGCCATCTCCCTCAGAGGACCTGGAGAACTCCCCTGACACCCAGATAATCATGATCTGCCCCCAAGACTTTATGAAATCACGTCTGAATCGGCATCAGTCAACATTCATATAGTATGACGGGAGCCCTTACAGCCTTTCTCCTCTGCAGGGGGACTCAGAAGCTCCTCAGCATGTCCGTAAGGGACCTGGGCTATGGAAAAGGAAAAGGAAAAGGCTGACTCGCTAACACTCACTTTGGTTACTATAGAAGCTCCCAGAATTCTACTGGTGAGGAGATAAATTAAAATTATTTGTTGAAATGGGGTTTCTGGACTGTCTACAGGCTTCATTTATGCATGTTCCCTCTGGTCTCTGTAGAACTGATACTGGGAAATGATTTACTGTCTGCTTTCCTAGGGACAGGTTGCCAGAAATGATGCTGGCTTCAATCTCTATCCATCCATCAATGTACCTTTCTGACACCTGATAAACTGGCTTCTTCTCAACCAAATGCAATTAGTCTGAACTGGCTTGGAACGCAAGATCTCAAAGCAACCACATTTTATTCTTGTGAAGCATCTTTCATTTAGTGCCTGCTAGGCTTTTTCCACTTCAGGTTATTGTTTGTGGCCTGTGTTCACAGATTTTCCATAAGAGCAAGAGGGAAGGGTAAAACAGCCTTATGCATGCAGGATAACCATATTAGAAAGCCTTTTCCTTCCTTCAGATCACATTCAATATTCTCATCTCCACAAACTGATAGACCTAAAAAGAATCTTCTGGATAGAATAAACAGGAGCCACAGAAGAACAGCTTCACAGAAATGTGTTCATCTGCTTTCATACTCTTGAATGCCATCTCTTCTATGCTCCATGCATTAAGGCTCTATGAATCTGCTCTTCTGTGAATGCCCAGTTCACTGGCATAACAAAGTTGAAATGTGGCAAGGTATGAGCTCTATTTTTCAGACCTGTATCCATCTAACTGTAAGGGTATTCACAAAGATAACACTTGTGCTTTAGCATGGGCACTCACTCATACCCCAGAACCTCTTAGAGTCCTAGCCACTATGAACCTCATGGTCCGATGATAGCTCTACTGTTCTAAAAAAGAACCTGGTCCATTCCAGCAGTATGATGAGTGATGACGCTAATCCCAAACTGTGTTTTTTTTTAATTTTGTTTTTTTTTTTAATCACATTCAAACAGTCATGAAGAGAGCATCAAAAGACATACCTATCAATAACCCCCATTATTCTAGGGGTGGGGAGAAGCTGGTTAATAAAAAATTGCAAGGAAGGACAAAAACCTAGCTACCTGAGTAGAGGAGGAAGAGTAGGTAAGATAAGGTAAGAGGATTGGTGCTATTACTAAAGATGCCACTACCGACTGGGTGCCACTACTCGTCTTAGGGGTGAGTTTTCCTGCACAAAAACTATGATGCTGACCTTACCTTTACTTCTCCCCTTTTGTTATCTAGTGCTGCATAACAAACAAAAAACAGAAAAAAAATTACCCCGAAACTCACCACTCAAACACAATCACTATATTCATTTTGGTAATTTTATTTCAAGATTTTAAATGTATGTTCTTTTAATATAGTTGTACTCATATACTCTGTATATATTTTAACACCCTTAACATTTTATAATTTATGTTCTACAGTGTCTTCTGAGTATATATTTTTGATACTTGCACATTCCATACTCTATTTAACCTTTTCTCTAGAGTTGGATAGTAGGGTGTTTCCAACTTTTTATTACAACAAATAATATTTTTTGTACAAGAGTGTTTTCCTATCTTTGAGATTATTTTCTTAATATAGATGCCAAAGAAAAGAATGAGTAGGTGCAAAGGGTATGGACATTTTTTAGAGGGATTATTTTTTTCTGATAACACACAGTCATAGTAAAATAGCAGAAATAATGCAGGGTCTCTACCTCTAATATACCCTTACCTTTAACCCCAGAGGTCACCACCTGGTGTTTACCTGCTCAGACTATCTAAAAGTGTATACAGAAGTATATCACCACACTACATTTTTCTTTTAAATACGGCAAGAGAAGCAGCTCAGTTTGATTACTATTGAGGTCCATTTATCAAGCTTTATTAAATGCTACTATATACTCGATAAGCAGACATTACCAAGTATTACCATATACTAATTTATTAAACACTGTGTCATGCATTGTGCTAGGTACATATTTTTTGATAGATTTTATAAGCCAGCTCTTCTTCAGTAGGAGCACGGACTTTGGAGTCAAACACACATGGCTTCAAATTCTAGCACAGGCACTTGCCAGCTGTCTAACCCTGAGCAAGTTACTTCTTTCCTAGGTCTCAGTTTCCTCATGTAGAAAATGGGAAGAGGTGCCCATCAAAGACTTGCTGAGCAGATGCAGTAAGACCCACAAATGATAGTTATAGTGATATAATAATCGTCATAGCAAAAATAGTTTATAGTTTAAACTTTAATCACTCTAAATATCTACTAAAGAACTAAGTATCTTACACAAGTGTTTATACTCTAATAAATAACAATGTAAAAACAGTTCAGATTTTCACTGTTTTCTTATTAAACAGAAATTGAGAGGGTGTGCTGTATTATTCTCTGGTCTAAATATGGAAACTCAAGGGACAAGTTAGCTAGGTTTAAAATGACCTACATAAAATCATGATCTAGCCATGCTTTTCTTTAAGCAATTTCATATCCAGTTTTAAAAAGCTACTTTGTTACAGTTATGAAAGCAATTTATGGTACATTTCATATGTTAAGTCTCTCTGGATACTACACCAATCTTCAGAGTTATATTTATTTTTTACTTTTTCTCCTACTTCCTGAAACTTAAAAACATATGAACTTTTATAATTGGAAAGAAAACTTTTAAACTAAAGAAAGATCTTGCAAGCCAGCTGTAAAACAACATTTTGGGGACAAAGAAAATCTGAATATGGACTATATTAGATGATATCAAAGAATTACCAATAATTTTATTAGGTATGATAATGACATGGTAGTGATATAAGAAAAGGTCCTTTTAAAATAATGCACAATGAAGTACTTATGGTGAAATACCATGAGGACTACAATTCGCCTGAAAGTATTTAAGGAAAAAAAAATGAAGTAAAGATAACAAAATATTAGTAGCTACATTAATCTGGATAACGGGTTCTGGAGATTCATTATACAATTATTTTTATTTTTCTGTTTGAAGTTTTTCATGGTAAAAACTTTAAATGATCAACTTAAAAATGAGTCTCTTTTTCCTTTCCATCTATATCAGCTTAGACAGCGGTACTCATGCTTCGCTGAGATGGGCTGTTACTGAATATACCTTTAAACTGCTTCGACACCTCTCCCAGGCTATATCTGAATTTTCCATCCTAACAACAAGCCCTGGGTGATTAGCTCAAGGCCCACATACAGCGGACTGATGACTTCGGTCACCAGGAGAATATTCTCAGAATTTGACACAATGCCACAAACACGGCTACTTCAGTGCCTAGAGACACAATAACATAGCACTGGTTTGCTGGAATGCAGAGGGCCAACGCAAAAACACAAGATTGAGACCTTGCACACAGAAGAACGGGCCTTAAGTCAGCTTCCACTGACAGACTTCTGCTAATCTTGCTACTTAAATCTTGGAACTTAAGACAGCAAAGAAATGAGAGTGAGACACATGGGCCCACCCCAGGTGTGACCCTGATAACTCAAGGAAATGAGAAAATACTTCTTGGTAGCGATGTTTCCCTGAACAATCGGGATATCAGCATCTTTACTCAAGAGGGTCACAGTGCTTGTGGGTCAGATCACAAGCAGAAAGGGCTAGGATATGTGAAACAGAGACAAAAAGAATGTTCCTTTAGAGAACCTGATTAGCGTTCCTCCTGCTTCCAGGGCGTGATGTGAGAAGACAGAGCTGACAAACCAAGGGCAGATTTAATTCTCCACAGCATCTCCATACATTCTGTGCCCCCAGCTTTTGGAAAGTTTAGCTTGGTGGCTGCCCCTGGGAGGACCTGTCAGGATGACGTGGGACACTTCTGAGAGAGAATACTGATAGCTGGGTCCCAGCCCTAGAAAGTTTTGGATTCAGAAGGTCTGAGTGGGGCCTGATAATTTACATTTCTAACAAGACCCCAAGTACTGCTGATGCCGCTTTGAGAAATGCTGGCTTAGCTCTCTGGATGAGTGCCTACTGTCATCTACTCCATTCTGCTCACATCTGCTCCCGGGCCAGGAAGAGGAGGTGCTAACATGTGTGCAAGCATCTGTAAGGTTTTCTCTCCCTAGTGGCCACTTCACTTCGCTTGCCCTACTTGTCCCTTTAAACACATCTCACTAACTCTCAATACACTGAACCTGTTAGAAGGTGGGGGAGATTTTCCATATCTGACTGGATCATGGATACACTGATACTAAAATGGTTCAATATTTAAATCTGAAAAGTGCTCAGAAATACTCAGATGAAATGCATTAGATAAAGTACTAAGGATTAACATGCATGAAGAATGTTTTATTATAAACCCCTGTTTTCACTTTCTTGCAGCTTTCCAAAAAATTAGCCCTTTGTGGTGAAATTTTCCATGCTTGGTTTCAGCCCAAAGGTGATTTTTTTTTTTTGCAAAGTTTGAGAAAAATATATTAAATAGTTTTTGAGTTATGAAAAGATGAAAAAAGCCCACACAATTTTTCCACTTTGAAAGCAATTTTAGGATTTTAAAAAAATATGCAGATGACTAAAACATGGCTGAAGTCGCAAAGTTGAAACTTTCCATGTGTTCGGTTTTCAGCAAGGTAGTCTCCTGGGTAATTAGAAAAGAAAATGTGTGTACACACACACAAACAGATAAATATATGCATTTAACTAAATGCACAAGTGATTGGCAAAGTCGCATTTCATCATATTCAATACAAGCCTTCCGCAGGCTAGGGGATTTATTATTTTCTGCAGGGAGTCTTTCACCAAGAAGAGGGGCTAGTTGCTGACCGTCTGACACCTGTGTTTTCACGGAGCAGGGGTCACTTGTGGCTCCCGAGAACACAAGTGTGGCGCTCCTGTGCACTGTGTCTCCAGAACCATCCACTTCTTTGCAGACTCCCAGTGCCCTGCAGCCCCCAGCTCAGTCCCCGGATTCTGATTCCTCGTCTTCCAAGTTCAGTGTCTGCCCTTGGCCCATGCCTCAACACCAAGTCTCTTCATCTTCCTTGCTCTAGAAAACACACACATGTTCTCACTTCTCCGAATTCTCTCCGAACTTCCCCCGAAAGCATCGACCTGCTTCCTACTAAAGCCTTCCTTGTGTTATTTGAAGAACTCAAGTATTGAAGAAACAGTAGCAGAAATCTTATGTTTAGGTCAAAGAGGTTTCGGTGGTTCGTTAATCTGACCTATTCTATCCCATCTATAATCATCACCCCCCTAGCTACTTCCCCTGGAAAACAGATAATGGGAAAGTCAGACAACAGAAGGCAGAGTCCTAGTTGTGCCCCTTCATGGCTAACTGACATATGGGTTAGACACACAATTCCCAGTTACTTCAGTCTCTGTATCTGCAAAATGCAAGAGTCAGCTTGTCACATGACACCTCAGCTTGTTACATGTAAACATGTCCTGTAAATTTCAAATGACTGTTGCCTATAATTGTTAGTAATGACAATATGTCAATTTTAAAAGCTGTTTCAGGATTCCAGACTTAAATGAAGAACCAGGTACAAGGAACACATATCAAATGAAGAACAAAGTTAAATCACAAAAAAGCTTCTGCAAGCATGTAGTCAAAGATTAAGAAAAATTTAATTTTCCTAGTTTTCATGGGTGCAGATTTAAAAGATAAATAGATGATGATGTTCCTCCAACAAATGTTCCCGTTCCTCTTTCATTTGCAACAGCTCTCTCTGCATGGACTATTCCCCTCAACATATGTCAAATTCTCTCCCACTTACAGGAAAAAATGTTCTCTTGACCAGCCTCTTCCTTAAGTTATTATCTTGTCTCCTCCTCTTCACTGGCCTGGAACACAATTCATTTATCACCAAACTGCCCGAGACCCCCTTCTCCAACTATTTCACTAAAAGTGTTCTTTTCTGGGTCATTAATGACCTTCTGATTACCAAAACCAGAAGCTTTACATTCTCTTTGAACTCAACTCTGTTATCTTCTTTCAGTTATCTACTGCTACATAATGTACCATCCCCCCAGCTTATGGTTTAAAACCACAATGATTACTCTTTCTCATTCTGTGGGGTCAGGAATTCAAACAAGACTCAGTTGGACTTCTGCACCATGTGTCATTCGCTGGGGTCCCTCCCTGGCCTGCATTCAGTAGCTGAAGGGATAGCCTGAAAGGTCCAAGAAGGTTTCACCCACATCTGGTGCCGCATGATCCTCTTCTGTGGCCAGCTTGGGCTTTTTCAGTGTGGTGGTCTCAGGTAGTTGCACTTTGTCTATGGCAGCTGGCTTCCAAGAAGGAAGAAGCAGAAACTCCCAGTCCCCTTAGGCTTGGAATTAACATCACTTCCACTGTATCCCATTGGTGAAAGTCAAATGCTCAGCCCATATTCAAAAGAGAAGGGAAAGAGACTTCACCTCTTGAGAGAAGACTGGCAAAGAATCTGTGGCCATCTTTAATTCACCACAAATCTACATCTTTCTTGACGTTCTCCTTTCTCTTCTTTTAGCATGTGGTACACTCTAGTTTAGAGTAATGGCTTTCACTCCTTTTTTTTTTGACCTTGATCCACAGTAAGATATATACTCTACACTGTAATCTAGGATGATCAACATATCCCATAAAAAATGAAACAGAAGTTTTACAATACAATCCACTCTAATATTTTCTGTTCTATTTTATTTTATTATATATATTTTAAAAAACAATATTTGATTGTTTGTACACATATGCTTCTCTGCTCTGAGGAGGATGACACCTTGCAGCCTCCTTGATGGCAGACTTGGTCATACAACTTGCTCTGTACAAAACTGTGTGAAGGGGGACAAATGTCATCTCCAGGCAGAGGTTTGAAAATGCAACGGGTTATTATTTCCTTCTTATCTTCTGCCATGAAACTGGAGTATGCCAGATAGAAGCTGCCCCATTAAACTGGATTCTGGAGTAGGAGTGCTCAGTGAGAACTACATGGGACAGCCAACCCTCAAAAGATTTGTATCATGAGCAGTAAATAAATCTTTGTTGTTAAAAACTACTGACACCGTGTTAGTGTAGCGCAGTCTCTCCTATCTTGACTGAGCCACTGGTTGCAACCCATTGCGGTGACTTCAGAATCCGATAATGGACTAATGTAGTCATTAGTTTGGAAAATTACTATACCTTTTGCCTCTTCCTCTTCTTCATCCTCCTTTGTATCAAATAAAGTCATTCTCCTAATATACATCTATAACCTGTTTCTTTTCTCTCTTAACAAGTTCCCTCGGCAAGTCCTGAAGACCATCTTATTTCTCATCTGAACTAGTAATAACTTGTTTATCACTTGGTGGTTAGCTTCTTACACACTCTACACACTCTCTCCAATTCACTCTCCTTTTTGCTGAATGATTAATATATCTGATTCAGGACTATTACCATCACAGGTCTCTCATTGGCTCCTTACTTCCCAGGAAATAGAGTCCACATCCCCTAGTCCAAAATTTCTTGTCCCCCACTTGTCAGTCTAGGTTCTTACATCCGACAGCCCCCTGCATGCACACCAGGCTGCATCCAAATCAGACCACTCAGTGCTCTTCTCATGTGGCCAGTGATAAAAACCATTTTTTTTCATACTGTTCTCACTGCTTAGGATATATAACAACCCCCTACCACCAACACATCAAACTCTATTTCTAAACATTTCTAAGTATTGACTTAGTCTTCTCCCACTCAAATATCGCTCTTTATTAAGCTTTTTCTGATCTTCCCAGTTAGGAGCCATCTTTCTTCGAACTCTTCAGAGCCTTATGATACTTCCTCATTTTGTCCTCCATTTCTTATCAGTTAATCTAGGGGACAGGACTCTGGCAACAGTTACTTTGACATAAGAACGATCTCCTATTCTTTCCCCTCTCTCCAGTTTATCTTACCTGTTGAACACAATGCAGTGATGTTATATGAATGTTTATCACAAGCATATCTAATTTTGACTGCAGACATGAAGGTTTATCAGAATAGTTTAAGTGCACCATGGTCTAAAGAATCTCACTGTTCACAGAATATTTGATTTTATTTTTTTCCCTACTGTAGACAAGGTGTTCTCCAAAATCACTACACACATGATCTAACATGCTATTTTAACTCTTCCAGTAAAAATTCTCAAGCTTCTCAGCTGTACCTGCAGTGTTTTGAGTCTCTCGGATTTTGCGTATCTAAAACACCACTGGGGAGCCAGAAGAAACAAACGAACGAAAAAGCTCCAAGCAATGACAAAATCCATGTACTTAATTTCATCAACTTTATACTCTTGTGTATGCATTTAAGACCTGCTCATTCTTACTTGAGACAAAATTCTAACATGATTATCTGTTTTCTCCACTAGCAGCAAACTATAGTAACAAATTCTAAGTAGGGAAGAGAAGTGGAACCTAACACTGAGGGAGAAGACAGAGAAACTATAAAATAGACAAGATAAGTCTTTTTTTTTTTTAAAGGAACTATCATCTAAGGAATTTCAGGACATAGGCAATATCTTTTCGATCATATTTTATTGTAGTATAGTAACATTAACAAAATGATGTCTTTGAATCACTAAGTCCTCCACAATCAATATGCATTGTTGAAGAAGACAGGTAAGTAAATAATATATTTTAGACAAATTTTTATCCAACTGCATAAAAGAGTCTGGTGCTTAAAAAAGTGAGTTTAAGTAATCTGGAAATTTCATTTAGACAGAAGATAGTTTTGCCAACCAGACAGACAAAGGAAGCTCTATGTTATTGTGCATTTTCCTCAAGAAAGGCCAAATGATATAAAAAATTAAGTTTTTGAAGGATCTGCTATCCCTGGAAAAGACCCAAGTGTTTTCATAAAATGCTATATAAATACTTAGAGGAGAATAAAAGTAAAATTACTTGAGATTCTTCTTACAACTCAGTGCAGAGTCCACTTAAGAATCGA
Organism: Nasua narica; assembly: GCA_028533885.1. Lineage (NCBI taxonomy): Eukaryota > Metazoa > Chordata > Mammalia > Carnivora > Procyonidae > Nasua > Nasua narica. The sequence continues at coordinate 13,528,166 of CM052811.1, forward strand.
GGTCTTTCAACTTCCAACACTGAACTTTATGCAAACAATTCGCTGGCAAAAATCAGATGGCACATTTTTAACAGACAGAGGACCAATGTCGAAGGAAGGTTCTAAATAGTGGGGATAAGACTACCGCTTTTTTGTTCCAGTTACTCCGCCTCCAGCCCCCAATTGCTGAAGCAGCATTCATGGGGACTCCTGCTCCTTGGGCTGTGACATAATGGACGGCATGAAGCTTGCTGTGTGTAGTCCAGGAGGACACTGTGCTATCTGCAGGCTCTGCTATCATCCAAAGTTTGAAAGAGCCATCAAGTGTCTTAGACTCTCTTTACACCCACAGCTAATATAACTGTACCCCACCCCTGGATTCAGACAGAGCTGAGGCCGCATCCTGGCAAGTGACCTTGCTCTCACTTCCCATCCATGAAATGAAAGATGCTTCTAAAGCCCCTCTCAGTTCTACGATCCTGTGAGTCTAAAACTATGTTTGTTATTACAAGTCATGACAGCTACTACTGAACAGTCTTCCAATGACCTATTTTCTCAGGCTTCTTTTTAAATTATTTATTACTGGACATTACCATCAACACAGGAAGAATTTCTATAATTCTATCTACCAAATTTGCTTAAAGAAACAAAAAAATTCCAATACCAGATTTTTAAAAGAGCCAATTTTCTTAGTATACTAAAATATAGGTCAGATAATATGTCTAAAGTATGTAATAAGTCTCTTAAAACGATTTTAAGACCAGGTTTCCTACAATTAGTTATAAAAATATTATAAAGAACTGAACCAAAATAAAACCAAATAAACCAGCTACTAAACTACACATATGTCTTCAAAATCTTATGGGAGTCAAATATTCCAGTAAAAATAACAGAAGAGATGGAAACACAAGTTTCTTATTATCACACTTCATATGTTATAAAACATAACAGCTAACTTATTTTTGGCAAAATGATTAGGGATTGCAACACTCTGGCTTACACAAACTTACTTGATTGTCAAATGCATCTTAAATGGAGCGTGTCATGCTAACTTCAGGCATGCAGGCACGGTGCCGTCTTAGAGTAGCCCAGAGACACTGAAATTTCAACACTTCAGCAGGGATCACACCACTGATATTAACCGGGCCAGGTGCTTAAAGAGGGGTGGGGGGACTTCAACAATGCAGTTAATTGAAACCAGACAAAGCTTTTGAATAATAATAATAAAAAAAAATCATACAGATGTTCACTCTCCTCCTTGGGTGACCTTTATGGACAATTTATTACATGCGTTATTTTCTAGAAAACACCCCTTTTAAGAAAACACAGTTTCATATGTCTCTCTGTAAACTCTATAATCGCTGTATGAATTATGCCTCCATGAACAGACTACGTTACGCTCATGTTTCATTTCCCTTTCCCCTTTTCATCACGGTTCCTGTAAGGGTGAGAACACCTGGAAGGAGAGCAATAATTAGAAAGCTCTAAAGCGAAAGGAGCTATAAGAAGCTGCATTAACCTTAAGATGCATTGTACTTCTTTCCCAATAGACATGTGAGTGCATGCCAAACAGGAGAGATGGGCTCAAAACAAATGTGTTGAACAACAGTTCGCAAATATGCACAAGAGAAACTCTACAATACATGCAGAATCAATGGGAAGCAAACAAAAACCAAAAAGATCAATGATTAAGTTAATAGACTGTGAAGGACTCAGAAATGAATATTTTCTTCCCTGTTTATAGAATAGTGTATTTGTCAGGGTTCCCCAGGGAAAAGGCACCAATAGGATATATAAATATGCATATATATGAAAAGAGATTTATTATAGGAATTGGCTCACATGATTACGGAGGCCAGAGAGGCCCACAATACGCCATCTGCAAGCTGGGAACCAGGAAAGCCAGTGGTATATATGATTTTGTCTGAGTTCAAAGGCCTCAGAACCGGAAGAGCTGATGGTGTTAAGTCCTAGAGTCGAAGGTCAGCAAACCCGGAGCTCCAATGTCAGAGGGCGGGAAAAGATGGATGTCTCGGCTCAAGAAGAGAGTGAGTGAGACAGAGAGAATCCCCAATTCCTGAGTTTTGTTTTACTTGGGACCTCAGTGGATTGGAGGATGCCTGCTCACAATGGTGAGAGCAGATCTTTTCTCAGTCTACTGATTCAAATGCTAGCCTCTTCTGGAAACATCCTCAAAGACACACTGAGAAATGTTTTATCAGCTATCTGGTTGTTCCTTAGCCTGGTCTAGCTGACACATAAAATTAACCATCAAATAGTAATGCTATTCTTATTTCACACATGCAAGTACTCTTTTCTTCAAAAGTGTTTGTTTGTTTGTTTTTGTTTTCAAAATACATGGGATAACTGATAACGCCAAATTTTATTTTATATCAGTTTGCTACATTTTCCTGTAGCAAAGTCACCTCTTACACTGGGAAGTAAACCGGGTATTTTAATTTATATATATCTATGTATCTATATGTTTGATTGTGTACCACACAAGTGAAATACTAACTAGTAGTGGTGGGGTAGGCAGCTTCTGACATGATCCTCACTTTCTAATGTTCATGCTCCAGTGTATTCTGTTCCTCTTCGGTGGGGGGCAGGACCTAGGGACTTACTTCTACAAATGGAATACTATACAAGTAATGGGATATGATTTCTGTAATTAGGGGATAGTCTATGACTTCTATCTTGCCAGCAGACTTTCTCTGCTCTTCTACCACACTTCCTCTAATGAGGCAAGTTAGGAAGACCCACATATTATGGAATTGAGGGTGACCTCCACCCAACGGCCACTGATGGACTGAGGCCCTTAGTCCAACAACCCTCAAGGAACGGAGTCCTGCCAGCAACCATGTAAGTGAGTTTAGAAGCACATCCTTCTCAATTCACATCTTCAGATGAGACTATAGTCCTGGAAGACACTTTGACTGCAATCTTATGAGAGACCCCGAAGCAGAGGACCGAGCTAAGTTGTCACCAGATGACAGACCCACAAAAACTGTGAGAGTATAAATGTGTATGGTTTTATGCTATTACGTTTTGGGGCAATTTGTTACACAGCTATAGCTAACTAATATGGTACTTAACCTAGTGACTGAGCCAATGATTCCACTGTCATTTCCATCATCATGATAATAGCTAATACCTATTAGGTAACTTCTAAGGCCGTCGCACCATTCTTAATTCTCCCTTGGAGAACATATATAATCCCCATTTCACAGATGAGGATATGGAGGTACAGAGATACTCAATAACTTGTCCCAGGTGACACATACAAAATACACAGCAAGTGTATGAACCTAGGTGTCTTGGCTCCAGAGCCAGGGCTTTTGGCAACTGTGCAGATACAATGCCCAGTGGGGCTGGGCATTGTAAAGAAGGTAATCTCATCACATAGTACTGGCAGAGATTTAGAAGGCACAAAAGAGATCAGAAGCCATGCAAAATGCTAAAAACAAAAATAAAGTCTCCTTTCCAATTAAGACGCCTTTTCTATGAAAAAAAAAAAAAAGAGTAGAAACAATAATACAGTGAATGGAAAGCAATCCTGAATTTATTGAAATCACACTGAGAAAAGAGAAATACATTTTCTTATATCCAATAAATGAAAATTAACAACCTCTATTCGGTATTAAAAACACACCCAGGGAGGCTATAGTTGTATGTTTCCTAAGGGCAATTATAAGTGAGACCTAAGTGTGCCAAGATGGTAGAAGTAGAAGGAAATTTTCAGGAAGCTCAGAAACTCCTCTCGAGATTTCTATCATATGGAATGAGAAAAGTCAAAATCCTAGGACACAGAGATTCCAGGAGGGAATCACTTTCTATCTTGCATGCAGATTACAAAGTTAAATAGCATTCCCTCACACTCCTACATAGTAGTTATCAGACCTACAGATTAGTGTAGACTTTGGACTCTCCTACCTCAAAGACTGTCTTACTCACTGGGATATCCTCAAAACTCAGTTCAGGGCCTGACACATGGCCAGTGTTCAATATGTGTTTGTTGAATCAAGAAATAATTTATGTTATGAATTGCATCCATTCAGTAGATCATTTCAATGGTATGTGTTGGTGAGAGTATGAGTTTCTGTTCAGTTTTGAAGTCTCTTCTAGCTCACTAGCTTTCATGGGCACTTTAAACAGGTCTTTGTGTCTCCAGTATCTCACATAATATCTGACACCCAGTGGCACCCAATCATTTGTGAGCGAATGAATGAATGTCTCAAAAGGGTGCCAACCTATAGAATGGAGAAGGATTCAGGCTTATGACTAAATAAAGATTTAGTGTTCCATAAGGACAGCTGTTTGCTCACTGAAGAAGAAGAAGATGATGATGATGATTATGATGACAGATTTTTCTTCCTTTTGAAAGGAGGCATGAACATTTGCAAAATATTCTCTCAGTAAAGACAGAGTCTTGTCCAGGTCTTAGCTGGTGACTACTCTTAAATATTCCTTTATAAATGACAAGTTATGTGCAACTTCAGAATTCCAGATAATCCTACATTAAATGGCATTCATCTGGAAAATTTCTACCTCCTTCAGTATTATTTTTTGAAACACATGGAAACTGTATGAACATATACTCACAAAGGCCCACAGTAATATGGATAAAGATAAAGGCGGCTACCAAATATCCACCTCTCTGTTCTATTTATCGATTAAACAAGAGACAAAAGAGGGAAGGTAAGCTGAGGAGGATTTGTGCAAGTGCGTAATCTGGCATCTACAGTCACCTCGTGAGGCATACTTACTGGGAGTTCAGGAGCAAGCTTCAGAACCTCAAGGTTAATATGGCAGCCTATGGAATGGCCAATGACCACAAGTTTTGTTTCTTTTGGCACATGAGTTCTCAGGAAAGCTAGCTTGTGTTCCACTTGACCTTGTAGTCCATAGATGTCGTTAATTTTTCGACCATTTGAATCTAAAAGCAAAAATATGAATATATTTGCACTCAGTAAGGGAAAGTAATAAATTTACTGGGAAAACTATCTAAAAAAAAATAACTACCTAAAAAAAAATAACTAACAGTAGTAGTTCTCATTTATTTAAAGTCTACAATGTGTTAGCGACAGTGTTAAACACTTTACTTAAATTACATCAACAAGTCTTTAAAACAGCCCTAGAAAGGAGATATTATTTTCATTTTATAGATGAAAATCCCAAAGCTCACAGACACTAGGTGATAGGCTGACAGTCACACATCTATGAAGCAAGAATGGTGAGATTCAAACTCAGGTATCTCTGTCCTCAAAATCTATGAATTTTTGACTAGTCCATGAACTACAGTTAGCTTAGGCCACTAGCTCTCAAACTTGATCATGTATCAGAATCCTCTGCAGGACTTAGGAAAGCAATAACTGCTGGGCCCCACCACCAAACTCCATGATTCCGTAGGTCTGGGTTGGGGCCCGAGAATTTCTAAGTTTCCAGGAGATGTTGATATCGCTGGTCCCAGGACCACACACTGAGAACTGCTGGCTAGGCTATTTTATATTATTAATAGACAACCAAGAAAACCCATGACACTGCTTCATTATTTTAGATAATCTTTGTTTGTTGAAGAACTTAGACTGAAGGGCTTAAGGAGAAATGTTGTAAATTGTTCCTTTTAACCAGCAGTCTTAACCTGAAATATCCTTTCTTCCTTTCATAAATGAACTGTCTTCTGAAATCTTCAAGAGCTAATTAAAACTTTATCTAGCTAATCTCCAAGAAAAATGAATGAGCCTCCCTTTGTGCTTAACCAGTCCTCTCCACTCTTATTAGAGCACTTTATCATACTTGTATAATTGTCTGTTTATTTCCTCTCATAGCCTGTGAGCTCCTTGGAGGCAAGGTCCACCTTTTCCTCTGTGTACTGTGACGAGCACACAGTAAATATTAATGCGGAGTGAAAAAAATGAACTCACTGGACATTCTCTGAGGATCCTGCCAGTTCTGGTATTCTACAAATATGGGAAATTTCAATAGGTTTTCCCTACATACTTGCAATATTTCAAAATATCACAAGGTGGTAAATTGTTTATTATAGTTAGAATTACTGGAATACTAAAATTCTTGCCACAATGTCGCTCATTTGAAAGGTACTCATTGCGAAGGACTGCTCTTCAGTTTTATCTGTGTATGCTCTTTCCATTTTCTTCGGTGCTCAGCTCCCCTTGTTAATCTGGCTAACTCCTCTTCATCCTTCAAACTCCTAACAAATGTTATCTCCTCTGAGAAGCCATTTTATGATTCGGTGGGTGAGGAGTAAAGTAGCCTTCCTTTCAGGTCCCCCGATATCCCATGTTTATCTTACCACACTACTCCTAATTTATTCCTACTCTACAATTTATGTCTTGCTTATCTCTGTCCCCCTGAGTCAATGCTTCTTCTTCTCTATAGTATTACTGATCTCTCAGGTAAGATGTACTCTGTACTAATCCTTCTTCTTAGGTCAGTCTAGAATCCATTCTCCATTTAACAAAGAATTTCAGCACAAAACAGAATGGGGAAGAGAGAGAATCTGGAAGTCTGACTTTGGTAGGGTTCCTGATAGCTCCAAATGCAAATGTTCATTGAATATAAGAAGACATACAAATGGCTAACAGACACATGAAAAAACATTCAACATTATTAGCCATCAGGGAAATTCAAATCAAAACCACATTGAGATACCACCTTACACCAGTTAGAATGGCAAAAACTGACAAGGCAAGAAACAATAAATGTTGGAGAAGTTGTAGAGAAAGGGGAACACTCTTACACTGTTGGTGGAAATGCATGTTGGTGCAGCCACTTTGGAAAACAGTGTGGAGGTTCCTCAAAAAGTTAAAAATAGAGCTACCCTATGACCCAGGAATTGCACTACTGTGTATTTACCCCAAAGATACAGATGTCATGAAAAGAAAGGCCACATACACCCCAATGTTCATAGCAGCAATGTCCACAATAGCCAAACTGTGGAAAGAGCCGAGATGCCCTTCAACAGATGAAGGGATAAAGACGATGTGGTCCATATATACAATGGAATATTATTCAGCCATCAGAAAGGATGAGTACCCAACATTCGCATCAACATGGATGGAACTGGAGGAGATTATGCTAAGTGAAGTAAGTTAAGCAGAGAAAGTCAATTACCATATGGTTTCACTTACTTGTGGAACATAAGGAATAGCATGGAGACATTAGGAGAAGGAAGGAAAAAATGAAGGGGCAGGGTGAATCAGAGGGGGAGATGAGCCATGAGAGATTACGGACTCTGGGAAACAAACTGAGGGTTTTAGAGGGGAGGGGGCGGGGGGATTGGTTAGCCTGGTGATGGGTATTAAGGAGGGCATGTATTGCATGGAGTACTGGGTATTATACATAAACAATGAATCATGGAACACTACATCAAAAACTAATGATGTGGGGTACCTGGGTGGCTCAGTGGGTTAGAGCCTCTGCCTTCAGCTCAGGTCATGGTCTCAGGGTCCTGGGATCTAGCCCCACATCAGGCTCTCTGCTCAACGGGGAGCCCGCTTCCCCCTCTCTCTCTGCCTGCCTTACTTGTGATCTCTCTCTCTGTGTCAAATAAATAAATAAATAAATAAATAAATAAATAAATAAATAAAATCTTAAAAAAAAAAACAAGAAACTAATGATGCACTGTATGGTGACTAATATAACATAATTTAAAAAATTAAAAAAAAAGAATATTACACTTGAGTACTTTAAGCTCCCTTCTCAGTTTATCTGCTCTTATCACTCCACACAGAAGGGATCATATTATTCTCAGATACCCCAAAACACATCTATAGTACTTGCGAACCAAATTCTTTATTTTTCAAAATAATGCTTGAAAATGTCAAAATCTTCCTTTCATTGGGACAGCATGGTGTAGTAACATCCTGGGTATTGGAGACAAGATATATCTGGGTCTAAAGCCCAGCTGAGCACCTTATTAACTTGGTGGCTAGTGCAAATCTTTTAACCTGGCTTCAGTGTCCTCTTATCTATAACAGAGATAATAATTCTACCCTCCTAAGAGTGTAAGCATAATACTTTTAAAGCACATAACACAAGTGCATGGCATAAATTATGAGAGAAATGAAAGTTATGGCTGCTATCATTTCAATTCCTGTCATTTAAGTCCTCCCTTAAATATATACCAAGAACATTTACTTGGATAGTGCAAAGAAAAAGAAAAGGAACTAAATGTAGTAAACATTTTAAGACTTCATTGACACCAGAAATAAGGTTCTAAAAGATATTTCAGATGAACTTAAATGAACACTATAATTCAAAAGATTAATCAAATGAATATTCCAGAAGTAAATCTGTCTTTACCTCTGGGAACTGTCCAGTAGCTTTCCAAGATAAAGAAATTACTTACTAGCACCTGCTGTTGTAATGAGGTTAAAGTAGAAGATACTTTCTAGAAATAATAATGACAGCAAATATTAAATGTGCTCTCTGGACATTATTTTACTAGCAAAAGCTAAAGGTTAAAGGACTATATACCTCACTACATATTTCATGCCTATTATTATTTTAATATACTTTGAAAAATGCTAGAAATCATTAACTTACTTTCAATAAAATACAGTTAAAAAAATTCAGTTGTACCAAAACCAGAAGAACAAGATGGAAATTACTTAAGCCATTCATTCTTTCTATAGGAAAATGTACTCCAGGTTACAATCAACTAAGTATGTTTGAAACATAATCTTTATCAAGAAATGGTCTTAAATATGATACTGACAATTCCCTTTTAGACTCTGACCCTATTTGGGGTACCTGGGTGGCTCAGTCAGTTAAGTGTCTGCCTTTGGGTTGGATCATGATCCCGGGGTCTTGGGACAGAGCCCCATGTTGAGCTCCCTGCTCAGGGGGTAGCCTGCTTCTCCCTCTCCCTCTGTAGCTCCCCCTGCTTGTGCTGCTCTCTTGCTCTCTCTCTCTCGAAAGAAAGAAAGAAAGAAAGAAAGAAAGAAAGAAAGAAAGAAAGAAAAAAAGAAAGAAAGAAAGAAACCTGATTTTTTACACCCAGTTCTACGGAATTTACTTTATAGCTTATTTATTGATTCTGAAGTTTATTTCAAAAGGTACATATAATCTGCTCCTACATAGTTCATAGAGGAATTAAGTAATATTAGTATTTCACATTTTCATCTAGTTGTTCAAATTGATCGATCCAGTTTATTAATATTTTGTCAATTTTGGATCAAAATATTATGTATCCCTTACAGCTTCAGAACACAAGTATCCGATAACTATTTTTTTTTTTTATTTTACATCAACTAAAATGACCACTCTGACAGAAAACAGTGACTAAATGGCTGGTAGTGACTTTGAAAATACAGATATAAATACAATGTACATTCCCCTTATCTTCAAGGAGTTCAGAATCTAATAAGAGCCAACAAATAGATAAAAACGTAATTATAAAACACTGAAGTCAGTGTATCTCAAGCATTTCCTTGAGAAAAGAACAAATTTTTATTGCACCACAGCTGAAAGGTAATACCCCTTTGGATTCATGAAAATTACTGTGACCTTCTCTAAATAAACCAAGATAAATATCTAAAAAATATTCTTTACTAATGCATATTACTATAAATGTGTAACTTTACATACTTGAATGCAAGCATATGATCTAAATTTAACAATACATACGCATATATATGTATGCTAGGTACATACTGAATATAAATGAGTAAGTTTTACTATATGTTATCACACAAGCAATGTTTATTTACAAGTCATCTGTGACCACAGAACTAACAGAACTGGAGATTAGTGCTACACGAGTCTTCTGCTAGGGCTGAGTCTGCAGACAGTAACTCTTCAAATCTCCTACCAGAATTTCTCAACTGGTGAACTCTTCCATCCTGCCTCCATCATTACTCCAAAGCTATATCTTAATAACTTAAATTATTATTAACAACCTACATGTGGAGATTAAAAGGCTAAAAATAGCACTTCATAGTTTAAAGAATGCTTTGAGGAAGATATATATATGGTCTACTCTTTAGGTAAAGCTTTAAAAACACAAAACAGTATCATACACTGTTCATCGTTACATACATGTCCCTAAAAATATAAAAAGAGACATGCAATTTACTCTAAATTTATGAGAATAAAACTGGAGATAGAACCTAAAAAATGGAATTTTATCAGGGTGCCTCTTGGGTTAACTAGTAAGTTAAGCACGTGACTTGATTTCAGCTCAGGTCGTGACCTCAGGGTTGTGGGATCGAGCCTCGTGTCGGGCTCCTCGCTGGACATGGAGCCTGCTTAAGATTCTCTCTCTTCCTCTGCCCCGTCCCCCCATCTCTAAAAAAAGTAATAATAAAAACAAATTTAAAAATGGAACTTTTCCTGTATTGTTTTATTTATTAACAGAAAATATTAAAGCAATTATGGCAAATACGGCGATTATGGCAAAGTGTTAACTATGAAGAGAAAATCAAGTAACAGAATCTTGGACTGTTACACTATTGTTTGTACTTCTCTATATTTAAATTTTTTTTCTCAAAAGAAAAAATTTTACTTAAGAATGCTTTGACATGATGATCCTACCTGTCTTACATCAGTTTTATAGGGGAAATCACCATTGGCTTCTCCATTACTCTCAGTGGAATACAACAGCCCCAAAGGACTTTATCTAAGTTTATGCAAAACATCAGTGAAAGGGTATATGAGAACTGTCCTTAATTCTTTATGATTATTTAATTCACTGATCCAAATGCCTTCCTTTCATGACTGTACCCTGACTTTACTAAGCTGATGTGAAAACATACTCTCATAGTTTAGGTCTCCACTGTCCCTGGCCCCTCAGTAATTCTGCGAGCTCCCTGCATCTCAACATTGGTGCGAGTGTGTTGGACTTTATGGTGTGCAACACAGGTTGTGGTTCGGTTATGGTAGGTAGGCATCCTATTTAAAACCACTATCAAGCAAACTTTGTTTTGTTTCTTCGAAGATCTTATTTATTTATTTGACAGAGAGAGAGAGAGAGAGAGAGAGAGAGAGAGAGAGAGACAGCACAAGCAGGAAGAGTAGAAGAGGGAGAAGCAGGCTCCCTGCAGAGCAGGGAGCCTGAAGCGGGACTCAATCCTAGGACTCCGAGATCATGACCTGAGTTGAAGGCAGTTGCTTAACCAGTTGAACCACCCAGGCGTCCCAAACAGACAGAACTTTGTAAACCCCAAAACATGGCTTATAAAATATGTTTTTATTATTATTCTCCAAACAGATGGTTAAAAACCAGAGTCATGAAATCATGCTTTCCGCTTGACAAAACCCAGTGCTCTGCTAAGGACTGCAGTGGGGAAAATACGGGAAATGAGAGAGAAAGAGAGAAACAGAGAAGTTAATTCAGCAAGGAGAACATAATGTTTATTGCCTTAGCAAATAACAAAAGCCAAAGACATAAAAGTGTGAGGTGTAATTTTGGACAGTGATGAGTTCTGTGGCCGTTTGTGGTTTATCGGGAGTGGAACAGATGAGGTCGGGTGGGAAGGCTGCATGCAACTAGATCAAGGAGGACGCGCTCACCACCACGGAGTCTGAACTCCAGTGTCGCGGCGGCGAGAAGACGCTGAGGCCCACGAAGACAGGGCAGCGAGCCGGCCCGTGTGACAGGACACTAACTGCACCGCTGCTCTCCTCAGTCCTGCTGCGCCGCTCACTTCTGGCTTCCCTGAGCCTCTAACAATCTGCTGGGCTCTTAACTTCTTTTCTTGCTCCGCCCTTTGGTTTTTTCCTGTTTCTTCCCAACTACTTAGAGACTTGTTGACTGTCAGTGACTGTGAGCCGGCGACACAGACTGACGGACTGTCCCTGCCTCGGGCTCTTCCAGTCATTCCATTCTGCCTCCATGTTCCTCTGCCAATCATGGTCCTGGCAAAAGAGAAAACCCGACTGGTTTTCTCTCTTTCCTTCTGTTTGAATACTGGAATGGGAGTGGTTTATTGTTTCTTTGGATAAGCACGACCCAAATTCATCATTAGTTGAAAGACTGTATAACTTTTTTAGGTAGTGTTTTATCAGCTGAACCTAAACCACTGTGATTTCTCGCTTTTATGTTACACTTTTTGAACAAATGACTTAAAATAGTTGATAATGAATCTGCCGTCAAGTAAGCTGACTCTCTAGTAAATCAAAGCCAGAAAGAGTTTATACTTCTAATTCCTCACATTTTCTTTTCACACTTTTTTTGTCTTGAATCACCCCCTCCTGACATTGGTGAACATCTGTTCTCCCAATTATACTCAATTTATGATTGTGATAATGTGGTGCAACTAGAATATTATTTCCAACTGTTCATAATTTTAACATGTGCTAAAATGAAGCAAAACATACTTTCAACATTTGATGGGTGGTTACAGCTTATGTCCTCTCGCTCAATGATTACATATTTTTCACACTGTATTTTGCATGTCAGAAAACCTGTACTTTAGAGCAATAATCTTGGATGATGAATAATCTATCTGCCCTGCCTACCCAAAGCAATCTACCATAGCGTGCATTTGCAAACATAACCTTCAATATGTAAAACAGATGAAAGCAGAACTGTCCGGCTGAATGGGGGGCGCTACGGACCCAGAGCCCCGCCTGCCCTTCGTAGAACTTTTGGGCTCCTCAGAACACGGATGGAAAGTCACTAACCCAAAAGGCAGAGACTGGAATATCTATTTCTTTGTAGACCTTTGTGGTACCCACACATAATAACCTAGTAGGTTGTCAATAAATCCTTGATGATGATGAGCTGCCCATTCACCCTCTCTAGAAAACCTCAGCTTCCTTTGGCCCTCTGGTGGCCCTCTGGGCTCATGCCTCTAGATGGCACTGTTCTCATTAGGTAGCAAAGGAACCAGGCTCCAATTACTAAGTTATTAACTCAACAGTACAAAGCAGCCAAAGCAATAAGCATACTCAGTGATAAATAATGTCAATTTAAAATGAGAACTAAAGACATTTCCAAGAAATTCAAACACACAACAGATAATCTCAACTGGTTTTCCTCAAGATCTTTGGTAGTGGTTCTGAAAATAACTGCATCAATATTACCCAGGGAACTTGTTAAAAATGCCAATTCTCAGACCCCACCCCACATCTACTGAATCAACATCTTGGGGTGACACCCACTCATCTGTGTTTTAATGAATCATCAAGTGATTCTGATGCCTGCCAAAATTTGAGAAGCCTTGATCTATGGTTACCCTTCGAATCTATTTTCAACTTTCGAAGTTGCTCTTCCTGTTCAAATGTTTGATTTTGTCTTCACTTAAGGGCTTACTGTGATAATGGAGTTGACGTTGCTCTTCTTAGGTAATTCAGTATAGAGCTTCTCATCCAGGTTAAGAATGTAGGAATCAGACATGTAACCTAGTCACCATTATATTACGCAAAGATGTACTATCCTTCACCGAGTACCCTGAGGTTATTTTCATTACTTCCTAACTCCTGTCTTGGATTTATCTCTTCTCTTGCCAGAGTTAAGGTGACAAGCTAGCAATAACAGACCAGCAGAGCTGGTGGCTTTTGGAGGTTTAATATGTTACTCAAGTCTGTTTCTAGCTATCCACTGAGAGAGAGAGAGAGAGAGAGAGAGAACATGCTCACATGAATGGGGCTGGGGGGTTTGGGGGGGAGAGAAAGGGAGAGAGGGAATCTCAAGCCAATTCCACACCCAGCACGGAGCCTGCCCGGGCCCGATCTCACAACCCTGCGATCATGACCAGAGCTGAAATCAAGAGTCAGACATCCAACTGACTAAGCCATCCAGGAGCCCCTCAAGTCTGTTTTCCTTTTTTTTTTTTTTTAATAAAGATTTTATTTATTTGTCAGAGAGAGAAAGAGAGCCCAGTGGGGGAGGCTGCAGGCAGAGGGAGAAGTAGGTTCCTTGCTGAGGAAGGAGCCTGATGCGGAACTCAATCCCAGGACCCTGGGGTCATGACCTGAGCCAATGAACCAAACGCAGACGCTTAACTGACTGAGCCAGGTGTCCCTCAAGTCTGTTTTCTAAGAAGAATTCTAACACCTCTGTTTTCCAAACATGACCTAAGATAGTGAAAACATACTCCCAAGCAAACATATACATTTCCTGATGAAAGAAAAACTATGGTATTGAACCTAAAATTTTCTTTGGGTATATATTAAGAAACAACTTAGAACAACAAAGATGTACCTTTTAAGATATTTCACAGCAGAGCAAGTATCTGCTGCACATTCTGTTCACCTTCAGTCACATTTCAATATGATGGCTGTTGAAATACATGTTTTTAATCAAGGAAGCAAAATCTATATATTCAGTTTCACCTCATTTCACCTTTTAAAATCTTTCACTGCTAGGTAATCAATATTTACTTGTCTTTCAAAGTATACCCTAGTCTTTTTTTTTCTCCCCAAATATGTTTATTTTAATTTTTCAGTGTTACAAGATTGATTGTGCATGCACCACACCCAGTGCTCCATGCAGTACGTGCCCCTCTCGACACTCACCACCAGGCTC
>CM052811.1:13542738-13553136 GCA_028533885.1 Nasua narica
CCATTGTATAGATGGACCACATCTTCCTTATCCATTCATCTGTTGAAGGGCATTTTGGTTCTTTCCACAGTTTGGCTATTGTGGTCATTGCGGCTATGAACATTGGGGTACATGTGGCCCTTCTTTGTACTGCATCTGCTTCTTGGCGGTAAACACCGAGTAGTGCAATTGCAGGGTCATAGGGTAGCTGTATATTTAATTTCCTGAGGAATCTCCATACTGGTTTCCAAAGTGGCTGCACCAACTTGCATTCCTACCAAGAGTGGAGGAGGGTTCCCCTTTCTCCACATCCTCTCCAGCATTTGTTGTTTACTGTCTTGTTGATTTTGGCCATTCTAACTGGTGTCAAAACCACACTGAGATACCACCTTACACCAGTTAGAAAGTATACCCTAGTCTTTAAGCAAGTGTTAAGGTCTCTCGGGGAAACTGCATTCATAGAAGGACACACACGCACACACACACTCATGCCTGAGCATTAACACAGAGAAAAAGACACTATGAAAAAAGGCACTTTGAAGTATTTATATAAGCATTTGCCATGAGTTGCACTGTTTCTTCTACACCCCATTACCCTGTTCCCCTATGAACCACAGCAGGAAAAAGGGCACAGGCGAGGTATAACTGGTGATTGTGGAAGGACCAATATGAGAATTAGCTCACAGAGTAACTAAATCTAAAAACGGGAGTCTCATTAGCACTTTGCATTAGCCACCTAAGATGGTCTACCAACAGGACTGAATACTGAACTAAACATTCCAAGTGCTGGCTTCTTGTGGAGGTTCTGCCACTCACTAGCCCGTGATTTAGCCCTGTTGGACCTTACTTTCCTTCCTTGAAAAATAATGGTTCAAGGTAGGATTTGATACGGATACTTCTAGCTCTAAGATTCTATAATTCTTTCCCTTTCTTTAAAGTTTTTTTTTTCAATAGTGGAAATTTCCAAATACACATAAAAGTAGAGAGAGCAGTATAACAGAACCGCACGTACCCATAACCCACTTTCTACAATTGTTTTTTTCTGCTTCACTGAAGTATGATTGACAAATAAAAATTGTATATACTTAGGTCATACCACATAATTGTTTTTATGTGATGATTTAATACATGGATACACTGTGAAATGATTACGACAATCAAAGTAACATATCCATTACCTAACATAGTGTAGTGCAAGTGCCCTACATTAAGCTTTTGATTGGCTAGGCCTCCATTTCAGAAGGCATCCACCAGGAATAAGCACCTTGCCACCTGTATGACACAGCTACTAGTAAAACAACCAGACAAGGAACTAGGCCACCCTGCCCAAGAAGGTACCTTTCAGAAAGCCTTGGGTAACTAAGATAACTGACTTCTTGTGTAACCGACTTCTTCCTTCCCAAACCCTAATTCTGGCTCTAATGCCTTACATTCGCCAATAAAGAGAGAACCTGAAAAACTGTTGGCACCGCACCCTCGGACTCTGAGAAAGGCAGGGCCCCAGGTCTGCTCCCCCTGCTATATACCCTCCAAAAACTGTAGGTAATAAATCTTGTTCCCCCAAGTTCCCTCGTGGTTTCTTCCTGAAGTGCATCCTGCAATCATAATTAAGAACCACAAGAGCCAGCCCAGCCATAAATAAGGGTCCCCATGGAGGAAATGTCTGTGGAGCTCCCTACCAGGGTCCTGGGCAAGCAAGGTAGGCATGCCGAACTGAGGCCACTGCCAACAGGAGGTTTGGGATGGAGGGACTAACTTCTTTTTTTGTGATGGTGAGAACACTAAGATCTATAAAGTTTCAATTATACAATATAGTATTATTAACTATAATCATCATGGTGTACATTGGATCCACAGAACTTATTCATCTTGCAACTGAAAGTCTGTACTCTCTGACCAACATCTCCCCTTTCCCCCATCCCTCAAATCCTGGCAACCGCTCATAGAATTCTCTGATTTTATGAGTTCTACTTTTTTTGATTCTACATATAACTAGGAGTTTTTTTTATTTCCAGTCCTAAATTTAAGTACTTAATCCATTTTGAATTAATTTTAAGTGTATTTCTGTTTATTCTCTTGCATGTGGATATTCAGTTTTCCAACACCATTTACTGAAGATACTATCTCTTTCTCCATCATATATGCTTGGAGTCCCCATCAAAGATTAATCGGCTCTATACATGTGTTTATTTCGGGGCATTCTGTTCTGTTCCACAAGTTTGTTTTTATGCTGGTGCTATACTGTTTTGATTACCAGCTTTGCAATATAGTTTGAAATCAGGAAGTACGGTGCCTGCAGCTTTGCTCTTCTTTCTCAGGATTATATTGGCTATTTGATGACTTTTATGATTCCATATGAGTTTTGGGATTTTTTTTCTATTTCTGTGAAAAATTCCACAATTGGAATTTTGACGGGCATTCATACAGGGATTGTACTGAATCTATAGCTCTATAACTCTAAATGGAAGATAATTAGGGCAGTATACAAGGTAGTGGAGAGGGCAGTAGAACTCTTGAGTGGCTGAAGTATGGAAGCATAGATGGCTCACCAAGGGCCTGAGCACTGACAGTGGAAACTGAGCAGAGAGGAGTAGAGTTTCTTGAGATGAGGGTAATCTTACATGTGATGCCTTAAAGAGAAGAACACAGGAAGTCTGGCCAGCGACATAACCTACCCATAAACAATTTAAGTGCAACAGATGTGTTTTAAGTACAGGTGTATTTTTTCCCTAAGTGCTAGCAAAGAAGCATGTACACAGCAGGTACTTAAAAAAATGACTCAATTAAGTGGAATTAGGGGGGAAAAAGGAGATTAAATTCCATCCTCAAGAGCTGGTATCTGATGTTAAATCAATTTAAAGTTAACTCAGGATTCTGGAACCAGACTAAGATTTCAGGAAGTTGATCTATAGTATTCTATGTGAGAAGTAAGAGGCAAGGTCAAGAACCAGGGAGTTGTGGGACACCTGGGTGGCTGTCAGTTAAGTGTCTGACTCTTTATTTCGGGACATAATAATGTCCTAAAAATTGGGACATGAGATCATAGGCTGTGAGATTAAGCCGGGCATCTGCGCAGAGTGTGGAGTACGTGGAGCCTGTTTAACATTCTCTCTCTCCTTCTGCACTCCCCATCCCCCACCCGCTTGTGCTCCGGAAGCTCTTGCTCTTTGAAAAAAAAAAAAAAAAGAATCAGGGAATTGAGATGTTCATGGTGACCTGACACACAGAGTTTGAGCTATGGTTTTAGGAGGGAAAAGAAAAGATAACAACCAAATTCCATGCTAACTACACAAGTGAAGAGTATCTACCATGTATGCAGGATGGTGATTTTGTTTCCTAAATTCTGCAATAACTATATTGCGTCTTCACCATATGCTCCAATTAACAGCCATAAATAGGATGTGGATAAAAATTAGAATCAACTCTTAATTGTCACCTTCTCCTTCAAATAAAGCAATTCTTATAAATTTAGCACACCTGCAGATGTTCGTAAATGTGCAAAGAAATTCCACTTAGAACAGAAACTTCTGTTACTCAATAGGGTCAAGGCTTCAAAAAGGACAGTTTCTAAAAACTGTCAGGAAATACTTCTGAGGATAGACCAAAGACAACTACTAAACCTGGATAAATATTTAGTAAAAATGTTTCAAAAAGTAACTTGTATGTTTACTATTATTCAGGTGCAATGTTCATATGTATATGCTGACCTAAACTTGTGATCAGATTTGGAATGTTGGTATATGCATTCCTACTTAGGACTGTTATGGACCAAATATCTGTGTCCCTTAAAACTTTTTTTTTAAGACTTTATTTATTTATTTGACACAGAGTGAGGGAGAGAAAGAGAGAGCGCCAAAGCAGAGGGAGAGGGAGAAGCCAACTCCCCTCTGAGCAGGGAGCCTGATGCGGGATTTGATCCCAGGACTCTGAGATCATGACCTGAGCTGAAGGCAAACTCTGCTTAACTGACTGAGCTACCCAGGTGCCCATGTCCCTTAAAATTCTTATATTGAAGGCCTGACCGCCATGTGATGGTACTGGGAGACAGGACCTTTGGGAGTTAATTAGGATTAAAGGTGGCCATAAGGATGGGGCCCTCATGGTGGGATTAGTGGCCTTGTAAGGAGAGAGATCAGAGGGCGTCCTGGAGCATGTGAAATCATTCTCTCTGTCTCAGTCATATGAGGACAAAGAGAAACAGGCCATTCGCAAGCCAGGAGGAGGGCTCTCCCCAGAACCTAACCATGCTGAAAACCTAATGCTAGGCCTGTAGCCTCCAGACTATGAGAAAAAAAATTCCTATTAATCAAGATACCTAATCTACAGTTTCTGTCACAGCAATGACAAAAAGCAAAATGTAAATACCAAATTATTTTTGAATTCCAGTATTTTTAACAGATTTTGTTTTAAAGAATGGTTTTAGATTTATAGAAAATTTGAACAGACTAGTACAGAGAGCTCCCATATCACTTGTTCCTTTCTCTCTTCCTCCCCACACACGGTTTCCCCTGTCAGGTGCTCAGTAAGATGCCCAGACCATAGGAGAGGCATACCAGAAGGAGGAGCAAACTTGAGCCACAGCCATCTCTCTCCCACCTCAGATAACTAAGGGTCATGCTTAGGGCAAAGGGCCCTTGAATGGAAAGCATACAGAGAAGTGAAGCTATAGTTTTCTTTTTTAGAGGAGTGAGCATGATGAATTTTCATACATTAGAAGTAGGTAATTTGCAATTACCTGGTGCTATTTTCTCCATTTAAAGCCCTCCAGGAGTCTACCAATGCAGTCATGGCTCTCTCCCCAGCTCCGAGGTTCTTCTCGGTCTGGCCCTGCTCAGCACCAGCAGACCCACTGAATTTCTCTCCCTGCTGCGCTATGTCTTATGCCTGTCACACCTCTGCACTCACCCTAACCCGCAGATCCAAATTCTACTCAACTGGTGGAACCCATACACTCCACAAAGTCTTTTCAACCCATACTGTGGTCTTTCCTTTGTTTACTCCTCAAATATCCACATGAGCAGCAGGTCAGAGTTGATCACTTAATCATTCTCTAAATGTTAGGGTAAGAGCCTCTTTAGAGTAAGGGCCATGGCTTACGATATTTTTTTCTCCACCATTCCTCTTAGTACAACCCTGGAAATACAGTGTTTGATCAAAAAACATATAGTTGATTACTAGTCAGTCCGCAGAGAGGGCAAGTTTTAGACAATTGTTTGACCTACTCAAATTTTAAGAGAAAACTACCTGCAGAAAATGAAAAGGACTCTAAAAATCCTAAAATTACCAAAACGCAGCAGCATGGACCCAATGCCACAAGCAGAGGTTTCCAGTGGCATAGCTCTTAACCTTAGCCAACTCTGTAGACACATGAACACCCACTCACTATAAAGGAAAGCAGATATTAATAAAGACATACCGTCCGAGGTTGTAAGAATCTTCTTGCCTTTGGGGACCAAAGTATGTCCAGCATGACTGATAACCCAAACTGGAAAGCGTCGGTTTATTGAGGAGTACAAAGCCTTTGCAAATGGCACGTAAAAGGCAGAAAAACCTGGATTACCTAAGAAAAGAAACACAGACCTTAGTTAACTAAAGCAGTAAGCTCACATAAGATATGCAGAGTGGAAAAGAAGGATCTATTTGACCTCACACTTTCTTCTAAAAATCTACTAATATTTATACATACACTTCAATTTTAATATCCTTTATACCTTAAATCTGGGAACGATCACTCAGAAAATTTCTGCACCTGCTTCATTCCCCCAACGGTTTCAAGATAAATTCTTACTCCCTATTTCTTAGCTTAGTAAATGGAACCATCAATCCTAAACCAAATACTTAAGTCCTAACACGAGGAGTCACTCTTGGTTTCTTCCTGTTTTTCACATTCAGTAAGTTCTGTCAACTTTGTTTCCAAAATAGATCTCACGTCTTAGGCATCGCATGTCTCTCCATTATTATCACTTTGAGTTTCCTGCAGCAGCCTTCTCATGGGCCTCCTATCTACTCTTGTCCCCTGGGAGCCCATTCTGCAGGGTGCCCAGAGAGATACCTTCAAACTTCAAATCAACTCATAGCAGTATCCTGTTTAAATACCTCTGGATGGCTTCCCATTATCATCCTAGTAGTCCAAAGTCGTTAATCCTGTCTCTGAAGCCCTTCAAGATTTTACTATGCTCAGTTAGCAAGCTGCATGAAAACAAATCAGTGCAAGAATCATTCACAAAGAGTACTTTGAGGAGTCTACTGAGGTTTCCTTGTCATTTATCACAAGTACTTAGATTATAAGCAGATGTATGTTTGACCTTTTAGAAAAAAGACTACCAACTAATACATACAGATTTTTCTTGTGTATATACAGAAGGTATTTTTGACATGGATTTGCTATAGAAAAATGGAATGAATAATGACCTTTTAGAAAAAGAGTCAATCTGATACATCTTTAGGGGGAAAAGACAGTGAGATGGGGTTTTCATCTTGCAATCATCATCTGTATAATGCTTTTACAGATACTAGTCCACTTCCATCAACATCAATTTTCCAATCAACTTATTATTTCTTCATGCTGTTAGGTTTTCTCCTCTTTGCAACTGCATAACATGGTTTTGCTGCACTGATAAAACCTCTGCTAACCTTGTTGAATGACACTGATTTATTTCTTCATGACCTTCATCTGTCAGTCTCCTAGACAGGCAAAGAAGCAAAGTGGTTAAGGGCATAGACTCTGGAGCCAGACTGTGTGAGGTGGAACTCTGGCTTTGCTATTTCCCAAGTGTGTGACCTTTGGAAAGTTATCTAACTTCTCTGAGCCTTAGCTTCTTCATCCACAAGAGGAGGATAATAATCAACTACATCATGTGAGAACTAAGTGAATTAATGTATGTAAAGAATTTAAGCATCGCTTGATACACAAGTGCTGCAGAAATGTTAGCTACTCAGACTTGTGATGTCTGTCTAGCCATGATGGTAATAAATGGTCTCAGCACTCTTGTTGCTATTTTGCTCTTGTTGCATTCTGACCTACTGACCCAAGTTCCAAATTACTTTTTGTTACTGTGCTAGGGTCGTCTTTGTTAAACAGCACAGAAACTTCCTCAAAGGCAGCAACATGCTCTCTGGTCGGCTGACTGGTCATGGGGCAGCTTGGGAAGGAGGAGCAGAGGGGTATATAGCACTGGGCTATAACATCTGTGGTGGGCAGTAGACAGCATTGTTTCATATTTTGTATCTAAATATTTATTCAGTAAGTTTGAAATATTTTTGAGTATAAAGTACAAAGTAGCAACCCAACTTCTTTCCAAGTAATTAGCCAAGTGTCCCAAGACCACTTATTATATAATCTATTCTTTCTGTATTGCTTTGAAATGTCTTCTGAATTTAATACTGAATTTTTTTTTAATTTTATTTATTTATTTGACAGAGAGAGAGAGAGAGAGAGAGATTGAGATCACAAGTAGGCAGAGAGGCAGGCAGAGAGGGAGGGGAAAGCAGGCTCCCTGCTGAGCAGAGAGCCTAATGCGGGGCTTGATCCCAGGACCCTGAGATCATCATTAGGCGCCCCTAATACTGAATTTTTATATTAGCTTGCTAATTCCAATTCCAAATAATTCCATTTGTGATTTCCTTTTCTCCTCTGCCAATGCCATATTGTCTTGATTACTACCTTGGGTTTTTATTTATTTATATATTTATATTTTAATGTTTCGGTAACTGGCAGAGCAAATCCCTTCTCTTAATTTTTCCCCTAAATTTTCTAGGATGATCACATAACCTTTAGAATTATTTTCACCAGCTTTAATTTTTTAAAAATCTTTCTGGAATTCTGACTGAAATTTCATCTCACTTATACATTAATTTAGAAAGATTTGATTTTTTTTACATTACTGATTATAATCTTCAAGGAATGGGTCATGTCTCACTCAAATGTTTTATGATTCTCAGCAAAGCTTTACAGTGGTTTTCATATGGCTAGAAAATAATAATAGTCCACATTTTATTTTTTTAAATTAATTCATTTATTTATTTGGGAGAGAGAGACAGAGAGAGGAAGAGAGAACAAGCAGAGGAGGGACAGAAGGAGAGGGAGACAGATTCTGAAGCAGACTCCCGGCCGAATGTGGATCCCAGTGCAGGGCTCAATCTCATGACCCTGAGATCATGACCTGAGCCGAAATCACAAGTTAGACACTCAACCAACTGAGCCACCCAGGTGCTCCTACTCCACATTTTAAAGTGTTGTACCTTATTTTATGCCAGGTAGCATTTAAGTATTTTGCAGGTATTAACTTATTTAGTCCTCCCATGAGGTAGTACTATTCTTATTTCCATTGTTTGGATAAGGAAACTGAAGCACAAGAGGTTAAATAGCTTGCCCAAGATCACACAGATAAGTGCTCAATAAATATTTGATGGCTAGAAGAATATACAAAAGAAAATAGCAATAATAAATTTTAAAAAGAACATAAATTGGGGTGCCTGGGTGGCTCAGTGGGTTAAAGCCTCTGCCTTCCGCTCAGGTCATGATCTCAGGGTCCTGGGATCAAGCCCCGAATGGGCTCTCTGCTCAGCAGGGAGCCTGCTTCTCCCTCTTCCTCTGCCTTGCCTCTCTGCCTACTTGTGATCTCTCTCTCTGTCAAATAAATAAATAAGATCTTTAAAAAAAGAAAAAAGAAAAAAAGAGCATAAATTACCTGACTTAGGATCTTCTGCATAACTTGTTTTAGTTAAACTTACAAAGGCCCACAAAGGAGCCGGCATTATCATTAGGGGTAATGCCTGGGCAATCACTTGCACAATACCTGACACACAGTAAGTCCTGAATAAATGGTAGCTATTATTGCTGGCATTATTATTACATATTTATTTTTTATTGAATAAATTTGACATGTGACATTCTGTGCTTTAAGGTGTATGGCATGTTAAAACTGGTTTCAGAAGAATCCATAGATAACAACTACATGATTTAGATGCAATAATTACGATGAATACAATATGAAACTGAAGAGTACTAGCTAATGAACTGCTATAAAACAATGTTTTCTCCTTATCTCTGGGTTCTGAGTTCTTTCCCTTAATGACTATAAGATCTTAAGCAAATCCCTTGAAGCTTTCTTGTTCACCATTTTATCATCATTAAGTAAATGATAATGTCAACTACTCCATGTTCATTTCATTCCAGTCAGTGCTAGAACTTCTTTCATATATTCTTTCAGTTACCAATTACTCACTGACCTCTTACTACATGGAAGTCATGGTGTCAGCCACAGGACAGATAAAGGTATTTTTGTAATTAGTAGGAAAATATATTCACATAACTAAATGAGTAAATAAAATAACTCAAGGGTGAGATAACTTCTGTGAGGAAATGATGAGGATTGTGTGATAGAGAAGGGAAGAAATTAGGGTGGCCTGAGAAAAGTGTTTGAGGAGGTGGCATTTAGCTAAGACCCAAAAGATGAAAACAAATCAACCTCGTAAAAATGTGAGGTAGAAGGAGACCAGGACAGGGGAAGAACAGGTGCAAAGGCCCTCAAGCAATGAAGAGCTTGGCTCCAGAAGAAAGGAAGAGTCCCCAATGGCCAGTAAGTATCATGAAGATTCAACTTACAACTGAGGCAGAAGTGGAAAACATAACACAAATGATTTAAATGTCCTTGCATACTTCACTGTTACACTCTATGAGCTATGAACTTAATTTCTTAGTTAGGAAACCACAAAAGATTGAAAAGGGTCTTGTCTATGCAACTAAAATAGATACACACACACACACACACACACACACACACACACACGTATGTATATTTGTATCTTTAGGTGTAGGGATGTTTGAAAACATTCCAATATAAAAATGCTAGTAAAACACTTTATCAAAGCATATCAAAATGTATTATAAACACATACTTGGCTGAACATATAGTCAAACGCCTGAACAACATATAAGAGAGGCCGCGGGACCATCACTAAACCCCAATTGCCAATAAATCCTAACTATTAAACACGGCAATTGTAGACTTATGCCTTCCAGTTAATCTTGTAGGGGACAAAACTACCACATATAAAGTTAATGTGGCACAGCATCTATACAGAAGACAGAACTTTGGGCTTCCCTGTGGACATCCGTCTGTTCCATTTCCAAACATGATATTCCATACAAGACACATAACGTGACTATTACACCCAGATGACCACTTGAGAGTTATAAGGACTCAATATGTTCTAGAATGAGTTCTCAAATTGGCTCCCTTTGCTCATTTCCCTATTTAAAGAAAGTCCATTAGCCACAGCAACTTCTTTCAGGACATGTCTCCAAAGGCAAAGGAAACAAAAGCGAAAATGAACTTTTGGGACTTCATCAAGATAAAAAGCCTCTGCACAGCAAAGGAAACAGTCAACAAAACAAACAGGCAACCCACAGAATGG
>CM052811.1:13560240-13675879 GCA_028533885.1 Nasua narica
TGTGGAAAGAACCAAAATGCCCTTCAACAGATGAGCGGATAAGGAAGACGTGGTACATCTATACAATGGAATATTATGCCTCCATCAGAAAGGATGAATATCCAACTTTTGTATCAACATGGACAGGACTAGAAGAGATTATGCGGAGTGAAATAAGTCAAGTGGAGAGAGTCAATTATCTTATGGTCTCACTTACATGTGGAGTATAAAGAAAATCATGGAGAGCATTGTGAGAAGGAAGGGAAGGGCGAATGGGGGGAAATCGGAGGGGGCAATGAACCAGGAGAGACTGTGGACTCTGAGCAACAAAATGAATGGTTTGGAGGGGTTGGGCAAGCCTGGTGGTGGGTATTGAGAAGGACAAGTATTGCATGGGGCACTGGGTGTGGTGCATGAACAATCAATCTTGTAACACTGAAAAAATAAAATAAACATATTTGGGAGAAAAAAAAAACCTAAGAAAATAAATAAGAAAAAGCTTAGAAAAAGTTTCTCACTCAAAAAATGGGAACTCCTCTTTATTCAAAATAAATTGACTAAATAAAAGTATCACCTCACATTTTCTTAAGGACTGATTTTTAGTTTACTAATAAATGTCACTGTAGTCCAGTCTCTTGAAATGTCAAAATATATTTATAAAGGTCTTATGACATTTATAAAATGTTGGAAACAAAATTAGATTTAGCTGTTCTATACTGTCTTATAGTAGAACACCATCAGAGAAGACAGTGGCTAAACTGAATAGTTGCACCAGAAGAGAATCTAAAGTTATTAACTATATTCAACTCATAAATACTTAACTTTAAGCAAATAACATTTTGGGAGTTTGACAAGCCACAAAATTAATGAGACTTCAAATAGATATGAAACTCAAACGCAGTCTTTAGAATTTGGAAAACAAACAAAAAAGTAACTACACCTCTAAAACACCTTAAATAAAATACAACTGGGAAACATGGGATAAACCTGTATATTATAAAACAACTTTTTATTTTACTTCACTCTTACGATTCTGAATTCGAAATCTGCCCCCCCCCCCCCAAAAAAAGACCAAAAAAGGGCAAAGGAAACCTTAGAGTATGAGAATTCAAATTCTTCCTTACCTAATAATCCAAGGTAATCCAGTCTGGAAACAAGTGTCTGATTAAGAAGGGACAATGTGTTCTAAGTATATAATAGTAGAGGCTAATGGCCCCACATACACTCACAGCCTACGAGCAATCGCCAATGAAATAAGTTTTGATAAACATCAAGACTTAGGCTGGATAAAAACCAAGTGTGGCTACGACTAAAGCAAGCCTTATTTAAATATAGGCATTTATCTGTTTATATTGATGAGTTTAATTTTATTTAGTGAAAAATTTTTTTCCGATTAAATCTTACACCAAGATAATATAAAAAACAGAAAAGCATTTGATCAGTATGAATTTTAGAGGTTCAAATTTATAATAGTTATTTGTTACAAAGTCAGCCAGTGAAAACAATGAGGCTACACTAATGAACACAAATACCTGAAATTGGAGTTATGAGTCTCATTTAGCTTTAGCATCCAAATCCAAATGTGTCCATTTTATTTTGGCTACTCAATAAGAATTCTGCTTTAAAAAAAAAAAAAAAGAATTCTGCTCTATTCATCCATGTAAGAAAGGTTTTTGTTTGTTTGTTTTAAATATAAAATCACAATTTATTTTAGCTGGTAGCAAAGACTCATCAAGCATTCAAAGGTTAATGAATATATATCTATTAAGTGAAATAAACATATGCACATGCACACATGTGTATGGTTCTTGATACCTGAATAATCTTTTTTTTAATTAACATATAATGTATTATTTGTTTCAGGGGTACAGATCTGTGATTCATCAGTCTTACACAATTCACAGTGTTTACCATACCACACACCCTCCCCAGTGTCCATCACCCAGCCACCCCAACCCTTCCACCCCCCTCCACTTCAGCTACCCTCAATTTGTTTCCTGAAATTAAGAGTCTCTTATGGTTTGTCTCCCTCTCCGGTTTCATCTTGTTTCATTTCCCTATCCCTTCCCCTATGATCCTGTCTGATTTTTCAAATTCCTCATATCAGTGAGATCATATGACAATTGTCAAAGAAAGTTTTTTTTTTAAACTTGTGTAATACAAACCAAAACCACAATGAGATACCATCTCACATCTGTCAGAATGGCTAAAATTAACAACACAGGAAATAACAGATGCTGGTGACGATTCAGAGAAAGGGGAACCCTCTTGCACTGTTGGTGGGAACGCAAACTTATACAGCCACCTTGGAAAACAGTAATGGAGGTTCCTCAAAAAGTTAAAAATAGAACCCCTCTATGACCTAGCAATTGCCCTACTAGGTATTTACCCAAAGAATACAAAAATACTGATTCAAAGGGGCACATGCACCTGGATGTTTATCGCAAGATTATCAGCAATAAAAGTATGGAGAGAACCCAAATGTCCATCGACTGATGAATGGATTAAAGAATGGATGGTGTATATACACAATGGAATATTACTCAGCCATCAAAAAGAATGAAATCTTGCCATTTGCAACAAAATGGACGGAGCTAGAGTATATTATTCTAAGTAAAGTCAGTCAGAGAAAGATAAATGCCATATGATTTCCCTTATGTGGAATTTAAGAAACAAAACAGATGAGCATAAGGGAAGTAGATGAAAAAAGAGAAGGCAACACTTAACAACAGAGAACAAACTGAGGGTTAATGAAAGGAGGTGGGTAGGGGTTGGGCTAGATGGGTATTAAGGAGGGCACTTGTTATGATGAGTGCTGGGTATTGTATGTAAGTGATGAATCACTAAATTCTACTCCTGAAACTAATATTGCACTATATGTTAACAAAATGGAATTTAAACAAAAACTTGATATGACAAACAAACAAGCTTGTGCTGTTATATCCAGATAGTCTTCAATTAAACTATATTACCTTTGAAACAGAGGTAGTGAGATGATTTTCTTCCAAAGTTAAAATATTAACAATATGTAACAATAACTTGTACTATTTATCATATATATAAACAAGGCAGCTAAGAAGCTCCTAAGCTTTTTCAGATGACAAAAACTTAACACATAATATTTTACATACAAGTTGTAGGCTATGTTATTGTTCCACAACTACAGAGAAAACAGTATATACCATGCATTTGTCTGAGCTCTGCCTGGCAGTTAATTAATATTATTTCTGGGCACTAATACTAAAACTACTTGTAAAATATTCAGTGACTGATCAAGTGAAAACTAAATTTTTAAAGTCCCAGGCACAAGATACAAAATTTATAATTGTTTTCAAAACACAATATAAGAAGTACACGTATGTACAAAAACAGCAGCAGAAGCTTTATTTAAAGTTACCTTAAACTAAAGGTTTTTAGTTACTCTATTAGCAAACATTAACGTGCTGGTGATCTCTGTGAATCTGGTCAATCTGGGAGTAGTTTTAAATTAGAGGTTTTTTTGTTTTGTTTTGTTTTAAAGTGTACATTAAAATTAAATCCCATGTTAGCAAGGAAAGACTACCTTGTGCTGAAACAACCTTCCATTGAGAACAATCTGAAAAACCAGAGAAAATGTTGAAAAAAAATCTGTTAAAAAAAATCAGTAACCAATAAAAGAACCATTCAAGAATGTGTAATAAAAGAAGAAGTAGAGAATATACTTATTATGAAAATGAGAAGAAAGCAGAGAATATAGAACAGTTGTAACAAATAAATTTTAAAATAGTAGTAAAATTATATATTTAAACCCAAATATATCAGTAATAAATTAAAGGTAAATAGACCAATTATGCTAACTAAAGGCAAAGATGATCAGATTAGACAAAAATAAACAAGTAACTGTATGCTACTTATAGATGATACACATTAAGAATAAAGATACATAAGAAATAAAAGTGAAAGGATGGAAATAATATATCATGGAAATACTAATCAATGAAGAGGTGGTATAATTATACTGAAGTCAGACTTAAAAAGTAAACTTTAAAGTAAGAAGTACATGAGAGATAAACAGGAGAATTTCAAAAGGTCAATCCACCAGGAGACCATAACAATTTTCCATAACCATGTACATAATATTTTAGGCTATTTTGGCATGTGTAGAATTCTATACCAAATAGTGGCAAAATGCACATCCTTTTCAAGTACATATGGAACATAAACTGACCATATACTGGGCCACACAGCAAGTCTCAACAAATTTCCAAAAAGTGAAATGATATATTCTCTAACCACAGTGGAATTAATCTAAAAATAACAAAAATAATAAGAAGCTACCCCAAACTTGGAAATTAAGCAATAAACCTCTAAATAACTGATGAGTGGAGGAAGAATTCACAACATAATTGAGAATTAAATGACAATGAAATAGATAATGAAAATAAGACATATCAAAATGTATGGGACTGCAAATAAAGGCATGACTGAATATGGGAATATTCTAAGACAAACAAACACAAAAAGGCTAGAAGACTTTTAATAGTCCAATAGCTACTAAAGACAAAGGGGCGCCTGGGTGGCTCAGTGGGGTAAAGCCGCTGCCTTTGGCTCAGGTCATGATCTTCAGAGTCATCTTCAGGGTACTGGGATCGAGCCCCACTTCAGGCTCTCTGCTCCGCGGGGAGCCGGCTTCCCCCCCTCTCTCTGCCTACCTCTCTGCCCACTTGTGATCTCTCTCTCTCTCTGTCAAATAAATAAAGAAAATCTTTAAAAAAAAAAGACACTGAATCCATAATTTCTGGTCCAGATGAGAGTCAACACTTAAGGAAGAAATAATACCAATCTTAGAGTTGTCCAGAAAACAGAAAAAAGTGGGATCACTTCCCAATGCATTTTTATGAGCCCTGTAAATCTTGATAACAATACCTGACAAAGACATCATATGAAAGGAAAATTACAGGCCAACCTTTCCCATGAAAAGAGATGTAAAAACTCTATTCAAAATATTAGCAGATCAAATCCAGTGATACACACAACCGAAATGTGTATATATCAGAAACATAAGACTATTTAAACATTCAAAATTTAGTCAATTTATCACAGTAATAAAGGAGAAAGATCATATAATCATCTCAACCAATGAATACAATGAAAATACATTTGATAAAATCCAATAGAGAATCATGAAAAATCTCTTTAAGAAAAGGAGAAATAGAGGGATCTCCTTGACGAAATATAAGTATTTTAAAAAAACACCTACAGCGGGGTGCCCGGTGGCGCAGTCCACTGAGTCCACTGAGCACCCAACTCTTGGTCCTGGCTCAGGGGGTGATCTCGGGGTCATGAGATAAGGCTTATTTGGGATTCTCCCTCTCTCTTCCCTCCCCTCTCCCAGTCCTCTCCCCTTCCATGCTCTCGCTCTCTCTCTCTCAAATAAATAAATAAATCTTTAAAAATAACCACCCACAGTAAACATTTTACTAAGGGTGAAGTGCTGAAAGTCCCTCTGAAAGTTCGAGATCAAGACAAAGAAATCTGCTATTAACACTTCTATTCCATATTGTACTTGAGGTCCTAGCCACAATCCAAGACGACACAGAAAACAAATGTATGTGGACTGGATAAAAAGAAAGAAAATTGTCATTATTCACAAAAAACAAGACTGTGTAATATATGTAGATACATATATTTATGAGTGTTCCAGTTACTCCTGCCGCATAACATACTACTCCAAAACTTAGATGCTTAGAGCAACCATTTTATTATGCTCATAGATTCTCTGGGTCAGGAACTGACTAACAGCACAGCTAGAATCGCCTATCTCTAATCCATAAAGTCTGGGGCCTCGGCTGAGCAGTTCAACAGCTGGGTGTGATATGTTCACTGGGGGCAGCAGTTGTTGTCATCTGGAAGTACCTCTAGTCACATGTCTGATGACAGATGCTGTTGTCAGGTTTGGGCCAGGAACACACAGCGGGCTGACTATATAAAGTCTCTCCACATGGACTACTTGGACTTGTTCAGAACATGAGAGCCCTCTTCTTCCTTTGAGTACTAACTACTGGGCAATTTTATCTGGGTGCCTCTCTGATGCATCAAATTTTTATAAGTGTCAAAAATAAAAATCATTTTGTTTTAAAAATCAACTCTACAGGCCCGATTATCCTGACTTCTCTGCCACCACACAATACCATTATTCACCCAGTCACTTAACTCAAAAGATTCTTTGACAGACAGCTCCTGCTGGAATGGGGGGGGGGGGGAGGGATATCCTTAAGCAAGAAAAAAAGAAGCCAACAAAAGAATGAAAAGGAACAATTAGAAATAGGCAGGAACTAAGAAGATATATAAAATCATGTAAGCCACGGGGGGATGCTTCAAGTAAGTGAGGGGCTGGTAATGAATTTTTTAAAATATATACATGTCAAAGACCTAGAGAAATGAGGCAATAGTAAGAACTCACATTTTAAGAGTACTTTCTATAAACCAGGCATTATGCTAAATACTTTATAAATGTTGTACCACTTAACCCTGACAACAATCTTAAGAGATGCATACTGTTGTTTCCTCCCCTCTACCGCAACAAAACAAGTGAGGAGAAAACTGAAAGATATTATGGAAATTATGTAACAACTAGTAAGCTGGATAGCTGTAGAGCCAGAATTTGAACCCAGATGTCTGAATGACTCCAGAGGTCATGTTCTTTGAGAAATTTTACATATAGCTATATCTATATATCTACACACACACACATTTATATATATATATTACACAATTTCGTTTGAATGGATAAATGAGATAAATGAAATATATTCTGGGATTTTTTAAAATAGTTGATTATCTTTTAATCTTTTACAGGTCTCATCTCTACTTCTTTTCACTTCCATGCATATCACTCAGAAGCTCATGTTATTAACTCAGTATAAAGTCTTCCATGTTTTTCTAAAATTATAAATATACATAAGTATCTATATACATTTTGATAAATATAAGTTGTCAGTGTTTGATAAATAGGAGCATATTATACACACTTCAATGCATTTTGCTCTCATACTTAACACATGAAAATCCTGCCAAGTCAAATAGTATAACTCTAATTCATTATTTTTAATGGTTGTATAATATGGATACACTTAATTCATGTGACCATTTCCCTGTTGACAGGCTCTCAATTAGTTCCCAGTGTTTTGGGACAATGTCACAGTAAGTACTCTTAAATATCCATTTTCTTGCATATATCCATATATGCCAGTTCTTTTGTTTCTAATGGCCAGATTCCCAAGTGTGGAATTACTTGGTAGAATTTTAATAGGTATTGCCAAATTTCTTTCTAAAAAGAGTGAAGAATCACATTTCCTCTAGCAATCTAGGATGGTATCTTTTCCCTCTGTAATCCTATCATCAATAAGCAGTACCACTATTTTTAAGTCTTCAGATATAAAATATCTCACTCTTTAGTTTGCATTTCTTTGGCTTCTAGTGCATTTAAACATCTTTTTTTTTTTTTTTAAGATTTTATTTATTTATTTGACAGAGAGAGATCACAAGTAGGCAGAGAGGCAGGCAGAGAGAGGGGGAAGCAGGCTCCCTGTGGAGCAGAGAGCCCTATGTGGGGCCTGATCCCAGGACCCTGAGATCATGACCCAAGCCAAGAAAGAGGCCTTAACCCACTGAGCTACCCAGGTGCCCTGCATTTAAACATCTTTTCATGTTTCCTGGGCTTTTGAACTTTTTCTTCTGTGAACTTTCTATTTATATTCTATGCCCATATTTCAAATGGGTTATTTATCTTTTTCTTATTGGCTTGTAAGAGAAGTTCGTATACCGCTGACCCTCAACCCTTTTCTGGGCTCCTATATTTTACATACAATTTCCTAGATGTTTATTTTCATTTTTATTATTCTAATGTTCACACTTAAACTTTTAATCTACCTATATAAGAATCCACCGTGTATTCTTTCAGATAGCTATATGTGCTAATACCATTTAATAAAGAAACTATCTTTTCCCCATTGAATTAAAATGCAATCTTTTTCATACAATAAATTTTCATACTTACTGGGAGCTTCTTAACTACAAAAATATAAAGCACCTTATAATCAACCTTCAGAAAACCAAAACAAGGAAAAGAAGTCCTAAAAGCAGAGAGAGAAATGACATAGTATCTATAGGGGAACAATAATTTGAATGTCAGATTCCTTATCAGAAATCAGGGAGGCCAGGAAAATGTGGCACAACATTTTTGAAGTACTGAAGGAAAATAACTTTCAACCCAAATTCCATATCAGGAAAAATGACCCCTCAAAAATGAAGAGGAAATAAAGATATTCTCAAATGGAGAAAAACTAAAGGAATCTGTCCCTAACAGATCTATTCTTAGTAAGTTCTCCAAACAGAAAGAAATAAGTGAATAAAATTTAACATCGAAAGAGGAAGAACAATCGAATGGTTAAAAGCAGTCGTTAATATAAGGGACTATCCTTCTCCTTATGAATTTCTTAAATCATGTTTGATGACCGAACTAAAAGTTATAGCATTATTTGATGTGGTGCTCAATGTACATATAGGAAATATGACAATTACATATAAAAAGTGGAAGGGTAAAAGGATCTAAATGTAAGAAAGTTTCTCAATTTCACTTGAGGTGGTAAAATATCAATACTAGTAGGCTGTGTGATGTTATTTACATATACTGTTATATCTAGGGCAATCACTAAAAAAAAAGAATACTAAGCAATAAACTCAAAAACACTATAAATAAGTCAAATGGAATATTTTTTAAGAGAAAGAGAGAGTATGAGCCCAAGTGGGGCAGGGAGGGGCAGAGGGAGAAGGGGAGAGAGGATCCCAAGCAGGCTCCAGGATCAGCATGGAGCCCAACAGAGGGGTAGGGGGTGGGGGGTGCTGATCTCACGACCCAGCAATCATGACCTGAGCTGAAATCAAGAGTCAAGACACTTAACTGAATGAGTCACCCAGTGGCCGCAAATGGAATTCTAAAAATATTCATGTAGCTTACAAGAAGACAAGAAAAGAGAAACAGAAAAATAATAAGAGGAAAAAAACAAAAAACAAAAAGTAAAGTAACATTAAACCCTAATATATCTATAATTACTTTAAATATGAATGGACTAATTATACAAGTTGAAAGGCAGAGATTGGTATTAAGGATTTAAAAAGAAATATAACCAAATTATATGTTGTCCATAGGAAACTCATTTCAAACATAATGATGGGATAGCCTGAAGATAAAAGAATGAAAAAAAGATATATGGTACCAAAAGCAACACTGGGTCTATTACTGTCAGAAAAAGTGGACTTTACAGTAAAAAAAATAATTGGATAAGGAGGGACAGGGCATAATGATAAAAGGATTACTTCACCAAAAAGACAACTTGTATATGCAATGAACAACAGACGTTCAAAATACATAAAGCAAAAACTAATAGAACTGAAAAGGAAAAAGAGAAAAATGCACACTTATAGCTGGAAATCTCTCAGCAATGAAAATCTCTCAGACAATCAACAATGTGTGGAAGAATGGAACAACACAATCAACCCAGAGGATGTAACTGACATTGAAGAACAACAGAATAGGCATTCTTTCCAAGTGCCCATGGAACACTCACCAAGATACACCTTATTCTGGGTTATACAACATATATTAATGTAAAAGAATTAAAATCATATAGTTTATGTCTGCATTATGGAATAAGGCTAGAAATCAATAATAGAAAGACAATAACAAAGACAATAGAAAGACAATAATAGAAAGACAATAGAAAGACAAGACAGATCTCCAAATACAAAGAAACTAAAGAACACACTTCTACATAATCCACAGGTCAAAGAGGAAGTTTCAAAGGAAATTTTAAGAATACATAAAACTCAGTGAAAATAAATATACAATATATAAAAATAGGTGAGATGCAACAAAAATCATGTTAAGAGGGAAATCTATAGCAGTATATGCTAACATTAGAAATGAGAAAGGTCTCAAATCAATAATGAAGAAACTAGAGAAAAAAGTAAAATAAACCTAAAGCAAGCAGAGGAAGTGATAAACATCAGAGCAAATTGGAAGTAGAGAAAAATGAATTAAATAAACAACTAGTTCTTTGAAATGACCAATAAAATCAATAAAACTCCACTGAGAAAGATAAAAAGAGAGAAGGCACAAATTGCTAATATCAGAAATGAAATACAGGTTAACCACTAAAAACTCTACAGAATACTAGTACTCTGATAAAGACAAAAGATAGCACACAAAAAAGAAAACTATATACCAATACCTCTCACATCTATATATTAACAAAATATTAGCCAAAAGAATCCAGCAATGTATAAAATATTATATGCCACAATCAAGTGGGACATATTCCAGGTATGGTTAACATTCAAAAATTAATCAGTGTAATCCACCATATCACAATGTTAAAGAAGAAAAAGCATAAGATCATATAAATTAACTAAATACACACCATATGACCCAGCAATTACATTCTTGGGCATTTGTCCCAGAGAAATAAAAACATATTCACACAAAAACTTGAAAGGTTCACAGCAGTTGTAATTGTAATAGCCTGTAACTGGACACGACCCAAATGTCCTTCAACAAGTGAATGGTTAAAAATGGTACAATCATATCATAGAATACTACTCAGCAATAAAAAGAAACAAACCATTGGCACACTCAACAACTTGAATGGATCCCAAAGGAATTATGCAAAGTAAAGAAATTTCAAAAAAAGTTACATACTGTATGATTGTGTTTATACTACATACACTCTTGATATAGGCAAAATTATAGAGCTGGAGAACAGACTAGTGATTGCCAGCGGTTAGGGATTGAGGTGGGATGAGATGGTTGGTTATATGAAGCTATGTATGTGTACACACACACAAATGAGTGCTTGTGAAATGAGGGAAGTCTCAGTAACTTCTGTGGATATATTAATGCCAATTTTCTGATTTAAAAATTGTACTATAGTTATACAAGATGTTACCATTGGGGCAGGTTAGTTAAATAGCAACTGGGGACTGCCTTGTACATTTTTTTTTGCAACTTCCTGTTAATCTATAATTATTTCAAAAAAAAGAAAATTAAAGCTACACATTATTTATTTAATTGCAATTGCTGTTAAGTGGAATTAAAGAGAAAAACTTGTGGGAATCTTACCACACAGCCCCATATAAGATTCAAAACAAACAGCTGAGAGTCAACACATAATACAGTTGCATGAACAGAATCTTTTTTACAGTCTGCTATAACCATTCGATTTATATCTATCCCATCTTTCTCCAAATAACATATTTAGAGAAGTAATCATTTTCTATGTTGACTTGATGATCATCTCACCAACTGCAACAAAACCACCTTTTTTCTTTTGTATTCTTTTCATTTGTGAAGTACATTCTTACCCTTCTCAACTGACCTTAACAGTGCCTGCAAAATAGGCAGGACAATTGTAATATTATTTGTCCAAGGTCATAGGGCTTTTAAATGGCAAAATCAATTCTAGAGTCTTCTGGCTCCTACTCTAGTATTTTCCAGTCATATCACTCTGAAATTGTAGGCGATATTATAGAATCCAAAAAAAATAGCATAATATCATAGAAGAGAGTCAGAGAAGGAATGGGCATGATGCACATTATACCATAATTCTGTGCAACAGTCTCTTGCTCTTGCTTGATAAGTGGTCATGAGGCCAGCAATTTCACAACTTTTTTTTTTTACAACTTTTATATTTCATCTGATTTTGCTATTTTAATGACTGCATACTAACCTCCAGTGAGATTCTTCTCAACCTGTGTAACTGGATAAGCTTATATGATGAATATAAAGTCTATCACCCCACTGAAGAAATATCAAAACTGAAGCATGTACTACACTCATGATGAACTTGCAGCATCATCTTTCTCTTTTCTTGAAAAAGGCAAAAAAAAATTTTTTTCATAACTCCTTTGGGGATTTTAATCAACTATTACTTCAAATTGTGTTGTAATCACACACAAAATAATTTTTTAATGTCGCAGAAAGCAGCATTCAGCTTTGGACATCAGTGAAAACCAAGAATTCTACAAATTTGTATGAACTGCTCTATTTATATATCAAATACACTCATCAAAAGTAATATACTAATTTTCCTTTAAAGTATACTTAGATTTCAGCATTAGCACTTAATTCTAAATATATTATAATACTACTACAAATGAGAAAATGCTGAAAAGAGGATGAACCTTTTAGGAAAGAAAAAGAAAATCACCTATTATAAAGGTCTAAGTTATTAAAATAAATACCAATTTTAGAGGAGCACCTACTATGTTGCCTTGATTGCCCCTCCCCCCCATACACCTATGCTGGGAAGAGGGCCATAGGTCTATAAGCCTTCTTTACCTTTAGGTGGAAAAATGGGGGACGGGGGAGTCCAAAAGAGAAAGTCCTATTCATCGTTTCAGAAAGACGTTAAAAAACAAACAAACCTTCATGAATAAGATTCCAGAGATTTTCCTAACTTTTCTGAATTTCTTTTTTTGTTGTTGTTATACCTGTCACTTTCACCATAGGGATTTGCTCTTAGAATGAAAGTGGCTAAGAACTACCAGTCGGACGGGTACAATGTTAGAACTCTTGTTGAATGTTGAACTCTTGTTCAACTCAATGTTGAACTCTTCCAGTGTTGGCATACCAGACACAAAGCAGGTGTCAGGTTAGAAATGAATTTGTGAATCAAAGAATTCATGTCTCATCCTGCCTAGTATGGAAAAATAAAAAACTCAAGGGTGAAAGCTTACAGTTAAGGCCTCAGGGTGAAGGGTGATTGTAAAGCAATGCGAGTACCTATGCCTGCACAAAGATCTAGAGAGCTGTGGGTATGGGTGTGTCATGCTGAAACAGCTGGCATTTACTAAGTGCTTATTGTGTGTAAAACACTGTTCTAAATGCTATATGAATTACCTCAATGAATAAAACAATCTTAACAAATGGATACTAATGTATCCCATTTCATAGAGATAAGAAAAATCGAGGCACAGACGCCTTCGGTAAAATATCATAATGCAGGGCAAGTGGTAGAGGAAACTGAAAATCTCAGTGGTTTCCCCAACGTGCTGCACTCTTAATTCATGCGCACAAGCTCGGTTCTGACCTTGGTGCCACAGAAAAATACTTAAAAAAATTATTTTAGAGAGGGGGAAAGAACCCGTGAGCAGAGGGGCAGAGGGGCAGAGGGGCAGAGGGAGCGAGAGAATCTCAAGCAGACGCTGCACTAAGCTCAGAGTCCCATTCCCGGCTGGATCCTACCACTGGATTATGACCTGAGCTGAAATCAAGAGTGAGTGCTCAACCAATTAAGCGACCTATGCCGCAGAAAAACACTTGAGCAACTAAGGCGGAACGTCAAGAATGTGGTTAGGGGCGTTCAGAGTTCAGAGATTGGCCCACGAGTCAGTTCTCAAGGGTACCTGGTTTAACAGATTTGGGAAACCCGTGGGGGAGGAGGCTGATCCTACGGAAAAACCTGAGAACAAACCAAAGGAGCCATTAATGACCCCGCCAATGGACAAGTGAGGAAACTGCACGGAGCGAAGACAGTGACTTGTCTAGGGCTAGTTAGAGGCTTAGTTGGTACAAGAACTCTGATCTTTCGACTCCTCCGCCCAGACTCTGCCCCTCCTAGTCACTCCTCCTGGTCAGTTGCCCAATATCCTGGCCCCTAACACCCAAAAGGGCCGCTGCAAGACGCCCGGCCGACAGGCTGCAGTTGGCAGTACAAATGACTCGGTACTGAGCCCAAAGGAGCGACTGGTGGGACAGCACCAAAGTGCTTCTGAACCCCGAGCGGTCGCAGCACGGTTATTCACGCCCCTGCGGACCGTCTGGCCCGGGGCAGCACGGGCTCTACGAAGAGCCACACAAAGGAAGGACTCTGGCTCCCACGTGCCTGCTTGCCAGTCAGTCCTCGCGCAAAGTCGTCCCACCCCGAACTGCCGGCAATGCCTCACCTGTCCACCTAGAAAGCAGCGGGCTGTACCGCAACGCTCCAGCTTTGACGTCACCGGGAGCGGAAGTCCCGCCTACCTCGACGTCACAGCGCCGCGCCGCGCCGTGCCGCGCTGAGGGGAGGCGGTCCCTTTAGATGCGCGACCGGTTCTGGGTTGGAAGGTTCTTGAACTTAGCGTGGGCAGTGTGTTGCAGGTCCAGCGGGACCGTCAGAAGGGTGTAGCTGTGGTGGAACTTTCTCTTCCCTTTCATTTGAATGGCTTCCTCCTCTTATTTCAGTCATTCTGATATACTTCTGCTTCCTTTAAGCCGTTCTCCACACTCATTTTTTCCTACCTCTGTCAATGGTTGCATCTATTCCTTTCTCTGACCCGGGAAGTTCACCGGACAGTGGATTCTCAGTTGACCTTGTTTATTAGCAGTAATATGGCCATCCTCTGCAACTCCGCATTTTAGCATTTAAAATGTAGAAAATGTCGATTCCGGAGGTATTTGGAACTTAGCGCCCCCAACTTACGTGAAGACAAAGGTCACACTAGCCTTGTGAACTGTCGCATTCTCAGTACCTGCCACATAGTAAGTGATCAGTGCTTATATGTCCAAAAGTGCAGTAGTGAATGTGAAATTCACATTTTTGTTTTGAAATGAGGGGGAGAAGCAGATGAGTACACTGGCAAACCAGTGAAACTTACCCACAGATAGGAAAGAAGCCTGGATCCTTCTGTATTCAAAACCTCAGTGATAGGCACCATCCTCCAACCAGTCCTTAGTATAGATTGGTTGC
This sequence comes from Nasua narica, assembly GCA_028533885.1. Lineage (NCBI taxonomy): Eukaryota > Metazoa > Chordata > Mammalia > Carnivora > Procyonidae > Nasua > Nasua narica. Next base: position 13,574,985 of record CM052811.1, read on the forward strand.
TCTTGTTCATTACCTTTCCACTTTTCCGTTTTATTTCCTTAATACAATAGTTAACATGATGGGTTTAGAAAAAGCCTCTCACTGCCTAAGAGTTTTTTTAGTTAATTAACTTATTTTTAATCCTCATAGCAGCCCAATGAGGTCAGTATTAACATGTGACCACAGAGTTTGGAAAAACAAATACACAAAATAAATGAATGATTACATTACAACGGCATTACCTGATATGTTCAAGGTATTCTCTTTCATAAGTAATGCACAACTCAATGTGTGCATTTCAATGACCATGATTCACTAATGCAGCCTTTCTTTCAATCCTTGCGAGTGCATTTGTGGTGCAATGCTTAAGTGATTTATGTCTCTGATTTCCTTAAATAAGCTGATGCCAGAAAACATAAGCAGGGGAGTTCAATCATTTAAAAAAAAAAACAAAAAACAAACTATCTTTCCAGACTGATGACTACTCTATTATTATCCCCATTTTTATTTGCAGGATAAAATAAAGCACAGAGAAATTAACTTCCCCAAAGTCACTTGGCAGAGCTGGATTCTACAACTCTATATTGCACATCATGCTTGGATGAATTCCCACCACCTCTGCTATTGTTAAAACTCTTACTCTTCTACACCTGGATTCCTTGCAGCAGCCTCATTGTTTTCCACATCTTCTCTCCTTGCTGTTTCTGGAATGCCCATGCTCTCTTCCATAAAGCTTTCATATTTTTGTGCACACTATTCTCTCTGCTGCGGTTCCCTTCCTTATCCCTCCTTTCCCCCTGACTAACTCTTAACACATGATGCAAGAGTCACTGTGGCATGGCATTCCCTGGTGCCCCCAGTTGTTGTGAGGTCCCTGTTTTGTAGTCCTATATTACCACTTGCATTCTTCTGTTACAGTGCTTATTTGTTTCCAACATCAGACTGTGAGGTTCAGAGGACAAGTACCCCTTCCTTCTTTTATTTTTGTATTCCTTAGGTCTAGAAAAGGGTCTGAGACATGGCAAGCATTCCATAAGTCTATGTTTCAATGATTCCACTCAAGTAGTGGAGTGCAGTGCCCTGTGATGCCTATAGGATCTGTGTGGCATATGCTCCAGGTAAACTGGTATTGTGGAATTTCTATGTATCTTTTTTTTCCACACAGTTTTTCAGGTCTAATTAAGAAGAGATTGCCCGCAAATTATGCTCCATACAGTCCTTGAATAAAGAGTGTTAATATTCTTGTGCATGTATTAATTTATTTGAAAGGCTGCATATTTTGAAATCAAATCATTTTTTCTAGTATTGTCCTCTATCAGTGCTTCTGAAACTTTAATGTGCATAAGATTCATCTAGACAGTTTGTTAAAACAGAGATTCTGATTTAGTAGTTCCTGAGTGGGGCCTAGGATTTGCATTTCAAACTCAGAGATAATGCTGCTACTATTGCTATACCTCAGGTCTCCTGGCTCTGCACTATATGATGGGCATAGAGACAATGCTTTGTGGGAGGGCGATGGTCTTGACTTCTAGTCATTTTTACCTAAGACTCTGTGTAAGTGTCATCACTTCTAGTGTTCACAACAAAAGTTCCACAAAATATTTTTTTGAAACGGATTTGCACCACAGCATTCATTTATCCATTGTCTCTCTCCCTCTCTCTCTCGCCTATTATGTGCTAGGTATTTTTTCAGGAGCTAGAGACAAAACTGAAAGATCTTTGCTTTCTTGAAGGACGACAAACAAAAAGTGAGAAAGTAAGAAATAAGAAAATGACAAAAGAAAATTAAATGGTGGGGCACCTGGGTGGGTCAGTTGGTTAAGCATCCGATTCTTGATTTCAGCTCAGATTGTGATCTTGGGGTTGTGAGTTCAAGCCCTGTGTGGGGCTCTGCACTTAGTGGGGAGTCTGCCTGAGATTCTCTCTCTCCTTCTGTCTCTTTCATCCCCCACCCCCTCTCTTGCACACACACTCTCTCTAAAATAAATAAATAAATCTTTAAATAGGAAAAAGAAAATTCAATGGTAATGTGAAAGAGAGTGGCTCAGTTAGGTTGGGCAGTTAGGGAAGCACCTGAGCTGTCCTAAATGGTAAGAAATCAGCCAGAAGATATAGTGGGAATATAGTCCCTGCATTCCTCCTCATTCCCTGTGCCATTCATTCATTCATTTATAAAGGTTTCATTTTACTTATTTGAGAGAGAGAGAGAGAGTACAAGCAGGGAGGAGGGGAAGAGGGAGAGAGAGAAGCAGACTCCACACTGAGCAGGGAGCCTGTCACCTATTTCACCCATACCCACTGATCCCCCCCCCCCCTGCCCCGGTAACCATTTTTTTCTCTATAGTTAAGAGTCTATTTCTTGGTTTGTCTCTTTTTTTGGTCCCTTTGTTCATTTGTTTCTTAAATTGCGTATGTGAGTGAAATCGTATGGTATCTGTCTTTCTCCGATTGGCTAATTTCGCTTAGCATTATAGTCTCTAGCTCCATCCATGTTCCAAATGGCAAGACTTCATTCTTTTTTATGGCTGAGTAATATTCCATTGTGTATATATCTACCACTTCTTTATACATTCATCTATTGATGGACACATGGGCTGCTTCCATAGTTTGGAGATAATGCTGATATAAACATAGGGGAGCTTGTATCCCCTTTGAATTAGTGTTTTTGTATTCTTTGGGTAAATACCCAGTAGTACAATTCTGGATCATATAGTAGTTCTATTTTTAATTTTGGGAGCAACCTCCACACTGTCCTTTAATACTAGCTGACTGGTATCCTAGAGCACTGTCCTTGATCCACTTCTCTATCTAAATACTCTCCCCACCATCACAGCTTTAAATACCATTTATAGATAATTCTTAAAGTCATATGTCCAGCCTAAACTGTTTACATGGGTTCAAGGCTTATAGATCAGACAGCCTCTCTAACATTTCCACTTAAAAGCCAAATAGGCATCTCAAAGTTAACATATCCCACCAAGAACTATTGATTTCCAACTCCACGGGCAGGAATGCATCCATATCTGAGTACAAAGTTGAAACAGGATCTGGAAAAAAAAAAACAGTTGGGAACTGAGGCAGAATTTTCTCTCCTGCCTTCACTTCTCTCTAGGCATCTGTTTTGTCATCATTCTTTGAATCCCAGGTTCATGACAGAATATGGCTATTTATGGCTCATGCATTCTATGTTGTAGAGTGAGGCATCATTAGTGCTGTCTGAATAGTTTTTACTTTCCACCTTCTAGGCACTTGCTAGGAATATACTTCCTTCATAGTTCAGGGGAGGGTGGGAGGACAGGAGTGACCAAGAGGATGTGAGTAGTTCTGTCCAATGAGTTGTGAAGAAAAATGTATGTCACTTCCAGGTTGAGCAGTTGATTCCTTGAATTCCTCCAAAGCTTCACGTGTTTCTTTGACAAGGTGATGGCAACATTCGAGAAGGTGTCTATCCCAACAGTCTGTATCCTTGAGTAGCTGTTCTTGTATAAAGCCTACTGATCTTCCTGTGATGAACATATGGGAGAAAGAAATACATCTCTGTTGTTATTTTTGGTGGTGTTATGGCAGTAAAATGTAGCCTTTGCGGACATACACAGGGTCAGCCACACAGAGAGGCTCTCGCTTCTCATCTCTTGATTTTAATTCCAAATACCGAGGGGAAATTTTCTGATTGGCTCCACTTGGGTCTGGTTTCTAGCAGTTATCCAATGATCAATGACAAGGGCTAGGGGTCATATTGTACCTTGTACAGAGGGGCCCTCTGTTACAGTAAAGGGGATCTTAGTGAGTAAGCAAACTTTCCACAAGGGTGTTTACTGTAAACACATGGCTATAAAATTAGATCATTGTATACTGATTTAAAAACAGTATATGAAATTGAAACACTTTAACCTTTTACATAAAAATTTTAGACTCTCATTACTCATTCAATGTTTATTGACCACCTGTTACATTCCAGACTCTTCTAGGCACCAAGAACACAAAGGCAATCCAGAGAGAAAAACCCTTGTTCTCACAGAAACACAACAAACAAACAAACAAATTAAATGCATTAATACACAATTATGGGGAACTAAAAGGGTAAGAATCAAGAGAGAGGAGTACATTGGTAACCTATTGTTGCTTAACAAATTACAATTTGTTAATTGTAATTAACTTACAAATTACTGTTTTAATCTTAAAACACTAGACATTTATTATCTCACAGAGTTTTTGAGGGTCAGGACTCCAGGAACAGCCTAGATGGAAGGATCCAGCTCCAAGTCTTTCATGAGTTCTCAACGAAGCTGGTTGGGCAGAGCTGCAGACATCTCCAAGCTCCACTGGAGGGGCTGGAGAATCCACAGCTGAGCTCAATCATGTGATAATTGGCCAGTCACTGTTCCTCACTGGCTGCTAGCCAGAGGCTGACCTACTCCAGGGACATCTTGGGGCTCATTATAAAAGCATTCAGTTTTTTTTAATGATTTTATTTATTTATTTGACAGAGAAAGAGAGATCGCAAGTAGTCAGAGAGGCAGGCAGAGAGAGGAGGAAGCAGGCTCCCTGCTGAGCAGAAAGCCCATTGTGGGGCTTGATCCCAGGACCCTGAGATCATGACCTGAACTGAAGGCAGAGGCTTAACCCACTGAGCCACCCAGGTGCCCCACATACACAAAGACAAACTCAAAATGGATAAAAGATCTCAACATGAGGCAGGAATCTATCAAAATCCTAGAGGAGAACATAGGCAGTAACCTCTTTGACATCAGCCACAGCAACTTCTTTCAGGACATGTCTCCAAAGGCAAAGGAAACAAAAGTGAAAATGAACTTTTGGGACTTCATCAAGATAAAGAGCTTCTGTATAGCAAAGGAAACAGTCAATAAAACAAAGAGGCAATCCACAGAATGAGAGAAGATATTTGCAAATGACACTATAGACAAAGGGCTGATATTCAAAATCCATAAAGAACTCCTCAAACTCAACACCCGAAAACCAGATAATCATGTCAAAAATGGGCAGAAGACATGAACAGACACTTCTACAAAGAAGACACACAAACGGCTAACAGACACATGAAAAAAATGTTGCACTACTGGGTTTTTGCCCTGAAGATATAGATGTAATGAAAAGAAGGGCCACATGTACCCCAATGTTCATAGCAGAAATGTTCAAAATTGCCAAACTGTGGAAAGAGCCAAGATGCCCTTCAACAGATGAGTGGATAAAGAAGATGTGGTCCATATATACAATGGAATATTATGCCTCCATCAGAAAGGACGAATACCCAACTTTTGTATCAACATGGACAGGACTGGAGGAGATTATGCTGAGTGAAATAAGTCGAGCAGAGAAAGTCAGTTATATTGTTTTACTTACTTGTGGAACATAAGGAATAACATGGAGGACATTAGGAGAAGGAAAGGAAAAGTGAATTGGGGGAATCGGAGGGGGAGACAAAGCACAAGAGACTGTGGACTTTGAGAAACAAACTTAGGGTTTTGGAAGGGAGGGGGTGGGAGGATGGGTGAACCTGGTGGTGGGTATTAAGGAGGGCATGTATTGCATGGAACATTGGGTGTGGTGCATAAACAATGAATCTTGGAACATTGAAAAAAATAAAATTAAATTAAGATATTAAAAAATAAAATTAAATTAAAAATTAAAAACAAATAAAAGCATTCAGGAGCTGACTTCACATTTCACTGATGAAGGAATGTCCACAAAAAGATGCAAGACAAGGTTTTCTGATTACTTAACTTCATGACTGGATGGCAAGGAATAATTTATGGAAAGAAAGCTTAAGCTTAGGTAGAATAGGCTAATTATAGAACTCCAAGGAATGTAAATGACCAGAAGGAGAGAGAGAGACTTTTGTCAATTAGTATTTATTGAACATTTACTATGTGCTAAGTTTTGTGCCAAATACTTTATATAGTTCAAGAAAGGGAAGAGAAATTTCAAGACACAGTTCAGGACAATGATCTCAGATAATGGACTCCTCTTAGCCCTATCCATTTTAATTCATGTTTGAGTCTTAGAGAGAGAAGGATTATAGCAGGAAGCAGAAAGAAGTAAATTTTCCACATAAACTATGAGAGATTTGGGGTTCCCAAGGCAGTACTCCTCAGGAACTACTGAGGCATACCTGAGGAGTGTATAGTACCAAGGAAATATGTCTCTTGTTGAGCTCAGAGAGGCCTCTGCATAGCGTCCCATGGATATGAAGTGATTTCAGAGGACCCTTGACCACATGCAGCCCTTATAAGGAGGGAGCTGCAGTGGAGGTAGTGTCAGAGCCTCTTGGCATTTCATAGGCAATGTTAATGATGAGAAAGAGAGCAAATGATTGGGCCATAATGATATGGCCCAGATCAGCTATGTAGGAACCCTTGAAGACAACTCCGAGAAATTTCCACTGTTGTTGAGGACCCTTTAGTGGAGCTAAGAGAGTCTTTGGGGACACTTTGTGGAAGGGATGGAGGACCCACAATAGCAATGAGAATGAAACAGAGATAAGTATGACACGTAGATATTTATGACAGGAAAGAATACTTCTGGTGGATGTTAGAAAGATGTTAGAAGGACCTGTACTTACTAGTAAAATATGATCTCCTCTTCCTCATTTTTTCATTGCACAGGAAGTTGAAACTCTTGGTTAGACTCCCTTTGAACTAGGATATGGAGATTGAAGATTATGTAAAAAGGAACAAGAGGAAGAAAAAGAGCAAAGAAACAGAAGAAAATACTTTTTTCCTAAATATAGAAGACAACTAAAATTTATTCTCAATATATGTTCTAGAGATAGAATCACTAGTCATAAATATCAATTAACTTCTGAATTGTGGTTTTCCACTGCCTCTAATAGTGAATTTTCTCCTTTGTAAGTTTTTTAGTACAGGTAATTCTAAAAGCTTGTGAACACGTGATTGCTTCATGCAGCCTCCATAAGAGGCTCTGGTGCACCCCAAGACTCACATTAATATCTTTTTCAAACACCTTAGATCAAGAAAACTGACCCACATAATGATTTATCTTAAGCATAAGTTAAAAATCAATAGCAAAACCATTGACAAAGCCATATTTAACTTCTATATTATAGCTATCCTATTTCAGTTGACATTTAATTATGCAGAGACCCAAAGAGATAGATGGTCTTATGAGCCAGCACACTTGAGCTGTGAGACTTGGAAATTCTTGCTAAAGGACTGTTCACTGATAGCATTGCCTTCACAGAGGCACTGGGCTTATAAAAAGAATGAATTTTTAAAAATCTGGCAAACATCAACATTTAGATGTTTTGGAGACATATGTATATATATATATATATTGTATATATATATATTGGCTATACAGATGGGCTGTATAGATGGGCTATATATTTATATATAGCCCAACATTTAGATGTTTGGGCTATATATATATATATATATATATGAAGACTTTCAGGGTCATTTGCCATATATAACATAACTGCAACTCTCCAAATGTTTTGTTATAATTCATTGCTATGATCCCTTAATTCCCCTCAATGAAACCACAGAATTAAAAAGCTTTTTAAAAATGTATTATTATTTTTTTAATTTTTAAAAAAGATTTTATTTATTTATTTGACAGCGAGAGCAGGAACACAAGCAGGGGGAGTGGGAGAATCACATTCATTTTCCCTTTCTGGGGGATTTTTTTCCCCAGGAGGTAGAACAGTATCAATCCCAAAGAACATCTGTGGGTATTGAGTGGATGCATGGACTTTTGACTGCTCGTATCTGGCCCTCTTCCTGCCTGTGTTTGGGGAAATGCCCCATAGATGAGTCCTATAAGATATTAAGAACTGTCCTAGGCTTGGTTAGAGATAACTTCTTCTAACTAAGGAATGAGATGATTCCACATAAAACTGTACTAGTATCGTAGATGAGCTCATCATCCAATGCCATATTGAACAGCCTGCTCTCAAGTCAGAAGAGGGGGAATTCAGTGAATTATAAGTTGGGCAAGGAGAACTTTTGACTAAAGCGTATTCTTGAGTTCTGCCTTGAAAGGTAACTGGTATTTCCATAAAGGAAAAAAGAAAATGGCATTCTAGATGAGGAGATAATTTAACAAAATTAACTAGTCTGAAATGGCATGATCCAGTGGAGAAAAGTTGACTCAGTCTCAACTCTGCACAATCAAATAACACTTTTTACCTTAAATGTGTACATTTTCTACTGAAAAATTACCCTGAGCTCTTCACGTATATTTCAACATCCTCTTGCAAACCTGTGTGCTCTTACATATCCCATGCCCTCTGTTTAGAATACTATTGCCTTCCCTGGTAACCTTATCCCAAATAGACCAGAAGAGTCCTACACATCTTTCAACACACAAGTAATACTGCTCTCATATTCCCAGGCAGAATGAGGCTCCTGGGCTTTTGAGATACCTTGAACATATCTAGAGTCTAGCACTTACTACATCTACAGTATGATCACATTACTGCAGTTTGTTTGCTTTTTTTTTTTTTTTCTGGAACATTTAAAAGTGAATTCATGAAATCATATTATTTTAACCTTGAATATTTTAGTATGAGTCTCTAACAGATAAGGACATTTTTTTGAGATAAGAACTTTTTTTTTCTCCCCAAATTTGTTTATTTTAATTTTTCAGTGTTACAAGATTGATTGTTCATGCACCACACCCAGTGCTCCATGCAGTACGTGCCCTTCTCGATACCCACCACCAGGCTCACCCACCCTCCCACCCCCTCCCTTCCAAAACCCTCAGTTTGTTGCTCCGAGTCCACAGTCTCTCCTGGTTCAACACCCCCTCCGATTTCCCCCCATTCATCCTTCCCTTCCTTCTCACAATGCCCTCCATGATTTTCTTTATACTCCACACGTAAGTGAGACCATAAGATAATTGAACTTTTAAGCACAGAACAACAACAGGATTATCACATCTAATAAAATTAACAATAACTCTGTAATATCTTTTTACTACCCAGTCTTTATTAAATTTCTTCAATTTCTCTAAAATGGATTTAGCTGACCACATCCTCAAGGTTCCAATCTGGGGCTTCTAGGGCAACAATAAAGATTTGTGTTTTACCATTGGAGTACTGTAATATTGCCACTTAAACTAATTGCAGAACCTTTGTTTTAGATGGCACAGCAAGGACAAAATTAAAGATAGAAAATAGAATGGAGAATAAAATTTCATCCCTGAGGACTCATGGCTTTGGCTTTATTACATAGTGTACTGTTATCCGGGAAATACGAATCAAAATCACAGTGAGATACCACTTCACACCAGTCAGAATGGCTAAAATTAACAGGTCAGGAAACTACAAATGCTGGGGAGGATGTGGAGAAAGGGGAACCCTCTTACACTGCTGATGGGAATGCGAGCTGGTACAGCCACTCTGGAAAACAGTATGGAGGTTTCTCAAAAACGTAAAAATAGAGCTACCCTATGACCCAGCAATCGCACTACTAGGTATTTACTCAAAGGATACAAACATAGTGATCCTGAAAGGGCACCTGCACCCCAATGTTTATAGCATCAATGTCCACAACTATGGAAAGAGCCCAGATGTCCATTGACAGATGAATGGATAAAGAAGGGGACGCCTGGGTGGCTCAGTTGGTTAAGCAGCTGCCTTCGGCTCAGGTCATGATCTCAGCGTCCTGGGATTGAGTCCTGCATTGGGCTCCTTGCTCGGCGGGGAGCCTGCTCCTCTCTGTACCTCTGCCTGCCTCTCTGCCTGCTTGTGTTCTCTCTCTGTTAAAATAAATAAATAAAATCTTAAAAAAAAAAAAAGAAGTTGTGGTGTGTATATATATAATGGAATATTACTCAGCCATCAAAAAATGAAATCTTACCATTTGCAATGATGTGGTTGGAACTAGAAGGTATTATGCTAAGCAAAATAAGTCAATCAGAGAAAGACAATTATCATACGATTTCACTCATATGTGGAATTTAACTATAGGAAACAAACAGGGTTGTTGGATGGGAGATGGATGGGGGATGGAGTCACTGGGTGATGAGCATTAAGGAGGGCACGTGATGTAATGAGCACTGGGTGCCACATGCAACTGATGAATCACTGACCTCTACCTCTGAAATGAATAATGCATTATATGTTAATTAATTTTATTTAAATAAAATAAATATAAAAAAGAGAAGATGTTAGTTGAAAAAAATCAATGTATTCTTCTGAGTCAGTTCATAGCCTTCTGGAAGAGAAATCCATCTGTCCATCGGTAGTCCCAGGACATGCAAAGAACATTTAGAAGTGGAATTACCTCCTGAGGGTAAGAACCGGACTCTTTATGGGTCTCTTTCTTGAGGGATATAGACCATAGACTCATGGTCAAACCAAATGAATAATAATAAGTAGCTGGAATATATTTTCCACTCCCAATGTTTCTTTCCAAAGTGAAGGATCTAAATGAATGTAATATTCCTGGCCCCTCCCAATCCTTCCTCACTCTGCCCCAGGAAAGTGGAGTGACTTGTCTGATATGTAAGTTTTGGAAGAATAAACTGTGCATGCTTAACTCATCTCTGTTTTCTTCCTGGAGCTAGCTTTGCACAGGGTATAGGAAGTCTTGGCTTCTCCATGATATAACCTGGGCAAGTCTCCACCCTAGTAGAACACTGTTTGGGTAAATCTAATTTTGGGGTTCACTGTGCAGTCCTTTGGACTCACATGCCAGCTATGGACCCTAATATAGCCTTTATTGGAAATCCAGATGATGTTTTGGTTTCCATATGTTCTTTTTTCTTTTTAAAGATTTTATTTATTTGACAGAGAGAGAGAGATCACAAGTAGGCAGAGAAAGAGGGGGGGAAGCAGGTGTCCCGCTGAGCAGAGAGCCCGATGCGGGGCTCGATCCCAGGACCATGAGATCATGACCTGGGCTGAAGGCAGAGGTTTAATCCACTGAGCCACCCAGGCACCCCAGTTTCCATATGTTCTATTCCTAGTCTTCTTGGTGTTTTTAGAACCCTGATGGCGATGAAGGGTACTATTTTGGGAGTATTCTCAAAGATAAAAACAATCATAAAATATTATGTCAATATCCTGCTATATTCTACCGGCTAATATTTTATGTAGGATTTTATATTGATATCCGTAAGTGGGATGGTTCAGTCAGTTAAGCATCTGCCTTTGGCTCAGGTCATAATCCCAGGGTCCTGGGATTGAGCCCTGAAGCGGTCCCGGGGTCATGCCCTGCACTGGGGTCCCTGCTCAGCAGGGACTCTGCTACTCCCTCTCTCTCTGACCCCTTCCCATCTCACCCAACTTGTATTCTCTCTCTCAAATAAATAAAATATTTTTAAAAATTCCTCTAAATAGGAAAAAGAAAATATTTCAGTCAGGTAATGTTTTTGTTTTTGTTTTTAGTAGAGAAAGAGAGAGAGAGAGAGCATGAGAAGGGAGAAGGTCAGAGTGAGAAGCGGACTCCCCGTGAAGCTGGGAGCCCGATGTGGGACTCGATCTCGGGTCTCCGGGATCATGATCAGTCAGGTAATGTTTAAAGATTCCAAAACATGCATGTCATTTTGAAACCACAGATTAAGAGATGTACTTTTATTTGGTGAGTACTTATATAATTTTATAATTATTTTAATATTATGTCTTATGGAACACTTTTTCTCATAAATTGAAGCAAAAGCATAAGATGCCAAAAATATTTGAAAGTATTAATTTTGGTCCAATACCTCCTTCTCTGTATTGTCATTATTGTACACGATGAAGCTGGCATAAGTGAAAATTTGGTTAAATGTCTAATTTTGTTCTTATAAACCCCAATTCTTGATATGTTAGTACAAATCTGAGTTCTAGTATGCTAATCTCTGAGTAATTGAATATGCCTAGGAAAAAATAATCCGCAGGGAACTGCCTCTACAGACCATATGATTTGCATTATTAGTACTTTCCATGTAATAATTCTACACATTGTTATCATTAGCAACACTATTTCAATCATGAATATCACCAAGTTCAGAAGAAATCATTTCTGAATTGTCTCTATTAGGCCATGATCAAGAGGAAAAAATACAAGACTGAGTTTTCCTTTAGTGTTGTATCTGACATTTTTAAATAGACTCATTTTCTGCGGTTTCATGTAACCTATTACATTTGTCACTGGACGGCAAGGAGGCCTGTCTCTCATTAGCACTTCCGCTAGTACTTGAGGAAAATATCCTGAAAGAAAAAAGATTCAATTTGCCTCTCCTGGATTTGGAGGCATTTGATTTTTTTTGAGAATTTCAGTAAATATCATCTCTAATTTTAGTTGAATACCCCTCACCATATGATATTATAAGATATAACCAACATACTATCCGCCTAGAAATATGTTTCTCTTTGATCCTAAAAATGGCTTTTGATTAAAAAATGGGCTCTCCATTATGTTAAGAGTGAGAGAGAATTTAAGTGGTGGTGGGGGACACTGATCTGTAAAAGGCAGAACAAAGGAATAGATCAGAATTAGATCTGTGACTTTTTATCCGTTAGTTTCCCCCCCTCCTTTATGTTTATCTGAATCCCAAGATTTCCCTGTAAACTTCCATAGATTTGGAATGTGTTTATACTGGGTGTGTCTGTAGTGTGTGTGTGTGTGTGTGAGATCTTTGCAAGAAAGTTTTGGAAAGTGTTTTTAGCCCAATTATTTGTCTTGCTCCTTTTTTTTTCTCCCATCACCAAAAATGTCCTTATGACCTCTGTTAGTGACTCTCTGTCGAGGTGAGCTATTTGGGATAAGACAGAATTCCCCTTGTCCCACTCACCAATGGACATATCCTGGTGTAAGAGCTGAGTAATCTTACAGTCGTGCAAATTAGACTGTGTCACTCCCATGCTTAAAATTGCTCATTGGCTCCCTCTTAAAGGATGAAACCCACACTCCTCTATCCAGCAAATAAGGTCTTTGTGATCTGCTCCTAATCTTCCAATCTTTTCTCATCTCCCCTTCTCTAGGAATTTGAACAAACTAGAGTTTTCCTACAAGCTAAATTGTATCCCTTTGTCTTTTACACATCTATTTGTATAATCTTGGGTGGCATTTACTGACTGGGGAGGCTAATTAATTCTCTTTAATTCAAATGCTAAGCCTTTTCAGGGTTCCTACCTGCCTCAGGCATCTTCTAGAATTCCCACTGTACTTTGTACACACCTACTAAAGCAGAGATAGCTAATTTACTGTCAATCCAATATCTATTCTTCTCTCTTTCCCTCATAAAGGCTTTCTAATTTTATTTGGAGTGGCAGTGTGCCCACTTCCCAAACGTCTTGTGACCAAGTGACCAATCTCTGGCCAATAGGCTACAAATAAGATGCTGGGTAGAACTTCCAAGAAATCTTTTCAAAAGGCTGACGGATAGCAGGCACTGACCCTTTTTGTATTTACATACGATCTGGAATGTGGATGTATTGGCTGGAGCTGCAGCACCCATCTTGGACTCTAAGGCTCTGTTAAGAATGAACACCATGTATTAGAGATGGTGGGGCAGAAAGATGGAAAAATCTGCCATTGACTCTGTGAGGCTGTCTTAACAGTGAACAGCTTTGGGCTATGTACCTCTGAACTTCTTTTACCTGAGAGATAAAAATTTTTATCCACTTCATGCTTTTGAAATATGCTTGTGGTATGCAATCGTTAGTTAGGTTTTCTTTTGTATTCACCAACTCTAATCGGGACTGATGCACCTGCATTATAGCAATTGCCGAAGCTACAATACTGGTCTGTTTTCATATATATGTGTCCCCCATTCTGTTATTTTTTCAGGGAAGCCAGAGTTACTGTGTTGTATTCTAATACAGCAAGACTATCAGACTGAGTTCTGCCAGGACATGACTCTTGAACTGGTGTTGGGGGTGAGAATGGGGCCCCAAAAGTCATTCTTGGTGTCTATCATCCAGAAAATAAGCAAAGTCTTCAGATAAAACCAGAACAACTGTAAAGGGGAAACTCAGCTGATAAATAATTGGGCTTTTCTCATCCTCTCTGAGCCTGAACTGTGAGGAGTCTGGGTTTCTGGAAGGACACTTTCAGATGAAGAGGCTGATGGGCTCCCAGACTGAGTTGGGACCATTGTGCATCACAGAGTAAAAGTGAGTAAGCCTTAGCTTGTAAGTTGATTCACTCTAGATGCATGCTGCTCTCTCTGTGTATTTACATTTTAAATGTTTCAGCCTATCTAAGCATTATTCAGGAGTGCCAAGACAAGCCCTGTTTCCATCCTGCCTGAGGGTATGCAGAGTCCTTCTAAGTCGGCATGATGGTAGCTGCCTGAATTGACCAGGGTCCATGGAGTAAGGGAGAACTCAGGAAGAAAGAGTGAGAACAGTAAATCAAGGGGGCAGCCACCCCTTCCACAAAGAGCACTTGCTTCTAATGCAAGAATGTCCATTAAGGAATACTGAACTTCGCTTCAATTATGAACACATCATAATAGAAGGACACATGGAGGTCATTTAGTTCAACCTTCTTATTTTACAGACAGGGAACTGAGATCCATAGAGGTCACATGAACTTGCCCATGCTTCTGGCAGCACCAGTTCAATGTCTTTCCACTCTGCAATATTGATATCAGGTCACTGAACAAATCAATTTTCAATGAAATAAAATAAATGTTAAAAATTACAGGTTTGGGGCACCTGGGTGGCTCAGTGGGTTAGAGCCTCTGCCTTTGGCTCAGGTCATGATCTCAGGTTCTTGGGATCGAGCTCTGCATTGGGCTCTCTGCTCAGCGGGGAGCCTGCTTCCCTCTCTCTCTCTGCCTGCCTCTCTGCCTACTTGTGATCTCTCTCTCTCTGCCAAATAGATAGATAAATAAATAAATAAATAAATAAATAAATAAATAAATAAATAAATAAAATCTTCTTAAAAATTACAGGTTTACCTATTTTTGTAGATTTTTGTAGATTTTGTAGATTTGAAGAAATGTACAGGTTTTGTTTTTTTTTAAATCAAATTTGCAAGGGCATCCATGAGCTGTAGCATAAATAGTAAAGGTTGGGAGAATGGCAATTTTAATAACTTCATCTATTTTTCCAAGTTCCTGTGAATGAGATTCCAATAGGGAAGTCCCTCCCACTCCCAAACTCCATCTACCAGTTTCTCCTGAAGGAAAGTAGCTTGTATTTTCACTGTAATCTTTTTTCTGTGATGTTTTACTGTAATTGTAACTGAGGCTTTGTTGGGAAAGTATCTTTACTACAGTAGATGGTCCATTCAGAAGTGTGTGACATTTGCATATCTAATCCCACCTGCTGACAGATGAATGCTTGTTGTTTTTATTTAAAAATTTTTTTTATTATGTTAGTCACCATACAGTGCATCATTAGGATTGGAAGTAGTGTTTCATGATTCATTGTTTGTGTATAACACCCAGTGCTCCATGCAATCCAAGCCCTCCTTAATACCCACCACCGGGCCCACCCATCCCCCACCCTTCTCCTCTCTGAAACCCTCAGTCTGTTTCCCTGAGTCCACAGTCTACTGTGGTTCCTCTCCCCCTCTGAATGCTGTTTCTATCAGCGTTGGCTGCACTGAAAGGCCCGGTGCTCTACAGTCAGTGCTGATATTTTCCTTCGTTCTTCACATGTTTGCTCAGTTCAAAGTGCGAATTTGAACTTGGATGCTCACTCATTCAATATAATTTCTGATCTCTGTTGACTCAGAAAATTATGTTCATTTCCAAAGTAATTTTTTCTTTACTTATTTTATTAGATATTTTATGCATCACACTTCCTTTACTCAAAGTAGCTAACAGAATAAAATCTGCACATGTTAATGTCATTGAGCGAGTGAATGAATAAACAGCACTTTGAAGGAGGAACATTGGGTCCAGGCTGCGGACGGAGTCTGCTAGGTTGCCACTCACCTTGACTGGCTCTTTGGTGTCTCGTATCTACTCCATGTGTTCAAAATGAGCATGCCTGTGGTATGATGCTGTAACTAATCCAGTTTTGTCCCAGGTGGGTCCTTCCAGCCCTTCTCCCACCTGGTTGGGTGGGCATTCCATATTCCCTGCAGCAGGGTAGGAAAGACACAGCAGAAAACAGAAAGAAGGCAATCCTTGCTTCTGTGTTTCAAAACTCTTAAGTCTCAGAGAAAGGGGAGGAACTCCCCTACAGTACCCGGCCTGTAGACTGGAAGATTAAATGGTAAAAGAAGGCTTGGAGACATTCCTTAGGCTAGAGGTATTGAGGAAGAAAGGGGGAAGATATGATTAATTAGGGAAGAATGTGGGGGAAGTGGGATGGACCGTGGGAGAGGAAGAGAGATGGCATCTGGAGACCATTCAGTGTTCCCTTGAGCAAGCAGCCAAGGTATTCACTATGCATGAGCCATAAAGGAGTTAAGCTAGTGCTCACGGGATGTCTAGTCTCCTTGTGAGTATCCTCGGGGTTGAGGAGCTGTGCCCCTTGCTCTTGGGGCCGGCTTCTCAAAAGAAACTCCCTTGCAGCAGTCAGTCAACATGCTACCAA
The DNA here is from genome assembly GCA_028533885.1 of Nasua narica. NCBI lineage: Eukaryota > Metazoa > Chordata > Mammalia > Carnivora > Procyonidae > Nasua > Nasua narica. Next base: position 13,591,432 of record CM052811.1, read on the forward strand.
TGGCCCCTGGAATAGTTCTGACACTCTTTCCAGAGCATTTGATCGGGCTCTACCCAATCACGCTGTGTGGAACTCTGTCTTACTTGATGTCCTAGGACAATCCACGATCCCTCTGACGGAAGGCAGAGTCCTGGTCAGTAAGTCTTGTGGTGAAAGCAAAAGTCTTGTGACCTTGCACTTAGGTTTTTAAATATTTTCTGGTATATAGCATAAAGAGTTCCCCCTTTTTTTCTTTCAAAGAGGAAAAATTATTACGGCCAAGCAAGTTGAGGGACGGGACCAGAATAAGGCACAGAAGTGCAGAGGTAAGAGAATGATAGACAGGCCTTCTTGAAGCAACTCATTCCACCGTGTAATTCTTGCGGGACGGGAAGAGATGCTCTTGTCATGTCCATCCCTTGCTGGGTACGTTCGAGAACTACGGCTGGAACAGCACTGCGTGTTCTCACTGCCCCATTTCCGCAGGTCAGGGACAAGTGGAAGTATGAAGTAACCCTCCCATGCATTTTTCATCTCTGGACACTGGTCATTAGTGTCAAAGCCTTGAAACACGTACACCTTTTTTCAGGGCTGTAACTTGCCCTCCTCTCATAGTTTCTGGGGTTCTGAGAGAGATACCTGCCACTTGGGTCATTCTCTGTATGGGGTTAAAGGGATTGTTCAAACCTCTTCTGTCATCTAATGACTGTCACACCCCAGAGTTGTCATTTCAGTGCCAGGTCATGGTAAACCTCTGCAGCAAAGAGCATGTACTTCTGTCATTTCCTATGAAGTCACATATACAAAAATGTCAAGACCTTTCTCGGGCCCAGAAGAAAAGTGCTGTTTTAGACAAATCATGGGCTACAAGTCTTTGATGTGTGCGATGGTCAATTATATATGTCGACTTGGCTGGTCCATGGTGCCAAGATATTTGGTCAAATGTTATTCTGGATATTTCCGAGAAGATTTTTTTTTTGGAGGAGATTAACATTTAAATTGGTAGACTTTGGTTACCCTCTGTAATGCAGGTGGGCCTCATCTAATCAGATGAAGGCCTTCGTACAACAGAGATTGACTTCCCCCTACCCCCAAGCAAGAGAGAATTATGCCGCAAGACTGCCTTTGGCCTACAGCTGCAACTCTTGCTTGGATCTCCAGCACCTGGCCCACCTGCAGATTTAGGACTTGCCAAACTTCCACAGTCATTTAAGCCAATTCCTTGAATTCTCGATCTCCCTTGGTCTCCCTCTTTCTCTCTGTTTTTGTCTCTCTTTCTCTGTCTCTGTCTGTCTCTATATGCTATGTGTATCTATTGTGTCAGTTTTATTTTTCTGGAGAACCCTGATTAATATAACATGTGACCTGTTTTTCCAGTTATCTTATTGTTACATGACAAACAACCCTAAAACTTAGAGGCAGAGCTGGGCCAGCTCAGTGATGTGCTGGAGTGAAGATCCACTTTTTTTTTTTTTTTTAAAGATTTTATTTTTTTTACAGCCAACTCTATACCCAACGTGGAACTCGCACTCACAACCTGGAGATCAAGAGTTGCACGCTCCACTGACTGAGCCAGCCAGGCGTCCCCAGATCCACTTGGAGGATGACTCTCACGTATGGCTAGCAAGCTGCCGCCCGCTGCTGTCTGGGGCTTAGCCAGAGCTGTTGGCCAGCAGCCCTGTTGCCCCCCATGTGGACCCCAGGCTCTGTGGGCTTGTTCACAGATGGTGACTATATAACAACAGCAAACAACCTAAGAGAGAGGACCAGGCAGCTGTACCGTCCTTCGTGACCTCGCCCAGGAACTCACATAGCATCCTCTCTGCCTTAATCACCAGCCCACCAACGTAAGGGGGCAGAACTCAAGGATTGCCAGATAAAATACAGGATGCTTATTTATATTTGGATTTCAGATAAATAACAATATTTTTGGCATTCACTGTGTTACATGCAATTTTGGGGTCACACGTATAAAATTATTTGGGTTTCTTGCATTTTCACTTGTTACATCTGGCAGCCCTCTTACAGACCTGTGTTGATGGGAGAAGAGTCAAGGTCCCATAATAAGGAGAGCAAGTGGGATGATAGTATTGTCATGCCTATAGTTGGAAAAGACCCTCCCTCTGCCCGTCCCAGTCTGCTCTTGGGGCACAAGAGTTGCCATTCCTCACATCCACAAAATACACCCATCCCTCATCCCCTAGACCACCAGTTCTCATCCCGTTAACAGTCAGCTTCAAGTCAGGATCTCATCATTCAGACAGAGTCCAGGTATAGATGAAGCTCCTCTGGGGGCCATACTGTCCCTCGTGTACGATTCCCCGAGTGTCTGTTCTGTTTAACCTGAACACCTGTGGAGAGAAGAGACAAGTTTTCTGTCCCTTATACATTCAGCCTGCAAGAGTGAGACACACGTAAGGTCAGCTGCTCTGGTCCTAAAATAGGAGATGTGAGAGTACACAGTGATCACTTGTTCGGAGTAATTCTGAAATTCGGCCGTGTATATGTCACGTGTTCCTTGCTGAGGGCTCAGTGGGATTGCCTGGGAGTTGTTCTCCAGCAACGTTTTCTCTCTGGGCTCTGTGAGTCCCCTGTCCTTTTCCATAAGAAATTGTCTGTGTTTAAAGCTGGGGAGTTTTCTAAGGCTGTTTCCTGCCCATCCAGTCTGGGAGTACGGAGTCCGCTTTTCACTCCTGTTCTCTTTGTTGCTTTCAGTCTAAGTTGATACAGTTCCTTTAAACATGTGAGCTTTTCGTGTATCATTTTATAAGCCTCTCCATTGAACCAAAGTGACACTCACAAATCTTTAGGCTCCCTGAAGGACTGCAATCCATGGGGCAAGGCCCCTAAGATTCTTGGAAGCCTTATTGTTCTGGTTTTTGTTTTTGTTGTTTGCCTTTATTTAGAAATACTTTCAAATTTAGAAAAAGTTGCAGAACAAAAACAATACAAGGTAAACCCGCTCTTCCCTTTACCCAGATCTTATTGTATTAGTTTCCCATGGCTGCTGTAACAAGTTACCACAGACTGGGTAACTTAAACCAGCAGAAATTTATTCTCCAACAATTCTGGAGGCTAGAGTCCAAAATCAAGGTGTTGACAGGGCCATACTCTGAAGGCTCTTGTGGAGAATCTGCTCTGTGCCCTCCTGGCTGGGGCTGCTGCCGGCAATCCTGACATCCCTGGGCTCTGGACAGACCTCTCCAACCTCCTTTACCACGTGCCCTTCTCCCTGGTGTATCTTCTCATCATCTTTTTTCAGTGATGTCTGTCTATGTGTCCTTTTTCTTCTTAAAAGAACACTAGTCACACTGAATTAAGAGCTCATCATACTGCAGTGTGACCTCAGTTTACCTTAATTATACCACCAACAACCCTAGTTCCAAATACGATCCCATTTTGAGGTTTCAGGAATGACATGAATTCTTGGGCGGGGGGGGGGGGGACGCTATTCAACCCAATACACCTGTTGGTAATGTTTTATCCCACCAGGTTTCTCATCTGTACTTTCTTTCCTCTCTCTTCTCATTCTCTTGTTCTGTGTCTGTTTCTTTCAGTTTTAGGTGTCTCCCAGCTTCTTACCAACCTGTTCCTGTTCTGATTGATTTAATTTCCTTTTTTGAGCATGGAGAACAATGAAATGCTTTCAAAAGTCAAAGATATTTCACTCCCACTCATGTCCTTTACACTCCATTCTTCCTTCTTGCTGGTAACTGACTATTTTCTGGTGAAAGCACCCTGCAGCTCTGTTTTGTAACAACAAACAGAGGCATATATGTTTATTTATTTTTTTTCAGCCTTTCACAAAAGGTAGCATAGTCTTTAGCATTTTGCTTTTTTTTCACTTCATAATATCTCCTAGAAATAACTCCACAGCAGTTCATAGTGATTGCCCTCATTTTTTAATGGCTGTATAGTATTCCATTGAGTGTATACATCAGAGTCAATTCAACTGATCTCCTGTGTTTGGGTGTTCAGGAAGTGTCCAACATTTTGTAATTACAAAAGATGCTATCATGAATAGCTTTGTGCACATAAATGTTCATGTTGTTGGAGGAATATCCTCCAGGTAAATTTCCAGCAGGGGAATTTATGGGTTGAGAAGCCATAGATATTGCCTGTAGATACTGAAGAAACTGTAGATATTACCAAATTGCTCTCTATACAGAGTCCTTCCCCTTTCACTTCTCCACCAGCAGTGTACGAAATCATCAATTTCCCACAGCCTTGCCAAAGGAGTGCACTGCCACATTTTCAAATTGTGCTAATCTGTTGGGTAAGAAATGGTGTTTCAGTGTGGTTTTACTTCTATTTTTCCTGTCATGAGTAAGGACAACACCTTTTCATGTGTTGGAGCCATTTTTGTATCTCTTCTTGTGACTTGTCTGTGGTTTTGCCCTTTTTTCCTCCCAAATTTAAAACTAGAGCTATGAGCCCTTTATCTGTGATACATGTCACATATATTTTCTCTCAGTTTTATTGCCTCTGGATTTTGGATTACAGTGAGAAAGTCTCTTTCTCCATTGAGGTTAAAATGGCACTCACACATGTTTTCTTCTGGCATTTACGTGCTTTAATTTAGTTGACTTTGGTATTTCTTTAGTTCTCCAATTTTTTTCTTCTTCTGAAGATTCCTGACCTTTTTGTCAAGTTAGAAAAGTGAATAAAAATATTTATTCAAAAATTTTGGTGGTGTTTATCAGGAGTCATTCAGAGGATTGAGTCTACCATGCTGGTGGAAATATAAGTAAACTAATCTCTTCTCTGCAGCCTTTGAAGAAGACAGTGCGTTTTAGCTACCCAGTTCCTAAACCTGTCATCTTACAACCTGTCAGTCCTTTTGGTCATTTGCTTTTGGCTGGTCACACTATTTTCCTTTACAGATATTGGAGGGAAATCGGAGGGGGTGATGAACCAGGAGAGACTGTGGACTCTGAGCAACAAACTGAGGGTTTTGGAGGGGAGGGAGTGGGGGTGGGCGAGCCTGGTGGTGGGTGTTGAGAAGGGCACGTATTGCATGGAGCACTGGGTGTGGTGCATGAACAATCGATCCTGTAACACTGAAAAATTAAAATAAACATGTATGGGGAGAAAAAAAAAAGAAAACAGTGCTTGCTAACTTTTCCCTCACAGCTTCCTTCTGTCTTTGCTTAAAATATAACAGAATCTATATTACTTAGCTAAATCTATATATTTTTAAAGGAAAGATCTCAAACAAAAGCAAGCTTAATTTGAAAACACAGTGCTTAAAATCTGTACGTGATTAGGAAATATTAAGACAATTCAAATTTCCTCAAGATAACCCCAAACGGAAGCAGACTATTCAATATTACAGATATTTGTATAACAAAGAAATGAAACTCAGATAATCAGTTATAAATATTTAAATCGTCCCAATCAATGCAGAGAGGCACTTCATTAGGAGATCATTAACCATTCGAAGGCACCTATACTATTTTCTCTGTGATTTGGAACAGACAAGGTATAATAGCTCATAGTAATTGTACACATGGCTCTTTTGTAGCCAAAAAGGTGCCAGAATGTCACATCATAGAATTTCTATTTATTCTCAAGATGATTACAGATGAAAACAAAATTCACAGTTTTGGAAAATCCCTCTTTCTAGTCCCAATGTGTGTTCCTGGACCTGATCTAGCTTCATCGTTGCTCCCTGCATCTGGAGCTCTTGCATTCAGCACCACGGACGATGCTCTGTGTAGTTTGATACAGAAGTGCATCCGATTTTGCACAGGCTGCATCCAAGGGAACCTTAGTTTCCTATCAGCTGATTTTGGGGTTCCTACCCTCTAGACTTCATTATAATTTCTCTTACATTCTTAATTTGGTAAAAGGTTTTCAATGAGCTATTGGTTAAAAGAGAAACCTGTTAGGATTTTTATCAGACCAAATATAATCTTCACTGCCAAAGACACATTTTGAGAATCATTGTCATTTTTAATGATAAAGCATGGAAATCTAAAAAAAACTTTGCATAAAAAAAGATTTCCCCTCAAAATGCTCCCCAAAGTCACAATCCATAAGGTATGCTCCTCGTTAACATTTTCACTCAATTCTTAGTTCTCAGCAGCTTCATGGTCTCTGTGGCTAGCTCTCTGCTGAGTGTTCACTTCGTCAGTGTTGGCGGGGTCAAAGCCTAATCCAACCGTAGTAGACAGTACATGAGGCTATATTGGCAACTCTCTCAGATCTGGAATGGTTTCAGTGATGGTCTGATACTACATAATTTAAATGAATTTAAATATGGATTAATAATCATCACAGTCTTTAGTTCCCAGGTGAGAACGTTATTGTCTTCACAGATGGCTATAAATAATGCAGAACACAGATGTCAGATTACTGTTACTATTATTATTATTATTTTAAACATATTTTATTTATTTATTTGAGAAATAGAGAGAGAGAGAGCACAGAGGGAGCATGAGAAGGAGAAGCAGACTCTGCATTGAGCAGAGAGCCCAATGCCGGACTTGATCCCAGGACCTGGAGATCATGACTTGAGCCAAAGGCAGATGCTTAACTGATTGAGCCACATAGGTGCCCCTATCAGATTATTAATAAATTAATTCTAATAATGTGGACTATTTAGGGCCAAAGGTATGGACAATATCAAAGGAAACTAAGTACACTAAAATGACATGACATTTGATGTGAGATATCCATGGAAAATTTGGAATTCTCTTTGCTGTGGCTCATGATGGGTCTTAGATTGCTTTCTCAGACACAGTTCCGGTCTGAAGCTCAGAACAGTTTTGTGGGACAAGCAGCTTAGACAGCTTCTGTGCCTTTTGAGGGGAACCTGAACCCTGGAAGGGCTGATTGACTTTGAAAGGTTTCCAGCATTATTGGCAGTGTTCAGACTGAAATATAGAACTCAGGACTCTTCATCCAGTGCGCTTTCCTGTTCTAACATCAGGAGAAAATAAAATATAAGAAGAAAGAAAAAGGGAAATGAGTTTAGTTTCATCTGTTGTTACAAATGGTAGGTTGATGTAACAAATATTTTTATTTATTTTTTTTTACAAATATTTATTTTAAACATAATTAATTTGGTGAACATTAGAAGAGACTTCCCGGGGTTAAAATGTCTTTTTAAAATTCAGGTACAAGGTAAACATAAGCTTTGAGGAACCATAAAGCCCTTGGAGGGAGTCAGTGGGAACACTGACTATCGTGGTTAGTGGGGTGGGTTTTCATCTCCTACTGGGGAGACCCTCAGCATTCACTCTCATATGCGGTGGAAGTGCCGATCCTGCTGGACTTTGCAGGGGGTTTTCCAGAAGAAGCACCTCTCTTCTGCACTCTATGCCGAGTGAATGGATGACAGTGCTCTGGAGAGCCAGTGTGGGTTTCTAGTCTACTTAGCAGGAAATTTCAGAAACCTCCTTTGGGGGCATCACTCGTAGACCACGAGACAAGAGATGCTGAGAACAAAGGCAGACATAGGTGGGACTCACAAGACACATGCTAGGTGGTCATCACTGCAAATTTCCCAATATAGAACCTGGCCCGACAGTATCATCCACTGTGGGACAAAGGTCACTTTCCAAGGCCCAGATGGAACAAGCATTTTTATTCTTTGCAAGAAAAGTAATGGGTTGAAGTATCCCAGTGCTGCAAAGGACAGTCTTTTTTTGTGGCTGTGCTTCTCTCTGTTGCTAGAATGCTAGAGCTCGTGCATCTTAAACTGTGGAACAAAATCCATCATTCTCATTTCTTGGCTCTTAAGAAATTAGAAATTCAGTCTCCAGTTCATTTGGTTACATATGTGCAAAACGCTCAAAGTGCACATGTGAAAAGGCAAACACAACAGCAATTAAATTAGCGCTTTAAAAAATGGTTTTGGTTAGTTAAAATGGCTGAGCCTTCATGAAGTGGTTAAAGCATATTCCTAGAGACCATTTAGGGACCGTATTAGGTCATAAAAGTTCTTTGCAAATCCCACTTGAGTTTTGTAGCTCGATGGTTTGTGTTAACAGTTGTTAAAATGCAAGCTACTAAGTGTCAAGCCCGGTGAGAGCATCTCTGTTGAGTTCAGGCACTTCTTCTTTGGGTCCCTCAAGGTTAAGAGCTTTGCGTTTTTCCTATGGCTGGGGCTGAGGTTGGGGCTGGGGCTGGGGCTGGGGCAGGGGCGAAGTCAGGGCCAGTGTTGACACATGAAACAACTCTTTAGAACACAGAAGGGGATTTAGGAAGTTAAGTGTAAACCTACTAACGGCTGGAAGAAATCTTATTTGTGATGAATCAAGACTTGTAGGTACAAATGGGACCAAATCATGGAGCTACTTTCTTGAGCAGCCTTATTCCTACTCCGCACAATTGGGAGTCTGTCTTCCCTGTGTCTTCTGGCCGCAGTTGCATTCGTGTCTACACTCAGGTGCTCAGCTCAACATCCTCTTCTAATGGCCCAGCCCATTCACACGTGTAGGTCTTCAAAGCCCAGCCCCCCTGTGCCCTTTGTGAGGCAGACAACGGGATGAGAAGGAAGGCATCTTGGCATAAAGTTGTTCAGGCATCTTTTCAAGCTCTAATCCAAAAGCCACACTGGCCACCAGAAGCATCTTTTGCAAACACAAATCTAGTGATGTCACACTCATCTCAGACCCTTCTGGGATGCTGCTGCAGGTGTTCAAGCAGTTCACACTCAAACTATCTTGGGTTTCACCATCTTTGCTTATGTGGCCCCTTCTGCCTGGAAAAAACCAGCCGCAACAACAATAAAACCCCAAAGTCATTTAGCTCTCAAGGCTCTGTTTTTGTAACTTTTGTGAACAATCCCATGATCTCCCACCTTTGTCTGTACTTCTAAGACAGGACTAGGCGTGCTCTTCTTTATGGGCCCACAGAATACAGTGCTGACTTACGGATTATACTACTGCTGGATATTTGCACTTATGTGTGCATACGAATGAGCACACACCCATTTTAACTGCATGTGGAGCTTTTTGTGGGCTGAGCCATTTCTCCTACCCACATGTACAGTGGAGGCTGTTAGAAAATAAGGAATTAATAAATTAAAGGAGAAGACACAAGATCCCCTGAAGAACCATGAGTTTTCTGATTCTCAGAAGATGTCATTGACTTTGGTGGCTTTGTTTATGCTCTAAACACGGATGATTTCCTCTGTGTCCTATGCCTTTGTCCTGAGCTCCAGCTTTGTATGTCCAATGCCAATTAGTTATCTCCACCTGGCGGTTTCTTAAGCACCTCAAACACAACACATGACCCACTGTTCACCCCATTATCTCCCTCGAATGCCCAGTTTTCTTTTCCTGATCCCAATGAATGTCATCACTATCCACTTACACTCCAAATCTTGGAACCATCAACTTTATTAGGTATTTGCTGAGTTTCTACCGTGGACATTGCCCTGGGAAAATATGTTGATCTACATTGTCTAATCATCGGCTTTTTTTTCAGTCTTCATGCCAGCCTTTCGGCCCTACTCCACCGTATCTAAACCTGACTTCAGTTGGCTCACTTTGATTGCTACAAAGTTCCTTTCTCCTCTCTTCTCTTGGCAGCAAGTGTCCTAGAGAAAGTTCCCAAGCCTGTCACTGGTCATTGGAATCCATACAGAAATAGGTCCACATCCAGCTTGCCATCTAGAACTCTATGCGATCTTCTCTGGCCCAACTACCTAGCCCCTCTTCCTTTACTGCCCTTCCACACGCCAGGGATTCCACCTCCAGCAACACTGATGGACTCATTTTTTTTTTTTTTTTTGCAGGTTCTTCTCTATCATGGTACCATGCTGGAGGTATGCCATTTCCTTGGAGGGCCTTTCTCCTGTTCTACAAGCCTTAAAGATCCAGCTCCACTTCCCATCTTCCAAATTTTCCAGTATCTCCTTAGATTTTAGTGATCAGTGCCCCTCCTACACTTCCAGAATTCTTGCTTTGTGTTACAGTGCTAACAGCCATCCCAGGATTGCTTAGCGTGAGGTGCTAGAGGGCACAGGCTCTATCTTGGGTCAGTCTGTCTGGTTCCACTTCTAATTTAAAATAAGACAATACATCATTGGTCATAATCCCCATGATCTTGGATTATTATGCCCCGATTCTGTGGATGGAGAACATCACAAACCAACGCACTTCCGGGAGCTTTGCTGCTTCATTTGGTTAAAAACAAAAAAGTTATTTGGAACAGGTAAATGTCCTGTGAAAACAAAAGAAAACAAGACAAAGCAAAACCTTGGACTAAAAGTGGTAGTATCACTGTGGGAGTTTCAAGGGAAAGGGCAGGGAGCGGCCAGCTGGGCTAAGGAGGCTTCGCTGCAGACAGTAATAAAACCAGATAAGACGAAGGCAGGCTTCGGAATAAGTGTTGCATATTTGTTGGGGTGCCGTAGGTAGTTGTCTTACTTTGCCACAGTCCTTGGCTAAAAGGTAGCTCTGCCCAAAGGGGTCAGACACCAATTATGAGTCATCAACTTCTTGACTTTTCCTGAGTGACCTCTCTGAGAATGGGGTTTTAAAGGAAGACTGAAAGAAAGGAGTCCCGAGGTCTAGACATCCATGGGGTGGAATGGTCAGAAAGCCAGGGGTAAGGAATCTACAGGTTGTCTGAGGGAGGAGTGAGGGAAGAAGGAAGAAGAAGAGCGGAGACACGGGGCGCATGGTGTCAGACGGACAGATGGAAAGAAACCGAAAACATTGGTTCAGGGCTGGCCTTGGCCAGAAAGGGAGTAGATTGAGCCAGAGAGCCTGCCCACTCTGCCTGACTGGGGAGCCTCGCCCAGACAACGCATCTGGGAGCAGGGACAAAACTTGAGGCCATAATGGCCGTTCTTTCCGCCGAGAGCAAGAGTTAAGCTCAAATAAAGAGACCTGATGGAGAGGGGGCTGTGCCAGAGAAAACAGACAAGCAAAACAACCTCACCCAAGGCTGCAGGCTGAGAAAATGAAATAGGAACGTGGATTTGCCTTTGACATGGGGCTTGGCTGTAAATGGCAAAACATGCGAAGGGTCTGTTGGGGAAACAGATGACACAGAGAAGACTATTCCCTTCAAGGTCAGTTAGTCCTCAGAGTACATCCTATTTTCACCTTGCATCAGCAGCCCTAAACTCCGGGTTTTTCTACTCCAGCAACTATTGACATTTAGGGTCAGAGAGTTCTTTCTGTGAGGGGCTGTCCTGAACATTGTAGGATGTTTTAGAAGCATCCGTGACCTCACCTATGAGATGCCCACCACACCCTCCCTCCAATGTGACAGTAAAAAGTTTCCGGACACTTCTGCCATGGGGGGAGGGCACAGGATCTCCCCATCTGAGAATGACTGGCTTATATGTTCTAAAGGAGGATGTTTCTTTGTCACTTTGTTCAACTATTTCCTGGTCTCCGTTTTTCTTTTCTTTCTTTTTTTTTTTCTTCTGTCACTGGACTAAGTTTTTAAACCTTGCTTTACATAATTAATTTGCTCATCCATTCAATCAAGTTTCCTTCTCATTAAAGTGGTAGTGGTAACAAGAAATGACATTTTGGAAGTGCAAATGAGATAGTGTTTGAGGAAATGGTAGATCAGCTGTGTTTTATTTAGCCAATTAGCAGTATAATAAGTACATTTACAAAATTATTAATGGAAGCAGTGTAGAGGGTTTAATTGATGCACTGAGTCTGGAGTCAGAAAAGCCTGTCTCCTGGTCTCTGCCCACACATGCAGGCTACCAAAGGTTGTCTTTGAGTGGTGGGTTTAAAGTGCACACCACACGGAAATTGTCATTTTATTTTTCCACTTTATGAAGCTAGAAGTGCATAGTAAAAACTTTCCAATGGAAGCTTTCTGCAGAATGGTTTGTCTCCATCCCAATAGTAATTCAATAAATGCATCAACCACAGGAGGGGGGATTTGTGTCCGTAATCCCAGAGAGACACATAGACATAAAGAAACAAAGAATCAAGCAGGTAGAAATCTCAAGAGGGATCAATTTGGTGAATCATATGGGAATAACCACAGACAGGTTTATCAGAATCAGGGAAAAAAAAAAAAAGAATCAGGAAAATAAGAGATGTCTTTAGCAAGTGACTGAAACAGAAAAATCATTTGAGAAAAATTTCACAAGAGGCTGGCACTGGCTTACTCCATAGAAAAAGCTCTAATAGTTGTTTTTTTTTTAAAAAGTAGGTGGAAGTTGCATCCCTGAGCAAGTCGCCTGTGTGCAGATTCCCTTTAGAGGGATTGATTTCAGGCCAACTGGCTTTAGTTCAATTGTCTTCTTAGAAAATTGCCCTCCTCTGGTGATTCTGGGGTTAGACCAGCAGTTTTCGGAGGAAAAAGAGAAACAGGGTTGGTGGATACAGGAAAAGCAAAAGTAGGCAGTGTTCAAGGACAGGTTCCTGTCCAAAGTCTATATCCCTGCAGGCCTGGCACTTGATGGAATGAAGACCTGGCCAACGCTGACCCTCAGTGGACCCTCAGCTAAGGTCCCCTTAGCGAGAAGCCTTCCCCAACCAGCCTCTCCACCCAGGCCCTCGGCAGCAACTCATCCTCCTTTATCCTTCCTCCTAGTACAGACCCCATCCGGAGTTAGGTGTTTATTCATGTATTTGCTTATTGTTCGTCTCCTGCACCCTCTTTCCCCCACGCAATAGACACACGCACACATACACTGTGTGCACACACACAGGCACACACAGGAATGTCAATTCTTTCATCAGCACTGTGTTCTCCAGCGCTCTTCCCTCCCGGTCCTTCAGAGCACGTAGGCACTGAGTATTGTTCACTTGTTGATTTAGCATTAGCTGTTGGGCCCCGATGCCTGATCTCGGAACATCTCTGCCAGGCGAGGATCACATCACACCTTCAAGAAACTCACAGAGTAGGGCAGGTTAAATGGGTTCATAATAAGTCTCTCTCTCTCTCTCTCTTTTCAACATGAAGAATAAGATGTTCAGAGAGGTATAGAAACACACCTAAGATCACGCAGCTAATGATGAGACTAGCTAGGTATTTAAAGCAACTAAAATTGTTCTAAAAGACCTTAGTGCTCTAAAGGAGCAAAAAGCATCAGGCAAAGAAGGACCTTTTTGTCTGTTCCAAAGTGTCCTTCAATCTCCACCTGGACCCACTGGGAACTGTAGGTTTGTTCCATGCTTGGGGACAGAGCAGAGGCATGAAAGTCCTGTGGAAGGTCACCTGGTTCAGGTGACTCACCTGGTGAGGTAGGGGACAACTGCCCAAGGTCCCCAGCTCTGGGCTTCGGAACCTGGAGATGCTGCTTAACAAACTCTTCTCAATAGAAATATAAAGTAGCTCTACCACTGCGTATTTACCCAAAGAAAACGAAAACATGAATTTGAAAAGATATCTGTACCCCTATGTTTATTGCAGCCTTATTTACAATAACCAAATGATGGAAACAGCCCAAGTGTCCACTGGTAGATGAAGAGATAAAGAAGTTGCAGCATATAGGATGGAATATTATTCAGGCGTGAAAAAGAATGTCTTGTCATTTGTAACAAAGTGGATGGATCTAGAGAGTATAAGACTAAGTGAAATAAGCCAGTCGGAAAAAGACAAGAATACCGTATGATTTTACTCATATGTGGAATTTAAGAAACAAACAAATGAGCAAACTTTAAAAAAGAGACAAACAAAAAATGACTTGGAGAACACACTGCTGGGTGTCAGAGGAGAAGTGGGTGGGGGAATGGGTGAAACAGATGAAGGGGATTAAAAGTATACTTATCTTATGAGCACTGAGTAATCTATTGATTGTTGAATTACTATATTGTACACCTGAAAATAATGTAACACTGTATATTAATCATACTGGTTTTAAAATATATAAATAAATAAATAATTTTTAAAAATGTGAGACATAATTTAGAATTTTCTAGTAGCCACATCTTAAAAAAAGGAAAAAGAAACAAGTAAATTTAAATTTTTAAAAAAGATTTTATTTATTTATTTGACAGAGAGAGAGATCACAGTAGGCAGAGAGGCAGGCAGAGAGAGAGGGGGAAGCAGGCTCCCCGCTGAGCAGAGAGCCCGATGCAGGGCTCGATCCCAGGACCCTGAGATCATGACCTGAGCTGAAGGCAGAGGCTTTAACCCACTGAGCCCTCCAGGTGCCCCAAAATTAATTTCTAATAATATGTTTTATTTTACCCAGTATATCCAAAACGTTATCATTTCCACATGCCATTAGTATAAAAATTAATAACGATATATGTTACATTAACCCTAATGTTAAAGTAAACTTTAAAGTTCAGTTCCTCAGTTGCTCCAGCCACATTTCAAGTGCTCCTTAGCTGCATGTGGCTGGTGACGGTGGTCATGGACAGCATAGGGCTAGAAATTTTTGGTGCTGGTGGCAGTTAGGCGAGGAGCTCCCTCATGTGTCTCTGTGCCAAGTATCTTGTTAGGGATTTTAAAGGCTCTCCAGCATGGCGGTGAAGCGTGGTTAGACTGCTCAATGTCCGAGAACACAGGGCAGAAGCTGCACGCCTTTTACGACCCAGTCTTGAAAACCACATTGCGCATCACATCTACTATATTCCATTGTTGTTCATAAGGTTCGATTGGCAAATAGCCATGCTCATTTGTTTACTTGTTGCCTATTGCTGCTTTTGTACTACAATGGCAGAGTTGAGTAGTTGCAATGTCAGACCTGAACCATTGACTCTCTGGCCCTTGACAGGAAAAGTTTGGTAACCTCTGTGGTAGAGTATCAAACTTTGGGATGGCATAATTGGACTCCCGGTTTTCAAGTGGCAGAATAAAGTTAAGATTATGCTACCTTCTCATCTGGGATATTAAATCAAAGCAATGAAGAAAACTATCAGACGTATCTCCATCTTCATCAAAACAGGAAACATCTATAACCTTGAACCGCAATCTATGAAGAAATGCTGTGGAAATGAAACAGGAGAAACCAGGAGATGATGCATGTCTTGGACATCTCCAAGAAAGCTGGCAGAGCAGAGTTCTGTAAAGTGGATGGCCCATCCTGAGGGGCAAAATCAACAATTTCTTATTTGGAACAATGGGAGTATCATGAGCAGAGTGATAGCAGGAGTGCTCTTGAACTTGATTTGGACCAAGGATAGTTCAAAGATGACAGCACTGTATCAGAGACCCTGCCATATTGTAAGAAGAGTAGAGGAGACAGATTCTATATGGACAGCAGCACCTCCCAATTCCCCAAATTTATTGGAAGAGGCAAAAGCTAAAAACTTACACAATTCTTTATTTCTTCATAGGTGTAGTGTTTCCTAGAGCTGCCATAAGAAATTTCCATAAACTTGGCAGCCTAAAATGGCAGAAATGTATCTTATCATAGTTTCGGAGGCTGGAAGTTTGAAATCAAGCCTTGGCAGGGCCACATTCCATCTGAAGTCTCCAGGGAAGAATCCTTCCTTGCCTCTCCCAGGCTCTGGTGGTCCTGTCATCCCTTGGCTTGTCATAACTCCAGTCTCTGCCTCCATCTTCACCTGGCTTTCTTTCCTGTGTCTCTGTCTATGTATCTCAAATTTCTCTCTCTCCTTTCTCTAACTAGGATACCAGTTACTGCATTTAGAGCCCACCCTAAATTCAAGATGTTCTCATACCAAGATTCTTAACTTAATTAGATCTACAAAGACCTTATTTCCAAAAAAGGTCACATTTATAGTACCAGGATTTAAGATTTGGGCATTTTTGGGGGGGGGACACAATTCAACCCATTACAGAGAGTGTGGTGGTTTTAAAACATGCCCCCAAATTCTTTGAGACTCCTTCCATCAAGGGGAGGGGTCTATGGCTTCTCTGTATGAATCTAGGGACCTACCCATTGAACAATACTGATTCCTCCCCCCCCTCCCCCCAGCCTTTGGTAAACTTTATCCATTTTCTCTATGAATTTGCCTATTCTAAATATTCTGGCTAATTTCACTTGACATAATGTCTTCAAGGTTCATCCACATTGTTGTCTGTGTAGAACTTCATTCTTTTTTATTATCGAACAATATCCCATTGTATGTAAATGCCACATTTTCTTTATCTATTTATTCATCTGTTGACGGAAACTCAGGTTATCTCCACTTTTTAGCTATTGTGGATAACACTACTATGAACATTAGCATACAAGTATCTGTTTGAGTCTGTTTTCAGATGTATACTATGAATGGAATTGCTGGTTCAATATGATAACTCTTTGCTTAGTTTTGTTGGGGAACCAACAAACTATTTTCCAGAATGGCCACACCATTTTACATTCCCACCAGCGATTCACAAGTTTTCCAATTTCTGCACATCCTCACCAATACCTGCTATTTTAAACATTTCAGTTATAACCATTCTAGTAGCTGGGTGGTGGCATCTCATTGTGATTTTGATTTGTATTTCTCTAATGACTAGTGATGTGCAGAATCCTTTTACTTGCTTATTGGCCATTGTAAATCTTCTTTGGAGACATGTCTGTCAAATCCTTTGCCTGTGATCTAATTGAGCTCTTTGCCTTTCTGTTGTTAAGTTCTAGGTGTTCCTTATATATTCTGGATATTAACCTATTATCAGGTATATGATTTGCAAAGATTTTTTTCCTCTTCCATGGTTGCCTTTTCGCTCTGTTGATAGTGCCTTTTGATGCACTAAAGTTTTTAATATTTTTTTAAAGACCTTATTTTATTCATTTACTTGAGAGAGCGAGTGCACATGAGTCGGGGGAGGGGCAGAGGGAGAGGGACAAGCAGACTCTGCTCTGAGAGAAGAGCCCACAATGGGACTCAATCTCAGGACCCTGCGATAATGACCTGAACTGAAACCAAGAGTCAGATGCTTAACTGACCGAGCCACCCAGACACCGTCAAAAGTTTTTAATTTTAATGGGGTCCAGTTCACCTTTATTTTTCTCCTGTGGCCTGTGTGAACCACAACATCAGTCGTTTGATTTGTGTAACCAATGATGTCTTTCAGCTGAATGGTCCTCAAAAGTCCAATGCTTATAAAATCCATAATATCACCAGTTTTAGAGTTGATTCTTTTTCCATAGAGATAACCTTTTTTTTTTTTTTCACATCTCTGACGGGGACAAGAAATTTGGACATTAGGGTATAGCAGTTGTGTGTGTGTGTGTGTGTGTATATGTGTGTGCACTCAGATAAAAGCACTTCACTCTCTGGATACAGGTGGATTCTCCAAGTACCCCAGAAATACAAAAATCATTCATGACCTCTTTGGATTTCAAATTCAATTTTTTTTTTGCCATGTCTAGGAAACAAAATCACATTCACAAATTACGTTCAAGAACCTATGGGAAGGTTTTGGGTCCCAATTCCACATTGTCCTTCTTTCAGAATAGATTTAGTTCATAGAAATTGCTGGTATAATGACTTAATCAGCATCAAAGTTGAAAGGCAAACTTGACAGAAGCCTCATGATTTCACTATATTTGTATTTCCAAGTGATAACAATGTGGAAGCAGTGGTCTGAAAGGGCAGAATTGGAAAATATTTAAATAAGCCATTAATCCTGCCAACTCAACACCAGGGCATCTTGACCACACATTTGGAACTACAAGAAACAAGTTATAAACCTCTGAACTCTGGGAATGATTAAATTACATCTGGCACTAGAAGTGGCAGGGCGGGGTCCTTCGAGCCAGTCCCAGCCGATCCTCCGAGTATGTTTCCAGCCTCTCTGGCAGGAAGGTAAATGGAGCCGAGGAGCCCAAGTGGACATTTATCAACAGGAAGGGAAGAGCAAAGGTCACGAGAAAGGGAACAGAAAATGGAAAAGGAGGGGTATGGGGACTAAAATGTTGCCAAGGACAGCTTTGTTCAAGGTGGAGTCTGATGGAGAAAGGAGCCACCCCAGTTAAGAATGCATATGGACGTGAGAGACTGGGACAGGAGAATCCAGAAATTCTGTCTAGAAGTCAGTACTTCTCCAGCCTTAATGTACCTTTGAGTAACCAGAAGAACTTGTTCACATGCAGATTCTGATGAAGTGGGTCTAGGGTCGGACCGAGGCTCTACATTTCTAAGACCTGCCCAGTGACACGATGTTGCTGGACTCCACTTCAGTAGCAAAGCTATAAATGGAAGATAAGGTAGAAAAGGAATGAAGGAAATGAAGGAAGGATAGAGGGATGAACCCTAATGGTTACTCTGTGGACCACACTGTGGGACTACTTCGAGGAGGTCCTTTGGATTCTTCTGCCACGGAATCTCCTTAGTCCGGTCTGTGACAGAATTCTGTCTTCTAAGACTTGTCGCTGTTTGCTTTCCTTGGATCTGTGTGACAAAGGGTGATGCAGAGTGTGGAGTGGTCCAGTCTCCTCATTTTGTTCAGGGAGACACCATGGCTTCAGAGTAGCGAAATCCTTGAAGCAGAGGCATTAGTTTTCCAGGAAAAGGACTGGAATAGAAGCAGCCACATGAAATCGAAGTCTATAAGGCAGCGTATATAAGACATCTCTGGGAATGCTTAGAAAATATTGTTTTGGTGAACTGGGTAAAAGTTGAGAAGAATGTGGCCCTCCAAGGAACCACATGGGTGCTGATGGGAGAGCCACCATTGGCTTATGTGTCCCAGCCATGCAGCATCCATTTGCCTTTTCCTGCCTTTCCCTGGTCCCACCCCAACCCTGGAGGACTACAAGAGGGTGGCTATGAGAGTACCCGAAAGACTCTCTCCCTCTTTCTTTGATCTTAAATTCTTCTAAAACATGCTTTAACATATATTTCTCTTGCTGTGAATCTGCATGTTTAGAATTCTTGCCAATTTTTTATTGTGTTTACATTTCCTTACTGATTTATAAGGATTCTTTATATATATGTTAATATAATTAGGACTTTCTTGTATGTGTGTGTTTAAAGCTTTAGAACATATGCCCTTCAAAGATGCAAATGCTACTTTTTGGGCATCAGCCCTGTGGGTCACTCGTGTCCCATGAATACTATTGTTGTAAAACAAGCATGCAAACTGAGTAGTGGGTTGACAACAAATGGGGGTTAAATAAATACTACCACCAAGTGGCTAATTAAAGGTCTCATGAATATTTATTTAGTGCCTCATGAAAATTTGATGACTCACATGCCTCATGAATATTTATTCATGGGCTTGGGCCTGCTTGGGCTTTCCATCCATTCCAATCTGTTTTTAGATTTTCAATCCATTCCAATCTGAACACGTGTGTTCTAATTTTTTTTTCTTCAAAATGTTACTCATACGATATCTGTTTCCATACTTGGTTCCCTTTATTCTCATTTATTTGTTTCTCTAATTTTTTGTTTGTAGACTTGAACATTCTTTTTAAAAAATCACAAACATTTATTACTTTCCCCAAGGCAGTTTGCAAAAACCAGGGAGGTAATAAAGGAGGCACACAAGGCACAATTAAAAGTCTCCTCTCATAAATTTCAGTATCTCTCCTGATCTTGACTAGGTTTGGGTCGCAGAGAGCATGGCATGGGAAACCAGCCACATTCCTTCCCATGGAGGCTGTATAAAGTCCACATGTCCGAGGGTAAGGAGAGCTGCCTGTTAGCAAGATAGGGGCTCATTAGAGGCCATGGTGGGGCCATGGGAAGTGTGATTGCTCAGGAATTGTAGTAAGGTTGTGAATATTGGTAGATTCTTACTGCACGCACCTGCACTTCTGAGGTGGTATGGGGTGGATGGTGGCACCCGCCCTCTTATGTGTTAATTCCATACAAAACAAAAACTAACTGAGATCAAAACTGGAAACATAAACAAATCCCATCTTCCAACACTTGTGACATCCCATATAATTAATGGACAAAAGTGAAAACTTAAATTACCCTCATAAAATGAAAATAGTTATTGAAATAAACTTTATTCCTCCCATTTAGAGGAATAATTAGGCTTTTATTTTACATGGGAAAGGGGATCAAAGGCATGAAAGATCCATTATTTAAAGTCAAAACAATGTTTTATTGGGTTCTCATGAATTAAAGTAGATCAAGGTCTTTTCAAAGTTCAGGGAAAAAAATGAATAAATTTAGGAAGAGGATATAGCGTGGAAGGGAAGAAAGTTAAAATACTAGAAGTTCTATACTTAAAATAATAGTTCTTTGCTCCTCCTATTCTTGTGTTTGATAGAAAAACAGAGATAAATCGTTTTCATTAGCTAAGCATATTCTAATGTTCTGTTAGCTAAATGGAAATCTTATTATAGTCCCTGGTGGAATAATTTAAGCTAGTATTCTTTATGTGGCTCTGCATATAAATATCTAACTTCAGAGTTTTAACCAAGATCCAAATCAAACAAAATTAGTTAATTTCATCTTTCAGTAAGACATTGTTCAACTAACACACAGGTGTACTCTTTGGAAAGAAGCCAGTTAGAAAAATACTTGAAATTGACTACAGAGAAATTGTTAGAATTTACTAAAGACCATAGGTTACAGTTTTAATTACTTAAAGAGCAATTTATTCAAATAGCCAGGAGGGGTTTTAATCTCAGCTGAAAATGTTTGAGTCGGTTCCATTTTAGTTTTACCTTATTCTAGAATCTAAATCTTGTGGGTTTTTTCCTCCCCAAAGTACCATATTGCTTTTTGGGTCATGCCAATAAATACAAAGTTCTTATTAGTTGAAATATGGGCAAACAAGAAGTACTCACTCACTGTCTAGATACTCTTGATTCACATGTCTAAAGTGCTTAGGATGAATGATACCCATGCCCCTTTGTTCTGCAAATAGAGCTGAAAATCTCCAAAGATTCGATTTTCTTGCAGTGCTTCCAATAATAATACTTGATTACACAAGGAATTGATGTAATAATAGTTTCAGATAATAACAATGCTTTGCTCTTAAGCATTTGTCATCTTCAAAGTGTTTTAACCATTTAATCCTCAGAAAACCCCTGTGAGGTGAGGAAGTCAGCAAGCAGTACGTTATTCTCACTTCCTGGTTTCGAACTCAAGCCACTGACATTTTTGCTTCCTTCTCTATCACTTGGATCCAACTGGGATGGATGAATTGTGAAAAATATTTCCTTACCATTTCATCTTGTTTCCCATGAACCATAAAGCTGGCAGAGGCCTGCTGTTTTTGTTTTTATTATTATTTTTTTTTACATTATAAACATGAGCTCAATTATCTTAATGTCACAAAAATATCTGGTGAATACCTTCTGTAGTGCAAGTGAGACACAACTCCAACCCCTCTGTCTTACTAGATTTGGAAATGTTCTTATTAGTTATTAGGGAAAGTCTTTTGCTTAAAAGATGGCCTAGAAGTAAGAACTTTGAAGACTTAAAAATATTTAAACCTCATTCATTTAAAAGAGTTTGGAATTTTAAACATAATTATCCAGGTTTAAGAGGAAAACACTTAGATATTTTTATTTATTTATTTATTTATTTATTTATTTATTTAGATTTTATTTATTTGACAGAGACACAACACAAGCAGGGGCAGTGGGAGAGGAGAAGCAGGCTTCCCACTGGGCAGGGAGCCCCATGTGGGGCTCGATCCCAGGACCCTGGAATCATGACCTGAGCCAAAGGTAGACACTTAACAACTGAGCCACCCAGGTGCCCCAACACTTAGATATTTTTAATAAAATTGAGTGATTACTTGATTTTTTAACACCAATTAGAAAAAGGATCATGGAATTCAATCATTGCTTCTAAAACCTGCTACTCCTCACTCTGAGTTTAAATCTTTACTTAAGGTCTGATTTAGAGAATTCCAAGGAATAGTTACTGTATCAGCCAGGAAAGGGTAAGTTATATTGAGATAACAAATAATTGCAGCACCCCAGTTACCTCACACAACAAAGGTTTACCCCTCATGCTACCTGCCCATTGTGAGTCAGCCAAAGGATTTGGTAGGAGAGGGGGCTCTGCTCCTGGGGTCCAGCTATTGGGCTCTCCACCATGTTGTTGGTACACCTATGTGGAACACATCATTTGCCAAAGCAAAGGAAGAGAGAAGCATAGAGAAATCACATTTGCTCTTCGACGATTGGATCTGAAAGTGGCAACTCTTATTTCTGACCAGAATCCATTGACCAGATAGGCTACAAGGAGAGCAAATGAACTGCATAGTGAGCATTATTGCCTTTGCTACAGTTACTATGTGATCTTCATAATATGTTATGCACACGTAATACTTTATATAGACAAGTAATATATATCATAATTCATACACATAAAGTAAATTATGTATGTAACAGTATTTTATATACACATGATGTACATTAAATGTACATTCATCTTATTTTACTTCTATTTGCTATGAAAAACTGAATGAAAAGTAAAAATGTGTACTTCCCTTCTAATTTCCATTCCATTTCAGAGGAGCAAGTCTATTGAGAAAACCATTTGGCCCAGTAGAAAAAACAAAGAACAGCGAAGAAGTGATTCTAATGTCTGAGCACTGGGTGTGATGCATGAACAATGGATCTTGGAACACTGAAAACATAAAATTCTAATAAATAAATAAATAAAATCTTTTTTTAAAAAAGAAAAAAAATATCTATGTTGGGAAATACTTTCCCTTCATCACTGTAAGCCTATTGAATGAAGAGCTTCTCATGTAAGTTCTTTACATATTCAAACAAAACCCACATTGCATACTACACCACTGACATAATGTTGACCATGGAGTTCAAATGACAGCGATGCTAGAGCACAAAGGGTAACTTATTGCGTCCTACCCATTCACCACTCCAGTGGAGAGATAAGCCATCGTTTGTTAATACTCTGGCCTCAGCCTGCCATTCGCAAGCTCAGAGTCCCATATCAAGGGGACAGTGGGCTAAAACAATAATCTAAATGTTAGTTAATGGTGGTAGGGGCTGGGAGTAGAGGGATCTATTTTCTGGCCATTTGAAGGTTGGTCAAACACTGAAACGAAGCATGGCAGAACATCTCTAGATGTTAGCTGGGCTTTGCCTGGTTTTTAAGCTCACTCTAATTTTTGAAGTGTCTCAGATATTTTGCTCCAGGAAATGTAATTAAATGCAAGAAATCCAGATGGATCAGTAGAATGATCACATTTAGTAAGGGCTTACTGTATGCCAGGTACATTACTAGGTGTTTATAACATTATCTTATCTAATATAGACCCCACCATGACTATTTGAGGTAGATAATAAATCCATTTTACTGATGAAGAGATTAGGATCCAGACAATTTAAATAAACTTGCCCGAAGTCATAAGGCTGTAAGTTGCAGAAATATGACATGAATCCACACACATCTGTGAGCTGGTTGGATGGGGGGTCTGGTCTGATGTGCTGGGGTCTGATTAGAACTCATTCCATCCTTAATCCCTTCTCAGTGTCACTGATCTTCTGCAAGTAGACATGCACAGGAAAGCTGGGCTGAACCTCCTCGGTCATGGCCTGTGAAAACAAGCTTGGCTCTCAGAGAAGCCAAAAAAAAAAAACCCCCAAGTCAGAGGCTAGCTATTCTCTAACAACATATCTCTTGTGCATTAGTCAGTTCTTCATTGCGTCTTCATGTAATTTCTCTTCAGTTTTACTACCTTGCTGGTATTTTTTTCCTTCTGTTTGCCACTCCTTCCTTCTGATCTTACACTTCATGCCTTCCATGAAAAAGCTATTCTTCTCATTCCTGAATGAACTATTTTTCCTTTAAGGGACCAGTTTCTATTCCTTTCTGTATGTCACAATGATGTGCAGCTACTCCAAGAATAGGGCTAGTTTTTCCTCCAACTCCCCAGCTTTGTCCATTCCCCTTCCCCCCACATCAGCTTGGAACACCAGGAGGCCAATAGCTTCTCTGAAAACAATGTCCTCTGGCCCCCAGATTCTGCCTGGGTTTTCCCTCTAGGACAGAAGAACAAAAATTGAGCCCAATGGGCAAGGATCTCTCTGTGGCCCAATAGGGACTGATTTTTTACCATGTTCATTCCTGCAGGCTTCCTTGTTCTAGCTCACTCCTAAGTACATCCAGTGGGAACACCCAACCCCCAAGATAACCAGGGAATGCATGCTGTCCCAGGAACCACCTGTGGGAGCGTGCAAGAGAGAAGTCAGACTGAAGCAAAGCTAGAGGAACATACACTTTAGAACCAGGATGTCCTGGGTTGGAATTCTGGTTCCAGGGACACTTATCACAGCCTTCAGAAAGCCCAGCTGGAAGGTAGTCTCAAAGCACTCTCTGTCATCTTGCTATGACATCCAAGGAGTTTTGCACACAAGAAGTCTGGGAAGCCTTTGAAGCCGGTAGTCAAGACCGGATCCTGTTCTGAGTTACCAGTTCACCACTCCACCACCACACGCCCTTGTCTCTCTGACTTTCAGAGATCTGCAGCTCATTCCCAGGGTGAAAACCATCCCTCGGGGGCACTCAGACTTAAATCTCTTTTGGGGGTCTTGTGTTTTAAGCAGGTGCACCTGAGAAATACAATTACTGAATAAATGTAAATAAAATTACTGAATGAATGCATATTTCTCACAGGGAATTATTTCACCAGGAGGGACTTCCAGTGCAGGAAGCCTTGACAGGGCCTCTGAGATCAGGTGGGGAAGTAGAGGGAGCAGGAGTGCCCATGCTCACTCAACTCCAGAGGTCCAGCCAAGGTGTGCCGGATTGCTGGGGAGCTCAGGGACGATGCCGTGAGTCCCTGCGAAGCTCTGGAATGGGGGTGTTTACACTCCTTTCCCCAGGCACTTCTTCCTGCAGTTGAATCCAGACCATGATGGTGGCTCTTGCTCCCTTGGCTTTCTTCCCCCTTCGCTCCTCTCCTGGGCTGGCACAGATGTCTGCCGTCCGAAGAATCGGGGCGACTGTGAGCCAATCCCAGCCTCCAGCCCAACCTTCGTCCCCATGCCCTCTCTCTGTGCAGACCCCTTACTTACTGGGTTTTCTGTCCCTCAGAGTCCTGAGAAAGGCCTGGGATTTGAGATGTGTTCAGACACTGAGAAGCATAGGTTAGGATCCCATGGTTGCAGGTCTGAAGAGCTTTAATTAGAGGCTTCTCTAGACCACCCGCCTCCGCCTGCCGGCCTAAGGCCCTGCCGTCTGCAACCCAGAAAGGTCCTCACCGCTGTGGGTGGCAAACCACAGCAGGACGCCTGAAGGTAGTCGAGTGGGCCTGAGGAGGCCCTCCGACCTCAGCTGGTTTTAATCCCATAAAACTGAAACTTAATATACGAGGCAGGCGAGATAGAAGAATGCTTTTGTGCTGCATCGGTGTTCCACGTTGGCCTTCACACCCCATTGGGCAGAATTCAACTACAGTAATGACGACGATGGTAACGGTACCCTCAGCAGTCACAACCACCACGTGATGCCGAAAGAGAAAAGCAGGAGCCTAGGGGGGGATCCTGACGCTGGTCTGGCCCTGTCCTCTGTGGGTTGTCCTGGCCGATTAGACGGGAAGCCCACGTAATAGGGTCCCAGCAACCCTGCTGGAGCTGCTGTCGACCCGGGGTCCTCCCCAGGCCCGTGTCTGGTTGCTCAAAGCCGAGCTGGGGGTCCCGTCAGAATTCTGTTGGCTTCTGCCCAGCTGTGGTGGCCCGACACCCTGATCTATGGGTCAAAGAGCGCTTGTCT
Source organism: Nasua narica (assembly GCA_028533885.1). NCBI lineage: Eukaryota > Metazoa > Chordata > Mammalia > Carnivora > Procyonidae > Nasua > Nasua narica. The sequence continues at coordinate 13,616,913 of CM052811.1, forward strand.
CGGTGGCCTCCTGAAGGCACTTTAGCAGCTGGAGTCAGGACCAGAGCACGTGACCGAGATTATGTAGAAGACTCGTCGCCTTGCGTTACTTGATAAACTTGGTATGAAAACTAGGGGCTTCCACGTATCTCTAGGTGAGCGCCTTCTCCAGCCTTATCGCGGTGGTCTCGCGCTTTCCCCCACACCACACGGGGGCTGCCTCCCTGCGGCCCCGGGGGGCCCGACTTCGCTCTGACCTCCCCCCTCTTCCACTCTGGCTCTCCAGGAGGAGCCAGTCCCCTTCCTTTCCAAGGCCAGTCACGCTGCTTGGCCCTTGACGTCACTTCCCTCTTCTGTCCTTTTGGACCATCGAGTCTTCTGTCATGTATCGTCGGCAGCTCCTTCCGCTGGGCCTACGAACACGCTCCGGTCACTCCCGTCTTAAAACAGAGCAGAAATTCACAACTTTTATCTCTTCCACCTCCCTCTTCTCTTCTTTCCTTGTGTTCCCTCCACACACGCCCCCACCCTGCCCGCCTTTGGTGTTTTATTCTTTGTGTGTGTGGTAAAATATATATAATGCACAAGGCCCCATTCTGACCCCTTCAAGTGTTATAAGGGTATAACTTGGGGGCATTAAGTACACCACCTTTGGGGGCTTGAAGTACAGCACCACTGTCCTCTCTGCTGCCGTCTACACCACTGCACCGAAACTGCCCTTGCTAAATCCATGAACAGCCTCCTGATCCCTGACTCTGGCGGATACCCATTTAGGCCTTGTCTAACTGGCCTCCTTCGGGCATGTGGCCCCTGGCACCAGTGCATCCCTTTTGGAATGAGTGCTGGCGTTCACCCCTCTCATTCCCTCCAACCACTGGCCATACCACTGTCCATGCTAGAATGCTCTTCCTCTGCCTGGGATACGGCAGCTCCTTGGGAACCCGTTGGCAGCTCTCTGTTCTTCACAGCCCATGTGAATTATCTCTTGGTGCTTTGGCCAGATCCCTACCAGTGAAGAGCATAGCGGGCCTCTTGCAGCTGAGAAAGGCTCCAGAGAGGTTTATACAATTGATCCCACCCCCAAGGATCTTCTCCAGCATCCATATCCCAATAGCTGCAGGTGACCAAAACCTGTCTGGTTTGTAGAGGAACCCAAGCAGTTGGGAGTTTTGGTGACAGAGGGCATAGACTACAGATAAGTTACTTCTGTCTTTCTTAAGAAGCAATCCCCAAATAACTATAGGCAAAACAGATGGCCTGCACGTGTGGGAAAGTAATATTGTCCTTCTTCGAACAATCTGCAAAACTCTCCCTGATTCCTATACATAGAGCCTTGGTTCTTCAGCCACTTGGTAATCCACTGTTTTAGAAAACAGGAGGACGGAGTCACTGTGTTCAGGGAAGTGCAGTGTGAAAGGGAAGGCGTTCAATACCCCAGGGGAGGGAAAGAGGCCTAAGAACAAGCATAGGCAGGAACAGGAGCCAAGGAAAGGCCTGCAAGGACCCACTTGTTTCTTTTCTTTTTTTTTTTTCTTAATATTTTATTTATTTATTTGAGAGAGAGAGAGAAAGTGAGAGAGAGCAGGTCAGAGGGAGAAGCAGACTCCCCGAGGAGCTGGGAGCCCGATGCGGGACTCGATATTGGAACTCCAGGATCATGACCTGAGCCAAAGGCAGTTGCTCAACCACCTGAGCCACCCAGGCGCCCTCACTTGTTTCTTTTCGAAATTGAACAGCGACCGATATTAATACAGCCATGCCGTGACTGAGAACCCACAGGCCCGGTCACAGCGGGTGTGCCTAGGAGATCTTTGTGGGATGAAGTGAGCCGGAAAGAGTCCTCCCCTGGGATTGGCCGCCTCAGGGCCCGGTGATGGCAGAGCCCGCCTCCGCTCGCCAAGGCCAGAGCACCGTGGCTGTAGACAGGCAACCTGGCAACAACTGTCAGCATCTTAGGGAAGGATCTTTGAGGGGTTCGTATTCTTAGAGTTATAAACAGCTGTGTGAGCAGGTCTGATGCGGAATAGGAAAATCAAAACTCCTGGGAATGACGGATGATGCCCTGGTAGCTTCCGCTCGTCTTCTAAGACTCAACTTCCATGTCCCGTGTCTCTGAGGCCCTCCCACCCCTGACAGAGTGGACTTCACGACCCCTCCTCTGCGCCCCCTCTGATTGCCCTGCCGCCATATGATATCTTCGCATGTGCCGTGCTCTTCTGTTCACCTCTGTCTCGGCCATTGGACTGTAGGCTCCCGGAGGGGAGGACGTCTACTTCTCAAGCCTACCATTGCTCGTGGCCTACAGAAAGCCCTCAGGTAATTTTGGATAAGCCAATGAATGAATGAGAAATATGAACGAATGAATGAGTGGATACTTGAAGTGACTGGTTTTCAGAGCCAGGTTCGGAAATCATTCCCTAACAAGGGACATACATTTCTGGGTGCGTGGGAAGCATTAGATGGTTACTAATGGAGCGTCAGGGACATGCCAACCAGGAGAGACATGGGGATGGTGTGACCAGGGCCTCGGAGAAGGAGCACGTGTTAGTGAGTGCATTAAATGTTCCATATGAAATATCAGGATGAGATACAATGCGGGGCACTCCCTGGGTGCGAACCTCTTTCCCAAGTATGGTCTAGGCATACCTAGGCATTGGGCTAGACAGGCAAGCGTGTGCTTGTTTTCTTTCTGTGTTATTCTGCGTAATTTTACCACTTTCCCCCCACTCCTTCAAGAGACTGAATTAAGGAAAGTGTCTCTGAGAAAAGCATCCTTATAACCTAGTGAATTCACTACAAAACATTTTAAAAATGATTATAGGTTTTTGTCAATGACTATGGCCAGTGTTGGTTTTCTCATCCTGGGTCAGCCCATTACCTGGTCTGAGATAGATCCCCGATCCCTCAAGCCTGGTGGGCTGCTTAACACCCCAGGCTGGAAGATTGGGGCTGGGACATCCTCACCGCTTCTGCATTATTTCATTAGGCTGTTGACAAATAAACACATGGAAACAATCCATCCCCAGGCACTGATTACATTTTCCTTCAAAGGCATGGCAGGCCTTGTGTCTTCTGTGAAAAATTATCTTAATCCCCCATTGACATCGAACCCACCCTCACATTTTCCAAAATTTCATAGTCATGTTTTTCAAAGGGTTTGATTGCTGTCCCTGCTACATGAGTTGGCACACGGTCTGTCCCAGAGTAATGGGGCAGTAATGTCCCAGTAATGGGGCATCCATATCCTATAGCTGCCGGCTCTGCGGTGGCCCACAGAATCACCCCAGCGTCCAGGACCTTTCTGCAGAGCCAGAGCATGGGTTCCCTTGCGGGTTTTGTGTGCAACGTCAGAAGCTTCTCCATCAGATCCTAAACATTCTTTCCTTCCGTGTCTCGCACCCTCCCTAACACTCTGCTGACTTTCCATTCATTGGTCGACAGGCTAGCAGCCTCAATGGTTCATAACCGATCAGTTTCTCCTGGGTGCCTTGAGGATGGTCCCAGTTACAGACCATCCTTGGAAAAGTGGGGAAATTGTCACAAGAGGGATGTCCCCTGTTCTGTGGTTCAGATGATACTGGAAAGGGGCTCAGTTGAACAGTTCACTTCCACAGTGTAAACAGCAGCCTCGAATCAGGTTAACTTGGTGACTTGCTCAGCGATTCTGCACTGGGTCCCTATGAGTGAGGGCAGGAGGGTCCTGGGAGGTTTATCACTCCGTATGTGTTTCTGCAGGCTTTCCTTTGAGAGAGCCTATCTCCTCAACCCCAGAGTCTGTTTACGCACGGGCCTCCCGATCCACCACGCCCGGGTGAAAATGTCCAATGTGGAAAGTATTAAAACAGCTAGGCAGCCACCTTTGATTAGAAGCAGCTTTTGCATCAGATATGATCGGGGTTACCAGAAAATTGGGCATGTGCGGTGGGGGGCTGGCTAATGACTTTAGTCTTTGCTCTGCTCTTGTTTATCATTCTGTAACCTTGGGAGGTGATTTCTAAAGCTCTGTGTACCCTGCAGAGGGTCCCACCGCCTGGACACCAAGGAGCACGGGCATGTCACACATGAAAACCATTTATGGTAGCGGGCAAATTCTGAGTGTAGAACTTTTTGAACGTGTCATTCTCAAGCTTTGGCTCATTACCTGGGAGGTGGAGGTCCCCTTAACAAAAACAACAGACCAAAGCTAGCCAAGTCCTCAGAGGGCGAACGTCTGATGGCCTTGGTGTTTTGTGTTTTGAGTTTCTTAACTACCCATGATTACTGAGTATCGGGAGGTGCCCTCCTGCAGGTTCCCTTGAAATCTTATCTAAAGTGCAACATGGTTTTGTAACGAAAAGTAGCTGGGTCCCACTCAGAGTCATGCAGTTGGTGCCAAGTGTAAAATACATGGCCCGGGGCAGTGGAGGGTGGCTGGGGCTGGGGGAGGGTTGGGAGGGGTTGTCCGGCTAGAACGCACCCCTCCTCTGCCTGCCAGGCCTTGCCCTCTGGTCCTGGCTGTGTCCGCCCCGAAGGTGGAGCATCTTTTTGTAACTTGTCATCTCAGAAGGGCATCCTTTTGCCCAGAAGTGCTGCACAATATGTCTGCCATGCTCCTTACTGTCTTGGTGTTTCCCGGGCCTCCTCCTCCAGGTGATCCTCAGGTTTCTCTAGAGCCAAGGAGAGGACATTGCCCACACGTGCTTGATCTCCCCTATTTACTGTCAGCTTCTTCAGTGATTCTCGTGCCTGCAAAGATTCCGTACGCAGGAAGGATTTTCTTCCACATCCATATCCTATAGCAATGGGATGCACAACGGGGCAACGTTTTGTTACATGAACTTATGGGTGGGTTTTTTTTCCCCTATAGTTAACTATTTTCCCCTTCCCTCTCTGCTCAACGAGTTTAGGCAGCGAGGCTGTCCTGTGCTCAGTCCCTGGGAAGGGGATGGGAAAAGTAGGAAGCAGGGACAATGAAGGGTTGTCTTGACATACGTTTCCAGAAGCTGATACTCTTAAGGGAGAAGCAAGGACTCTGTTAAGACAAGATGGGATGGACGCTGTGACAAGACCAAAGATGCCCCCTTCTGCCATCTTTAGGAAGGGCCGTCCTGGGGGAAAGAAGGCTGATAAAGAACTCTGTGGTCTCCCTGTTGGCAATTTCAATTTTGTTTTTGTTCAAAAACAAAAATTTGGAAAGGTCCTCTGGCCCCGACACGGCATAAAACGAGTCCTGTGTCTTGGTGGGCAGTACGGGAAAGCTAATGGAATAGTCCGATCTAAAGGGATTTCCGCCTGGAATGAGGGATGTCCTGCCAAGGACTGAAAACTGATGGCCAAGAGGGAGGATGCCTGCAGAGGCTCCATGAGACCTCTCAGTCAGTCCCTTAGCACTACGTGAGCTTTCCAGAACACACACAGCCCCAGGGAAAACAGTGGAGATTAAGCTTCTGCCACCCCAGTGCAGTGGGACTTAAAACAAACAGGAAGTTACAGAAAAACAGGTGACTCACACACCTGAACGGTGAGCAGGGCTCCAAACCTGCTGTAGGATCTGTATAAACCCCACCGTTCTTTCCTGCCTCACTCCACCCACACCTCTACCCTTGCTTCTGTAATTCCGTCCAGCGGCCACATTCTGGGGAGGAAATCTGCTGGCTGGGGCTCTGGGGCTGCTGGGGTGGGGGCTGGGCCGAGAGGCTACCGGTGAGCCCAGGTGCTAGTGAATGTGATGCTAGTGTGAGGAAAGCGTCGAGTGTCCGTGCACTTGACTTCTCATGCTCCCTCACGCTGTGGCCACAGCAAGAAGCCAGCTCATGTTTCAACATTGAGCAGGGAGTCCACCTTACGCTGTTAGGTAGAGGCTCCCGAGAGCCCAGCTCTCTCTTCAGACTCTGAGGGAGGAGGAGTTTGGCTACCTGGGATGGAGCTCTGCCTCTCTGACTTCTGAAGGACGTGCCCTCACAGCACGGAAGGGCAGCATGGCCAGGGGCAGGTGGGCAAGTGCACTCTGGGCTGGAGGCAGCTACCGAGATCCTGACGCTTGCTCTGGTGGGGTATGCAGTGGGACCACAGCCCTTGCCCAGACTTCTCCAAGTCTCTGATTCCTCCCTGGGAACTGAGGAGACTGGACTAGAAGGATCTGGATGGTTCTTCTACCTCTTCAGTATTTGTAAGTATGACAATCTCTGTCCTTTCTTTTCCCTGATTTGGGGCAGCAGTTTCATTCTTTCAAAAGCCTAATGGAGGGGCGCCTGGGTGATGCAGTCAGTCAAGCACTGACCCTTGATTTAGGCTCAGGTCACGATCTCATGGTCTTGAGATGGAGCCCTGAGTGGGGTCCTGTGCTCAGTTCAGAGTCTGCTTAAGATTTCTCTCTCTTCCTCTCCGCGCCCCCCTCCTCCATTCTCTTGCGCTCTCTCTCACAGAACAAAATCCAACCTTAAGGAGATCCTGTTCCGTTGATATGCCTGGCCTTTTTGAGGGCTCCTTTCCCACCCCCTGCAGTAATTACAACAGCAACAATTTCCAAAGGAACGGGGCTTTGTAGTTTAACACAGTAACGTCACACGAATGAATACTGTTCAGTATCCAGGACATGCTGTCTGGAGTCTCTTGCCCCTCTCCCTCTGGCCATCTGCCTCTTTGGTGATTGCCTTTCTATTTCTTTTGTTCTGCCCAGCAGGCTCCTGACTGGGCCTGGGGCCAGTTCCCGCAGCTCCTGGCTACCGCTACATCCCCTCAGATCCTCCCTGTGCACAGCCCCCCACTCCTTTGTAGCGACCAAAGCAAATGACTTTGGCCACCTCATGTTTTAATTTTAATTCCAGCATAGTTGACATACCGCGTTAGATTAGTTTCAAACGTACAATATAGTGATTCAGTGCTTCCATACATTATCCCCTGCTCATCATTATAATGCACCCCTTAACCCCCATCACCTACTTCGCCCATCCCCCATCACCTCCCCTCTGGTAACCGCTTGTTTTTTATAGGTAGGAGTCTGTTTTTTGGTTTGTCTCTTTTTGCTTTGTTCCTTTGTTGTGTTTCTTAAATTCCACATATGAGCGAAATCGTATGTCTTTCTCTGACTGACTTATTTTGCTTACCATTACATTCTCTAGCTCCCCCTATGTTGTTGCAAATGACAAGATTTTATTCTTTTTTATGGCAGAATAATGTTCCTTGTATATATATACCACATCTTCTTTATCCATTCATCCATCAGTAGACGCTTGGGCTGCTTCCATAATTTGGCTATTGTAGATAATGCTGTGATAAACATGGGGGTTTGTATATCTTTTTGAATCAGTGTTTTCTTATTCTTTGGATAAATACCCGGAGGTGGAATTATGGGATCACGTGGTAGTTCTACTTTTAATTTTTTGAGGAACCTCCACACTGTTTTCAGTAGCTGCAGCAGTTTGCATTCCTAACAATAGTACATGAGGGTTCCTTTTTCTCCACATCCTCACCAACACTTGCTTCTCGTGTTTTTGATTTTAGCCCTTCTGACAGGCATGAGGTGACAACTCCTTGTGGTTTTGATATGCATTTCCCTGGTTATGCTGGTGATGTTGAGCCTCTTTTCATGGGTCTGTTAGCCATCCAGTTGTCTTCCTTGGAGAAATGTCTATTCATGTCCTTTGCCCATTTTTAATTGAATTATTTCTTTTTTGGGTGTTGAGTTGTGTAAGTTTTTTAAATATATTTTAGATACTGACCCTTTATGGGCTATGTCATTCGCAATTATCTTCTCCCATCAGTAGGTTGCCTTTTAATTTTGTGATTGTTTCCTTTGCTGTGTAGAGCTTTTTATTTTAATGTAGTGCTAATAATTTATTTATTATTTTTGTTTTTGTTTCCCTTGCCTCAGAAGACATATCTAGAAAGATGTTACTATAGCTGACGTCAGAGAAAGAACTGCCTACTGGGTCCTTAGCACTTTTGGCTTTGGACAGCTGCTCCTAACCACGTACGTAGCATTGTGTGAACTTTGCATTTCACAAAACATTTGTTTTCCTATTTCCTCATCTGAACCTCATAATGCCCACAGCGCTGGGCTGGGCAAAGCAAAGTGCAAGTGGAGGTGGCTTGGCCAAGGCACATCAACGGCAGAGATGGGACCTGTCACACACATGCCCTGAATCCCAGAGTCTGTGCTAGAGCAGTTAGCTAGCAGTTTATCCCGGAGGCTGTGAGGCTGGCCTAGAGTTGCTACAAGAGGTGGAGCTCGGCCAAACTGGGTGATACGTGCCTCTTTTCTGCCCTGGAGCCCTTCCCAAGGTTTGGTGTCTCAAGCCTGTGCCTCTTAGGGAAAGCAGTGTCTGGTGGCCCTGGGTTGTGGTTGAATCTCTGGGCAGGGTTAAGGGCACCTTTGCCGGGTAACCTTGAACTCTGTGTCAGAGCATCACAGTTAGGACTGTGTATGAATACTCTGCAAGGTTGGTGTGCTCACAGAGGCATTTCCCCATTATGTGCATGGGCTCAACCCAGAGCCGGGGCTAAATGAGTGCCTACTGCCTGACGGTGAACGTGTGAGTGTCTCTCAGTCCAGAACAGCTCTTCGATGGGATGCCACATATTCTAGAATATTCCCCAGGGATCGTGCTTAACGTATCCCTTCTCCTTCTATCTTCCTGACCCTGTGACTTTGAGGCCCACCTTCAGACTCCCACAGAATCAACTTTCGCTGCGGGTTTCGGGCCTGGTGACAACGTGTGTGTGTGTGTGTGTGTGTGTGTGTGTGTGTGTGGTTGTTTTATTATGAGCACTCTGCCTTCTTTCCTCCTCCACAAATGATGTTATTTCACCTCCCTGTGATAGGCTGGGCAAATGACTGTGCTATAAATACACGTCAAGCGAATGGATAATGGAGTCTGTTCTATGGGTGAGGTCGGGAGTATGTCCCTGGGAGCCATCTTGAAGTCCTTCAGATGCAATGTCCTTAACCAACAGTTGCTTCGTCATAAAGCTGTCTGATCGCTTACAGTTAGCAGCAGGGAAGAATCTTCCCCACATTTGGATTGGGTTCTATGTAATTCCCTTCAGCCTGACTGGCAACTTACTTTTTTTTTTTTTAATATTTTATTTATTTATTTGACACAGGGAGAGAGATAGATCACAATTAGGCAGAGAGGCAGGCAGAGAGAGAGAGGGAAGCAGGCTCCCCGCTGAGCAGAGAGACTGATGTGGGGCTCGATCCCAGGACCCTGAGATCAGGACCTGAGCCGAAGGCAGAGGCTTTAATCCTGAGCCACGCAGGCGCCCCGACAAGTTACTCCTTGTTGGGGGGATCCCTTGATAGAAAAGTTGGTCTCGATCTGGGGGCTGTAGGTGTGTGGGTGCCCTGGACCGAGCTCGGATTCCTGCTTTACCGCAGACAGCGCTGTGATGACCCACACTCCTGGTGTCGTCCCCGCGCCAGTGGTACCGGCTGGGAGACGGGTCTGCAGTGGCTGACCTCAGCCTGTCCCTGTCAACGTTTCTGAAAAGCCCCGACGTCTAGAAGCTTCATGATTATATAACCTGCCTCATTATATTTTATTGGGTGTCCAGGTCTTTGCGGGGCTCCCTGTGGACTCCAGAAGGTAACACGAGCATTGTTCCTGGGGAAAGTGTCTAAGTGACAGAGAAAACAAGTCTGAGGCCTGTTGCAGGCCCTCGGCCGGGCTGGCGGCTCTCACCCTCTCTGCTCACACATCGAGCAGCTTGCCTTACCAGCCAACTGGCTTCGCTTAGCCATTAAACTCCGTTTGAAGTTTTATTTCCTTCTATTCTTGTTATCTCAATGGGCAATCACTCTCAGGACATTTTGTAACAAATAGCGTTTTCTGTTTTGCTGAGAACACAGGCCTCTGGCCTATAGCCTGGTCGTACTTGAGAGCCGAGCCCAACCCTTCCCCCAGCCTGAGCCTCATTCTTTCTTGCTTCTTCTTGTTGCTTTTAATAATATTATTTATTTCAGAGGACCTCAAGTGTGCAGAAGTGAAGCATATATATGCCCCAGTTCATGTCACCCTAACATCAAGGCCTTATGTTTTATTAGTTTTTTCCTCCATCTCTGTCCCATTCTCTCCCTCTGCACGAACCCATTTACATAGCAAGGCCTGAAATGCTGTGTGTTTCCTGGCCTTCTCTGAGCCCCACAGAGCCCCACAGAGCCCCACAGGCCTAGCTGTGAGTTCCCTGCTCTCTCCAGACATGTCTCCACTGAGCAGGAAGCTCTCGCCTCCCTGCCAGCCTGCAGAATTATTCAAACAAGCCAGTCCCGTTCTTCCATGGGAGCCAGGGGAACCCCATGCTGCAGCCCCGAAATGCCTGCTACCTGCAGCCCCTGAGGGTTGTCTCTGCTCCCCAGTGCAGCCCCCGATGGCCCTGTGCAGTGTGTGGTGTCCTCCTTCCCGGGGCTGTCAGTACATGTGACTGATAAATGATGGCCGATCTCATTTGTCCTGGGCCGGGTGTCACGGTTGCAGGATGCATAGGATTTTGGGCAACGGGTTGAACAGTAGATAATGAGAACAGTGCTCTGTGCATCTCGTAGGTATGAAATACTTCCAAACCATCTGCCATAATTTCATTTCGGATAGCCATTTAAAATGCAGGGGTGCTTTTACTTTGCGGAAGGTGTTGTGCCATAAATCTCAGTTTCTTCCTGGAGCACTTGCTCTTAGCGCCCCACCCCCTATATCCTTTCATCACTCACTGTTTGTTACGTGCTCCTGGGACTTGGGGGGGACTTTTTCTCTTGTAAGAGGGGGACAGATTGGAAGAGGGCAGGGTGGGCATCATCCGTGGGAACAGTCCTCAATTAAGTAATAAAACCCAGCTTTCTTACAACCCTGGGGCGTGCTCTAGGGTGTTCCCCGGAGATCCTCAGCAGGAGGGAGGCCCAAATGCCCACAGAAGCGCCCTCTCTTTAATCAACTCTTTCCTTCCCCCCCATCTCTTTCCCTCCACATCTCCCTTCCCCACTCACCTACCAGTTCTTCCTGTGATCACTATCCAAGCAAACTAGTTACCCTCAGATCCTTGTCTTAGCTTCTGCTTCTGTTTTTCACTCAACGTCGTGTTGGAGAACTCAACGTGTTGCTCTGTACAAGCCCATGTCAGTTGCGCGGAATCCCAACATGGGCGTTCACAGCCTGTCACACATCCTTTTCCCTGGTGGCAGCTCCATCTCCCACAGCCCGCCCTGGGCTGGCCATCCTTGGCCCCCTCTCCATGTGGATGGTGAGATGGGTGACGAGCCTGGCTGGGGTAGACAAGCAGACGGGGAGTGCTGCGGTTGAGGGAGCGCGCACACTAAGTATTGTCAGGTTTCTCTCTCAAGTGGCTCTGCCCATTTATTCTATCGCTAGCAAAGCGTGAGATTGACCTTCCCTGTACTACCGGCTGGGATTTCCAGAAACAGGCACCATGATAGAACTTGAGCAAGAGGTGAGCAAGAGGACATTTATTAGGGATCCACATCTATGAAGGGAAGGAGAAGGAAGGAAAATTGGGAGGAGGAAGCTGAAGGGTGATGCGGGCTTGGGGAAGGCCGGGCAGGTTGTCGCTGACCTTGCAAGCAGCTCCGGGGTCAGTGTTGCCCAACCGCGTCCCGCGCTGGCTGCGAAGGCCAGGCCTCTCTTTCCCACTTTGCCCACGACCGCTGAGGCTGACCCTGAACAAAGCTCTCTGCTGAAGGCACTCTCGCAAGTGGACAGCAAGTCCTTCCTTGAATGGGAATCGGGGAACACATCTTCCTGCCACAGGATTTGAGAAAGTGGTATCTCATTGCTGTTTTGATTTGCATTTCCCTGATCACTGAGGAGTTTGAAAATGTCTTGATGTGCTCATTAGTAAAGCTGATTCAGCCAGTTGGAACCAGATGTTAAAATGGCCATGGCTCGAACTCCCAAATGCTGCCCCCTAACCTGGCCGAACCAACTCAGCGCCTCCCCTGGGACCCCCGAACCTCTCCATAATCCAGTGTTCACAGGGGTGTCTAGCACCACTGGGGATCTCCACGACCCTGACCCAGGGATTCAGCCGGTCCATTCTGTGGGTCAGTGCGTGTGTCATGTCCGCTCTGAAAATCACCCTGAAAAGGAGCTGTTTCCTTTCCATGAACTGCCTGGACATGGCCTTCTGCAAACTTCCTATGGAGTTTCTAACCCTTATCCAGGAGGCTGCCGTTTCAGGTTGTGGTGGTGAGTGTGGGGTAGGTGAGGGAGAAGGGTCTCGGCTGGTGCCTCCCTCGCTTAGCTCCCTGCGAGAATCAGCAGGCCTTCAGGTCAGGGGCCACACAGATTCAGGGCCTAGGAGAAGGTCAGGATGAGGATACAGGGGGTTCCTTGGGCAGAGAAGAGCAGGGGCCGCAGCCGTGTTTTCGGGGAACCCAGATGATCAGTGACTTTCCTGAGGAAGGCCTACTGAACACCTGCTCTCGCTGTCCCTGGCGTGAGTGGGGAGAGGGAGTCCCACCACGGCCTTCACACCAGCCCCACACACCTGTCTCTGTTACTCTGTGTCCTACTAGCCTCTCCCCCAAACACCTACTAAATCCCAAGTAAACTTTATTTCTAAGACACAAATCTGGACATTTCTCTTGAATTTTCAAAACCCTTCAAAAGCTCCTTATTGTTTATTAGCATTGTGTCATCCAGGGAGCATAACTAGCTGGGTCCCTTTTAGCTTTATATGATGGATAAAAATCTAAATGTTCTTCACCGAAAGTGAAGTGAGCGTTTAGGTGTAAACGTCTGAAAAACATGAGAAGGAAATCTTTGGTCATTGAGATTATTTTGGGATTCTACTACTCTGACGTGGTTGCATTCATCATTTTATATTTCTCCACAGCTCCTGACTTTTTTGAAATCTGCCAAGGATACAAAGAAGAGATTGGAAAAAAAGAAAAGAAGAAAAGGAAGAGAAAAGCTCCTCATTGTCTGTAGCATAAAATCCCTTAGCCCAGCACACAAGAGCTTCCCTCAGCTGGCCCAACTCTCACCCTGTCCCACGTCCCACAGCCCTCCTCCCCACAGACATCCACTAATAGTTCATCTCTCCTCCATCCCTGAAACAGCTCTGGAGTCTCCATGCCCTCAGAGCTTTGCTCACGGGGTTCTTTCTGCCTTGAATGCCTTCCCTTTCTTCCCTTTGGGGACAATCCCTCTGTGAAGTTTCCTTGACTCCTAGTGGTCAAAATGGGCGGTTCCCCTCCTGGCTCTCCCAACAGGTGGGGCCTGAGATCCACCCAACTTAATCACCCAGGTGAAGAAGAAGGAGAACTGGAGGGCTTCCCAGGCAGAGGGACTGGGGAGGAAGGGAGCTCAGAGGATTCCTCCACCAGTAGTAGGTAGCTCAGGAGGGCTGGAGAGAAGCACGTGTGTTGTGTACGTTAGGAGACCGGGGTAGGGTGGCTGGAATGAGAGCAAAGAGACAGGCAGGGACCTTGCAGTTGAAGTATGACTTACCTTCTGGCAATGGGGAGCCACTGGGCGAGTGAAGCAGACAGAAGCCCGGCCAGCTCATCACTGGGCTTCATCAGCCTCCTCTTGGGGTTCCACCCAGTGCCTTACCCCAGTTGGGGCCTCTCTCCAGGCTCCTGTGTCTCCATGAGCTCCCATTGGCCACAGAGCAGAGCCTTCCAAGGCTCGTGGAGCCTGGCTGCTTTGTTAATGGTATTGCCCCGTCGGTCGTGCGGTCTCTGGTTCTGGGAGAGCTGAAGCCAGGTAAAGCCTGGACTGGCTCCTCAGGCTCCAGTCCAGTGAAAGCTGTTCCCCATCTGAGAAGCAGGGTCTCTGGGTGGGCATAAGTGGGGCATGGGTCCCCCACGGCCAAGGGGAGCTCAACAGTAAGACCAAAGCCCAACTCTCTTTTGTGTTTCAACCAAGTGTACCGTTGGCTTCAAATGGCTTTTGAAACTCAGGCCCTCATCCAAAGGATCTAAGTGTCACCAGGATGGAGAAAAAGGGGACGGTGCCCAGCCTGAGCCAAAAGAGCCCGTGTTGAGGGGGCCCCACAGAAGCCCATGTTTTCATTACTAAGCAACTTTAGGAGGAGCGTGTTTGGGGAAAGAAAGACGGTGGGGTAATAAGTCTGTACTAATGGCTGCCATGTGGAGGGAAGGCAATGTTACCCAGCGACGAACTAGAAAGCATGGTTTATATTTTCAACAGTTGGAGAAAGAAATGAAAACTGAATATTTGCTGCACCTGTGAAAACATATTTGATCATGATGGCAAGTCCAGCATTCTTAGTGTGGGATTCATATTTCATAACTCGTGTTCAAACAAGAAAAATGATTATAATGTTAAGTATTTCCTGAGTTTATTTTGATGGATGACAGAATAAGTACTGTATCTTTCACTCATTAAAATACAGATTGGTGTAATTTAATAAATGAACTTAATACACAGATGTTCCAGCCTGTTTTACCAGGGTGTATATTAATCAACTTCTTTATATATGATCCTCTTTTATATTTTTTAAAGAAACTTGCAGGAGCCAAGAATTTATTAGATTTGCATGCTCTAGGACGAGTATCCAATGTCAGGTACACGCAGGAGTGTATTAAGATGAAACGGAGCCAGCGTCTTAGGAGTGACCAGGCCCCCGCAAGGGTCGTCCTGGGCTCCCGACCGGCTCTGTGTGTCACCTCGGAGCCCAGTTCTGCGCCAGCTCTCAGGTCCCCGCTGGGTTTACCTGCTGCTGCCACTGCCTCAGGCCTGCTCCAAGGTGCCTCTGGAGCTCCAGGTCGGAGGGGGTGGGCTTGGGCCCTTGGGGGGCCCAGGCTGGACAGGAGAGTGGCTCTGGCGGGGAAGAGGCCTGCAGCCTGGGGCGGGGGGGAGGGGCAGGGAGGGCTCCTGGGCCCTTCTCAGCTTCCCTGGCTACCCTCCATGGCATCTCAATGCCACATCACTCTCCCTTTCTTCACTGTCTCTTGGCAGCACTTTTGGGGGCCTTGCTTTGTTCTGTCTGTGTCTCCCGCGAAGGAAGCTTGCCTCACAGACGAGACTACAAACTCCCGAAGGCAAGAGCCGTGTCTCTGCCAGCCCCGCAGTCTGTGCCCCGTGGATACGACTGGCCTGCACTGGATCCATGTGTCAGACTCGGGACCCACCGCCCTACTGAGCCGGCTTTGGAAGGGGACTCAGAAACCCTGGTTCGGCCATTCTAGAAGCTGCAGGGACACAGCGTTACCTTCCCTCTCTGGTGAAGGACAGAGAAAGCATGAGTGTAGGAGCTTTAGTCACTCTCTTCTCTCTCGTGCAAATCCTGTTGAAAAGTGACCTAGGGCTCGGGGAGGTTGTCTCTGGCTGGCAGTGGTGCAGGGAGGGCTGGTGGGGTGTGGGGGGGGGGCTGGTGTCTGGGGCCAGGCGGCCAGCTCTGTCTGCATAGAGCACTCAGTTTCTCTCAAAGCACCTTGTACTCTCTCGGTCGTCCTGGAACTTGATGCACAACACTGGCTAGAGATGCTGCAAGGGCAGGAGTCACTTCTCATTCATTCCGACACCTCTCCCCTCGTGGGAGTTGAGCCCAGGCCTCTTGTGCCCTCCCCTCCTCCCCCAGGTAGATGGTCAGTGCAGGCTGGCTTGATGGTGTGCCTGAGACATCAGGCTCACCACCCGAGCATCAACACTGGTGTTCCTCCGGGTCCCCTCAAGGATGGGTGCTCCCGGGCAGCTGCAGTCTGGGCCGGCCCATCCCCTCTGCAGCCCCTCTGCGCCCCTCAGTGGCTCATCAATCACGCGGGCAGGGCCTGCAGGCGGGTAGTGGCTCTGCTGTCACTTGCGTGTTTGCAATAAGCTCTGGCCGTAATCATCAATCATTCGTGGAAGCTGTGGTTAGCGGCCCTCCATCAAGTAGATGGTTTCAGGTTTTCCGGGCTAAGTGCCTCTCCAGCAAGCATCCTTCCCAGCCCTTTCATGTCCAGCCATTTGATGTTCTGTGCATGCTGAGCTGGCCTCCAAGGCCAGGTTTTGTTCTGGAAGGTTGTTCTGAATGCTTCCCTCAGGGCTAGTCCAAAAAAGTTCTGGGCTCCAGCTCCATGCCTGTACAGGAAGTAGAGGTTGTAGGATGAGTCTCTGTTGAGTACTTCCAAGGGCCCGGTTCTCTGCCAGGCTGGGGGGATCAGACAGCAAGAGAAGGGGCTCACTCTGCCCTCACACCCCCATTTAGGGACAGAGCTTATGCAAAAAATTGGCCAGCAAGATGGAATTTATTTGGATGCAGAGGACTCGAACAGCCCTTTGGTCCACAGGCTTCCCGAGAGGGTAGATGCCTGGGGGTTGGGCGGCGGAGGGGGAGAATCGAGGGAATACAGCAGCAGAGGCCGACGGGCAGGACGGCTGTGTGTGCGCATGCGCCGGCCCTGCCGTGTGGTCCGAGCTGGGCCTGTGGTCTGAACGGCAGACTTGGATAATGGCCTGGAAACAGGGGTTGCAGTGAAAACCCTGTTTGCTGGGAGAAACATAAACTTTAATCTGAGAAAAATTTACTTTCCATTTAATCCGAAAATGACAGTATTTCCTGCAAGTTAGTAATATGGTCAGAGGTTCCTGAGTTCCTTGAAAAGATGCATAATACCCGGGAGGGGAATTCGCTGGGAAAAGCTGGAACTAGCATTCAGCCAGGTTCAGCAAACACTTCCCAGCACCCCCTAGGTACTTGGACCTCTGCCATGGGGCCGGGAAACGTCCTGAAAATGCAGACAGAAGAGCTGGGGTGCGCTGCACCCAGGGCCACGCCTGGCTCCACAGTTCCAGGCCTAGGGACTCCAGGGTCCAGGGCTACAAGGAGTAGGGCCCAGGGGCTGGGGCTTGTTGGTTGCTGAAATGGGAAGTTGACTTAGAGATATTACTGAGGCTGATCCCCAGACTCCATTTCAGCATCTTTGCCAGAGAATATTTCTTCCCAAGACACATTCACTGTGTGTTCATCCACTGAAGCCCAGCTTTGAACCAATAACAGAACTCCGGGTATTCAGAAGGAAGAGACGTCGCATCCGGTTATGGGGGATCAGGCATGGCTGCATCTAGCAGATGAGCTTTGGTGAGGACTGGAAGGATAGGAAAGACTTTCCCCGGCACAAGTGGGTTAAAAGGAGCTTGCCAGGTGCACAAAGGCACAGAGGCTAGTCTGACTTGCTGGTGGCCGGGGTCCTTGTGCCAGGGTGGAGGGAGAGGTGGCTGGCAGCACAGGGTGGCATGAAACTTGGCATTCCAGCCTGAGTCTCGGTCTCTCATCCTGGGGAGCCATGCTCTGCTTCTGGATCACTGCTGTACCTGCTTCATCGCTGTGTTCTCACCCCTCTCATTCCTGTGGCACAAGATGCTCTCTGTCACTTGAACAGCCATCCTCCCGTTCTCTCTGTGACTTTCTCACACTGTCTTCTCTGCTTCGGAAACTTTCCCTCTTTTTGCCTCCTGGAGACTTTCTTTTCATCTTGCAAGGTCCAGCTCAGATGCCAGCTCTTCCTTGAAGCCTTCCCTGACTGCTGGGGCAGTCTGCATGGATTACCCTCCCCCGGGAGCCCCACATTGGGGGCTTCAGAAGCTGCTCACCACCTGCTCGGAACTAGTTGGTGGGGGCGCGGGTGACAGTCTGAGACCTGCCCCTGCTCCTCTCTGCCCGGGTACCCAACCATCTTGATTTCCTCATCTATACGAAAGAAACAATATTGCAAAATATTTTGAGTAGCAATTCATGGAATAAATAAAGTGCTGTGTGTAATGCACAGACTGGGTTAGGCTTCTTCCCGCTCCCTGGCCCCATTCTGCCTGTGCCCCTGTCAGCCGTTTACAGGCAAGTCTCCGCTGTGCGATCCAGGGGGCGGGATCCGTGTTTCTGGTGCCCTCTGTGTCTTGTATGGTAACTGACGTGGAGCGCGGGCACAGGACTAGGACTAGGACTAGGACTAGGACTGCTCTGAAACCGCTTTCATCAAGACTCCTCTACCATGGAAAAGGAGCATAGCTATTCAGGGAAATTTATAGATGTGGGAATCAAGCTTGTTTATTTGTTTTTCTTATGAATGTTCTGATTAAGTCAGAAACTTCCTGAAATCATACAGTTCTCCTATCCCCAGAGAAGGAGTTGAATAAAGTATGCTCTTGCTGGAAGGAAAATTAGAGATAATTAGTCCAGAGGTTTTCAAGATTTGTAAAGGACTGGAGCCATGTTTTTCCAAATGAAATTTTGTACAGAAGCTTGAACTACACAAGCAGACAGAACAGGGTTTTAGGAATATAGTGATATTTATTAGTGATTAATGAAAATTAATTAAATCCTATTGGCAAATATATTTATTTTTTTTCTCCCCAAATATGATTATTTTAATTTTTCAGTGTTACAAGATTGATTGTTCATGCACCACCCCCAGTGCTCCATGCAATACGTGCCCCTCTCAACACCCACCACCAGGCTCGCCCACCCCCCCCACCCTCTCCCCTCCAAAACCCTCAGTTTGTTGCTCAGAGTCCACAGCCTCTCCTGGTTCATCACCCCCTCCGATTTCCCCCCATTGCACTACTCGGTGTTTACCCCAAAGAAGCAGATACAGTACAAAGAAGGGCCACATGGACCCCAATGTTCATAGCCGCAAATATAGTTATTGTACAATTTCAAGCTTGTAACAAAGAAGTGAATGAATAGCAGATAAGTGAATGAATAATAGATCAACTTGACAAATGTGTTTATTTTATAATCCCGAACTTATAAAAATATTTTTAAAATATAAGATTTTGAAATAAAACCTTTCCAGAATCCATAAAGTAACTTGGCTCGCTAGGGCCCAGATATGACTTGCCGATTGAGTCCACCCGTTTGTGTTGCAGATGAGTAAACTGAGAGCTGCAGTGTGACAAGGACATGTCAAGGTCACACAGAGACTAGGTGGTGGGCTGGGGTGAGAGCCGAGGTCCCCAGGGGTGGGCTCTTTCAACTATATTCTCTATCTCTCCTAATTCGTCTGAGTAAAAAAATGGGTTTTTTTTGGTATTCTTTTTTTTTTAAGATTTTATTTATTTATTTATTTATTTATTTATTTATTTATAAGATTTTTTATTTATTTACTTGACAGAGAGAGAGAGATCACAAGTAGGCAGAGAGGCAGGCAGAGAGAGAGGGGGAAGCAGGCTCCCTGCTGAGCAGAGAGCCTGATGCGGGGCTCGATCCCAGGACCCTGAGATCATGACCTGAGCCGAAGGCAGAGGCCTCAACCCACTGAGCCACCCAGGTGCCCCTAAGATTTTATTTATTTATTTGAGAGAGAGAGAGAGGATGAGGGAGAGAGAGTGCACAAGCAGGGGAGAGGGTAGAGGGAGAAGCAGACTCCCTGCTGAGCAGGGAACCCAACATGGGACTCGATCCCAGGACCCTGGGACCATGACCCGAGTGGAAGGCAGACACTTAACCAACTGAGCTACCCAGGCGCCCCTGTTATTTGTCTTTTAATAAGTAAGATACCCCAACGCCATCGTTTGATGTATATTTAAGGCTTTCTTGTAGTCCCACTAGGAGCAGAAAATAGGCTGCTTCCTGGAACAAACAGTACAACCCGGAAATCTCCATCCGTGTCTTTCCAGCTCAGCAAGAGAATTCTGCCCTGGTGATGGATAATTGAAACAAGTTTGGTTTCAGGCCTCTTTGCTGATGATGGCTTCGTGTTTGTTCATCTGTCAAAAAAGTAAAAAGCAAAGCTGGTAATTTGTGTTAACTAAGCACCTTCATTATGAGAACTCAAGGGAAAGGGTGGAGAGCGAAACATTTTTTCGTCCAGCTGTCCCGGATCCTGAGGATGATTTGTGTAGTTAAGGAGAAATTCTAATAATGTTGAGCGTATGGAAAAGTTTAAGGCAGAGATGATGGGTCATTTTCCAAGTGTTCGGGTTGAATATCAAGAGCTAGTGCAGCTTCCTCCCCAACTCCTGCTTTTCCTGGCTGGGCCGACCTCGTATTGTGCCTCCGTGTGGGGCGGTAGTGACCTCTTGTGAATGCCCAGCTCACAGATGGCACCTCCCCAGTGAGCCATGGCAAAGAGGGACCCAGAGTTTCCCACGCTTCACCCAGGAAGGCCAGAAAAGCCTCGCTCTGGAGCATGCTGGGTGCTCCACACAGAACTGCTCTCTTCAGCCTCTTACCCCTGACCGCTGGTTCTGTCTGGCAGGGTGCTCAACACCCGTGTGGGCAGCATTTTAAGTGGCCCTTTCTGGGGTTGTTCTTACCTGTAGGGTCTCTTTTAGTCCCTCCTGTCCCCAGGCATTCTTCCTCCTCCTGCAAGAAGGCTTGAAACCCCCTCCTAGGAAATAGAACCTCTCCCTCCCTAGCTGGAATGGAGGGTAGGGATCCCAATACTGCTGAAGAGGAAGCTAAGGGTCTGATTGTCGTGGTGGGGTAAGTGGCTGGCATTGCTTCTTCCTTGAGGGCAGAGACAGCGTGAGGGCCCTGAGAAACTGAAATTGCAGGACAGGATCACTGAGCGGTAAGGATAGAAAGTAACAAAAGAATGAGGCCATCCTGACCTATTTTGCCCCAGGATAAAGCAGGTGAAGAAAGAGCCCAATCCTGTGAGGCATTTTGAAGTGAGGCTGTTTTCTACCCCTTGGAACAGGGATAGCCCTGGGTCTGACTATTCTTTTTTAAAAATTTAATTAAAAAAATTTTTTATTATGTTATGTTAGTCACCATATAGTACCGCATTCATTTTTGATGCAGTGTTCCATGATTCATTGTTTGCTCCATGTAATCTGTGACCTCCTTAATACCCATCGCTGGGCTCACCCATCCCCCCACCCTCCTTCTAAAACTCAGTTTGTTTCGCAGAGTCCACAGTCTCTCATGGTTCTGACCATCCTTAACCAATAAAGGTGAAGTTTCATTCTTCAATTTGCAACAGAAATCTTCTCGTTGTAAAAGGCTCAGACCTGAGCTTTCTTAAAGAGCAAATTTCAGATAGGATTAGAGTCACGTATACAGAAAGTGAGCGACCCACATACCTCCAAGAACACATCTATTATCCAAAGCAAAACTCTAACTGGGCCTCAAGAGTCATCAAACAAAAATGAAGAGGTTTTTTTTTTCCCTTCATAGAGAATAAGGGATGCCTGCCCTAGAAATCATCTTGGCTAATTCTGTATGATGTTGCATATGTTTATAAGTGCAGGGAACTATAGAGGAAGAGGATGAGAGGAGTGTGAACTTACTGGCTTTCAGCATGGTGCTCCCCACATGGCCTTGAGTTTTATCTGGTCCAGTATGGCTAACAACACAGCATGGAGTGATATACTGTAACCAAACTTAAAGGAAAATGTTATCCTTTGAGACCAAAATGTGCACCATTGTGGCTGCTGATGACTGTAGCTATGGATAGTGAGGGTCCCCCCACCCCACCCCACCAATTTCCTGACCAATCAGGAACATCTATGTATGGCCATGTCTCCCAGGGACTTGGAGTCAAGGGCAAAGCTGAATATGTCTCCCTTTGTGGGATTCAGATCTTCTTTCTGAGGAGGTTGTACTTGAAGTGTTAAAGGCGAGTCTGACAAAATAAAAAGGGATCAAAATGTTTGCCAGGGAGTCTTTTTAAAAAAGAATTGCACTTTCTCTTGGAGACTTGGTTAACCTTTATGGGTGAGGGAGTGGAAATGTCCCCAGGACATCTCCAAAACCTCAGAGGAAGCTGCTGACTAGCTTCCAGTGAACTTTCGCTTGTGCTCTGAAGGCAGAAAGTAACAGGTGGACTTTGGCAAACTTGGGAAGATGCATATAATCTTCAAAAGGTAAGTTTCTTATTTTTAGTTGTGTTTTTCCCCTTAACTGGCAGCATTTCAAGCTCATGCTAGTGTTTCTGGGCACCACCATGGGGTCCCCATTTAATGGTAGTTTTTAAGAAATTATAAAGAGCACCTGACTGGAGTCAGGAGCTCTGTGTGTCTAGACAAGTCACCTAACCTTTATTTCAGGGGTTTCTCATTTGTAAGGAGAGATAACAAAAAAGCCCTATCTACATGTCCGAGCTGTCATGAAAACTGCATGGGGCACTGGAGACATCAAACACTGAGAGCAGATTGGGGGCTTGAGAGCTCAGCTCTGGGAGCATGGGCGAGTGGAGGAATAATTGCGTTATCTCCAGGGAGCAAAGATATTTTCTATCACCCCACAGGCTGTCTTTACTTGGAGATCCACTCCTTTCTACTCCAGGTGTAGAGACTTCTGGCCCAGTAGGAACAAAGAGCAGGGCAGAGACTGACCCAATGTATGAATCTCCTCAGGGTTCTGTGAGTGTGTGACCAGAGGCAAAACCTCCTCCCCTGAAATGGGCACTGAGCCCGAGGTCAGGTGAAGCCTCCACATCCCTGATGTCCTTGATGCCCAGTGCATCCTATGGTGCTGGGACTGAGATGCTGGAATGCCCATAGTGGGATGGCCGGGGTAGGCTCCAGGAACATAAGTGGCAATAGTCCAGAAAGACAGGGTAACTCACAAGGGGCTTGTCTTTTCATTGGCAATAAACCTTAAATGAAATCATGAAAGCTGCTGGATCGGTCTGGGCCCAGAAACTTGCAGAGCACTAGTCTTCAGTGTGAAACTAGCTCGGCTATGATTCAGGAGCATAACCACCAATCTCTTATGGACCACATGAGCAGAGACTGTGGAGTCCCTGAAACCCAACTCTGGGCTGACTGCAGGGCCCTTTGTATTTTTGGGATCCCGGAAATTACCAGGCTGGGTAGCTGGCTAATGGAGATGCTCAACATCAACAGTTTCTTCTCCCCCTGCCACCTCCCTCAGAAGAATCCAGGACTCTGGTCCGGTTAGCTCCCCAACAGAGGTCAGAGCTGGAGCTCTCCAAGGTGCTGATAGCTCAGGCCAACTCCCCCAGAGGACACATTACAGAGCAAATGTGACTTGAAGCTCACCCAGGTCATGCAGAGTATCTTTCTTTGCCTCCATTCTTGTGCTGGGGTGGCATCCCTCATAGGTTTGAGGGAAAGAAGTTGCTGTTTAGGCTCTCCAGACTGATGTGGGAAGATTGACCAAAGGATCTGAGCAAACCTGAGAATGTAAAAATGATGCATCCCCAAGATGCCTGGAGGAGCCGGACTCAAAATGCTTTACTACTTGGAAGTAGCTGCCCTTGAGGCAGATATGTTCACACCAGTATATTCTCATCGCCTCTGAGAAGTAGGAAAATACTCCTTTTAGAAAGTGTCTAAACACAAGGGTGGCAGCAACTTGGGGCATCCTGTCGATAGACTATTGGTGGGACCAGTGAAACCAACTGGAGACTATTTGATAGTTCAATCCAGAGATGAGTACTGAATTAGGGCAGTGACTTTATCATGGGGAGAACCCTAAGAGGCCACACCGGCAGGATTTAGTAAGTCTTGGATGTGAAAGCTGGCATGGATAAGGAAGTCATCCTTGATTCTCAAGATAATAACTTGGGAAACTGAGCAGATGACAAAGCCATTCACCAGGAGGGGTAGCAGGGTTTTTGGGCAGGAGGGATGGTGTCCATGTTGAGTGGCAGGTGATACTTCCAGAAGGGTTTTCCAGTGGCAGTTGGACACACAGTTCTGGAACTGAACAGAGAGGTCAGGGCCGATGACAGAGGTTTGGGAATTGTCCACACAAGGAATGTGGTTGAAGAGAAGAAAGAAGATTAGATCAACCCGGCAAAATGTGTCATATGAGAGGAGAGGCGGGCAGAGAGCAGGTCTTGGTGGGAGGTATACATTTTCTGGGTATGCTGAGAAAGAGGTGCTGAGAAATGAGTCTGCAAAGGGGCTCTCATCATCTGCTCACAGTCCACTTCATCACCAACCCGATGTCATTCCAATCATTTCTTTTTTATTCTCCTCTGACATATATTTACATATATTATATAGATATAGATTTAGATTTAGATACACAGGGATAGATTTATTTTAAGGAATTGGCTCATGGAATGATTCAGGTTGGTAAGTCCAAAATCTATAGGTTTGGCCAGCAGGCTGGAAACAGAGGGGAAGAGTTGACGTTTCAGTCTTGAGTCCAAAGGCCCACTGGAAGCAGAATTCCTTCTTTCTTGGGGGACATCAAACTTTTCTTAAGGCCTTTCATTGATTGAATGAGGCTCACCCTCATTCTGGAGAGTAATTTGCTTTACTCAAAGTCCACTGATTTAAATGTTAGTGTCATCTAAAAAGTGCCTTCTAGAAATCCCTAGACTAGCGTTTGACTACGTATCTGGGTACTGTGATCTAGTCAAGTTGATCCCTAAAATTAAACATTACAAGGTGGGACACCCACTGGAAGCCTCACACCCAGGTTCAGATGAGAGCAAATAAATAACAAATAATATCCTGCCCCTTCACAATTGCTATGACCCACGTGCCCACTCCTTCTCACCATGCTCGCCACACATATGCCCTCTGGGGAAGGAGGATTAGGAGGTGTTGGGCTACATACCGATTCAATCATATTTGCTCATTCCAACCTGACCTTTCCCAATTCTCCAACCTAATTTCCACTTCAGGCCTCCTTTTCTCTGACAGCCTATTTTGGACACTCTTCTTTGTTCTCTACATGGAGATTCTCCTTCACATTTGATTCTGATATTCGTCATATTGCACCTTTGAGCAGGTACTGGATGCTTCAGTTTCCACTCTGTCTCATCCTCACAGTTATAGGAAGGGTATAAGATGAAAACAATTTTTTTCTCATTTTTATTTTGAAGCTAGAAAAAGTGAAATGAAGAGGAATTAAATTACTGCCCCCAAAATCTTTCAGAGAGTCTAGTGCTGCCAACAATGGGGTTTTCTGCATAGCTACACCATTCCCCATCTGTGTCAAAATCCTTGGTGCATTTTTCAAGCTTAGTGTCCAAGACATCTCCAGACTAATAAGAATAAGGTGCCCTGGGCTGGTTCCCAGCCAGGGAGGGAGGGAGCAGATATGCATTCCTTTGAAGCCGGTTTCAGATTCTGGAATGCTCTCCTGGAAACCACACAATCTTAGGAGAGATTCATCACCTCCTGATGCTGCCTTTGGACTAGGTCAGGACCGGGGCCCTGGACCCCTGAATGACACAGTGTCTGCCCTGATTAGCAGCTTCCTGTGTGGTGGCTGCAGGATTTACTCAGAGCTAGCTTGGGCAGATCTGGCTGAGATTCAGAATCAATTTCCCACCTCATCTCTCTCCCCATTCCCCTCTATTCTTATCCCCATATGTACTCCCCTACAAAGCATGAAGGTGGGGATTTAGTCCTTGCATATCAGGACAGAGGGCCCAGGGCCAGAGGCAGAAGCAGATCTGGATGAGACTGGAATATAGTCTCCTGTCTCGGAGCTAAGGATGGGTTTTGGCTTCACCATTGTATAATAACACTGAGATGTCTTAGGAAGGCAGCTGTGGGGGCAGTCATGTGAGCACTGGACAAGGAGTCAGGAGCCTTGAGACCATGTCTTAATTCTTCTGTCCCCTTCCTGGTGACTTCAGGCAAGTCACAAAGTCAAAGAATGGTGATGCCAGACAGGTTGTTAGGGATCATCTTTCCATTTCTCTCACTTGAGAGATGGGAGGCTCTAAGAAGTCACAGCACTGGCTTCAGATCCCAGACTGAGGTGGTGTCAGAGCCAGAATTAGAAATAAAGTATCCCAACCAATATATTTTCCATTATTGCCTCCATCCCTACTTAATTTCTCTGGACCTCAAATTTCCTCACCTGGAGGCCAGTAACATCTGCTTCTCAAGACTATTGTGAAGACCCAGTACAATCATGGACAGAAAAAGGTACAAAAATGGTGAAAATGCTGGGTCCTAGGATCTGGGTATAGGTTGCCTTCCCACACTGACAGAGCCCAGCAAGGACGCAGGCATGCATTCGAGCACGATGGATGCCAAGGATGATGTCCAGCTGGTGTTCATTAGTTTGTCCAAATTGGTGTCAAAATACTGAAATGCTTGCTGCCCCAATCTCCCTGAGTGCCCTTCTGCCACTCTGGGGGAGTGGCCCTCCCCCAGAAATTAAAGGATAAACATTTGACACAGTAGGAGATCTCTAAGGACTCTGCTCCAGCTCTACTGCTGGTCAGCACCAATTCCAATTGGTCAGTGTGTACACCATACCATACACTGTGGTTATCTATTGATAGGCAACAAACCACTCTGGAACTCGGGTGGCCTAAAACAACAGTTTGTCATTATCTCTCAAAGTTCTGTGAGTTTCCTAGGCTCAGCTGGATGGTTCCCCATTGGGGTCTCCCCTGTGATTGTGGTCGGATGGTGCTTGGGCCTGATGACATGTGAGGGCTCAGCTGGGCTAGAATCTAACATGGCTGGGTTCTGTGGCTGGCAGGGCTCTCCACCCAACTGGAGGACTTCCATCTGGCCTCCCCAGTGGCTTGGGCTTCTCACTGCAGGGTGGCTGATTTTTCCAGAGGTAGCATCCCAAGAGCCAGCATGCCCAGGGCAGGAAGCTGACCTGGTCTGGTGCCATCGCCACCCCAGTCTATATGTCAAAGCTGTTAAGGGCCCTTTCAGACTCAGGGGGGTGGGGGAGTGCCCAGATCACATTGCAGAAAAGCATGTGAATGGGAGATCCTATTCCATTCATTTTTGGAAAATACAATCTGTGCCAATCACTGTGGGAAAATCTCACCAGTCTGGCAGTCGGTCTGTCTGATGTCCCCCTGCCCTTCCTGCTACAGCCTTTTCTCCTTTCCAGGCGGGCTTCCGTGGGCTGAAGGGGAGAACCTCCTCCCATTTCCAGAGCTCCCTCTATTCTGTTCTCACATTTCCATCAGAGAAGAGAATTGACATTGCTTCTTCATACTGTTACCCCAAGGGCCTCCGCAGCTCCTTTTTACCAGATTTGCATCCACAACAACATGGGGTAGCCTCAGGAGCGTGAAGGAGGTCAGTATGAGATCTCATCCCTTGGGTGAGTTTTGACAAGAAGGGGGCATGGCACAGCCAGAAGCATTGCTATCAGAGGTCTTTGAGTAAACTCTGGCCCCTGCCTGAGACATGAGTTGTGAGATGACGTTAGAATGCGGCAGTGTCACGAGTGAGCTATCTGCAAAGGCTCTGCCTTTCCCAACCAAGTCAATCTCTGTGTTCTTAACACCAAATCTTCACCCCTGGCATGCAGGTTTGTGTCTCCGTGGGCTGAATTCTGGGTGGTATTTGGATTTTTCCTCTTGCTGCTCATAAAGTCTGTGTCTTTACTTTCTTGGGTCAGGATTTGAAGTAACAGTTTGGAGTAATCATCAACCATCATTTCTAGCTAGAATCCTCCATTTGCCTGGTTTCCCTCCCCCCAGTGTGAAATGTGGGTGCATCTGCAATCTGGGTCTCCACCATGTAATTCCTCACACTTCTGCCTGTCAGATCTCTGCCGAGCTATCTCGGGGAAAGGAATTTGTATGGCCTTCTTGTCCACTGAGGAAAAATCGAGTGGCTCTTGGTCTTTCTTTCATCCAACCAACCCCCAATGTGCTTTTTAACTGAGGGAAAATCTGTTATTCATAAAGAAAAACATAAGAAGATAAATTGTAGGACCTTGTAAAATATATTAACATGAATCCACACTTTCTTCTAGATAATTGAATTTAGAGTGACAGGGGCCAGACTCTGCAGCTCATGCAGGAATGCCAGGCTCCCTCCGTTGTTTTTCATTCTTTTAGTGTGATCCCACAAAGGCCTGGCTAAGTCCGAGGGCCTCCGTTGTCTCTAGGCCAGCACATGTTTAACCTTGTACGCGACTTCGGGACTCGCTGTGAATTAGGAGCTTCATTGAAATATGTCTCTCTCAGCATGGTAAATGACAAGTGACCTTCTAACCAAATGCGGCCTCATTAGACGACAGGAAAGAATTAAATGTCAGGATAGAGGGTAGGAAGGTTTTGATATTTATGAAGGTCAAAGGAAGGATGAGTAATACAACAAGAGCATTCCACTTAAAGTCCCACCAGACCCTGTGAACGACCTCTATGGCTGCTCCTTGGTGCTGTTAGGAACGGGTTTTCTATAGGTTCCACTTGTATTGCAAGGTTGTGGACTGTCCATGGTTTGCTTGAAGCCACTGCCACATTTTAATTATAATTGGAAGACTGGTTGGGAAAAAAGGTGGAAAGTGACCAGAAAGAACTTGTTTCTGCCCACTGTCTTAATCTTCCACTTTAACCAATTTACTCACTGGTTAATTGGTATTTTGTCAAAGAAGAGGTCTCTGGAGAAAGGCTGCTTTGCTCATCTGAGAATCCCTCTGCTTTGGCTCTGCTGGACTTCCTGTCTTTGCAGACCTTGTGTTTATCTCTTCAAGTAATAGAAGAAGTCTGCTTTTAAATCATGCTCAGTGCAGTTCACTGGCTTGGGGCTCCTCAGCGGTGTGAGGAAGGGGCTTTGTTTGGGTCTGTACCACTGGTATTCTGACCCCAAGATCCAGACGCTGTTGGAGCAGGGGCGAGTTGGTGGGGGTTCAGGGATGCTAAGACTGCTGGAGTGGTCCATCCCAGGTCCAGGACAAGCTTCCCTTAGGTCCCCAGCATCTTGGGGATTCAGAGGCAGGTCCACCATGTGGGGCTGTGTAGGATTTGCACAAGGGGACCCAATCAAAGGGATGAGAAGTGGATGTGTTTTAGCCAGTGTCCATTTTAGGAGCCCCGGTGCTGGGCGGCATCCCTCGGCCGCAGGGATTGGCAACAATAGACCATGAGCTGAGTCGGGTTCGCTGCCCCTTTTCATAAATAACAATATTTTGGGACATTGCCATGTCCATTTGTTTATGTGTGGTCTATGGCTGCTTTCATGTGACAAATGGCAGAGTTCAGTAGTTGTACAGAGACCTTCTGGCCTGCAGAGCCTAAAATATTTACCTGGCCTTTGGGAGACCACTGATCTGGAGGAAAGGGCACCTTTTTTGAATCGGCAAAGGTTCTGTCTGCCTGCGAAGCAGGGCTGTGTCTGAAAGGTAGAGGCTGCCTTTTCCCAATTTGCACAAAGATGCCTAGTGGGCCAGCAGGGCCCTCGGGTGGAGATCCCAGCCACGCCTCTGGGGGTGGGAGTCTGCAGGAGTCAGTGCTCCGGAAGCCTCTGCTCAGCCCCCGGGGGCTTTGGTGGACCTCAGAGCGGGGGTCCAGGCCATAGAAGAACCACAGGCTTGCTGCGCAGGGAGGCTGTTCGGAGAGCGAGGGGCTGGTCCGAGCAGCTCCCAGAGGTCAAACAAATGCTTTCCTTGTTCCTTTTCCAAATCACCGTAAAAGAGCAGGTTTGTTTTTGAATCTCCGGCTGGCTACTCCATAAAGAAATGCAAACTGTCTCCTGGGTTATCATCGACCCCTTGTTTACACAGCAGGGCTGACTGACACGGTTTATTTTTCTGCGGTTTTTCTTCCAATCCACAGTGAAACATGAACTAGAGCATTCGTGGGGTTCCCTTCACCTTTTGCAGCCCAGAACCTGCAAGGGAGGTGACTGTGTCCACTCGCGTGACTAGTAGAGGCCCCGTGGAGATCTGGCTGCACCCATGTGAAAGGCTGGGTCAGCTCTACCTGAAAGCCTGCAGGGGCCCCTGTCCTCCCCAGGGGATCGATGGACAAAGCGGGACCAGGGACTGGTAGAACATAAGACTGGAAGGGAACTCAGGGCTGTCTTGTCTTTTGAGAACCCTGGAGCCCCTTCGCTGAGAATCGGCCCCAGTGAGATGCAGTGATTGTCCCAACGCCTCACCAAACCTGGTGGTACCTTCACTGATCAGCCTCCAGGAGTCAGCCCTCGAGTCTGGGCGGGACACCCCCGTGCCAGGAAAGAGTGCCCATGGCGATCCTGATTGCAGGGACCAGGGTGTGGTAGGAATAATCCTGAAAACATTTCAGCATGCCCAACCCATGATCATTTCCAAAGCTCTTCTCACCTGTGATCTTACTTCTCCCCCCTCTCCCCTGAGGTTGACACTCTGCCCCACATTCCATTGGTTCTTATATATTGTTTAAAGATAATCTCAAAAAAATCTGGCTGGCTGGGATGGGATAATAAATCTAATGGCCTGAACTTATTAAAGGGATAATACCACGTGCCTTTTTCTATTTTTTTTTTTTTAATAAAAACAAACAAGCAAACACCTCTGGCCTTGTTAACTGTGCAACAACCCATTTTTTTAAAAGTTGACTCTACAAAATCAGAAGCGGGGGCTTGGTTATAGGTAAGTTCATGAGGACAGACCTGGGGGGTCTGCAGTGGGCAGAGCTTGGATCAGGGACAGGAGGCTGCCCGAAGATAATACAGGAGGCTGCACGGTGTGGGACACAGGGTCCAGAGCTGGACATTGTCTCTCCTGGGAAGAGAAGGATGACAAATGGGCAGCCTTCTGAACCCCCAAGTATTTCTGGGCCACTTCTAGGGGCTGCAACCACTGTTGCTGGACCCCAAGGAGACATGTTCCTCACTTTCCTTCCTCCTGGCCTTGTGCCACCAGCAGTTGCCCATACCCTCCTTGAGATTGGGGGAGCCCTAGAATACCCAGAACAT
Source organism: Nasua narica (assembly GCA_028533885.1). Classification (NCBI taxonomy): domain Eukaryota; kingdom Metazoa; phylum Chordata; class Mammalia; order Carnivora; family Procyonidae; genus Nasua; species Nasua narica. Next base: position 13,647,374 of record CM052811.1, read on the forward strand.
ATGCAATCCTGAGAGCTGTTGGGAGCCTGCTTCCTTCAGGACTCCCTGCCGAGTTGGCCCTTGGCGCCTGCCCAGGTGCCCATGTCCTCATACATATATGTGCGTGTTTCTCACGGACCCTCTGCATTGGCTGCGGAATCTTTTGCGGGTGGAGGGCTGTTTTCTCATAGGTAAGACTCATCCAGTAGCCTTGTTCGGCAAGTGAATTAACTCCCTCAAGGTAAGTTGGGGGAATAGCAAAGCCCTTAAGACACGCTATGCTGGGTATGCCTTATGTGGGTGTGCATGCATGTGTGAGACCTCCCTGGGACTTTGTTAGCCCTCTCTGCCTTCACTGAGGGCACTGGCATGCAGCAAGCAGCATGAGACATTTTTAGACTGAAATGAAGCAGGTTGTAGGTCTGGAAGAGAGTGGGAGCATTGGGACCTTTTTCCAAAGTCATGTCCAGTTACCTGCGCCCCAGCTTTGGGAAAGGCTCTCATTTATTTGGGAGGTTTGACTGGACTTCTGTCCTGTCTAGTGACAGTGGAAGAGTTTGATGTTCTGTCTAGGTCTGTCCCTGCTCAGCAGTCTGTGACTCAGGGCCAGGTAGAAGAGGACAACCAGGTTATCAATAAAATCATTGAGCAGAGTAGCAAGCCCCGTCCCAAGTGGCTGTGGTCTCTACCTCCAGTCAGAAGCAATTCTGGAAGAAAGCTTGGTCTTTGCAAGTCCCCTGAGCAATCCTTCCCTGTATGCTTCTCCCTCTCCCTGGGGGTTGTGCGAAACTTCTGATTTTGGTGGAGCCATTGCGGTCAAGGCTCCGAAGGACCAGAGCTGCAGTTTCTGGAACCCAAGGGACAGGATTGTAGTTCCGTTGCTTATTATAAGGGGAAAAAAAACAGTTCTTGGGTCATATTAGCTGGAAGAAGGAACCTCTCAGGATTCATTTCTCCTGAGACCGGAGCCAAGGGTTTGGAGGGGGATGCCCCGCGCCGGGAGCGCCCGGTGTGAGCCCCCAGAATTGGGAAGAGGTCAGACCGCAGCCCTTCCAAGGGCACAGACATGTTTCTCAGGCACCAGAGTTCTGTACCATGGAGATTGGCTTAGCTTTGGAGAGCAGAGATGTTCATAGGTACCCGCAACTTTTTTTGAATAAGTTTAATGCATTGATCTCGTCCATTCTTCCCTCTGCAAATGTGCTGCCGACCGACAAGCTGGGCTCCCACGCTCCCATTCCTCAAGCACTACCTCTTCAGCCTCCCTCCCTGCTCAGTTGTCTTCTGCTGCAGGAAGTCTTCCCCATCCATTCCAAGTCCTGGTCCTCACCCTTTGAGAGCCTGGAGCATGCTGGGTCTTTGCCCAGAGTGGTTGCCAGCGTGGCAAGTACCCCAGCCTTGCTTCCAGATCCATCCTAAAGAAAGGCTCCTCTCTCCTCAGGAACTGGAATCTGGAAGCTTGGCCAGTTTGGACTTGGACCCTGGGGTTTAACCAAGTAGGGGCAGATGATGGGAGCAAGGCCACGTGTAGATTGGAACACCTTAACGGGAGTGAGACACGGACTTTGCCCCTTGAATACTTAAGTGTGGTGTAGTCCAGGCCCCAGATGCATAAGGGACAGGTCTCTGCTCTTCCCAGCTTCCCAGGGCCTTCTATCCTGTTGTGGGCTAATGAAAAGTTTTAAGTCTTAGGGCAACATCTGCTTCCCCCTTTGGTCTCCAGAATTTGGGGGGATGGCGTGAGTTTCTTGACACTCAGAGGGTCTTTGAGCACCAAAGACAGAGCAAAGAGGTGAGGGACTCATAACGAATTCTGGGGAATGAGATGTTTGGCTCTCCAGAGACCACATGAATGATTTTTAATATTTGATCCTTGGATTGCATTGTCTTGTGCTTTGGATGCCACCAAACATTTCTCAGAGCAGGGGCAAGACAAATCTCAGTCTCTTGCCATTTCTTTCTTTGGTTTCCATGTCTGCTGCCTCTGGTAATGTCTGGGTAATCAACAGACTTCTGAATGATAAAAAACTGTCTCTCCATGGTCTTTTCCTTAGAGTACATACGTGCATACTGTCTGGTACATGGGGCAGGAGCTCAGTGGTCTCGCCAACAGAGCAATCCACCAGCCAAGGAAGATGGAACAGACTTAACCTGCCAACACTCATTCGGATTCCGAGTCAAAGCAGGAGGGCACCAGGGCAGGTTGCCCAGGGAAAGGATGATTTGGGGGGACTAGTCAAAGGGAAGGAGAGGAAATAGACTGTATGGCCCCAGAGGGGCCCAAAGTGTGGTATATATAAGCCAATAGAAGATAGAACTTCTTGACAACCAAAGGGCAGTGCTGCTCTTAGGCCTAGAACAAGACAGCAGAAGCCGGAGGGATACTCACTAGTGATACGCTAAGTGTTTGATAGCACTTGATGCCTACGAAGCCAAATGTATGATAAGAACATACAGTCTGGTGGTCTTTAACCTATAAAATGACACACACAACCTGATAAGGACCCAGCTTAAAAATAATGGTATCGCTCCTCTTTAGTGAGAAGATAATGAAGCAGGAGGAAGAAGGAAAGAACAGTACAAATTTAGAAACTTTCATGACGTCTGATTGTCACGTACCTTGGCAAGGAAGGGATGAGTGTTCCTCCAAGGTCAGAGCAGCACTGGCAGTCGCGGGCAGCACTGGATCCTCTTCTTCAGCTCCCGGGAGCATAGCCCTTGCTTGCACCTCGTCAACCAGTCCCTGCCTGGTGAAGGAAGGGTCCTCAGGGCGGAGGGCACAGCCAGCTCGGGTTCCCCTGCCACCTGCTCCCCACGGAGCCCATTCCTGGTGCACGCAATAGCAGGCAGGCGAAAGAAGGCTCCCAAGTGCCCCGTTGTATGGCAAACCTCAAAGGCCTGCCTGAAGTCCTCCATTACCCCCGGCACCACCCCCGCCATGGGTCTCCTCATCTCTGAGATAATGCTGGTTGCGGGATTGCAGTCCCACCATTTTGCCGCTGCACAAAGGGCACACTCAGGCGACCCCACAATAAAAGCAACTTGCAGGGAGACCAGCTGTACCTATAAATAAACATCCCCAGCACAGTAATCTGCTGAAGGTTTTTATGAGGGGAAACATAAAATTTCAAATAAAGGGCTAATGGGAAATATGTCCAAAATGTTGGAACGGGTGGTGTTCTACAGTAGGGAACGGCCCGGCTAGAGCCATCAAACAGAATGTAACTAACAACCGATTCCGTTTTAAGGCCCCGGCCCTCTCCCTCCCACACCTGAGCTGTATATTTTATCTGAAGGGTCGTTTCATGTTCCAGAATCAGCTCTGTTTGCGAGCGAGCTGTCACAATTTTATGGCCTTGACTTTAAAGAGCAGGACATTTCTTTCCTGGAGAAGAGGGCTAATAGGAGGTAAAATGCAGGGATTATGGGCTCTCCCACAAATCCAGGCTAGCAGATGCGCCTCTTTTCTGTAATCAAAATGAATGTTTTCTTTGGATCCAGTTAGGAAGGCCCCTTAAAACATCCCAGAAACAGGAGACATGTGCCAGGCCAGATAACAGATTGGAAGCAGACGGTGAGGAAAGCAGGTGTCTAGCTCTTTGGAGTACCTGCTCCTTTCCCTCTTCAGGACAGGTAATTTTAAAAAATGACAAGATGATTTTCTTTTTTTAAGGGAAAAATGGGAGATGGCATATGGTTAGCATTGCTCCTTGCCCTGCCCTTCACCTCTGTTAACGATCTGCTTTCTTCCCCCTGCTGGGGCTACTCGGAGCTCTGTTTGGTGTTCTTTTCCTCCTTAACTTTGTTCCAGACCATTCTGGGCTGCAGGGAAGCACACCCCCTGCCCCAAGTAAGAGCCTTTGGAGCAGTGAAGAGCTTAGACTGGGGAGTTAGAATGGGTTCAAATCCCCACTCCGTCGCTCACAAGCTTTGCAGGACCTCAAGCAAGTCGCTCATTGTGTTTTCTCACTGGGCAGAGAAGGGCAGAGACTCCAGCATCCGGGTCTCCTTGTGGGTTCGGCGGTGGCTCGGGGCGGGGGGCACCTGTGTGGACACGGGGCAGACTGCCGAGGTGCAGGGTTCTCTGAGTCTCAGCTTCCTCCCCTATAAAATGGGGGTGCTAATGCATCTCAGGGTTAAGAGGATTGAGGGAAATCGTCAAGGTACCTGCTTAGCAGCATGCCGGGCGCACCGGAGCCCTCCCTGCATCTTCACCGTCATTGCTGTTACACAAGCAGAAATCAGGCTGTTCGGCAGAGGGTCTGACTCCCCCAAACCCCGTAGGGCGGGAAGTTCAATACAGCCCACACGGGGCACTCCACACTGCTCCCCTGCTCGTGACGGGGCCCTGGCTTCAATCCTGTTCCAGCCTATCTTGGACCCTTGGCTTCTCTCACTCTCACGTTAGCCCAGTTGGCTTTGGGCTCATCACCTGAACTTGGCTGTCAAGCTGGGCGGTGCCTGTATGGTCTGGGATTTGGCTCGGGTCCCTCTTGGGCTGTTTCAGTTCCCGCACACCTTCGACGGGGCCTCCCAGGCCAGCTCTGATCCTTGCGGGCCGAATACCAGCTCCAGCTGCTTTGCCACCCTCCGGCCGGGCCAACTGGGACCCCCCCAAGAGAGCAAGAAATGACTCGAGGTGAGGGGGACTTAGGTCACACTAGACCTTTTCCCTCCATTTCTATCTGGAGGCCAAACACTAATTTCCCTGCTGCTTTCACCCCAGCACGACAGCGACAGCGAAAGGAAACACCAGCGAAGCTAACACACTTGCTACCCGCAGTGCAGACCGGGGCAGAGTGGAGGTAGCGCCCACGATGTGAAGTTGATGCCACGCCCCCAGGATACTGTCTATGGTGGTGGGGGAGCTCCCCTCCTCTAGGCCGAAGGAACCTCCTCTCTCCTCTGCCCACCCCGCCCACCTCATGCTCCTTCCTGTGGTTCTTTAGTTTGTCGTGATTGTTTTTCTCCATCTTCCAAGTGAGACTGAATTCAGGGAAGGTGGATACGGTGGCCCACACCTCCCTGTTCCCCCTTATCTCACATCACAGAGCAGAACTATAAGCAGGACTAAAGCAAGGGAGGCCAGGCCCCATGGAGAGGCCACACTGGGGGTTAATTGTGAGGAAATGTTGAGAGTTTCTCCTGCCCCAGCCACTGCTGCCCACAACCACACGAGGGACCTGGAAGGATGCCATCTAGCTGAGCCCAGTCAACCTTCGAACCATGAAAACATCACCCCCACCCCCACCAATAATAAATGATCATTGTTTAATACCATCAGGTTGGAGTGGCTTGTCGAGCAGTAACAGATGCTTGGATCGCTGATGGTTAAAACATCTTTTTTGACCACTTGTACGGTCACCAGCACCATAAGCCATGCTCCTTAAGAGGGCTGATGGCAGAAGGTGGCTCCAGCAGCTTCCCGCCATACCTGCAAGCCATGCTCCAGGATTGTCAGGGACCTGGGGCTACGGGATTCCTCTGGCTGGACCCCTTGCCTGGGGAGGCGTTGGCTGCCTGGCCCTTGGGGAGCAACCCACCCTTCCTCCTCGGGTCGAGCCGGGAAGATATCCAGGGCCAGCTGTGTGCTTTGGAAAGCTACTTCTCTGGTTCCTCGGCTCTCTCCCTTGTGCAGGACTATAAGATTAACCTCCAGTTTTATACCCTGGAACTCCAAGTACCAAACAAATTTCAGTGTTTTTCAGGTGCAAGTTCTTTGTTTGGCTTTAGCAAATGAGTACAATAACAAGCTCGAATATGCAGGTCCTCAGAGGGGTGGGTCTGAGAACCACAAGAGCAAAGGGGTTTCCAGTTACCCTCTGGCTTGTGCTCAAAGTCCTCACTCTCCCTGAAGAATGGGTGTGAAGGCTCGGGCTACGCAATGGTCTGGGAATGAAGACTTGGAAGAGAGACTGAGGTTCCCCAGAATTGTAATCCACGCCTTTAGCTAGCAAGCAGGTGGTCAGACAGAAGGGAAGGGAGGGGAGGGCTGTAAGGAAGGCGTGTGATGAGCACAATATATCCTTTCGGGATGGTTTTCAGCAGCTCTACTCGTCTATCAGCCCTGCTGTGGACTGAACGTTTGCGACCCCCCCCCTCCCAATTCCTATGTTGAAGCCCTAATCCCCAGTGTGATGGTATTCGTTGGCGGGAGTCTGTGGTAGATGAATGAGTTTAGATGAGCTCCGTCCCATGATGGATTAGTGCCCTCACAAGAAGAGAGGGAGAGACCAGAGTCCTCTTTCAGCCACCGGAGGATAAAGCAAAAAGGTGGCTATTTGCAAACCAGAAAGAGGGCCCTTTCCAGGCACCGAATCCGCAGGCACCTTGATCTTGAATTTTCGACCTTCAGAGGCTGTGAGAAGTCAACGTTTGTTGTTCGAGCTACCTGGTCTATGATATCCTGAGCTGACTGAGACAAGCCCTGAATCCGTTTTTTTTTTTTTAAAAGATTATTCTTTTATAATAAAATAAACATATTTGGGAAAAAATATTGAGGAAATACAGGGAAAAATTTTAAAATAATTTGAAGTATTTGCCTTAGGTGTCAAGCAACATGGGTTATGGGACAATCATTTTGTTATTGCCATGTCCATTCATTCTTTCAACAAAATAATAAAGTGATATAAAAGTTAAAAAAAGAAAAAAGGAAAAAAAGAGGATTTATTTATTTGAGCAGGCAGAGAGAGGGAGAAGCAGGCTCCCCACTGAGCAGAGAGCCCAATGTGGGGCTCGATCCCAGGACCCTGAGATCATGACCTGAGCTGAAATGCAGAGGCCTTAACCCACTGAGCCAACCAGACGCCCCTGAGATCTGTTTTCAACTCATCTTGTGGGCCCAGAGGGATCTAAGAAATCATCTTCTTCAGCCTGATGCATTTACAGGTGAAGACCCTTGAGGCTTGGAACGTGTCCCCATGTTCTTCCCATTTTCCTATTGTATTATGGCTTTTTCTACTGATGATTTATTGGGAATTTGTTGGAAGAGAAGGAGGCATTTCCCTTCTCCATGGCTTTGCATTTCCAAGTAAAAGAACGCCAGTATGTGTAAATCTTGTCCTCTTTCTGCCCCTTTCTCCCTCCCTCACACACTCCAGCTGTGGGGAAGAGGGGTAAATGGTCTGGTCAGTAAGTTTGGAAGGAGGAAGTGGATATCCCTTACCTCTCTCCCCTCCCCTTTGGGATCGCCTGCAGAACACCGGTGCTCCTGGGGGCCCTTGGCTATGCCCTAAGCTTAGCAGTGAGGACACTGAAGATCTCCCTGGGACTTGGGCAGATCGGCTTCATCCTGGGGCCCAGCATGAGGAGACCCCTGGTCTGCCCGCCCCCCAGTCCCGTTCTCCAATAGCTCTGTCAGTAACAAAGCTGATATTTGGATCCTCGTTTGCCTACTCTTGTTCCTATTCCGAGTTAGTTTGGAATCTTAGTAGGAAAAGGTGTGCTATTTATTAGACCCCCTCAAATGCCACGCCAGCTTTGTAAGAATTAGGTAAGTTCATCTTTTACCTGTTTGATAGGAGTTCCAAATACTGTTTCTAGGTTTCCATTTCTCTTTTCACTTGCTATTTGATATTTTTCTTCTTTATGTGGAGATCGAGTCAGATTTGTCAACTTCGTATTTTGTGGATTTTGAGGTTTTGTGTGTTTTGTGTTTACAAAGCCCCTTCCCCCTGCTAGATTATTAAACATGTTTTTTGGCATTTTCTTCAGGGACATCCCTGCCTTCATATTTCCTGTTTGATCTTTGAGAGGTCCTGCCTGGTGGGGCGTGTTACCAGGAGACTGGCTTGATCCTGAGGGAATGGGTTTTGGAGAGCGGCAAAAGAAGGAGGGACAAGGGAACACAGGGCCACGTACCTTTGCATTTGGGCCCATGCTGTTCCGCGTGTGCAGTTGTGGGTCAGATGTCGGTCTCTAGAGCTGCCCGAGGACTTTGGCGCCCATAACAGGGAGGGGCGGGAGCTCACACAGCCTCCCTCGGGAGCCTCGAAAGGGAAGGGCTCTTTCAGCTGCTCTGAGAGCCGGACTGGAGCCCAGGTCGGTAACCACCAGCCGAGGGCTTGTTCTCTGGTCTCAGGGGCCCAAGCCCAGCTTGGTTCCAGTTGAAATAAAGAGTTCAGCTCTGAGGTTGATGGGCCCGCTTGCCTCCTCCCCCCGAGGGCCCGCTGGACGCCCCGGATGTCTGCCTTGTTGCCTGGGCCTGGCTGAGCTCAGACTCCTGCTGGGGATGCATGGGCTGCCGGCATGACCAGAAGATTGAGGCAGGCCTGTGACTGTGGCCTTTTGAGAGAACAGCGGTGAGTTGCCTCCTCATTTCGGAGTAAAATCAACAACAGGCTGCAAATGTGGGATCACTTAGAGACCAAAATCCTCCTACATAGGGTACTTGTTACTCTCAAAGTTTCTTTCCCATGTTATAAAGGGACATGCCTTTGGGGAAGCAGGGCAAGCCCTGTGCTTGTCTTCTCTCGGTTCCTCGGGACTCCCACATCCTGAAGGACAGGTTGATGAGCAGCTCAGTGTCCTCCCACCTGCCTACCAGCAGTCCTGTCCCCTTCCCACCAGCTCATCCTCGAATACTAAAACAGTCCCTAACCCTTTGTTTTTCATAAGCCTAATTAACACTGAGAAGTTCTTTGGTCCTTCTCCTAATTCTTTTTAATATAAATTAGGGTAAGTGTGGATGAATGTGAAGATCCCTTACTATAGGTATTTGTGGGCTGTGTGTACATTTAAATTTTATGTATTAAATCTTGTTCTCTTCTCCCAATGATGTGATCAATTTAATGTGATCTTTGGTTGCTGTCTTTCTAGCTATCTTCCCCTCCTGCCCAGAAAGCTCTGAATAGCTTCCTCCAGAGCTACCACATACAGTTGTGCAGGCTGTGCACTGCACAAGTGGTATCGTCCATTCATAGTCTATAGGCTGAAAGGCACTCTTGGACTTGTGGACTAGAGCAGCCCTATCTCCATTGATTGTGCAGTCACAATTTACAGAAGAAATTCTAGTTCCTTTTATAATTAAAAATTCATATGCCATCACTCAGAAGCCACATGGAAATATTTCATGGGTTACCTGCTATTCTGGATTATCCATGCTTAACTCGTCTACTAATGTATGTGATTAAGAGTGGCTCCCACTCTCTTAGTTGAGCTAAATCAAGGAGATAAAAGGAAAATGTCAGATTACATTGACGCACACTGAGGGGAGTCATATGCCTTTTGAGCCCTGGAAGAATGGGGAAAGTTATTCCACTTCAGAGAAGGATCTTAATGGCTAAAAGAAAGATTTAAGTTGTAAATTCCCAACTAAGTGGGAAGAGGAGGGGAAAGGTTTTTGTTAGAGTGGGAGCAGATTTGAGGGGAGGGCTCTAGGACAATCCACTCATCAGCCTACAGGTCTGAGTAGAGTGTTTCTGTAGTGGGCATTTTCAGTATTTTGTCTGTTTGGGAAAGCCACTAGGTGTGAGCCTCCCACTTCCTGCTAAGGCAGCAGAAACGGTTTGAGATTGCTCCTTAAGCCCCTTACTGCTGGGGTTGCAGATACAGAACTTAAGTCAGCTAATCAAACGCACCCATTCAGAACCAGAGCAAGGGATGCCAAGAGGCAGGAGCTATTTAGACTTCTTTCTGGCAGAAGGTAAGAGCACCCAAGGTCCAGGTCCAGCGCCCCCTGGTGGCAGAGCCTGTGATGAGCATCCAGCAGCGTGGAGGTGAGCCCCACCCCCCTCTCCCCCGCCCTGGATGGCCAAGCACAGGGTACCTTGCCACCCTGGGTTCCAGCCTGTTTCCTGATCCCAATTGTCCATATCTCCTGTGGATTCTGTGAGCTACCCGATAACCTTCCTAAAAGTCATATTCGTGCTTACCACAGTGAGCTTCTGTTTGTGCAACCACGGACGCTCTGTAAATCCCCCCTGCTCACCGAGGCCTGAGGTCTCGTTGAAATCCCAGCGATCCTGTCTAGCAAGCCTGACATGCTGACAAACCATTCTCTAAAAAAGAAAAGAAAAAAAATCCCCGATTTGAGGCTTTTGGCATTTGCAGATTACCATTTCCAATATGGGCAATTTCAAAACACCCACTTTGAAACCCCTGACTAACGAGATTCCGGAACATTTAACAATCGGCGGTCAGGAGCCAGCACAAGCCAACTTCTGCATAGCAGTGTAAGGACTTCGAACTCCGAGCCTCTGAGCGTGAGGGACACCGTCAGGATTGGACTTTTAGAGCTCAAGTGTTGGGTTAGAGTGCCAGGAGGGCAATGGTGGTCAGGGGTCAGGCCCCGAACTGGCACAGAGAGGCTAGGCAAAGAGACTTTCCTCAATGGGGAGGGATAGAAACCCATCTTTGTTTCTACCCTAAACCTGGACTGGCTACCAAGCAGGATTCTGTGACAGCTGCTTCTTCCATCTGGGCCTCAGTTTCTCCATGCGAACAAGCAGGTGGCACATGCTTTACCAACACCTGCGGGAACCAGGAGCTTTGTGCTGAGGCTTGGGGGCTGAGGTCGGCTCTGCAGGGACAGCTTCAGGCTTCTGGGGCAGAGGCTGAGAGACAGAGTCTCAGGGGGCCCTGGCTTTGCAGCGTCCGCATGACGCCGGCCAGGTGTGTGTGTGTGTGTGTGTGTGTGTGTGTGTGTGTGTTGTGAGTGATGTGGTAGAACTTAGACCCTGAGGACATCCAGTCCAGCGTGGCTCCAGGCATGTGTCTTTGATTACTGGTACTCAGCGGGTGAGCAGACAACAGAATCCTGTTTTAGGGGATGTGAAGAGGATTTGAATGTTTAATAAGAAAAGGATGGGCCAAACATGCTACAAGAAATCCACAAAATGTCCCTGGCATCGGCTGGCCTGCTCCCTCTGGTGTGTGCTGACAGGATTCTGTAAATAGTATGATTGATTTGTGTCCTCTTGTGACCTAGCAATTCACGATTTGAGTTTAGGTCTGTTCCTGGGATGTGTTGGCCAGTTGCAGAGAGAAACAAGGGGAGACTGTATGATTTTCTGGCTTCAGATCGGAAAAGCCCAGAAAATAACCTCCCCTGGTCCTCAGTCTCCACTGGGCAGCAAAGCCGGCGCTATCTGGAGGTTCTGATGTACCTGCTGCTTCCCGCCCTGCCCGGCCGCCAACCTTATAGCCTGTGATTAGGGCAGCACTGCCCACCCTGCTCAGTAGCCTGAAGGCCTCGAAAGTGCCTGATCCCTTCTGTGCCTCCCAGAACGTTCTCGAGGCGTTAAACCCGAAAGTATCCGGGGAGATGGTGAGATCCTCAATAGCAACTCCTTACATTTATGAACCACCTTCATCCAAGACTCTGTTTCATATCAACTATGTTCCAAAAAAGAGTGCAGCCTCACTCACCTTTGCTGGTATCACCGAAAGTTGCTGGCCCTCTTGGCTCAGGCTCCCCTGGCGTCTGGCAGGTCTTAAAGCTGAAAGGGAGTGCTGCTGATGCCCAAAGGGTTCAAGGATCCCCTGTCCCCACTTGACCCCAACAGCCGTGTGAAGTTTGCCAGAAGATCCCGCCAACCCCACTCCCAGCACTAGGCACCTTAGCCCTAGAGAAGCACAGGGTTAGAGGCAAAGCCCCAGGCTCCACTTGGAAGTCTGGTCTTTCTATTGACAGACTCACTCACTCCATTCTCACCACCTGCTTGCCACCCACCACATTCTGAGCGGGAGGGGGGGAGGGGGAGGGTCTCCCCACCTGTCCCTCCAGTCTGGAAGAAAGTGGCAAAATTCCATTCCAGAAGTAAAGCTGAGAAAGAAAGTCTGTGCTTGAAACGTATGTGTTGGGGGAGAGGAAACTTCCCCAATCATTCTCTTTTCCCCATAGAGAGCACGCTACAGCAATATTCTAGTATTCACTTAGCCCTGAATTCGTGTGATGTCATCCAAAATGACTATTAGTGTGAAGTTACACTCTCAAAGCCAAAAAAAAAAAAATCCCTTTCTCCCAAAATAAACATTACATATGCTCAACAATAGGAGAATAAGATTATAGACTCTGGGAACTGGAAGGGATTCTAGAGTTTATTTTACAAATGAAGAAACTAAGGTCTGGGGAAGGACATTCCCAGCCTGGAGCCAAGATGAAAGGGCAGGATCGGGAGCCCCCGGGGCTCTTGCCACATTTCAGGAAGGCGGTATTGCAGGGTTATCTGAAGCAGCAGCTGAGCTGAACTGTGCCACCTGCCATTGAATGGTGGCCGTGTTTGGTCACAGACCATGAGGAGGTGATGTGGGCCTAAGGGACTGCTTTCTCTCTCAAGTTCTGTGCCCCTTGGGACACCCGAAGTCACTGGCCTGATTGTGGCCAGGAGAAGTTCTTGGTAGTAAGCAGCGTACTTAATTCCTCCCCCCACCCCAGGACCAGAGGGAAGATGGGTCCCACCAGGAAGGAACGGCTGTATCCATTTCTGCCTTGAGCCTTTGTGGCTAAGCCCCAGCAGATGCCAGGGGCCAGAGGCAAAGAAAGGGAACTAGGATGGGAGGAGGCTGTTCATTTGATCTGTGAAGCTGCTCAGGAATGGCCAAGAAAGCCCAGGAAGGGAGGTGGGGAGGCTCTCTGCCACCTCGGGGCCAGACTCCCCTAGAGCCTTAGCCTGTATCCTGAAGTGTGTGTGTGCTGGGGGGGGGGGGCGCAGGAGGGCGGTGTGCAGGGCAAGAGGATGCCCCTTGGCCCTAGAGGGCACCTGGCCTTTTGACATAGGGACATGTAGCGGCATGAGAAAATACCCCGTGAAATCTAATTTTAAAAGACTAGAAAGAAAAAAAATAAACAAAAATACCTCATGAAATACTCAGTTCTTTTTTATTCATTTTTCTTTCTTTTTTCTTTAACTGTAATCACTAACAATATTGTTACTGTAATATGATCAGTAATAATGTAATTACTAACAATATAAGAGGGCTCCTCTGCCCCCAGGTAAGGCTTGCAGGCTGGGCGATAGACAGGGGTATACATTACTTGGCATAAACATTACTTGGCAAAAAACACAGCAAAAAAGAGAAAAAAAGTTTTTAGTATATGGAAGGGGCTGGATCAGAGAGTGCCTGATTACAAACTGCTGCTTCTGAATACCTCTCTTGGATTTTTAGCAGCCCTGGGGGAGGACCACAGAGAGGGTTTTGCACTACCTCAGGGGTTGGGGCTCTCAGCGCCCTGCCCCGTGCCCTCCATCTCTGCACACCACTCCCCCTCCCACGGGTCCTGGCTGCTCCCCTGCGGGCTCCATCCTGCACCCCAGGAGCCAGCCCCTCAGCCCCATTTATAGCCTCCTTCCGGCACTTGTCCTTCACAGTCTCCTCTGCAGGTATCAGGTCCGATACTTGGGTCTCATTTCCCCCAAATCAACACTTGCAATCTGCCCAGAGCCTTCAACGGAGATTGAACCTCTTGAATTCTTGAGAATGACTGCCTCCAGGAATGTGTCTATACCTGGGACCCCTGGGAGTTGGAAAATAGGAGTCTTTGTTCCAAAAGGAATGCGTCTGAGTTCCTTGTAATTGCTTTGTTGGGCCAGGGCAGCAGGGCCTTGGCTCAGCCTTGAGGCACCAGGAAGGTCCTAGTCACCCTCATCTGTGTCCTAGGTCTCTGTGTGTTGAAAGGGGAAGAGAGAGGGGCTCCCAGGCATCAGGTCCCAGATGACTTGGACCTGCATCCACCTGGAACAGAAAAACCACCTAGAGACGCGGACGATGAGGGAGGAGGTGTGTGTCCCCTGGGCCAGGCTCTCAAGGGTGGGGGACCAGCAGGCTGGGAGACCAGAAGAATTAGGCGGGGCCTAATTCAGACCTGTTAAATGGAAGGGTCGATGAGGCCACAGAGCAGCCTCTTTGAAGGTCGAAGAGTTCCCCTTGTTCTACCTTCTAGAACTTACCCTTGCCCTGCTGCTGGTGTTCAACCGTCTCTGATGGCTGGCATTCAACCAAGCCCAGTGCAATAATAGCTTTAAACTTAGGAGTCGATCATATTGCTTCTCCGCTCCAAAAATCTCTGCTGGCTCCCTTCGGCGGTGCTCCCTGCACTCTTTGTCAGGAGGTGGTGTTAAAAGTTGGCCTCTGAGTCCACAGTCTCAAACTGGGGGTTTTGGAGGGGAGGGGGTGGGGGGATGGGTGAGCCTGGTGGCGGGTATGGAGGAGGGCACGTATTGCATGGAGCACCGGGTGTGGTGCATGAACAATGAATCTTGGAACACTGAAGAAGAAGAAAAAAAAGTTGGCCTCTGTGATCTGCTTCCCTCTTGAAGATTTGCAACACACATTAGCATACTTAAGGGCCAGAGAAGACCTGTGGGGAAGAAATTGGTCTCTCAAGCTTGACAATGGACTCAGTCTTTTGTTTGCTTAACATCTATTAGCACACAGCTGAGTCTGGGACTTGCTTTGGTCACCCTAACCTATAGCATAAAAACCAAACGAATTAGGCTTTCACTCAAGAGATGATGAAATCTGCCCTCACCTAAGGTTCTCCCTGTCTCACCTCCATATTGCTCCTCCTCCCTAAATCCCCGGGCATCCCCTTCCTCGAGTGTGCTGTCCCTATGGGCCAAATTCTGTTGCCCTAAAATTCATATCCTCGGCCTTAATCTCCGAGGTATTAGAATATGACTGTACTTGGGGGTAAGGCCTTTGTCCTTACAAGAAGAGAAGATGAGGACAGGCAGAGGGGTACCGGCCCTGCGTGTGCACAGAGGGAAGACCACGAGAGGACACAGGGAGGAGGCGGCTGTGCAAACCCAGGAGAGAGGCCTCAGGAGACGCCAACCCGCCGATGTCTCAATCTCAGGCTTCCAGCTTCCAGAACTGTGAGTAAATACACTTCTGTTGTCTAAGCCCCCTGTCTATGGTATTTTGTTTTGGCGGCCGGATAAGACTGATTCCCAGTTCTCCCCATTGCTCCCCAAGTGCCCCCGAAGGTTTAAGGGCTCCGTCCCGTGATTCTGTGTAGGCTCCATCCTCCTCCCTCAGGGTTCCGCCGCTGTTTTCCTTTTAGCCACAACACAAACCAACCAAACCAAATAAAATGGAATTCTGCCTCTTTTTCAAGGTCTGACTTGAATGCCTCCTTTTCCAAGCAGCTCACCCCGATCCTCTTGTTTCTGTGCTCCCACAATGGGTGGAAGGCTCCTTCCCGCTCTTCAGCCCCTGCCCCCTGCCACAGTGCTCTGAGCACGTTTACCCTTCTTGCCATCTTGCAGGATCATGGGGGGCAGAAACGCGTCCTGTGTCCCAGGACCCAGCACCATGCCCCAGCACCTAACAGGTGCTCAAAGATTATTTTCTGGCTACAATTAAAACGAGGTCTCTGCATCCAGCAGGCCAAGAGGCCAAAAGTGAGAACCTTTTGCCTGTCCGGCATTTTCCAGTTGTTGGGACAGTAGGACCTGAACGGCAGTCTCTGCTCCGGTTCAGGGAGGGCTGTGTGGAGGAGGGAGCATTTGAGGTGGGCGCTGCAAGATACGGAAGAGCTGAAGTCATGCCCCCGTGAGAACAAGGGAGGAGAGAGCTGCTTAACCAGAGTTCCAAGTAATTGCATGCATGTTTGACTTGATGGCCCTGGGACCCTCTGCCTTGTGTGCAGAAGCGACTCAGGAACCACGATGAGGATGAAGCCGGTCCCGGTGCAGGCATGCTCAGCTGTCCAGCTCGCTCCGGCGATCGTGCTGGAGCCGGAAAGCGCAGGTCCCGTGCGGTGGGCAGAAGCCGGGACCTCCTTCGGGAGGCCAGCAGGGGTGACACCTGTGCGGGGCCACCGGCGCTCAAGTCACCGGTCCTCACATGGTGTCTGTCGAGAGAGGCATCTACACGGCCCGCGGCCTGGGGAGAAGGGCCCCCATGGAAGGGGAGCTTTGACACCCTCCGCTCTGATCTGAACACAGGTTTTTAATTTCCCTGTAATTTGCCCTGCTCCCTCTCCTGGGCCGGCTTCCCTGTCATTTCATTTCCTGCTGTATTCTCATCTTACAGCAGAGGTGAAGAGAGTTGACCTCTCCTTGCCCCCAAGCTGAATAAAATACAGAACAGACTTTTGTGAATAAAAATAGGCTTGAATGCCACCGGCCAGTCACTCGGGGCTCCTCGCAGCCTGTCTGGTCTAGGTCTCCCCCAGCCACAGGTCTGCGGGACAGGGCCGCGGGGAGGGGGGGGGAGGCGGCGGTCCGAGCCCGAGCCCGAGGGGAAGGGGTTCAGGAAGGCGGCCTCCCCGGGGAGAAGGGCAGCATGAAGCCAGAGTGAGGCCAGTCCAGGTGGCTGGTGGACACAGGGTTGTCCTCTCACCTAGACGGCTACGAGCATGGAAACCGCCTCGCAGGTTGCCCTGACCTGGAGACCAAGGAGGAAAGACTGAAATGTCAGCACCTAGTGGGAGAGAAATTTCTGTCTGGAACACTTGGGAAAATTCCAAGAGGGATGCAATTAGAGTCTCTCCTAGCAGAGTCGGGGCAGGGGGGGAGGGCTTTAGAGCCAGACACTGCAGGTTGGTCTGCTCCTCGCTTTTCTGCAGCCGGCTGTATTTTCTCAGACAAGAAACCGCATCTCTGCGAACCTCGGTTTCGCCATCTGTAAAATGGAGATAGTAGTGTAGATTCTGTAGGTCAGCTGTGAGAATCATATAAAACAAGGCATGGAATGTGCTCAGCACATGAAAGGTGAGCCCTGCTCTGTGTCCTGTCATTCAAGTCTAGGTGTAAACGTCAAGGGACCATCTCTGACCCCCCCCAGCTCCCGTCGAACGCAGTCCCCAGCTCAGGGCATTGAGGGCCCTGTCCTCTGCAGGGCATGGAGGCTTCCCTGCTTCTCTATTTGAGAGTGTGTTGTCTGGCTCCTCCTGGCAGGAAAGGCTGTGAGGGCAGGACCCCAGCCTCTGTGTGCACCACTGTCCCCCAGCAGCCACTGTCCGGCAAAGAGTGGGCCCTGGCTCACGAGCTATTGGCTACATGGTTGCAGCCAATGGTTGCAGCTACATGGATGGCTATGATGCGTATTGTGTCAGGGTAAGCTTTCAATGTTTTCATTATGTTTTTATCCCTCCCCGTCTTTCCCTAAATTCCACCCCCCTTTCCAGCAGTTAGCACGCTGTGCGCTTCTTTCCTTGGGAGATTTGCGGCTGGGCTGAAAGCACAAATGTCTGCAGGACTGTCCCCTGTGGATTTTTCCCCCACAACGTCTACCGCCACTGAAGAGGTGATGCTAGAGCCTGGGTTTAAGGAGAGAAAAGGAGGGAGGGAGAGACGGAGAGACAGACAGAGGTAGAGGTCGAGGTAGAGGGAGGGAGTGAGCGCGGGACAGAGAAGGAGGGAGGGAGATTCTGCAGGAAAAACAAAGAAAGAGACACTCCGCATCAGCCACCCCACCAGGTCCAGAAGGAGATTTCTGGAGATCGGATGGGGCAGGAGGGAGCTCTGGTTCTGGGAATCGCAATGGACGCCCAATCTGCCTGAGATAGTGCCCTAAGGAGGGGTCAGCACTCAGAGGGGGCGGGTGTGATGTGCCCTCCGGAGGCAGGGACTGGGGCACCAGGGTCCCCAGGGTCCCCAGGGACAGGAGCTGCACCAGAACAGCAGCGTGGACCAGCGTGAACCAGCGTGAAGATGTCTGGGTGCAGCTGACCGGAGCTGGTGACTGATGGTGGGGAGGTGGGAGAGTGCCCGTCTGGTCCTCGATAAGGCAGGAATGAGGGCTTCAAGAGTTGTGAAGGCATAAGAAAGGTCACAAGTCCTTTCCCTACAGCACAACTAAATCGAGTAAAAGGAGCCCTGTACAGAATTGATGTACAAGATCTGTGACTTTCCATGGCTCCTCCTCCTCACTTGTGTTATATTGGAGCCTCAAGGCTTTGCAATCCAGGGGCCGCCCTGCCACCCATGGTGGCTTCTTGCCCGGGGCCAGGTGCTTCATTAGAAGGCTGCCAACTCCACGGGCAGGTGCAGGCCTGATCTGCAAGGGAGCCTCTGGGATTGGGGTCTGCTGGGCCCTGGAGCTCCTTGTCTGTGTCTCCCCCCGCACCCTGCAGCAGGCACCGCACTCTTGGGCTGTGTGTGGGGAGGCCGGCGATCTGTTCCCTCCTCCAGGGCAAGTTTCCTTTGGGGTGGCCCACCTCCCTCGGCCCCTCTCCTGATTCCTTCCCCATGAAGGCAGAACTTGATAATTCTGTAATTTGGTAATTATATGTATATATATATGTATGTATGTACACAATCTGATAATTGTGTAATTGGCTTTCCAGAGAAGTCCACCTTCTCGCACATGATCATGTCTCTCTCCTCTTGCTCTGAACACAGAAGAGAGGTCAACAGCATTCTGGCTCCAGAGGAAATGGCCAACATTGGCGTTAGCTTCTTTTCTCTGCCGTGATGGATCATCACAGCTCAGTGACTTAAAACAGCACAGATCTAGTATCCCATGGTTGTGGCGATGTTGGACACTGGGCTAAAATTAGGTTGTGGGCAGGACTGCGTTCCTTTGCAGAGACCCTGGGGGGAAAGGTGCTCCCTTCCTTTCCATCTTATAGAAGCTGCCTGGGTTCCTCACCTCACGGCCCCTTCTCCCTTTTCAAAGCCAGCAGAGTCACCTGTCTCTGACCTTCTCACAAAGAAGGGACACTATTTCAGAAGCAGCTGGGTGAGCCAACAAACGTAATCCTACAATAAGTGAGGCACAGATTCAAGGAGGGAGCAGGGTGCGAGCAGGCCTGGCCACGAGGCTCCTCTGAGCCCTGTTACTCAAGCCAAAGCTTGGCTTACCTCTTCCTCTAGACTGTGGAAAAACTTGAAGGCAGGGACCGGGGTGATCTCCTCCTCTTCCTTCCCTAAATGCTAAGTTCACTGCTTTGTACCCCGTAGACGCCCAATATATACCACTTGCAAGGAACCAGTTCAACCCTTTCAGAGTCATTTTTCTCTTTAGGGCCACGGTTGCTCAACTGTGATGTACCTGGAAGTCAGGGACAGTTGCCCATGAGGGGGACTGAGCCAGCCCTCAGGGCAGAGCCTTGGACCCAGGGTTTGGAGAATTTTCTTTCTTGTCATGCGTTTCACCCCATGAGAGATGAATACCCGGACTGAAGCTGGGAGCCCTAGTCCAGTGCTGGGGCCTCACCAGGAATCTTTCCACACATCAAGGAACTGGATTGGAGAACCACCCTTGGGTTCAAGCAGGATTGTAAGATCACCTGAGGGTTGATTAGTGGTAGATGTCTCCTTTCAGTTTCTTCATAAAATGACATGCGGGGAGCAAGAGGATGAAATTGAGCAAGTGAAATACTTGGCAGAATGTCAGGAAGCACTTTCTGGGCAGATCTATTAGCTGTGCCCCGGGGGGGGGGGGGGGGTTGTGGCCTGAGTCTGGGGGAATCCCTATTGGCTGCAGGAGGGAGCATCCTGGGGCCTCTGCCTCTGGGCCACTGCTCTGAGGTTTTGGCCTCCAGTCAAAAACACTCCCCTGGACGCTTCTGCCTGGTGAGGGCCCTAGGCCTCGAGCATCTTCGGCTTCAGATGGTTCCCCCTCATTCCTGTCTTCTTCACCAAGTTTCTGAATGGGGACCCTACCTGATTTCTAGGACCTGAAGGCTGACCCCAGGGGCATCCGAAATCTGAAATCACCTCCTGGCAGGGCCGGCTAATGACTGGGCTGAACTCTGAGGGGTGATTTAGTGTTTGCTGAAGGGATGAAGTGAGGCTGACTGGTGAGTCACGGTTGCCTTTGCCACTGTCCCTGTCCCATTTTTCCTCCTTCTTCAACTGGAGAAACACATGGTCCTTAGGCCCCTCCTATATGCCCACGGGACCTGGGTCACACAAGGGATGGCGACGCATCGGCCTTGAATATTCTCCAGGCCACCCTTCAGCCAGGACTGGCAACCAATTAGTGGGGAGTGAAATTCATGTAGTCAAGCATTAGAAAATAATTAATAAACAAATAAAAAGAAGACATAGAATCGAGTACAATTGAAAATACCAGAATGTATCTTAGGAATACAGACACTATTTTGTAAAAAATGTGTTTCGGTTTTGTGTATGATATACAGACTAGTGAATGTGGGTTGCAATGCGCAATGTATTTCCTGCGGCGCTTCAAAGTAAAAAAGAGCAGAGCATCCCAGGGACGGCTGGGGATCCCACGCGCCCTGGGGAAAGAAGCTGCTGCTCTGACCAGGCAACTTCACTGACTGTAAGTAAAGATGCATAAACCATCCCCAACTTCCCTTTCCTGACACCTTGGGGGCAAGTGGAGAAGGGCTGGCTGGGAGGCGGGAGGCTGGGGTCCCGAGCCTGGCTCTGTCCTATGCTCCTTGTGAGCCTTGCTAAAGCCTCCTCCAACCTTAGTTTTGTCCTCTCTGGAATGGGGAGGGACCTGTTGTGTCTGTGTGCAGGGCTGCCCTCTGGCGGAGAGCTCTGTAACTTGCTGCAGCCATTGACTTCCCCTGGGTTTGATTGGCCCGTGGCTGTCCAAATTGTTTGCTTGTGAGAAGGAGCAAGGTGAGCTTCACTCCCAGGCAGAGTGTACAGTACCCCAATGTGTGTGTGGTGAGGTCTCCTCCAAGGTTCCCGCCTCGAGAAATACTCCCAGGTGAGAGTGTACAGGACAGACCTTGGAATGTTGAGCAAGTGTGGGACATCGGAAGGCTTCAGGCTATGGGATTAAGGTAGCAGCCTTTACCGGCCTCGACAGCAGCTGGCTTTCCACGGTGCGGAGTTCATTGTCGGGGCACTGCCTGGCTTGGCCAGGTTGAAAGACAGTGGTTCTGAGGTGGGCGGTATGAGGCCCCTGAGTCTCAAGTTGGTGCTGACTGCCCACAGCTGGTCTCCTTCCTGGGGGGGGGGGGGGGTGTCTTCACCAAATGTCAGGAATGCTGAGTGGGGCCAAGGGCTGAAGCTTCCTTCCAGGGGACCTACCTTGTAGCCTGATGGGGTCCACTTGCTTGGGGTACTTTGCCGTATGCCAGGTACCCTGGATGCATCTGTTCTCTGGAGCTGCCAAGGGAGAGCCCAGATATTTTGGGCACGGAGTTTGTCTGTCTTGCCGCTTTCCCCAACCTCTTCTGATGGTATCAACACCTATTTGCATCTCCAGTTAAAGCTCTCATTGAATTCCCTTCTGTCTTTGACTCAACCTCTTCCAAGAGAAGTGATTTTCTGAAAATTTCTTACCTAAACAGCATGCTATATTGTTCTGAGACTTATTTCTAATAAATTAAGAAGGCTAAATGCTCCTGGCATTGTCTCTGGATTGAAAAAGGTCAGTTGTCAGCGGGAGTAAGGCATCTTTGAATCCCCCAAAGCAAGTATCTTGGATCATTGCATTTAATAGGTGCTGAACAATTGTTTGTTAAAAGGCTGAATGGACGAATGGATGGGCAGAATCTCAACAATGGTACTTCAGATGAAGCTTCTGGGCTCTGAAGTCAAAGTGTTGTGCGAAGCAATTGGACACCACTGTTACCTGATAGGACAGAGGGCCTGGAGCCAAGTCAGGGTACTCCGTTGAGATGGAAAGACCCAAGTAAACATTTGGCAAAATGGAGCCAAAGCACTTTTTAAAAGAATCATTTATGTTATTAAATCCACTATTTTATGGGGATCTAAGGCCTACAATAGGAGTGATTTATTTTTAAACAATTCACTTGTCTTTTGACTTCAGGAATCCACATGATGGCTGGGTTCTGAGAACATTACCAGTCAACCTCAGCCTAGAAGTGATTATCAACGGCCTGCTTTACACACGTGGCCCTGATTTCTAGGCTGAGTACAAAGCGGAACGCTTAGCTTAACAATAATATAAGATTTGCTTTCCTTTCCCACTTCTCATGCTGGGATCCTTTTGAAAACAAAGAAATAAACAAACAAAAACCAAAACCCCAGAAATATCCCTGGAAGTTTGGGGGCAAAAGTGAAGACTCTGAGAAAACATGAAGTGTGTATTTGAGTTCTTGGATTCATCATCTGTCATGATGAATCATGGAGAAAATATCTCTCCCTCATTTTCTTGATGGGAAGCAGTGGTTGTTTCCTGGGACAAATGAAGCCTGGGCTTTAATTCTCCCATCAGCAAACGCCATGCTGGAAGTTGGTTTTAAGGCTCACAGAATCATGGAGAAGGAGAGGTATGGCCTTGAATGTCATTTATTGCCATATCATTTACTATA
The DNA here is from genome assembly GCA_028533885.1 of Nasua narica. Taxonomy (NCBI): domain Eukaryota; kingdom Metazoa; phylum Chordata; class Mammalia; order Carnivora; family Procyonidae; genus Nasua; species Nasua narica. The sequence continues at coordinate 13,669,506 of CM052811.1, forward strand.
AATTGATGAAAGATTTGGGAGAAACACTAGGCTTCTACGCAATAATTTAGAGCCACATTTCCCACAGCCGTGGATGAATACCAATGGTAGCATGTGACATGAATGTAGCCAAAACATGGATAAGTATTTTTATTTTAATGGCATATATTAATTTTAACAAATGTACTTTATTTATTTTTAATTTTTATTTATTTATTTGACAGAGAGAAATAGCGTGCGCTCGCGTGAGAGAGAGAGAGAGAGAGAGAGCACAGGCAAGGGAGCAGCAGACAGAGGGAGAAGCAGGCTCCCAGCTGAGCAGGGAGCCCCACGCTGGGCTCTATCCCAGGACCCTGGGATTATGACCCAAGCCAAAGACAGAGGCTTAACCGACCAAGCCACCCAGGAGCCCCAACAAATGTATTTTAATGGCATATATTTTGTGTCTATTTATTTAATGGCATTGATTTTGATGGCATACATCTATTTTAACACATATTAAAAGGATATACAACCAACGCATCTTACCTGTGATTTCATGAACAGCTTAGGAAAAGGCTAAAGAAGCTATTTAAGGAAGAACAAAAAGAAGGCATGTTAAGTTAAAGAAAGCTAATAATACTGTGGTTGTGTTTGGAGGAAGTCTCAAGGGCACGGCCGTTCTCCCGTGGGAAGAGAGTTGTGGGAAACATTTTGACTAAAGGGTCTTCCTAGATCAAGCTTCTGTGAGTCCACCAGTGAAGTCACCCAGCAGGCAGTGATATCCGCTCAGGAGAGTGGACCTTCTCTTGGATGGAGCCTGGACCTCAGAGGGAAGCTGACAGCTCTGGAGATTTGCCCTCTGCCCCCCTGTCAGGGATAACATTGCCAGTCACATGGATGACTTTCCCCTGGGGCCATGAGACCTCACGGTGCACCCAGGCAGAAGCCAAGCCAACAGGTATGTCCTCTGTGAACTCTGGCTTCTCCACGACTCGGGGATGCGGGCTGGTTTGGGAACCCCCACTGCATCTCCTTCAGGATAAGACAGAGGGAATGGGCTCTGCCTTTAGGCACGTTCCTGAGCCTTTGGTGAGGGAGAAGTGTCCTGGGAGGGCACTGAAGAGGTCAGTTGAACTGTCGAGGTGCCTTTTCTGTGAACTTCAGCCTTGAGTTGAGAATCCACTCCTAAGCCTGGCCTCGCTGGGATCCTGGCTTTCTCAGAGAAGGAACTCGAACAGTGCCCAGAGCTGGTGCTGGGGATGCCATTTGGTGGTCTGGGAGTTGCTGATTGCTTTCTCTGTCACAAAGCCTTTGATTTCCACCGGCTCATGTGTACACATGTGGGTATTCTTGGTGGCCTGACCATTGAGCATAATTAAAAGAAATGATTGGCTTTCTCTTGATGCAAACATCTGGTTTTACTTGAAACAAGATGACTTAGCTGTTTCAGAAACATTCTTGTAACCCTGGATTCACATTTTCTTCTTAAAATATATATTTTCTCTGTAGGGCAGCATGCTAATGTAAACACTTGGTGTAACTGACAACCGACAGTTTCAGAAGTATGTGGGGCTCCAAGCACCGGAGCAACCGCAAGAATGATTGCGTTTTTGATTTGATCACTGGAAATCTGTTTCAACAGTCACTCTGATTTAAACAATTACTCTGATTTATACTCCAAACGCTATAATTTGCAGAAAATGTAACCATGTGAGGACATTTTTGTAGAGTATGTCTTGGCAACTTTGTTTTGTTGTGATGTCATTCCCTTCAGCTTCAAGGAAGCGCTGAGGGACTGGAGGAAGGAAAACAGGGTCGTTCTTTCTGATGGGTTTTCCTGGTCACCAGGGGAAAAGTTCTCAAGTCTTCCTGGTTGACTACTCCTTACCACTCCCAGTTCCTACGGCCAACTCCGCAGGGCTAGGAATGACATCCAGAAGAGAAGCAAGACCCAGTATTTCCTGATGGTCCAGAAATTGAGGATTGGTTCAGTTTAGTCGGTTCATTGGTCACCCCCACTGTCTACAGTGAAGAAGGGAGGGTGGGTGGGAAGCACACTGTCACAAACACCTTGTTCATTCTTCAAAGCCCAGTTGGGTAGAGCTGGAGGACTTAGAGAGCTTGAGGTTTAATCCCTTCATTGCCCAGAAAGGAAGATCTGGAGACATAAAGCACTCTACCCAGGTTCTAGAGCAAGTGTCAGGGCCAAAGGAAGAACTAGGTCCCTGTATTTCTGATTCACTGCCAGATTGAAAGGTAGGGATGGAATCGCAAGTTGGTCTCATTTTACATACAAAGAATGTATTTCAGTAAAATGCAAGTATGAAGTAAAAAATAAACAAAATGGAGTGGTCTATATTTTGTAGAGTGCAGCTTAAGAAAACTAGTGTTTGAAGTATTAGCTCTGTTTATATTCCCATCCCCCCCTATCTGACTACCCCAGTTGGGCCAGTGCTGCTGACAAAGGAGCTGGGGAGAGAAGTTCCCTGTGGCCTGTCTCTGCCTGCTGGCTTGGTGACAGCTCAAGTTACTATAGACATCGAAGGAGCTTCTTCCATGAGGTAACATCATGCCTCTGGGGATGGTATCAAGACTCATGATGGTGGTGGGGTACCAGGCCTCTCTAATCACATCTTCCTAGACCACTGGCTAGGGATTGAATGTTTTCAACCTGCCAAATTCATATGTGAAATCTTGCTCACCAATGTGGTGATATTTGTAGGCGAGGTCTTTGGGAGGTAATTGGTCATGAGGGTGGAGCCCTCATGAGTAGGATTAGTGACCTTATAAGAAGAGGAAGAGCCCATTAGCATCTAAGCTGTCATCTCTCTCACCTAGACCATAGCTACAGAATCCTGACTTGGGATTCTGACTGCTACTTGTGTCCCCATGGAGCAGAGGTTCTCATCTGAGGGCAATCCCTCCCCATCCAAGAGACATTTGGCAATGTTTGAAAATATTTTTGGTCATTGCTACTAGGAGGAAGGTGCCCCTCATATTTAGTGGCCAGAAGCCAGAGAAGCTGCTCAGTAACCTGACATTTCTCAGGACAGGAGCCGGAGAGGCTGCTCAATATCTGACATTTCGCAGGACAGCCCCTCCATAACCGAGAATCACGTGGCCCAAAAGGTACATAGCGCTGAGCTCGAGCAACCCTGCCATAGTTTATTCTCCCTACACAGTGACAAGAGTGATCTTTTTAAAGTATAAATTAAATCCTGTCACTTCCATACTTAAAACAATATGGATTTCTGGTGCAATAAGAATAAATTTTAAAATTTTGCACTAGGCGCAAGGCCCTATAGAATCTATCCTCTGTAAACCTCTTCTCCCAGTTTCTCCATTCCGCTCCTTTATAATACTCCAGAAGCAGTGACCTTTTGTCCTTCTTTCCAATTTTCTAAACTTGGTCCTGTCTCAGGACCTTTGCACTTGCTGTTACTTCTTCTTGGAATGATGTTCTTTAGATCATTGCTTGATTGCTATCTTATCTCTCAGGTCTCAGGTTAAATATCACCTCCACAACAAGACTTCTGACCTCCCTAAATAAAACAGGCCCTCTGCTCACCTTCCAACACACACACACACACACACACACACACACACACACACACACCCATATTCCATTATCCTATTTTATCTCGTTCACAGTACTTCTTAATACCTAATATTATCTTATCTCTGTTTGTTTGTTTGTGGTATGTCTCTTTGCTCTGAGTTTCTTGAGGGCAAAACTAATCTTCTGGAATAGTACAGAGAAGGGGCTCAATAAGTACTGCCTGCCTGCCTGATTGATTGTCAATACGTTGAATAGAAGCTAAAGTGATTTGGAACATCCTTTCTCTCTTGTCAATGGCTAGCTTTCAGGCTATCCTCTTACTGTGAAATCGTATTTCAACAATAGGAGCTGAACATTACCTCTTTCTTTATGCATTCCTGTTCTAACAGCCACCCCCATTCCACCTCACCCGCCAGTGTACACCTTAGCTGGCTAAAGAATGGGTCATGCATAAGGAAATGCAAAAAAGAAAAAAATTAATCCTTATTTTTAAAAATGCTTCTCTGTTACAAATATAAACAAAGTGTTTGTTATTAAAAAAAAAAAAACCCAAAAACAAAAAAACCCTATGTCTTCCGGGAGGCAGACTCCATCCTCCCTTCTCTTTTCCCAGTGGGGAGCAGGATGTTCCCTAGCTGGTTGGACTATGCATATGGCCCCAGTAACTGAATGTTGGTCAGCTGCCTCCTTTATTGCAGCACAAACATACTTGGGGCTATTTCTACATTGGTGAAAAGAATTTGTTTCCTTGCAAATTAACAGACAAGGCTAAATGCAGAAGTGCTGGATTCTCAGGAGCCATTTCCCATAACAGGTTCCCATTGGCCAATGTACAAGCAGCCTGAGTTTTCACCCACATAGTGGGTGAGGTTGTGAGAGTGTGCTTCTCATGAATGAGTGTGTATTGTGGTGAGTGTGTATGCACAGTTGTGTATCTGTGTCTAGGATACTCCGGAGGTCAAAAATCAAAAATGGGAAAGTATATTTTGTGTATCAACCCAGGAAAGAGTGGTGGGAATAGCATTTATGTTTCACATGAACTAATAGCATTTGGATAGTGACGGCTTTTTATTATTTATTTGCAAGTAACCTGTGTTCAAATCCATTTATTAGTGTGTTTTGAGAAAGTCCTTACTTTTGAGCTTCAGTTCTCTTATCTGTAAATTATGGCTGACAATTCATTTATGATGGTCCAACCAGTACCAAATGCCCTGTCTCTACCTTCCCCTGCCCTCCCCTTGCTGGCTAAGAAGCATCCATTATCCTTGCCTGATAGTTCTGGAGTCTTTATTACCCAGATTGGGGTGGGGGTGGTGTGGGGAGGGCAAAACACAGAGCCTTATAGGGTTTCCATTGCAAATGGCAGGTGCTACTTCCTGGCTCAGAATAAGCCAGAGCGAGGAAAGCAGAGAGGGAGGTGTTGTGCAGGCTGAGTTGGGAGCAATTCTCTTGCCCTTAGGGCTGAGAGAAGAAAGGATTTCAGGGCATCTGTCAAGCATGTGAACCATGGTAACAGAGGGAACCAGGGAATGACAACCTTTAAGACGGTTCTCTGTGCATTAGGATGGTGCTGCCACTTTGGTATTTCCTTGAGGGACTACAGTATTGGTTGAGTCTGTTTTTTTTACCACTTCAGTGGCTTCACAGAGGCTCCTATGAATGTGACTGTCCTCTTAAAAGCAGAACCAGAAAGCCAGACTTGATTCAGGTTTGAACCAATTTGTACTGCTGTTGTATTAAATGTGTATTAAATGTGATTTTTGTGTGTAATCTCGAACACAGAATCTGGTAAACATTAAGCACTAAATAAGATGTAGCTACAATTAGCTTGCTCATTATTGTCTTATCTCTCAAAGGACTGACTTGATTTTTAAGAGTTTACATTCTCTTTTATCAGGCACTAACCATTTGCCACTGTTTTGCCTTGTCTGGATTTTCCCTTGACAACTCATAACCCAAGTTCTATTGACTCATAGCTGCTCATGAACCTAAGACTAACTTCTCAAGCATGCTTTACCATGTTGTGGCTGGAATGTGGAAAGACTTCCTCCAGCAGTCAACTACCTTTCTGCCCACTGTAGTCCTTACTCTCTACATCCCTTCTTTTACTTAATCCTCCAGGTACCTGCTCTCTTGTTCCTTGTGTGCTGGGACACTGAATGTCCATCCATCCCAAGGGCTGGGAGTCCATTTCTTTTTATCGAAGGATGAAAAGCACAGACTCAGGTGCTTGTTACGTGGAGTGGGATTCCAGGTTTACTATTTAGCACCTGGTGATCCTGAGGCAATTACTTAATCTTTACATGCCTCAACTTCCTCACCTGTGAAAGGGGCAATATTGTTAATATCTGTCCCATAGAGTTGCTATTACTTAAATGAGTTAATACTGAACTCTTCCTGGCACCAAACTCTGTGAGTTTTGTGGGGGTGATGATAATGATGGTGGTGGTGATGGTGGTGGTGGTGATGATGATGATGATGAAAATGGTGAGGATGATGGTGACGATGATGGTGGCAATGATGAAGATGATGGTGATGGTGATGGTGGTGGTGGTGGTGGTGGTGGTGATGATGATGGTGATGGTAATGATGATGATGGTGAGGGTAATGATGAAGATAATGGTGATGATGATGGTGATGGTAATGATGATGACAGTGAGGGTAATGATGAAGATGATGGTGGTGGTGGTGGTGATGATGATGATGGTGATGGTAATGATGATGACAGTGAAGGTAATGATGAAGATGATGGTGATGTTGATGGTAGTGATGATGATGATGGTGATGGTGATAATGATGGTGATGGTGGTGGTGATGGTGGTGGTGATGATGATGAAAATGATGAGGATGATGG